>CM076652.1:6199648-6347148 GCA_038496675.1 Rachycentron canadum
GAGAGAGAGAGAGAGAGAGAGAGAGAGAGAGAGAGAGAGAGAGAGAGAGAGAGAGACCTTGAGAGGCCAAATCCGTAGCTACATGCGCAGAAGTGCAGAAGTTTACAGGAGAGTAGAAACACACCCATATTCATTGTCAGTGAAGACGAGCTAACATAGTGGTAGAGCTAATGGTCTGCAAGGCTCATTACACATGAGGAGGATTGATCCAATGTTCAGAACAGCAATCAGATAAGCAGCGGGAAATGTGTGTGTGTGTCTCTATGTGTGTGTGTGTTAACATTGGTTCGCTCAGCTTGAAAACAGTGTATCATGATATAAATTCTGTTCATCTGTCTCTATTAGATGTACTTGCATGTGTTAGTTTACATGAGATCAGACATGTTACGATCAAGTGTGTGTGTCTGTGTGTGTGTGTGTGTTTCCATAGTGTGGCAGCTGCACTAATCCCAGTGACAGTAGCCTCATTGCCCCAGCTGTGGCCTGACCTTTTCTCTAATTGACTCTAATCAATTGACTTCTGTCGTTTCTTTCTCTGTGTTATTCTTCTAAATTTTCTCCTCACAAAATCCTTTAATGGTATTGATTCAGTTGACAAAACAAACACAACTCAAGGTCCGCTTACTGGCTTGTTGTGGAGCTTTCAGCTTTCAGATGTGTCAGAAGGTTTTCCACACGTTCAACTTTGTAGCCAGCAGGAATGCTAAGTACTGAAAGTGCACGGCAACTTCAGAAAATGCATAAATACACAAACAAATTCTGAAAACATCATCAATTTCACAACAACGACGCAAATACTCACACAATGGAAGTGTGACACAAAAAAGTGTTGAACTGTGTATTTGGTTGAGTTGATGAAATTGATTGTTTTTCCGAATACGATTTTTCCATCATTTGTTCCATTGTTTTGTCTATTTGCGTGTGTTGTGTCGTGTGTCTGTGTCAAATAGTTGAAAACTTCAGAACAAGCAGGATGACATTGAGTTGAGACTTTAGTCAAAGCTGTTTGCAGACAGTTGGTTGAGAGTAAATGTCTTTTAACTATAAACTTTCTAAAATTATTGTTCCACTGCGAACGAGTTGGCTAAGCCATTAGATAAAAAGAGCACAATGGAGAGACAAAAGGAAAGAGTAGTGGAAGGTGTTATTAAAGTGGGAAGTAAGGATATTATCCCCCTACTCTAATCTTATCCTAATCCTAACCAATCATCACTCTTCATGCATAAACCTAAACCTAAATAAGTACTAACCAGTCAGAGACAGTGTATACACGTATACCTGTGTATATCCTGAGCTATAGCACTGTCATGAATAATATTTGCTGATCCTGCTTCCATTTCACTTTGTCACATGTTGTTTTTACTGATAAAGCAACTTCTTCACTTAATTTAAGAAAACATTTCTGTGATATTTAGACTTGTACTTCTGCTTGGGGTTATTTTTATTCCATGTATTTCTTGTTTATAATGTTTTTGATTTATCTTGTTTATGGTCAAGGCTTGACTGTCTAGAAAAAAGCTTGTTTCTATCAAGCTCTAATGAAGCCAGATCTCAGCAGACATGCTCCTATAGCGCTGTGTGGTAGCTGTGAAATGTTACCCCCTCCTCCCCAACACACACACACACACACACACACACACACACACACACACACACACACACACACACACACACACACACACACACACAGACACACACACACATTCCCTGTGTCTTCCTTTACTCCTACACATGTGCAAGTGACATTCACTGTGCTCACAGTCCCTCCTCTGGTGCTCACACTGTGGGAGCCACTCGATCCCAGATCAATACAGAGCTTCTTCCCATTCAAACACACACACACACACACACACACACACACACACACACAAACACACACATGTATAAGTATGTGTTTGATGGTTATATGTGTGCACATGCTGAAAATCTCTAGACCAGCACATTCAACTTTTATTTGAAAGATATCAAATAGTTATCACAGTCACTGCTACAGTCCAGGTACTGCTTAGCCGTGGGACATGCAACTGATCAAAGCAAGGCTGCTGTGTGTGTGTGTGTGTGTGTGTGTGTGTGTGTGTGTGTGTGTGTGTGTGTGTGTGTGTGTGTGTGTGTGTGTGTGTGTGTGTGTGTGAGTTTGTGTATGTGTTGGACATCGAGTGTGAGAATTGCTTATGTTAAAATGTTCACCCATCTACATGTATGTAAGCTTGAAGTGAAAGTGAGTAAATAACATAAAGCATGAAAGTCAATGTGTACGACCAAAACAAAATGATCAAAGTTAAACGTGAAACTCTCCAGTGTGACATCGGTTGTGCTCATGTGTGTTCATATGTGTGTGTGTGTATGCGTTAGTAAAGGTGGCTGTGATTAATTTCCCTCTGTAGCTATGGCTCTAATTCCCGGCTGAGGTGGGAATGGTCCCTGAAAGAGTCCCAGTGGAAATCACAGTAGGCAGGCAGGCAGACAGCAGCTCTGAGAAACACTGATGAATTATCCATGGAAAGAGAAGGGGGGGGGGCAAAAGAGAGAGAGAGAAGGGTGGGGAGAGCAAGTGAAGGCAAGAAAGAGGTTATGGAGAGATCGGGGGAAAATAAGCAAAATAGAGATGAGAGGAGGAGTGGGAGAAAGCCAGAGTGACTGAGAGAAATTTTTGAGATACAACAGGCGCCAGAAAGTATGTTTGCTGACGGATGGAGGGGAAAAGCAAACGCTGTGTTTTCCCTCCTGGAAAATTCACACTTACTGCCAATCCACCCCCCAGTGTGTGATTTCCCACACTGCTGGATCAGCATGTCAGCTCGGTTGTATCTATTTGGAAACTTACGTTACGTCTCAATACCAGAAGTTATTCAAACACTCACAGGTGCCACTGAATTGAAAAGGAAAGTCGCCTCCGAGAACAAAAGGTCAAACAAAAATTTGCATGAAGCATTTGTGCCTATTATGGAGAAATATCCATTTATTGCATATTGTTCATTTATTTGTGACTTTCCAGTAGTTTCTCACTTGTATTAGTCCTGGAATTTAACTAACCTGGAATTTAAAGGTAAATCAAAGAAACCAAATTGTCATTTCAAATTAATTAAAGACTTGACACTGGTAGAGCTGTAATTGGTCTGTAATAAGTTTGTTTTAATGAATGGATCATCAAAAATGCATTTGATTTGTTTGTTGCATGTATTTTACAGCCAGGACTTTAACTTTAACCTTTAACTAAGTAGATTTAGTCATGTACTGGACCTAAGTACATTTGTGAGGCACTTTTCCATTTATACCCATTCTCAACATTTCAGATGCAAATATTCTGTTTTTTCACTACATTTATTTTGACAGACTTTGGTTCAAGTTATCTTGCAGATTATGGTCTTGAAAATGACAACAACAAAAAAAAAAAAGTAAATAAAAAAAAATTAGTTTCACCTTAATCCAACAACAACACAAAAAACTTCTGATCTGATGGTTTGATTGGAGATGATCCTGTGTCCATACATGAGGTGGTGAAGGAGTGGAGGTGGCTCATGAAATGGCCTGAAAATGGTTGGAGCTTATAGGTTGCAGGAAACAGTGTTTGTGATTTCAGCTTCATTTAACTGTTTATGCTGTTTGTTAGCTTGTAACTGGCAGTGGCTGACACAGTGTTAGTGGTTGTACTATTGCAAACTCTGGCTCTCTGCACTGACTCAGTTGTGGGTTTTTTCCCATAGATTACATGTCTTTAGATTATATGACGTACTAATCCCTGCATGTCTGAATCTGTAAATCAATGGTTCACTGCAATTCCACTGTGGAAACTCACAATCATGGTATTAACTGTTCACCTTGCTCAAGAAATGTCTTGAAATCTGTGAAAACCACCATGTAGAAATGTTAAAAAAAAGTTAAAAACTAGATTTCTATCGAACAAGGCTCTTTAATTAACAATGTGAAATCTGTAATGTGAAATGACGCTGCAGCTCTTGGGAGTGTTTAAGTGTCTTTCAGGTCATGTACTGTAAGTTAACTATACTGGCTGACTTTCACTGCCTCCATTAACAGCCACAGCAAATTTGAAGACATTACTATAAACCCATTGTAAACTCGCTGATGCAGCACCAAACAGAAGTTAGTTAGGAACTGGCTGGAGCATTTAAGCTCCAAAGAGTCGGACATTTGCTTCAGAAGACGCTGGAGAGAAAATGAGAGTTGAAAGGAAGTGAATATTACACTTACACTCATCAGGCAGCCAGAAACACAGCTCCAAACAAATGCTAATGTTGCTCTGCATCTCTTATGTGAAAATAGGCAACTTCTTGCTAACCTAATAGCCCAAACAACTGTATCATGTAAAAAAAAATGGCTATATCAAAGTTGTTTTTACAACTTTTCTGCTGCCCTAGAGTAGGCAAAAAGAGAGCAGTCCATATGTCATAATTTTCATCTGTAGACCTAAAAGAATAAAAGTCATCACACTAAGTATATAGACTTTTTCGATGCATAAGGATCAGTTATAAAACTTGTATGAGTGTGAGTGGGTGTGTGTTTGTGTGTGTCTGTATGTTTATTCATACATCTCCTTCACTTCAGATTTCATAGAGAAACACTAGTGTGAGCATTGCTAACATATCTGCTATACATATTTCATTATTGCACAAGGTCTAATTCATGTATTTTTCATGTATCGTCAGATACTGGCTGCTTTGATACATATGATGTTGTTCTGTATAAAATATTTGGACTTGCAGTGTGTGTTGTAAATAAGTGTGCAGCATTGTTGTTCGCCTGACAATTTTTTCTGTCATTTAACACTCAGCGAGAATATAATGAAACCACGTGACCGACCTGCTGTATAAATAATTTCAAACATAATGTGTTTGACCAAACCATACCTGTTTGTGGGTCTCTTGGCACTTGTCCTAGAGTCATTGGTTTACATTGAGATCACCACTGTGGTTCATTATTATTACATTTGACAGTAACATACAATCTGTCATCGTGGATCTGTTAATGTAATGTTACCCACACTGTTCCTTCAGAAGGTACTCATTGCCTCGAGGTTGTGCAAATTGCACAGAAGATTATTATATTATGATCATTACGCCTCTAATGAACTCATAAGCTGCTTTTAATGTCTAATGACCAGTGGTTAGAAGAGAAGGGCACAGGCGTTTACTAAAATACAGGACAAGAGGTATTGAGCTCTTCTGATAGAGCTTTGTAGATGTGACAGAAAGAAACTTTACCACTCGCCGTTGGGAAATTAAGTACATTTTTAAAATTAGCTTAGATGTTGAAGGTAGCTGAGTACAGGTCTGTCAGTGTTTTATTCTTGGACCTCCATGACAAATGCTTCACCACACAATGCCCCTGATACTTCCATTTATTGCATATTGTTCATTTATTTGTGACTTTCCAGTAGTTTCTCACTTGTATTAGTCCTGGAATTTAACTAACCTGGAATTTAAAGGTAAATCAAAGAAACCAAATTGTCATTTCAAATTAATTAAAGACTTGACACTGGTAGAGCTGTAATTGGTCTGTAATAGGTTTGTTTTAATGAATGGATCATCAAAAATGTGGTACATTTGTTGCATGTATTTTACAGCAGGGACTTTAACTTTAACCTTTAACTAAATAGATTTAGTCATGTACTGGACTTAAGTACATTTGTGAGGCACTTTTCCATTTATACCCATTCTCAACATTTCAGATGCAAATATTCTGTTTTTTCACTACATTTATTTTGACAGACATTGGTTCAAGTTATCTTGCAGATTATGGTCTTGAAAATGACAAAAAAAAAAAAAAAAATTATTATTCTCGATGTTGCCTCCCTCTAAGGAAGTCTTTGTGGCCTGCCCAAATCCTCCACTCCCTCAGTTTGTAGATGTGAATGTGGACACAAAGCCACAACAAGCATATTTTTTTCTTTTTGCTTGTTCAACCTCACCTACTAGTTCTCCATACTCTTCCTTTGTTATGCCTAATTTCTCACATCTTCCCATGGCATCATCAGTGCTACAGAATAAACAATACTTTGAGTATTGTGTCAGGATATTAGGTCAAATGTTGACACAATGGCCGAAGTCTATCAGCGTTCACAATCCCTGGTTTATCATGACTCTCTTAACATGTGCCTTAGCAACAATAAACCTCATTCAACATTCAGAGGCAGTGTTTCACGTCTGCACTTTTAAGGGCAGAATAATCCACTTTTGTGTATGTATGGTCATGTGTTGCTGTCAGAGGTGTCACAGCTCTATCAGCAAAGATTATCTTAGCATCCTCACACAGATATGTTTATGCTGCTGCTGACCATGGATCATTTGGGAATTCAGCTGATGCTGAGCTGCTCCTCCAAGAAAAAACCTACGTGTCTTCATTTATTACAAAATGTGAAGAAATTATTAGACGTTCTGGGAAATAAGAGCATTCACTTTCTTGCCAAGCGTCCGATCAAGAGGTCAATACCTCTCAGTCAAATTTGAAGCTGGTGCCAGAAATCTGTTAGCTTAGCTTAGCATAAAGCCAGGTTGCTGGGGAAAACAGTGTGGTTCTGTAGCCAAGGGACTGTCTACTACTTTGTGTTCAAATGTGTGAGTGCAGTGAAAAGCTCATAAAGTCTCTTGTTTAATCTGTACTAAAACCAAAGTAAAACCAAACACCAGAGTGCATTTTTTTTTTAAATTTTGAATATTTCTATTTAATAGACAATTTAGTTTCAAATATGTTTTGTAAGAGTCATCACTGCAAACACTGGATTATGTTTTCCATAAATGCAATGAGGGTTCAGTCAGTTTGATATTCACAGACAATATATTTGTTTTCAAGCAAAATAACCAGTCTTGCAGTACTTGTACAACAACAATTATGCTGTTTAATGGCCTAAGTTTAGGTTCATTGATGTATGTATTGGTTATTTTCATTTAACCAAGGCCCCAGTCGGGACCCCAGTCATCTCTTTGGAAATGACCCCCTGTTCATTGCAGCTTACTGAGACTGTTGAAGCCTAAATTCCATTAATTGAAGACATTTTTACACAGAACCACACGTGTGGATTTTGTTATTTAACACTTGATGAGAGGAGATCACTTCATATGGAAGAGGCATGAGCCACTTAATAATGAGGCTACATTTACAAAGGCTTTAAAAGATGCAATTAATGGCTTTGTCAATGGCCCATGAATTATTTACAAAGGCCTTCTAGATCACTTATACTTTTGGTTTGCCAGGTTGTGGAAAATCCTCATCCAGCAGGAAGTTTTCCTTTTTTAACTGGCTCTTCAAGACCCCTCCAGGTGACTGTTTTTCTTCCCTTCAGGAAAAGAACTGGATTAAAATACATTGATAAACAGTTTAGTAACATTTACACCTAAAAGCTTGATTGATTGTTCCCTATATCAACCACCATTAGTAAAGTTATTTGTGGCAACATTATCTGACTTAGTTGCTACTTTCAGGATCCTACGCAAAAATCATCAACTGTCATCTGGTGCATTGTATAGAGCACAGGAGACTCCACTGGGCAGAAGAACTATTTTAATTTAATGTGCTCTGTATTTGTTTTACTAATTTGAAGGGTTTGTGCTATTTGGCTTAGCAGACATTAACAAATTTAAACAAATCCTTGTTCAGAGCCTGAAATGCATTGTAATGTTGCACTCTCCCACCCTAATCCTAAATTATATCAACAAAGTTGTAGCAGAATACGACAAGAGGATACTGCTGATACCTTCTTTGTCATCTATTCCCATTACATTTTCAGACTCAGGGAAAACAAGTCTAAGATAATCTAAAAAAGAGCTAAGGCAATCCACATTTTGACTTCAAAAGCTTTTCTTTTTGACAGCTTTGAGACTATATCTGAGTATAGTTTAAAAGTAAACTCCGTAAAGACATAAAGATTGCTGAAAGTCAGGCAGGATTCAACTCAGTGGGTTGTTTCAGTGTTAACAGGATGACAGATGTTGGCTTGCAGAGTCTCAACTACCACCTCATCTGAGAAACAGTAAGAACAGAGAAATATTGACGGTAGAGGGACTTTCAAAACAGCCTGTCAGGCCTGACTTTATGAACATTTTTGTCCATTGCTGTTATTGCAGTATTTCAGGATTAACACATATTCTCAGAGGTTCATAGCCAAGTCAAGCAGGCCAACCAAGATTCAAATAGCTGAGCCAAAGTAACAGTTTGCTGTGTTTTTACCTGCAGTGGAGTTGAAATCCTCAAAACTGCTCATTAAAGCTGTGGTGGAGTAAATGCACCAGAGTAAACGTTGTCCTTCTCTGTGTCTGTGGTTTCTGAGACCCATCTGCTCTATTTATCTCTGTCTGCCCATGGATCCCACTGTGCCAGCCTTTCTATCCCTCTGCCTCCTAAGCTGGAAGCTAATGAATTAACACCTACCCACACCCCAATGTCTAAGGAGTTTGTAAGTCCTCCATCAACATAGTTTCTTATTCACTTCTACAGGAGTGTTTAATCAGGCCTTAAATTCAACTCAACAAACTTGTTTCTCTTATTTAAGGGTATATAAAGACATCCTACTCCCAGTATTGATGCTGGACAGTAGTTGGCCCAAACCTGGTTGCATTTGTCACTGTCACTATGTCTGCCTGTCACTCTGCTTGCTGGTCTATTTACAAGTCTGCCATTCACCCATCTAAACTGTCAGGATACAACTCGTCTATCTTCTGTCAACCACTTAATATTTCCAGTATTTCTTTCCTCTCATTCTCTCCATATCCTTGACTCTGTCATTGTGGAGGTCAAGTTGTAGTTTTCCACCTATCTTAGTTAATTAAAAAAGAATAGAGATATGAATCAGTTTACCTTAATTTTGGATTCAGATTGTATGCAGAAAAAAAAATTGAGGAGCCTATACTGATCTTTTCCAGAAAGCCCCCTTTCATAGGCACAAGGGGTCACTGAATGACTTCAGGAGTATGAAAATGACATTAATCATACACTTTGGTTTTAAAAAGTCACCAGATCTCAGCAGATTTTGGACCAATTTACTCCACCACCATAAGAACCCATGTAGTTCTGCCAGGCTATGGTGGCCCAGTGAGTTATTAAGACTTGTCACACAGTTTTTCCCTTATCTATTTATGTTTATTTAACATCCATTTTTTATTTCCTACCATCTATCTACTATCTCCTCATCTAGAGCCACTTGCACCAACTGTTAGTTCAAACTTAGCCTAGTTTAAGCTATTTAAGTTGAGATACTAAATACTAAGTGGAGATTTGTTTGTTTGTTTACCACACAAAGTTCTTATGTAGAGATTAAATGTTATTAAATATTTGCACCCAGCAAATGAGGTTTAACCACTAGCTAACTGAAATATCTAGCCTCAAATATCAGATCTAACCGCAGCATGCATGGTTTAAAAAGATGATGATGTTGTTTTCACCTGACATTTGGCCAAAACTACAGTTTAATAATGATGTAACCTGGGAAGACTTTAAACTGCATTGGACAAAAACAGCACTTATGTTTCAAAATTTTCAGTGGTGCAAATGAACTTTGTGAATTAGTTTGAAACCAAACTAGTTACTGAGAAATTTTACTTACTTTAAATTTAATATGTAGAGTATCTGTTGGTACAACCCAATAATTTTTTATTCACACATATACCTCACACACCTTTTGTCTCTATCAGCCCATTTCTGTTACTCAGTCTGTTGGCCTCTCTTTCTCCATGTCTTTGTGGGTCCACTGTATTTTTTGGTAACAGCTGCAACAAGAAAAAAATCTATCTGTCTGGGCACTTCCAAGCTGCGGGCACCTTAAACTTGAATTTTAAAGACGCTTTGAATCTTTTACACAGGGAAATATTTCCCTGGTGATTTTGAGGAACTTCAAAAACAACTGCATTAAAAAAAAAAAATGAGGCACAGCAGGAGATCTAACTTATGGGCCATTTAGCTGGACTTTAAAAGTTAGTACCACAGGTGTTTCAGACATGCACAGTTCAACTGGGACCAAATGTTTCTGTGACACCTGCCATGCAGATGCAGCACCCTGACAAGAATAGGGGGGAAAAAATCACTGTAACACTCTCATAATATTCCCTTGGAAACTAATAGCCTGCCTGAGGTGGTCAATGATGTCCTTGCAATGGGTGTGTTGTGTTTTGTGATATTTTTATCTCCTGCGGTGTCGGTATAATATTCATACAATATTCCTTCAGGGAATTATATGCCTGCTGTAATCAATAGTGAGTTTACTATGACCTGATTGTACTGACGGCATGTAGCAGTAGTCTCTCTCTGTCTTTTTCTCTTTTTACCTCTGACTCTCTAGGGGAGTCCAGTGCTAGAGTGAGAAGGGGAAAGGAAACAGAAATTGCAATATCCCCCAACAAGGATCATATATGACACAGGATGTCATTTTCTAGAGTTTCTCGTCTTTCCCCACTGCACCGAATTGCTTGTAAGCACAGGCATATGCATAAAGTTGTCCAGTCATAGTGAAACACATGGCACCTGCTGGCGCACACACACATACACACACACACACACACACACTTTACAACTCTTCTTTCTGGCACACACACAAATGAGAGGGAACCATCATGGGGATATTAATGGAGCCAGAGACACAGACAGAGTCAATTGAGCTTTTAATAGAGCATCTCCTCTTCCTCTCTATGGATAAATAATACAGCAGTCAGCAAATCTAGATCTAATAGATGATATTGACCTTTGGGGGTGGAAAAGGGGGAGAAAGAGTGAGCGCCAGGACAGCACAAGCTGAAGTGGAGAGAGTGAGATAGAGAAAGGAAAAAACTGAGCTGAGAGCAAAGTGATGCAGAGGGATACACACAAGTGTCAATAGGAGCGAAGCACTCAGACAAAGCATCTTAATCAGAACGCGACGAAGTGGTGATCAATCACGAGGATGACGAGGTAGCAGCCAGTTGCAGAGCCGGAGAGGCCCTGACCTAAGCTGCACTGCAGATAGAGCAGAGAGGCTGGTTGGGCAGTACTGGACCTAAGAGACTCTCCTTCTTTGCTTTTATTCTCTGTCCCTCATTCCTGGCTGCATTGTGTCATCCTTGTCTCTTCTATCTTTTTCTATCCCCCTCTTTCCATTTTGATTACTCTCTGCTGTTTCATCCCCCCCCCCTCCTCCCTCCCTTCCTTTCTCCCTATATTTCTGTCTGGTACCCACCATCTGTCATCTGTTGTCTTCCTCTGTCACCCCAACCCCTCTCTCCTGCTCATTTTCACTCCCTCAATCCAATTCAAGGAGGTTTATTGGCATCATAAGATGAATTTTACTGTCTCTCTGTCTCTCTTTCTGGAACATTTGTCTTCCTCTTACTAATTCTCCACTTTTGATGCGACTCCACAAAACTCTGCTGTGTCCTGTACAGGCTGTACAAGTCATGGTCAGTCAGCAGTGAGTCCAGTGCACTCTATCACATCAATACTGAAGCCAAGGCCATGCATTCTTTATTACCTTGCTCATGAACAAGCAGGATGAAATTAAATGTTAGTCATCCCAGGCTATATTACAAGCATAGTGGAGGTATGGGTGTTGGGATGTAAAGAAACAGCCAGCTTAATAAAATGTATAAAAAGTAACCTTTATGGTCTGCGGTGGCCTTGAAAGTTACTATTTTATGTGTATGGTGACACCATGTGGAAGAGCCCTGTAACAGATTTAAACATCATGATGCCACAATGAGCTGCTCATGCTGCAAGAACATCTGAAATGCATTTTTTTGTTGCTCCATCTTCCTCTGCAAATGCATAAACTTTAAATAACATAGATTTTTACCACTTGGAATATATTCAAAATAAAAGCACATGTGTATAAACATAGGCAATTTCATACATTGTGAAACATGTGTCTAAACATGTGGTTGAGTCATATATATGTCCATATATATGATGGTTTTAGACCAGAGACAGTGAAAAGCCTTGGTGGTGAATTAAAGTTGGTTTTTACAGTATGTGGAATTACAAAAAATGATCCATCTGCATGTCTGCACTGAATTAAGTGGCTTAGTTGATTTCCAAATGCCCTGGGGTCCCAGAGATTGTCCCAGTGGGACCCTGCCACATAAAAGAATAACAAAGGAATAAAAATATGAACTACACTCTATAATTTTCGTGTTGTTATTTCCATATCATTCCTATTTCGCTCTGTACAGTAGAGTCTGGAACTAGGCTGAATAACATTACAGATTCCTTCAGATGTTGTTACTTGAGGCATGATCATATCAAATAAGGGTCACTTAAGAGTCATCCTATATGTATAACTACTCTAACCTGGACTTGAGAGGGAGCTGGAAATGTGCCTCCCAGACTTTCTAGTACTTTTCCAAAAGAGAAGTCAGCACTTTGTCAGAGAGACTTCTCTCTGTATCCAGGAAGTGACGGTGAGGACTTAATGGGGTCGAAACACGCCGAGGGAGGTCGTCCAGTTTCTACAAAAGAAGTTGGAGAAGTTGGAAGAGGAGCTCCATCATTTTACCCAGAGTCAGACAGAGATATGCAGGAAGTTACTATGTTGAACCTTCAAAGTAAGAGCGCACAACCTGGGTAGGGGGGAAAATAAGCACACCTTGGCTTACTTAACAATAAACAATGACATGCAGCATCTAGAATATGCATATTGCAAAATTTCTCCTGAAAAACTGGCGGCCCAAGAGCAAAAATCAGCTGTTGCACAACTAATTCCTCCCACTTCCTGTGAAACCCACATGAAAGTAAAAAACTGACAGTGAGTCGATATGGTGAAACCCTGTCAAAGAGGAGGACCTATTATTATGTAATTTACTGTGCTTTGGTTCTACATATGCCCAAAACATTTTACTACACTAACATAAATCATCTGACACAGTGTGACAGGAACATTCTGGGCCCTACGAGCGTCGAAGACACTATACAACTATATTCATAGGCTGGATGATGAGTAAACTGAATTGTATGTGTAAAATGTGTGCCCCTATAAGAGTAAGTCTATAACAACATTAACCTTTTTTAAGAATAACAACTCAAGCTAAAAACAAATTTCACTTTTTTGGGCCAACTCATTTTGTTATGCCTCCGCGATCGTGACAGCCACGACACTACACCCCATTCTTGTGAACATGATAGCAGTAATATCTTGACATTCATTTTCAAAGTTGGTACAAACATTCACTTGGCCTTAAGGATGAACTAATCAAAGTTTAGTGATCAAAGGTCAAAGGTCAAGGTCACAGTGATCCCAAAAAACACATTTATTATTCATTACCCCCTATATAGTCCAGTGTAGTGAGTTTGCTATTTTGTAGTCCTGTCCAGATGTACAGTGAGAATTGTTATACCCTATATAGTAGACTCATAGCATCTCACGATGCACCATGAAACGTACTGTACAACCAATATTTGTAGCATTATGTATTGCATTCACACTGAAGCGAGAAAATTAGCAGTTTTTTTTTTTTTTTTTTAAATTTTGCTGAGCTCATGATATTATCTTCTACAAAGAGCGACTGATTTCGGACACAATTTGAGATCTGTGGTGAATTATGTGTGGTTATGTGGTGATAATAGATAGATAGATAGATAGATAGATAGATAGATAGATAGATAGATAGATAGATAGATAGATAGATAGATAGATAGATAGATAGATAGATAGATAATCAATTAATAAAAAATATACAAATTATTTCGTTTTATTTTGAAAATTTAAACCGGAAAAGCTGCGTCGTGTTACGTCGCTTAACGGCTCTCTGGCTATGGGAAGGTCCTGGTCGAAAAACACCGTCCAGAAAACCGAGCTTAGGGGCTATTTTGCATGTGTTTGCATTGTACCTTAAACTTATTATTATTATTATTTTTTTTTTAATTTTATTTATTTATTTATTTTTTTAAAAAAAGAATCTCCCCCGAACAAGCGGGAATTGTCACCGAGCGGCGTCAAGGGAGGAAGCGGCGGATCCGACTCGTCTGTCCTCGGGAGTAAAGTTTGGAAAGTACGAGGTGAAAATGGAGAGCTCAGCTGAGTGAGAGTGGGGTGAGGAGGCTGGATTTGGCAAAGCTGGGAGTCCTGCCCTGCTGCTAGCAAGCTAGTTAGCCCGCTCAGACACTTCGCTATCACGGATAAGTTATGAGGTGAGACTCAAAGCCACTTTTACTGTTTTTTTTTGCTGTGGGGTTTAGTTGTGAAAGTTTTTTACAGACTGGCCCGATGTTACACTGTGTTGTCGAATACAACGGTCAGAGGTGTTTTTGGCTGTAGAAAAAACATTGACATGAGCAGGGCCTGGTCATTTTCAACCTTAAAGCAGTTGTGCATTAAGTTTCTTACACACGTTCACTTTGTCGTGGTTTCTTATCATTTATAATTATTTCCACTGTGTGTTGAGGGATGTCTACAGTTAATTTGCTGTAATCATGTTTGACAAATTAAAGTAAGATGATAAATAATTAGTTTTCTTAAGCTATATCAATTAGATCAATGCCAAAGCATCCCTTGTTTTCTTGGTTATTTCAAAATATGTCTGGATAGCTGGCTGTGATTATATTTAAGGTGGAAGTTTCACAATATGGCCACATCGTATAACTTTAATGCAAAAAAAAAAAAAAAAAAAGTGTGTAATGCTCTAGTGCTGAAATTATAAATTTGTTTGCTGGTCATAGCTACTGTTAAATGTGAGGAGACTGTTCCTGTCAAGGCAGCGTTCAGCATAAACGCAGACATAGTACCCATGTAGTTAGTGAGCCGAACCATGATCACTTAAGTTTCATATTTCACTCTGTGTTCTGCATTTCAGCCTCCCCTCTGCTGTTATCCAGCCCGTGATTCTCCAGGGGAGCTGCTATATCTGTGGCAAGACTGCTGCCGACACGACAGTTTCTTCCAATGGATTCAAGCATAGTTGATGATTTTATTTTCTGGGGAAGCTCTGCATGAAGGCGACCCCACTAAAGCCTGGTTTAAAGAACCTCAGTATCCCTGGTGCAACACTCCCTCCCCTCCCTTGGTCAATCATTTCTGTGAAGTGAGCACCCATTCTAACTCAGCTCATGTAGTTTTATCCACGTTAAACATTTTACATAATCTGGGATGGGGCCCTGTTAGCTTCTTCAAGGGGCCTGAGGTCCCCCCCGGCTGCTGACAGTGCTATCTGACTCTGTGTGTACAAGACTCATCAGCACAGGTTTATAAAGGAATACTATAACAAAAAGACAGCCAATGATAAATCACTTGCTGGTGTCGAGACACACAGCGTGCTTGCCAAAATGCATTCATGAACTCTTTGACGGTTAAACTTAAGTGGATGTATTGGCTGTATTCATGACCTGTGACTGCTGATGCCAGCTCCTTGGGACTTGAGTGGGTGTAATCAGCTTTATTCATGAACCCTCTGTCTCAGTCTGGGTATAGCCTGGATGTTGGATGCCCTGAGTGTGTTGAATCAGCTGTTGCTGTGATGAGGCAGGGCTCCTGGTGGCCTGTGTGGCTGGCTGGGCAGCGGCCCAAAGTGATGTGATGGGGTGCAGGAACAGTAAGGTCCTCCCTGAGCCTCCAGGGGATGTTCAGTTGGACCTGGTCAAAAAGGTCAGTAAAAGACAATCTTGTAACTGTAATAATTACGTTGTGTGTGTGTGTGTATTGGTAAATTGGTGAAAAGGGCCTGTCAATTTCCTCAGGCTCAATTTAACCACTTCAAATGTCTTGTTTTATTAGCAACACTTCACAACCCAAAGATACTGAAATTTCTGGAGCTGGAGTCAGAAAATGTCCAGTGTTTTTGCTTGAGGAATTAATTGATTTTCAAGATAATTGACTATTAATTTTACTTTCGATCAGCTAATGAATGAATGAATGAGTTATCATCATGTCATGGACATATGTGTTGGTGGCACAGATTAATACTGTGCCTTACGTCCTGTGTAGATATAACATTGCAGCTGTGATGTAGCTGATGCTAATGCTCTCTAAGCTATTGAGCTTTTCACACTGCAGCTTCTCTTGAAATTTCCCTCTGTGATCAACTTTGTTAATCTGTCTTTCAGGTTGATCCTCTCCAACCCCCTCAGACAGATATCTTTAAGCACTTCATACGAGGGGATGGCGCTGGAAGCAAGATGGGTGGGGCTGGTGGAGGGGGCGGTGACAAGGCTGACTCCACCTCCCCATATCAGGCCCAGGCACAAGCTGCCACTCCCACCGCTTCCGCCCAACCACCCAAGGACCCATCCGAAGTGTCAGACCCTCAGCGGAAGAAGGTGGCAAAATATCGAGCTAAATTTGATCCCCGGGTCACAGCCAAATATGACATCAAAGCTCTGATAGGGCGAGGGAGTTTTAGCCGCGTTGTTCGTGTGGAGCACAAGAGCACACGGCAGCCGTACGCCATCAAGATGATCGAGACCCGTTACCGGGAGGGGAGGGAAGTGTGCGAGTCAGAGCTGTGTGTTCTCCGACGTGTCCGTCATACCAACATAATCCAGCTGATGGAGGTCTTTGAGACGGCAGAACGCGTCTACATGGTGATGGAGCTTGCCACTGGAGGAGAGCTCTTTGACCGGATCATTGCTCGTGGTTCCTTCACAGAGCGGGACGCCACCCGAGTGCTGCAGATGGTGCTGGATGGTGTCAAGTATCTCCACACGTTAGGGATCACTCACCGAGATCTGAAACCGGAGAACCTGCTCTACTACCACCCTGGGGCCGATTCCAAGATCATCATCACTGACTTTGGTTTGGCCAGCAGCAGGAAAAAAGGGGATGAGTGTCTGATGAAGACCACTTGCGGCACTCCAGAGTACATCGCGCCTGAGATCCTTGTGAGGAAGCCCTATACAAACGCAGTAGACATGTGGGCATTGGGGGTGATATCATATATCCTGCTGAGTGGAACCATGCCCTTCGAGGATGACAACCGCATGAGGCTCTATCGACAGATCCTCAAGGGGAAGTACAGCTTCTCTGGCGAGGTGAGGCGTTGGATCTGTGTCACACTTCTCTCTGTCTCTCTCTCTCTCTCTCTCTCTCACATACACACACACACACCCACTCGAGCAGACTTCACCCATATTTGGACTACATTCCTCACACCGCATGAGGCTTTGTCAACAGATTTCCAAGAAGTTCAGCTTTTCTTGTGCGGTGACATGGTTTTAACACAGACACACACTTTTTCACACACTTAACCTTTTGCATTGAAATCCTCACCTTGCAGTTCACGGCCATTTCTATCTTGTGTACCTTCTACCTCACCATACTCACTTTCATTTATTTGTCTTCTCTGAGTCAATATGCCCTCCCTCTGTGTGTGCACAATAATTTATGCTCTATCTGTGTATGTAGTTGGAAGAATGCTGAGTTGTCTCTTCCTTTGTTTCATAGCGTGGGATGTTTATGTTGCCAGTGAGCTTTAGAAAAGAGGCCCTTGGTTAATGTTTGCCCCACATACAGCTTCTCCAGCACAAATAAGAGCTGAGTGGTTTCTACTAAGGAGCAGTTGAATCATCTCAGTTTTTGTGCTTCCACGCCAGCGACAGCCGTTTATCTCTGCCATTGTTGTGAACATCATATCTGAGGAATTTCTTCAAATTTGGCGTAAATGTCCACTTGGACTCAGAAATTAACTAATTCGATTTTGACGGTCAAAGTCCTTGTGACCTCGTGAAAAACATTTTTGGCTACAACTCACAAGTCCATATACTAATTATAACAAAATATATTTATTTGAATTATTAAATTCCTTCAAAGCCTGCGTGAGTCTGGACACTTTAGCTGCACTAAACTGCAGCTTGACTGGTTGGTGGAGGTCTAAAACCACAAGATGGTAATTGCAGTTTCAGGGATGAGTCCATATTTGAACTTTTCAACTGTCTGACAGGTAAGATAAGGTCAGCTCTTTAATAACTGTGATCACTGCCATGGAACCTGTATTTTAGCTGAGGTCTGCAAATAGTAAAGCACAGCCGCTGGATGAAAAAATAAAGTTTGTCCAGGGAGTTGTCTTTGAGATATGTGAAGAGAGCTCATTGGATTATGCATTTCCAGAAATATTTGGTGGTTATTGACGCAATTGTGGTTTTGGTTGTCACATAATAGATTAAAAAAGTGACAATTTTCACACGAGAGTAAAAACAGAGACGTTTGTATTTTGTGAATACAGGTACACACTAAGAAACAAAAACATTTCCATAAAGGTTATCTATCGTGTTTTTGATAGAACAGAAGGAGAGAAAGAGAAAATCTATGTTTTGACCAAACAAGGTTGTAAGTAAGTTGCAAGTTTTATTGATTACTTACAGCTTACTTATCAGTCAGTTGTAACACACCAAATTTCGTCCAAACACTTTTTTGTGATTAGTATGTCCCTCCAGCTGATCTTTTTTTTCTGTCACCATATAGATTAATTGTTTCTTCCCTCAGTGTCATGTCATCTAAAGATGAGATAAGGAAGTCCTAAATGTCTTTTTTAGGCTAAAGATGTTCCACAAAAACACTTTCTAAAGTCTTTCTTTGGAGGGGAAAACCCAGCCGTGTAGAGTTTCTCATATACAAACAATGCCATGTTTTTTTAATTTTAAGAAATGGCTACAGTCCTCCATTGTTTACACATGTCTTTGCTAGCTGGAAGTCTTCTAACCTACCTTTGTAGTGTATTACTGTTTTTTGGCAGATTACTGTCAATCATTGAAATGGGGTAAAGTCACAGCTATGTGTATTTTGATACTGCATGCTCGTGCATATGTCTCCTTGTGTGCATGATGAATCTGCATGAAGGTTTGCAAGCTTTTTTGCAGCTTTTCCCTGTTTTACATTTTTGTTAATGGAATAGCTTTGAATTCGGACTCTGGATGGGTCAAAACAAACAGTCAGTAGAGCTCCGAGATATTGTGATAAATAATTCTCATTATTTTCACATCAAAATTATTGTGTAAAAGTGGAAATATAGGTTTTCCTCAACAAAGCAGCATAGCCTTTCCTGGTGCAGGGGGTCATTTTTGGAGAATATGCTTTGTTTGAGGCATCCAGTGGCCTAGTGGATAAGACATATATCACATAACTGGCAGTGGACCTTTGTTGCATGTTACGCCCCTTTTCTCCCATCCCTGTGTTCCCTGTCTTTAACTCTATTGATGCAAATAATGCCATAAACATAATACTTAAATAAAAAATACCTTCTGTTGTGGTAGTTGTGCGTTATAGAGCTAGAACTACTCACTTCATAAAGGGATAATTGTATCTCCCTCGGACAGATGCAGTAAAACTCTTATGTCTCAGTGGACGGCAGAGTCCTGTGATGTGTTTGTTTAGTTTGAGAGTAGGAGCTGAGGTGGAGCGGGCTTGACTTGCATTTCCCTTGGGAACGTGTGTCTTTACTGTGATAAATAATGTTCACATTTACAGCTGCAGTCCAAGAATGAATCACAGCCTGGACATTGTTGTAGGTGTGGGAGAAACGTATGTCTGAGGGTCATATATGTGTCATGTATCTTTAGCCAACACTGGTGATTTACCTGCTGTGTGAAAGATGTGGAGGGGGTTAGTTGTCTATGGGGAAACTGAAAACACAGTGTGTGTGTGTGTGTGTGTGTGTGTGTGTGTGTGTGTGTGTGTGTGTGTGTGTGTGAGTGTGAGCACACAGCGTTGATATTCCCAATTCCCAGTACAGGGTAGGGTTTGACTCATTACTAGTCACTCATACTGAATAGAGCACATGTCTTCGGCAGAGGCAGCAGCAGCTGTCAAAAACATTTGCTTTAAAAGACATTTTATTTTACATTAGATCTTGTGGGAACATAACAGTCTGTTCATGCAAAATGGGTGCAAAGAATCAAGCAAAGCCACATCAAATTCACTACTTCACACCCATTACTGAGTCAGACAGTATTAGAAACCAAGAAGGCATGTGTGTGAAATAAACACCTTACACTTATCGGTTGAAAGCTGTTCTGCTGCCCTCTTGTGTGTAGTAGACAAACTCCACTCAAAAATTTTTTTTGTTCCTTCACGTGGATGTTTGACACAAGAAGCCTGTTCCACATTCATCTGCTCAAGAGTGAAAGTTTCTCTGTGCTCGCCTTAAGTCTCAGTTTAACACATGTATTCTCAAGGATGACTTTGTGTCATCACAACTGGAGGCCAATCATGGGCCAATATGTAACTCACCCCAGTGGTGTGGAAACCCGAAACCTCCAGGTCACATATATTCAGAATAGACTTTTCAGTCAAGAACAAGACGTCTTATGCTCAGCAGTTCAAGTTTTGGAATGAAATGATTTGCATATTCATAGACTCCACATTTTTCAGAAAATGTTCAGGCAACATTGTAGTATAAAAAGTGTTGTTTTCATATTTTCTCCTATTTTGGTCTATTTTATTTTCAGTATGAAAGATAGAAAGTTTCTCACATTTAATTACTTTATTATTATTACTTTTAATTAGTTACACCTGTGCAACGTGGCTTTGTGCCCACATCTTAAAGATGGTACCACTGGTTTAGATTTTAAGATTCCAATGCACTCAATTTCTTAACTACTGTCTTGTTTCACATCTTTCTCTCGTCTCTAGCCATGGCCCAGCGTGTCCAACTTGGCCAAAGACTTTGTGGAAAGAATTCTAACAGTGGACCCCAGTGAGCGGCTCACAGCCGGCCAGGCCCTCAAGCACCCCTGGATTGTGAGCATGGCCGCATCTTCCTCCATGAAGAACCTACAGCGCTGTATATCTCAGAACCTCCTGAAGCGGGCGTCTTCACGCTGCCACAGCACCAAGTCAGCCCAGTCCACGCGTTCCAGCCGCTCCACCAAATCCAACAAAGCTCGGCGGGTGCGAGAGAAGGAGCTCCGCGAGTTGAACCGTCGCTATCAGCAGCAGTATAATGGTTGAAACGGAGACCGTGACGGCCAATGACTGTAGCAGCCCTTACACTTTAAGGGAAACAGCACTACAATGACTTTTACTTTGACTGCCACCATTCTAATTTGCTTCCAGTGTTAAGGGCCAAAATGGCTTGAAGTCCCAAATCACTGCCTCAAAAAAAGAGGCCAATAACTTGACTAAATCGATGGCTACAAGCAAAAGTAAAATTAAGGATGAAAAGTAACTGCTGCCGTTTGAAACTATAGAACAAGTCAAAAATTATTCCTGATCTATAAAGACAGAGAACTCGATGAACTCCTGTGCACAGTGTCTCCTGATGAGAACACGAAAGGACACATCCGTAAAGTAACGGTTACATCATCTCTCCATCCACTCCTTCACCTTTTCTTTGGCAGGATGGTGCCTTCCACTACTTTCATTTTGTCTTTCAATTCCTGTGTCTCTACATATTTATTTATTATTGTTGACATGATTATTAGTCTCCACTCAAACGGTCACTGGATAATGACCTTCCACGAGGATCTGTTGAACAGAGTTCTGGGTACTGAAGTTTCTAAGAAGAATGGGATACTTTTAGAAGTGGGGAAACCAAATTCCCCTCACTCATTCCTGATTGAAAATTGCTGTGAATTTATTGTTGTACTAATTGTGCAGACCTTGTCTTAAGATAGGGGTGGTGGAAACACTGCAACATAACCACACTCTTAAAGGCCAAAATGAAGGCATAATTTTTATCAGTCAACTGTAAGCATATCTAATCTTGCAATTACTGCTCTGTTAATATCATTGCTCTAAAGCTGTCAAAAGATTGTGAAGCTCTTTTCTGTCCATGTTTAATCTTTAATGTTTTGTTTAAGATGATGGGCCACACAGCCCCACTACAAATAACTCTTGAAGTATCGGTTCTGAGCTTTTCCTGTTGAGTAACGGTATTGAAACAACTCACGAGACTTGATTATAGTACGTGGCCATTTGCAGTGTTCAGTCGTCTGGCAGGTTACTTGTTGGTTTCAATGAGATTGACGCATGTTCTTAGAGCAGCAATTAAGGACAAAACTTTTTCTAGAGAGCTACATCTATCGGTTGTACTGGCTCTTTGTGAGTTCAAACTTATCTTAATTGGCATTTACACATTACGAAACTGAAACGGGTTGTGCCACATAAACTAATTCACTAGAGATTTGTTGTTAAAAACATTTACACGCACTAACTGTGAGGTGTAAGTCTTATGCAGTTGGCTAACTCAAATAGCTAATTGCACTAATGTGAACTTGCAAACATAACCCGACATGTTTAGATTGAAAGATGTAAAGAGGTGGTAACATTGAAAAGTGGCTGATACATGAACATACCTTCTCATATTGCTCTTTACTATGTTAACTGGGTATATTAAAATTACAAAACTGAGTAGTAAATAGTTACACTCACCATTTTCCAAGTGGAAAATGTTGTGTAGCTAACCATGACTTTTAATCACATTTCATAAAAATAACTTAATGCTGTTTGCATTGCAAAATATGACGATACAACAATACACTAAGAGACCTAACAGTTCCAGCTTGGTTAGCATAATCAGATCTTCTCAACCTGTTCAAAACTGCATGAATACTACTAAATTTCCCCATGTATACATATAGAAATTAAACAAAGTTATACTTACTTTGACAAAGGACTAGTGACTTTTCTAGCAATTGATGGAACACGTTACTAATGTCTTGGTGCAACCCGATCACCGGTCTCGCACTAGTTAGTAGCTGCTAAACACTTAAAAAGAACTTATTCGTCAGTTAATAGCTAGCCTCTGATCCTGTCTGTCAAAGTAATTTTAAATTTTGTTAGTTGTTTTTTTCTTGTTTGAATCTTACCTGGCAGTTTAAGAGGTTGTAGATACCCCTGAACAAATAATATGAAGAGAAAACCCCAGAGATATAAAGACTTTCAGAAAGATCAACCCATTTACACATAGAAGTCAAAGTCATAGTGGAACAGGCTACCAGGAGTCATAGCTCAGTTTATTCAGCCAGTCAATAACTTATGTCTTTTAACTTTAGTCTCTTAAGGTTGTATTTGAATCATCCTAAATTTCTTTACTATACTCAAGACCAAAATGAAGGAAACCAGAGAAGGTAATGGTTTACTTAATTTCCCTCCAGGGATAAATAAAAGTTTCTATCTATCTATCTATCTATCTATCTATCTATCTATCTATCTATCTATCTATCTATCTATCGAGGAGTATGTAGCAGTCAATCAATTACAAAACATGACAAGACTTTTAAAACCTAGCATATGCAACTACATGGTCTTATGCTTATGGTCTGTTTTGTGTTTGGAAAGATTAAGTGCACTTAATTCAGAATCAATTTGAATCAATTATGTCTTTGAATCTGAATCAAAACCATTTCAACCTATCCCACCTACCGTGTGGTTGGTTAGCAGCCATCCTCACACGATAGAGCATTGTGACCGCTGCAGTATTCTGAAATGGGGCTAGATTAGGACATTTAGTTTTTTTTTTAGTATTGTGATATAGGTTAAATTGTAAAAGGCTGCATCACTGCAAATTGAATTTTCTGAATTTAAAAAAAAAAAAAAAAAAAGCTCAGCGTTTTTGGTCAGAAAATGTGATATTAGATTTTTCTTTTGCCCCGAAGTAACACAACTCAAAGATTCAGGAAAAATTGTGGGTCTCATTCTCATTTTTTTTCTTTTATCTGGCAAAGCACTTCATGTACAAAGTTTAATTGATATTTGTTTATTGGACCTGTTCACTGTGTTTTTATGTATTTGTCTCTTCAGAAGACTCCCAGAGTAAATCGGATGGTACAGTGTGGTCTTCTCTTCTTTATAGGAGTATTTTTGCTGTGGTCTGCCCCAAAGTCATAAAGTGTGGTGGTGTTGTGAACTTTTTAACACATACTGGAAACCTAACCGAGCCATGTCAGCTGACCTCAGTTTTTCCTTTCTTTTTGTCTTTTGCCCGTTGCTTGTTCCAGGATGCTCCCTCATCTTTCTGATGCTACTCTTTCATTCTTCCTCAATGTACGTTTACCTTTTGAACTTGTCTTTGTTCCACTGCTGTCATCTGATCTGGTATCTTACCTCTTGGTGGAAGTAAATTTCTTATATCTTAAAGATTGTAAGTAAGGCTTAAATTATACCTGGTATCAGTACACTTACTCTACCCCAACTGTGTCTTTTTAATATCAAATGCAAAATGTAGACTTGAAAAGGTGCATTTAAAAGACAGATTTTGGGTGACGTATCTCTGAAAGGAGTCATACTTTCTACAACATAAAGGATAATGAGCTAGGCTTAATTCTGGTTGTTAGTTCCTCCAGAGCATAGCATCTTTGTGAAATAAACATTTTAACCTGTTTTGAAATGTCAGATATAAAAATCACAGTCATGAAGTAACCATTTGGACTCGAAGGAACTGCAGCAGTTGAATCAGTCTGCAGAATTGCTGAGTGCCTGTTATGTACAATGTTCAATGAATAATCAAGTCAGTTCATCAGCAGTTTTGCAGAATGTCAGCACATTTTCATTTCTTGTTTTTATATATGTGTGATTTTATATAAATGTTGTCCTAAATGAAATAGCCAACTTAACACTGTTACCTGAAAACAGTTGTTCATCTTTTGTTACTGTGTCACAATGAATAACTCTTTGATTCTTCTACCATTAACTTTTTTATTTTTTTAAATGGTGAGTTGTATGTGCCAATAAAACACCCAAACCTGACTTGCTACATTGCATTTAGAGTTTCACACTATTCTCTGAGCGAAGAAGCCAAGAATTCATTTGTTAGATAATGAGTCCAGGGCAAGACAGCACATTCTCCTGGAGTAATCTATTTTAAGGATTGTTGGTTTACTGTCTTTATTCCTTGTTCCACCTCAGTACACATTTGCACTGGAATAATACAAAGCTGAATTTAGAATTAAATGGAAATCGTTCTACTTAAATCTACTACTGAAATTACTATAATATATCTAATACTACTAAAGCTACTATAAATTTCCAATTTGCTCTGATGGGGATGGCGTGATTTAAATATTGAAGCACTTAAAAAGATGTAAATTGCACACATTAATGAGGCCAGACTGAAACAGCTAGATACATAAGCAAAATGATGGGTAATAATGTGAAAGGGGTCGAGTGCTATAATGACTATAGCTCTTTTTATTTTTGTTTTAACGGCAGGTTCAGTCTCACACCTTCCACACCTGATTCCAGCTGCAGATACTTTTGATATTTAAGCAACCTCACATACACCAAGCTGCGAACAGAAAGTTGGAAACCGGCGGGAGAAACAACTTCAGTCTAACTACAGATTTTTCTTCCCGAGAGCTGGTGGAGATCAAAACAGCTAAAAGGAGAATGAATATTAGAATTATAGTAGTAATAATATAGTGAGCAGCTACAAATATGCCACAATAAAGTATGTTATGCTGTATGAGTTGGATGAGCTACAAAGGAAACTGCTTGATAACATGTTAGCCGTAGAAACTACAAGATGATGTGTCAGCATGGTGTGTGCACACTTGATATATATATATATATATATATATATATATATATATATATATATATATATATATATATATATATATATATATATATATATATTATGGATATGGATTGATATTGATATATCTTCTGCCCCCAAGTGGGTGAAAAATCCAATGCACTTGTTAGTACATAGGTGAGGAACCCTCAGATACACACAAAATGAAATTGGCTGCCATATTCAAATGTCTCAAATATAGTAACTAATACTGTTTGCTGTAGAAAAGTTGTAAACTGGTATTTCTCGTACTAAAAATAATACTTTGTTGATCTAAAGTGGTTTACAGCATATGACTTTGCTTGTGTTTGCTGAAACATACGGATAAACATGATCTACCAATAGCGGTGGAATGTACTGTAAATTTTGTATTTTATTTTATTTTAAACCAACGGGTTCATTTATATTTCTAAATATTTTTACATTTGAAATTGAAACACCTGTAGTGAGCTACAGAGAAATCGACCTGCAATTGTGCCACACTGGAAAACATCTGGTGGTAATGTGTCCAACAGTACATTGGATTTGTGTTACACACAACTAACTGGTGAAACGCCCACATTAAATCTTCTAATGTGTGTTGGTGCTGTTACAATAACGCTGCTGATACCTTTGTCTTATTTACGGGTGTCTTTCCTGGTGGTAAACGGCGCCCACTGCTGGAAAAAACGCAACGTGACCGGGGAGGCCGGGCTAAAGTGGTAGTGGAGGTCCTTTGGGTTGCCAGGTATGGCACCACGCTTCGTATATTTCAATCAGATGTGTCGTCGAAAGGCGAGTCAAAAATAACAGAGACATCAATTCAATTACGTGAGCAATAGAGCAATGAAGTCTGTGAAACACTGTTGGGAAACAGCCGTCTCGATACGACGTGAATTACCCGAAAGGTATAAGAAGTTAATCATTCACGAGGCTTTAGAGGGATGAACCAAGCAAACCTGGCGCCCCGTCAGAACCAGACGTCAGTGGTCTGCGGCTGTAACGTTTTGTGAGTTTGTTGCTAGCTTTTGTTCGAGGGACGTTAAACTAGCTACCAAATGGCTATCAACACATCAATATACGGAGTTTAAAACGGTACAGGGTGTTTTTGCCTTCAATACCCGCCGGTGCGAGACGTTGCTTCAGCTCGGTGAGTATATTCAGCACGAAACACACCAGCAAAATACCACTACGCTAGCTAGCTAACCCTGTACATGTGATAGACTGTGCTTGGTCTAGAAAAAAATCCATTAGCATGTCTCCTTGTTTACAAAGCCCATTTCATGTGGCGAAGTGTAGCCTTCGTGTCTTGAACTCGTGTTTGTTGATGCTTTTCAAACAACGTTAGTTACTGCCGACACATTAATTGTCCACAGAGATATTTAGACGGAGCCTCCAACATATGTCTGCTAATGCTTGCAATGTTTATACTGGTAGGATCGTTACTTCTGTCGTTATTCCTTCATCAACCATCTGAAACAGTTAAGTTTTAAGGTTCAATTTTCCAAACAAAGGTTGTGTCGCACCAGAAAGTAGCAAACTGTTATTTACTGTTTTGGCCCCATCGAGGGTGAAATTGTGTCTAACGTATTTAAATCCATGTAAAACTTGACTGTTTATGCGCAAAGTAGATATTAAAACTGGTGAAACATTGGAAGTTGTGTGAGTGTGAGACAATGTAGACAGACTCTTCAGTGCCTGTAGATTGATAACACGAGGGTCCCTCCTCTCCCCCTTGTTTAGGGGTGGGGGGTCATTTCTAGCTACTAATCTGTGCTTGCCCTGAGGTATGATGCCATTATTGTGGCTTGGTGTTATATTGACACAAGTGGTCCCAGCCTGTCTTTTACAGCCCTGCCCTAGCCAGTGGGGCTTTTTTTTTTTTTTTTTTTTTTTTTTTTACAGCCCTGGGTTTTAAACCAGTAGTGATTAGCTGTATTGTTTTCCCTCACAGATAGGGATCCTGCTCCGGGCCGGAACTAGTGATTGAGCCCCCTCCTGTCAGACTAGACTAGTCAGGGGCTTTTAATTATATTGTCTGCACTCAAATCACTTGTGTAGGCCTAAATCTGAAGTTTTTATCTACTGTATCATTAAGACTAAACAAGGGGAGGCTTGTGACCACACACAAAACATGAAAGTAAAGATGGAGATATTGTGTATTTTCTGACAAATATTCAAGTGTTTTCTTATGTGCCCTAGAAAATTAACTTAACAATTGTAGTAATATTCTGTTTTGTCTGCCACCAAAGCTTTGTCACCGTTTTTACTGTGTTTTAGTCAGACAGAGCACACTTTCTGACTTTTTGCATAATGTGCATCTTGGTACTAAAATTTAAGATATAGAGACTATAGTAGAGCTTTACATGTTGGCTGAGATTTTTCAGAAAAGTTGAATTTTATTCGATACACAATTGAACTCTGGCACACAATTAGCATGATATTATTTAAAACTGAACTTAAAAGGCCTCCAATCATAAAGTCACGTTTTCTAGGATTATTATGGCTTAAATCAAACTCCACTTTCTCGACAGCTAGTTTAGATATCATCACCTCAAGATCACTATGGCTCTGCATGAAATCTGGATTTATTTTTACACTGCTTTGCCATGTAAATTTACTTCTTGTGCTTCTCTGTTGAACCAAATCTGTAACTAAAGTGCTGTCAGGCAACACACAAACACTCATCCAGTGTTTACCTTGGTCTTATATTGTCAGAGTGTTTGATATTAATGGAAGCCTGACAGTAGAGTGATAACTGCCTAAAATGATGTAGTCAGACTCTGTAGGTAGGTACATTGTTTACTGCGTAGCTGCGTGCTGCGCTCATTAACATGTTGCACATGTGCTCTGTACAGCAGTAAAGCTTGGCAGCCTAGAGAGCAGCTGGTCCACAAGTGCACTAACAGTAACTAAGTGTGTTATGTAAAGGCTAATTAATGAAGCCAGCCCTGCTGAAACATAGAAAATATGAAAACAGTATGTCATCTGCTGTATCCCTCTGGTCAATGGTAGGAGCTGGATGTTACATGCTCTGCAGGACGGGAGGTCATCTTATGTAACCTGGGCTGGACCCTCAGTCAGCTTGGAGCTGGTTCACCTAAGAGCTTGTGTGCACACCTTTATGTCTTGTTGGCAGCAGTTTGTCTGTTGATGTCTATTACATTACTTGATTGCGCAAGCCTGGGGCCAGAGGGACATGATCCCTTAGCTGCCCAGAAGAATTTCTCTTTTGATGCAACCCAGGGGGATACAGAGTTGCGTGTATGTTGGAGAGTCATATATCACACACAGTTTAACATAGTCAAGGCTGTCTAACTGGTTGTTGTAATGGTTGGTCTTTCTGTGCATCTGTAAAGTGTATGCACTTACCTGGAAATTGTGTAATATGAGATGCCCTTTATTGCAGTATAAATAGCAAAATCATTTCTGACGATAGCCTGCTTTATAGCAGCTCATGATGTATTATGGTGCTATATGCTGACTTGCTTCACTGGTTCTGTGGTTGGTTGTCGTTGGCTCATCCTTTCAGGTAAGATGAAGTTTTATCTCAGTGTACCTGCACTATCTAGCAACAGAGTTGTTCCCAGAGGGCAACACATGCTCTTAATGAGTGGCTAAAGGAGGAAGCAGTGTTTAATACTACATTATACGTCTCATCATCTGCAGTCTGTGCCCAACACTTCCCTTCCTTCCCCTTGGCAGAGTAAAGGAAACGTGCTTTCCATAAACGCTGTGTGTGGACTGAGAGATGCAAACAAAGCCTACGTGGTGTTGGCTTCCTAAACCTTGGTGCTGTATAGGGTTTAAAAAAAACAAACTTGTGTTATTTTTTTCTATAGTTAGTTAGTTGTTCAGCAGCAGATCTGAAAAACATAAAGTAAGTAAGAGTAAGAATAATAGCCTGACTGATAGATCAGGGCTTCTATTGTCGTATCTGTATTACATATATGTTGGAAGATGTGTAAAAGGAAATAATAACAGTGCTGTAAAGTGCAGCAATATGTGTTTATTGCTTATGTCATTATGTGTACTGTTCACAGTGTAAGGATCTGTAGTGTTGCATGTGTATGACCTTCAAAATACAATCCTCCTTTTTACAAGTGAAAAGCTGAACAAATAAGAAATAAAACACACCCTTTAATAAAGCGGTTACTCCAGCCTTATTTGCTTTGAGATGAACCACTAGTTTATGTTGGCAAATGTTATCAGACTTAAAATATATGATTCAGTTCACTGACTTACCTAATGACACTACCTTTGGCCATTGTGACAAAGGTTTACGTAGTTTTATCTTGATATATTTTTGCTTTACTTGTTTGTTTTCGTTATTTCTATTAATTTTTTATAATGATTTGATTTCCAGTTAACTTTACTGTTTACCATTATTACAGTGGCTGTCCTCTTTAATGATAAGTTTATTGTTTGACTTACAGTATCCACAGGGGTGCCCTAGTGGCCTGATGGTTAAGTTTGTTTATGTGAGGTTTTTATGTAAAAATAAATATCAGATGATTAATTTATTATATTTTCATTATTCTTACATATTGATTGTGGGTTACTGGCCTCAAAGCAACACTCTTGTCAGGCTTTTATCTGGATGTTGGATTTCTGCCATCAGATGCAGATTGTTTCGCCGCCACAGCTCTGAAACTAATGGAGATTTGATTCCATATCCAGCGAGTATGTGTTTTGTAGGATCAAAAAATCAATTTGCCATTAATCTGAAGTGATAGGGATTAATGTTTTTGAGTGTAGTAGGAAGTTTGAAAGTGCATTCTCATTCCAGTATGTTGTATTTATGCTACACCAGTTTACTTAAGCTTTAATGTGAATGAGCTTTGTTGTTACTATTCATTTTGATTTGTTTGTCTCTTTTTCTTTCTAGAAATAAGAACATCTTCGCGACAGAATCTTCCTCTACCCCTGCTCCTGCCCTCCTCCCATCTATCCACTGTTCCCACTAGTTGCATCCTCCAGTTCTCAACATGGCAGCTATGTTCTCACTCTGGCAGTGCCACTGACCTCCTCCCTGGACTACCACCATGGAGAGAAAACGCAGAAAGAAATTAATTTAGCTGCTCAGGCTGTTTGCAGTATGGACTTTTTAGAGCTCTGGACCTGAAATGCTCTGTCCCAACCCGTGACCCAGATCCAGGTTTTAGCGGCTCATTTTTCATCTGAAACAGCATACCTGCTGCTCAAGTACAAAGAGCCTGGTCAAACTGATGGTTTGCGCTACTTTTGAACTCAAAATGCTCCTGATACCTTTGTGGGCGTCCATGCTTTTGGGGCTGCTCTCAGGCTTCCTGCCTGTGGTGGGGATGGAGCCAGCGGGAGGGGCCAGCTCTGGCACAGAACATGCTCCCAAATCAGACTCCCTCCCCTCCTCGTCCAGCTCCAACTGTTCCCAGTTAACCCTTAAGCTGGAGTTTTCCTCCAAGGTGGTGGAACATGGTAAGAAATTGTTTAATTGTGTCTTTATGAGATGTGGAAACATTTCTGTGGCATGTATTCAAAGATTTTTGCTTAATTGAAATGGAATATCAGGGCAAGGTATGTCCTAATCTCCTCTCCTAATATACTCTCTGTATCATTCTGATGTATTTTTTTAATTGTACACGAAGCCCAGGCCTACATTAAAATTAGAAGAGCATTTCCCCAATTGCAATAATCAAGGGACTTGTCAGAACTGTTAGAAACAAACTAGCTTTGTGTACTAATTGGCTGTAAGCTTTCTCTTTCTTTGTGGCAGCCAAACATTAAAGGAAAAACTTCTCTTAACGTAAAGATTGGAAATGAAGAAACAGGTGACACCTGAACAAAGAACAAACCCTCGCATACAACATCCTGTAAAACTGGTTTTTATACAGATTAAACAAATCAGGTGTAAGATGTTAATTAGGAGCCTCAGCGTTGCTGGTAGGTAGATTTGTTACCTTTGGACAGAGCCAGTTAAGTTGTTAACAATTTTTCAGGTAAATTAGAAACGCCGCAATAGATAATGAAGCGTGTTTCCCAAAATGTCAAACTATTCCTTTGAGAGTGAGATCATTGTATGAATACTAGGTTTCAATTTGAAAGGCTGCTCTTTCTTCAGTTTAATTGCTAACTTGAGTCAATGAAATATCAGAGCAAATCTGGGCAGGGAAAGTATTAAAACCCTTGTTCTCTTACAGTCACTGGTAAAGTTTAATGGGTAAGATGTCTCACCCACAACTGAAGCTGTGGAGTTGCTTACAGTAGACCATTACACTGTGGAAGAAGACAGCAAACAGTATTGGCATTAGGGCTGCAAATCAATATCCTATATAATCATATTGTGAAAAGATGAACATTAGATTTTATATTCAATTTTGAAAAGAAAGCATCACTCTGCCTCATGAATTTACATGTGGGCTTGGCTGCACTTAATGCATTGTATGACAGACAGGAATCACATAAGGTCACTTTCATTGATTGAAAATGAAATGTAGGTCAGGCTGAGATGAACAAGTAATTCAACAAGTGTGAGGTAATGATGATGGCAAAGAGTTCACAACCCAGCTAATGGAGATATGAGGACACGCTGGGAATGTTGTAATGCCTCTTTCCAAAAATCAATCAAGCAAAATTATTTGCAAAGAAAGGAAAGGTTAAACCTCAAAATCAGACTGGTTCAACCCTTTAAACATGTGACAAGCGAAATTCATTAATTTAATCCAGTTTTGAATCCATCCTGTAACTGTATAAACTAGAGACAGGATAACATGCAGCAAAGGCCATATGCAATTTGGTAGGTACTCGGTATTCACCTTTGTCCAATGAATATCAAGATGCTGTCCCATCTGTTTTCAGACTATAATTGAGTTCTGGGGCCTATTTTCTTTGTCCTTGTCCTTTTTTCACCCCATTCAGCACTGCAGCCAGATCCAGTGCGGTGGAAGTATTAGTATTGCCAGTGAAAACCTTTCACAAAGTAAATGAACTCTGCTGTGCACACAAGAAGATGGTGGTCATATTAAGAGAGGATACAGTATAGTGTTCATTTTCCTTGAGAGTAAGGGATTTGTCTTTACCTTCATCCACTTCAGAACTGATATGATATGAACACAACATCATGTCAAGAAAAAAAGATCTTGGAGTCACTTGCATCAAATCGATGTATAACAGCAACAGTGTAGGTATTGTAATGAGCTCTGCATTTGGCACACAATATCCAGTCTGCACAACTTGCTATTCAGGCTCTGTCATACTGTAGGATTCTGTTTTATATACTCATAAAGGAATGAAAACCTGACTAGTTTTTCTCGTTTGGAACGATCATCAACGATCAAATCAAGAAATGCTTCTGTTGTTTTCATTCACCTGTCTCATGGTGTCAGAGGTCAGAGATAATACCTTGTCTAAAAGGCCTGATACTAACACTAACACTTAATTGCTTCAAGAGATTTTGTATTTTTGAAGCATTTTGGCCATTTGTTTCCCTATGTGTATTCATCAGTGTGTATGTGGGCTAAAGAATAGCTGGAATCCTCTTTAATTGGACTGTGGATCTGATGAAATGTTACTCAGTGTCCTGCCTGTTTTTCTTCTCTCCTTTCTGTCCCCCCAGAGTACATTGTAGCATTTACAGGGTATTTCTCGGCCAAAGCTCGCAGCCTGTACATCAGCAGCGCCCTGCGGAACGCCAGGGACCGAGCACTAGAGTGGCACATCGTACCCAGAGAAAACCCAGCCTCTGACTTCCCCAGCGACTTCGAGCTGGTCCACATCCGTCAAGCTTCCCCTAGCAGTCTGCTGACCTTAGAGGACCACCCTTACATTAAGAGGGTTACGCCGCAACGCAAAGTGTTCCGCTCGCTAAAGTACATTCCCTGTAAGTCTGATAATGTGGCCTCATTGTGTGGAGAAAGGCAGCTCAGGAGTTCTGAGGTTGGCACATCCACCGAAGAAATCTGAAACTCTGGATAATACAGAAAGCTGTTTGTCTGCTACGCCTCACAGAATATCTCTTTGTTTGTTTAGTCAAGGGATGCATTTCTCTCAACAGTGTTTGCAGAGGATAAAAGTATTACATATCTTAATTTAAAGTGCAGGCCAACTTAGGGTGGTGTTGATGCTGAGTGGTGTGTTTGTGAGTGTAGTGTTGGGGGATGGGAGGAAAGACAGAGAGTGTCTGTGTTTGCTCACCCTGGGAGGGAGTAGGTGAGTCAGTGTGGTGGGGCTTGCCTGGACAGGGGTGCACGCCCTGCGCCTGGCACAGGATGAAAGACTTCACTGTGCCCCCAGTCTGCTTATACACAAGCAGTATCAGTAAAGAGGCTATGTGTAATGCATAAAAACGTATGTCCTCTACAACACAAAAAGGAAATGCTCTAGTTTTACAGCTTAAACCTTGGCAGTGAGCATCAGTATTACTTTATGTGCACTGAACAGATTTAAAAAATTAATGGATGGCATATATAAGGCTATAGTGTGGAACTTGTAATGTGTTGTTAATTGTGGTAGTATTTGGGTTGAAAAACAATACAGAAACTGAGGAAGTGTTGTTGCCTGAGGGGAGCAGTGGTTTGAAAGTGGCTGTAGTGTCTAATTTTAGTCAGCCTCCTGGTTATGTAGATTTCTCTAGATAAGACTTGATCTTGGGAACTTAGAGCACAACTTGTGAGAACTTGAAGCAGCTACCTGCCAAGGTAATTAACTGGTAGGAAGAGAAAAAACCTCGCATCTGCATTTTACTCCAACTTAAAAGCATAGAATGTCCCTCAGGCCTCCGCTGCCTGATCTAATGATAATTTGTTCTGTCCAAGTGAGGCAAATTGTGATAAGATTAGCTCAAATGAGTCTGGCACAATCAGCCTCACATCACAGCACATCACAAAGAGGGAGAGAGACAGAAGAGAGAGATGGAAAGAAAAAGAGAGAGATTATTTCAAATGAGGCATCTGAACATGATAAGCATGATTAAGTTAGCAGAAGATTTTACTGTTTGCAGAAGGGTTAATCATCAGCACTAACATGTTGTCTGCTGTTGTAATCATTTGTTCCTATACTGAACTATTTGAGTCCTGCATGTAATCGCAAATTATATCTGCCATTAACACATTTGCTTGTGTTCTGTGTCCATAGCACCTGAACCTGCTGCGCCCTGCAATGCCACCCGTGGGACGCAAAAATGGCAGTCGTGGCAGTCATCCCGCCCTTTCAGACGAACCAGCCTGTCGCTAGGTTCAGGTTTCTGGCATGCCACCGGTCGCCACTCCAGCCGGCGTCTGCTGCGAGCCATCCCTCGCCAAGTCGCCCAGATCCTGCAGGCAGACGTACTCTGGCAGATGGGACACACCGGTAAGACTCTGACCTTTGACTTCTCAGCTTAGAAAACATCTGCTTTCAAATTTCATGAAATGTAATTGGTACCGAAGGATTGCCTCTAATAAAAGATGCTAGTGATAAATAAAATACACGTCTCTGTTCTAAGCTTTAGTAAATGTATTGGTGGCTGGAATCATTGTCAGCACCACATTAGCTTTAAATGAAACAGATTTAATCTCTCTGTTGCATGTTTGCAGGCTCTGGTGTGAAGGTTGCAGTGTTTGATACAGGCCTAAGTGAGAAGCATCCACATTTCAAGAATGTGAAAGAAAGGACCAACTGGACTAATGAGAAGACACTGGATGACGGTGAGGAGGAAGAACTTGATGATGATGATAATGACAAAGGTTGAAATTAATCAAGGTGATAAGGGCATTGGTGCCAAATATGTTATTGATGATGGTGTTGATTTATTGTGTTGTGTATTGAAGCGTGGTGGGAGCCAAAGAAGGCTGGCGGTGCGCTGAAAGTGGCAGACATTTTTCAGTGTGTGCAAGACAGAGAAAGAGAGAGTGAAAAGAGACGGAGACAGATAATGATCAACCTCTTGTTCTGTTTTTCAGGCCTGGGTCATGGTACGTTTGTAGCAGGAGTGATAGCTAGTATGAGGGAGTGTCAGGGCTTTGCTCCTGACTCAGAGCTGCACATATTCAGAGTGTTCACCAACAACCAGGTAAGCACATGGCCTCAGAATACCAGTCATACAAAAGTATTAATGAAGAAATAAGTTAAAGGTGAAGTAAATATATACGCTAAAGAAGGTGAATATTTGTGTGTTTGGTGATTTAAAGGAATAGTTTGAAAAATTATTATTATTTTTTCAGTTTTTATGCTAAGATGACTAAATGTCACTTTGAAATTAAGTGCTATCGATCTTCAACTCAACTAAACTCTTGGCAAGAAAACAAATTAATTTATTTTTTAAAGCAATGACCTAATCCTTTAAATGGCATTGTCAGACACTGTTATTTACTCCTTGTATATTTCATAATCCAGTATTCAAGCATTGTCATCCAATACATTTATTGTTCCATTGTCTTCATTGTATATATATTGTAGATAAGGCCGCTCTTTAATTTGTTGTTACATGCTGATGCCACTGACGTAACTCTGTTTTGGATGTATTGGAGAGTATATAATGTATTTTTCTTTCCTCATCTTGCAGGTGTCGTATACCTCATGGTTCCTGGATGCCTTCAACTACGCCATCCTAAAGAAGATTGACGTCCTTAATCTCAGCATCGGGGGGCCTGACTTCATGGACCACCCCTTTGTTGATAAGGTAATAGAGCCACACAAAATAATGACACAGTCACATGGTTGAATTTGGTCAGCTTTGACGTATTTAACCAGATCAACTGTGAGCAGATGTTGTTTGTCTAGTCATAAAAATAGCTCACAAGCCGCCCTCTTGCTCCCTCTGTGTTACACCCTTTTCACAATGAAGTAATGAGCTGCAAAATAAGATGGTCAACTAAATAAATAAAGATATTTGGCTTGTTTTCCCATTAATGTAATCAATATCTGTAGTATTAAATTGATATTAAATTAAATTTGCCCCGCAACAGTTTGACATATTTAATTCACATATAACAGATTTGATTTGAAACACCAACATGCACGCACGCACACACACACACACACACACACACACAGACACTCTCAGACCAGCTAATTGTAATCGAAGTGCTGCATATTGTGTGTAATGCTTTATTTGTGATTTAATATGGCCATAAAATGTTTAGTCATCTTACTGTCATCACTCGGGGTATCCATGAAAGAGTGCAAGTGGCGAGCAAATCAGATCACACACTCTTTGGTTGCTCCCACGAGGAACACAGACACGTGGACTCTACACTGTGAAGTGCTTTTTGCTTGCACGAAAACAACATGCCATCTGCTGTATTTTACACTGAAAGTAAAAATATCTAATTTTGTCTTCATAGATTGTCAGCTGGAAAGCTCCCTGATTAATGGGGCTTATTGTGAATCATGTATTAAATGACCGGCAGTGTTTATCAGCATATGATTAACATTGCAAAAGCATAAATGAAGCAGTCGGACTACTTGCTGTGATGAGACCTGTGCCTCCAGAAACCTTCATAGCAAACGTTTGAAGTCTACCAGAATTGGAGTACTTTGTTCTCTGTGTCCATACTGTCGCCCCAGTTGATTAAATCAAAAGAACTAATAAAATGTAACCCACTTGAAAATGTTTTCCCTCCACAACAATTTGGTTCATTTTCTTGTTTGACAGGTTTGGGAGCTGACTGCAAACAGAGTGATCATGGTCTCTGCTATTGGCAACGATGGACCTCTGTATGGGTATGCTAGCCACTTCCAAACAAAGGGATTCATACTAATAAAGAAGAACTTTTGAAAGAACCCTTAATCCTGAAATACACAAACTGATTTATCATCTCGCATTTCAGTCGAAGTTTTTAATACCACTAAAGATACAAGTCAGCTGCTGCTGCTAACATTGGTTTTCAGCAGGAAAATTAAAGCAAACATGTCTTTCTTGGTCTGGTATGACCACTAGCTAATGGAGACCAATGTTTCCTAATGTTAGTGAACTTAAGGTAAATATTGCTGTATAATAGAGATTACTAAATCAGTTTGTTTACTTGATGACTCTTTTCCACGTGTGCTACAATACAATGCTTAACATTTATCTAATTGTGAATTATGCAGCAACACCATTATTCAGCCATCGCCTTAAGTCTTTCAGCATTTTCTTTGCGAGTTGTGGCCGTATCGTTGATATTTTCCTAATTTTGTGTTTTTATTACATTTTCATAGTAGAAGAATTTCTCTGTTACTGTTTTAATGAAATCCTAATTCCATCCATTTCATCTGACTTCCACTAGACCACTTTGACCACTTTAATTATCTAAATGACCCTCTGGCCAAGTTGGTTTTATGACACTGCTGAACATCTGCTGACTCTTCCTCCTGTGTAAAAATCATTAAAAGGACAAAACATTAAAGACTTTGTTTCACTTTCATGTTGTATTGCTGAGATGGAGCTGTGAGCTGTTCCTTCTTGTAAAGTCATTTTCTCTCTTTCTCAGCACCCTGAACAACCCAGCAGACCAGATGGATGTGATCGGGGTTGGGGGGATTGACTTTGAGGACAACATCGCCAGGTTTTCCTCCAGAGGCATGACCACCTGGGTGAGCTACTGCAGGAACACACACTCTGCCACACACGGTGGCACAAAATCATGGCATAACGTTTATCAGTTTTTGAGCAGACATCTAGCTTAGAGATCTACTCTGAGCTTTTGGAGCTAGTCGACCGTTATGTAGGCTCCTGATCCCTCAGCCGCATCCCATCAGCCAGATTTTTACACAAGCTCACACCCCACTTTTATTATCTGTCGTAGCCCAAAGCAGACATCTGCTTTGGAATCTTATTAAGACTGCGCTCTCTGATCCAGTCAGTCTCTCTGCCCCCCTCAACTACTGTTAGCCAGCCATGAAAAGGCACTCACTCAGCCGCTCCACTTTCCAAATTGAACGCATCAAAGCCATTTAAGATCTTCTTCTTTTTTCTTCCTCTCTTTTCAGGTCATTTTTACTTTCTGCTCAGACCTTAGCTTCTGTCTCTGTAGTGCACATGCTGTTGTCGGTCATTGTCACATATACAATCCACACCTGATGTCTGTGGGATGCCCATATTTTTAACAGTAGCCGAGCTTTGAGAGAATCGTGTGACTTCATGGTGTTGGTGTAATGACACAAGCTGAACATGAACATATGTTTAAGTGTGTGAATACGAGCTATTTTAAAATATGAATTACAGCTTCAGTCCTTGCTGTCCAGACAACACCTGATTTATGTTTGTAAACAGAGGAACCCAAAATAGGCTAAATAGACTGTTTCTGTCACTTTTGATGCTAAACATGCTAATTAGCAAAACAATAAGCACATGAATCTTTCTGCTGTCCCTCTGTGTCTTTACCTAACCCATCCAGCCACTCCTCAGTCTTAACTTTATGTTGTTCTCTGTATCTTACCCATCTCTGTGAAGGAGCTGCCAGGAGGCTACGGCAGAGTGAAGCCTGATATTGTCACGTACGGTTCTGGTGTTCGTGGATCAGGGATGAAGGAGGGGTGTCGCTCTCTGTCCGGCACCAGTGTGGCCTCTCCTGTGGTGGCTGGTGCAGTCACTCTCCTGGCCAGGTCAGTATCACCAGCTGTACTCTTGTCTACTCTTTGGTATTTTCATGTCTGGCAAAAAAAAGCAAAATTCTTAAACTATGAGATTTTCAGTGGGTGCTTGTTCAAAGAGGTCTTTTGTAGGTATATTTCCGATGACGTTAGTTGTTAAGCTGTACTTGAGCTGTCATTAGCAACATGATTTTATTATTTTTTTATGTTGAAGAAATCACATCTTCAGAATTCTTATCACTAAAAATGAAAATCTAATCATCCAGGCATGAAATCATGTCATTTGTAGCATGGTGAGCCACTCGACAATCTGCTGAGTGGTTTTAGAGGGGTGTGGGGCTCTCTGAGGATCTCCTGTGGAGACTAATTGGGTAATACTCCAGTGAATGTGTCCAAGAGATGGTGCTGTTTCAGCTGACCTGTAGAGGAGTTTGACATCAGATGATACATGTAGTATAATACTGCAGCTTGACGTAGTGTAATTACCTCCTGTGTCGTAATCCTTCATGAGCAGGCGGTGAAATGTGTCCCAGAGGAAGGAGGTGTGTCACTGATTAATGTCTGGTATTATTCTCAGTCTGTCAATATCCTGTCTTTACACGCTGAAAGACCTCTTGTTGCAAAGCTGTAACTAAGCCGATTTGTGAGCACACACACACACACACACACACACACCCACACCCCATCCATCCTATCCTCCTCCTTTCCCCCTACACTGTTCTGAATTATAAAATCATGTCGGAAGAATCAGACACCACCAGATTCGTGGATACAGACTAACCCTGTCCTCTAGCACTGTTCTGGGTTATAAGATGATGAATCTGACACCAACAGGCTCATGCACACATTAACCTAACCTGTCCTCTCTTGTCCTCCAGCACGGTCCTGAACAGGGAGTTGGTGAATCCTGCGTCCATGAAGCAGGCTCTGATTGCTTCAGCCCGCAGGCTGCCAGGGGTGAACATGTTTGAGCAGGGCCACGGGAAACTAGACCTGATCAGAGCTTATCAGATCCTCAACAGCTACAGACCTCAGGCCAGGTGAATGTCTCACACACAGATGCAGAAATAAGCTCTGACAGACGCTGGACAGTAGTTTTTGGTTGCACACAGACAGACAAAGTCTGTTCCTCAGCTACACTGCTCTGATCATGTAGGCATATACCCGACAATTACCTAACACTAAAGAGACCAACCCTGTGCTGCCACAGCCCTCACTCTTGGGCGAAACAGGAGCATTGGTCAAACTGACATAATCAGAGTTGCTTTTAAAGGAGCACTCCACTAAAAACTAATTTCTTGAATTAAATATTTCAGGAAAGTTTACATTGCTCATTTAGGAGGACAGCAGCTGTTGTTGGTTTAAAGTCACTCCAGTGTCCTGCGTGCTTTCTCATCTCACTTTTTGCCTTATCTAGATAACAATGTCTTTTCTGATAAAAATCTGTTGTTTGGGAAAACATGAAAATTTTTTGTATGTTCTCATTTCTAAGTGCATCTGTGCTGGCTCAGCAGATCTGTGCATGAACTTAACCCACTGTTATCATCTCCTAGTCTCTCTCCGAGCTACATCGACCTGACAGAGTGTCCATACATGTGGCCTTATTGCTCTCAGCCCATCTACTATGGAGGAATGCCCACTATCGTCAATGTGACCATTCTTAATGGCATGGGTGTCACCGGCAGGATTGTGGACAAGGTGACAACTAACAAATATAGTAGAGGTTTCTTGAATTAGATGGTTCTTATCATCATTTTATTTATTTAAAAGCTCAGGAGACATTTTCAATGGTGCAGACATAATGAAGGCACAACTGAAATCAAAGAATACATGACTACATTAAATAAAACAAGGTTAAGTAACCATGCTAAAAGCAACAGTAATGATTTACAAGATAGTGCTGTAAGAGGACAGGTGAAGGACAAGTTTCATCCTTGTCCCACCTGGTTTTGCATCATGCTGAACTCTTAAGATTTTAAAGAAAAAATCATGTCTAAGTCTTCTAAAGGTTGCTCTGTCCTGTTCAGCCCATCTGGCAGCCCTACCTCCCCCAGAACGGCGATCACATTGATGTGGCTGTCTCCTACTCTCCGGTGCTGTGGCCATGGGCAGGCTACCTGGCGGTTTCCATCTCTGTGGCCAAGAAAGCTGCATCATGGGAAGGAATTGCTCAAGGTCATGTGATGGTCACAGTGGCATCGCCTGCAGAGAATGATGTGAGTCACTGCAGTAAAAACCTGAACTCAAGTACCTCTGAATCAACACCCAATGAGTTGCACATGTGTTTACATCAATCTATTTTAATACACAGCAGTACGAATATTTACAATAGTTTTTTCACACAATTGTCAAGTTTATAGCTGCACCACTAGTACGTGATCTGTGGTTTTCAGTAATTATTTTAACTGTTTATTCATTATCTTTTAGCTGATTATTTGAAACAATTGACACATTTCATTTCATTTAATTATTGTCATTCTCAATGTAATGTTAGACAATTACTTTAACAGCTTATGGATTAATTGTTATTAGCTGTTTTCAGCCCTTAATCCATTACTTTTGGATAAGTAGTTTGATTGTTGATATTTCTTTTGGCTAATTAATTCAGCTGTTTGAAGATTAATTTTAGCTGTTTCAATCATTCAACCTTTATTTTTAGCTCATTATTTAATCGGTTTATCCATACTTGTAGCTAACTCTTTCATAACTGACTTTATCCTTTAAACCCAACTTGAGCCATTTAAGTAAAAACTGTTTTGGCTTCTCTACTTGCTTTCTAACTACTTCTACACCCAATGACAACATGTAGCTTTATTGCGGTAAAACTGACTCAGGCTGGTGGGAGATGTCCTCTGTAGAGGCAGTGACATTTGAGTTATTACCTCAATATCTGCATCACACCCATTTGTAAACCTATTTGTATGTTTTTTTATGATCAAATCATAATTTAAGTTTTTAATATTAGCTTAGCTATGATCTATGTGGCAGATGGGGTGGTGGTGGCGGGCAGCGACACAATCCCATTTAGGGATCATTGTTCTAGAGCATCTAGCAATTTGTAATGAATTGCTCTGCCTCAGAAATGACCCAAACATCTTCTTGACCTTTTCCTATTCCCAGTCTGAGGTGGGCGGGGAGCTGACCTCTACAGTCAAACTGCCCATCAAGGTGAAGATAGTGCCAACTCCGCCACGCAGTAAGAGAGTGCTGTGGGACCAATACCACAACCTGCGCTACCCACCTGGCTACTTTCCCAGAGACAACCTCCGTATGAAAAACGATCCACTAGACTGGTGCGTGTGTGTGTAAATGTTTGATTTCTGTCGTCTCTTTTTCCTGGATGTACACTTTATCTTAAATCAATGGATTATTAAATTACTTTTATGTTTCCAGGAATGGGGATCACATCCACACTAACTTCAAGGACATGTACCAGCACCTGAGGAGTATGGGATACTTCGTTGAGGTGCTGGGAGCTCCTATCACCTGCTTTGATGCCAGCCAGTATGGTAAGAATGCAGACAACAGATGTGAAAATTTCTACTTTAAAATAATTAAAACAGTTGACAGGCTGTTAATGAAGCCTTTTCTGTTTGTGTGGTGATTGCTTATGAGTGAGCACAAAATAAACTAATTGCTTGTTTTCTTTTGTGTCCCTGCAGGCACATTGTTGATGGTGGACAGCGAGGAGGAGTATTTCCCTGAAGAGATCACTAAGCTGAGGAGAGACATTGACAATGGTCTGTCACTTATTATCTTCAGTGACTGGTACAACACCTCGGTCATGAGGAAGGTCAAGTTCTATGATGAAAACACAAGGTACTTGTCTCTAAAAAGACTTTCCTACTACACTCTCTATCAAAACTGTAACAACTGGTTGTTGGCATGTTTAATCAAACCACAACCACTTATAATGCACCTAATAAAGTATTTTTTAACTGTTAGATTTTTCTACTTGGTGTAATTTTTTTTTTCTTCACAAATCCTGAATGTTAAAAAGTAAAACTGTGCTGCAAACATTTATCCTCAGCAGTAACTGACAGTGAACAACTATAATCTTTGTCAAAAACTAAATCTATTGGAGGAAAAAAATTCCACTGCTTCAGTATATAACATGCAGCTTACACCCAATACAAAATTCAGATTGCATTTTGATGCATTCTGGATGACTTCCTGTCACACGTGATTAATAATGTGAGCTAAAAAAGACCAAATGAGCATCTTCTGACTTTTATTTCACTCTTATCTTTAGGGGCAACTAGTTGCTCTCTTCTAATTTCCTTTTTCATTGGTATTCATAAAAGTGTGTACTGCGAATCTCTACTTGAATATCAAAGCCCATTAAAACCGGGCTTCAAATCTCAGCATTTCTCTCTAACATTACATATTCATGACTAAATAAACAAATCAGGCTTCTTTGCTTCATCACAGCTGTTTGTTTGATCAGATTTGCCTGTCAGTGACCAAAACAACCCACTAACTGTCATCAAAGTAGCAGCAATGTTAGTCATAAAATGATCCAGTTGTCAGTAGACATTACACACCAATAAACAAAAATGAGATTGTTACAACAGAGGGTTGTTCTCACAATCCCTTTTGTGCAGGCTTATTCACCATCTGGCACCATCAGACCTGTAGCAATGTTGCTACAGCAGGAAGCTCATAGTCTTGTAATTGTAGTTGAATTTAGCAAAATCCTAAACAAATTAATAATTTTATGCAGCTTACCCAGGTCTAGGTCCCATTAACTGAAGTAATTATATCATTAAGAATTAGGTCCTGCTGAATTCATCATTCAGCTGGTCTGACCATAAAACAGGTATGAAATTAAAGTCGATCTGGTCTTAAAAATGTCCTCAGCAGGGTCAGGGTTAGGGTCTATATTTAATTTAGTGAAACTGTAGAAACCCTTCCTTCTTCAAACCAGTAAGAAAAAATGAAATGCAGAAATCTCATGTTGGACACTCGTATGATAATAATAAAAATAGATAAAAAATAATAAATAGTAAAAATGATTGAGAAAATCAGGATTATTTTATAATCACAAACTGTCCGATGACATGACAGTGTCTCACGTTTTTAAAGATAAAAAAAAAAAAAAAAAAAAAGATTTCTGTCATATTTGTGGACCAGCACTCTGCATATCACTGCATTGCAGAACAGCTTTAAGTAATGTAAACTGTTCTAGCACTGATCTTAAAAAAAAAAAAAAAAAAAAAAAAAAAAATTGCAGCCACAGCAATGCCAGACAGATTCAATAAGTAATGCAGCGTTTTCTTTGAGATGTATGAAGGAGCTGGACTGGTATTGTAGTGCACCAGTTCTCCCCAACTGTGGTTTCTCTGTATCTATTTCTTTAAAATGATCTATGTGTCCTGTTTCCTCGGTTATGAGACAGTTCAATGATTAAATGACCATTATCTCCACGGTGCTTTCACTCAAAGCTTCATTATGTTACAATGATATCTTGATAAACTGCAATGTGTAGTTAACAATTTCCATCGGACTCGCTCTCTGCAGTGCAGGCTCTATTTATGCGGCTTCGCTCTGTAATAGATGTAATATATCACGAGTTTTCCGATTCAGACCTCCTCATCCAGAGCTAATAATTACTCACCACTCCTTTCCTCCATTCATATCCCACCCAAGCTGTCGCAGAGTATCCACAGGATTAAAAGTCTTAAATACAGTTAAATATAGTTCTTACAGCTTCAAAATATTACACTGAGTAATTCAGATTTAATTGAATGGTGGTGGTTTCTGGACAAATTGATCCAGACACATACAGCTGAATTAGGAACTCAGCCTGTCACAGTATAAATGTACTGCTATTGTGAAGCATCTTCATGTTAATATTTTTTCATCCTCAAGAAACCCGCTGACAACCTGGAGATATTCTGACTCAGATTGTGTCAGACTTAATCTTGATTAATTCATGTCAAATTTCCTCAATCATTCTTCTGCTAGTAGTGGATGTTGAATATAGAGTGAAGTTTGGGTCTGCTTGTGTAACCTTTTTGGCAATAGTAGATTATTTCTCAATTGTTAATAATGTAGATCTGCATTTTTTTTTGTTGATGGACCGAATGGTTGTGGAGATGATTTTGTCAATGTCACCTGCAGGCAGTGGTGGATGCCAGACACAGGGGGCGCTAACATACCAGCTCTGAACGACCTGATCTCAGTGTGGGGGATGGCTTTCAGTGACGGGCTGTATGAGGGAGACTTCACCTTGGCTGATCACGACAGTAAGACACACTCATAAATTCTTGTCATTTTCTTGAGGCATTATTCCTCTAGTCATCTTTTGGTTTATTGAGTTGAAGCCAGGTTTTTAGAAAATATAAATATCTCTCTCTGACTCTCTCTCTCAGTGTACTATGCCTCAGGCTGCAGTATCGCCCGATTTCCAGAGGATGGAATAGTCATAGCAAAGAACCTGAAGGACCAAGGTACCAGCACCCCTCTTAAAGTATAGGACTTGGTGTATTGGAGTTAGTCTGGCACAGGCCTTTTTATTCTGTGGGTCTTTAGTTCAGACTTAATGTTGCACTCTGTGTGTGTGTGTGTGTGTGTTCGTCTCACAGGTCTGGAAGTGTTAAAGCAAGAGACAGCAGTGGTGGAGGGAGTTCCCATCCTGGGACTGTACCAAACGCCGCCTGACGGGGGTGGTCGTATCGCCCTGTATGGAGATTCTAACTGTATTGACGACAGCCACAGGCAGAAAGGTAATGTCTCTCTCTCTTTTCTGTGTGATGATGTTATATATGTATGTGTGTGTGATCGTAACATGTACAGCTGAGCAGATTGAGTCATTTTTGGCCATGTTTGATGTCCACCTCTCAGATTGTTTCTGGCTGCTAGACGCTCTCCTACAGTACACCTCTTACAGTATGACCCCTCCCAGCCTCAGCCACTCCCACAGCAGGGTGGCACCTCCCACCGGCACAGAGCGCCCACTGCCACAGAGACTGGAAGGTGAGACAGGGAATTACACAACACATCAATAGACATGTAAATGTTATTTCAAGTTTTCTGACCTTGATATTATGTCTCTCTGCAAAAAGGATCTTATAAACCCTGCTCTCAGATGAGTGCTGTTATCACCATATTATTAAGATACAGGCATAATGAGACTTTATCCTGTTATATAACCAAAAGCTTAAATTGCTACAGTGATGTGTGTTGAATGAAAAACTACACAGCTGCCGTCAAATAATTCCTCCTCTTAATTTTTGTGCTTTATTTCTTTTCTCCCTCCATTTTCTCTATCCTTCCTTCTTTTCTTCCTTCCTTGCCTCAAGGTAACCATCTTTACCGCTACTCCAAGGTTCTGGAGGCTCACCTCGGAGACCCTAAGCCCCGCCCATTACCAGCATGCCCTCACCTGTCATGGGCAAAGCCACAGCCTGTCAACGAGACAGCGCCCAGGTAGATCTGAAGACACGCGTGTTGTTTTTTTGTTTATGCCACAGCTGGAGGAGTTATGTTTTCGGGTTGTCTATCCGACCGTCCACCCCTTTCTTGCACAATATCTGAGATACCTTGAGGAAACTTCTTCAGATTAGGCACAAACGTTCATTTGGAATCCAGGATGAACATGTTTTCATGAATTCATACACTAATTGTGACACAAACTCAGTAAAATGTCTTTGAGGATAAAATTAAGTGATGACATTTTATATGCAAATGGTAAAAGGTCAACTTCGCTGTGACATCTTAATGAAAACTCTCACAACTTAAAAAGGGGAGATTGTGACCATATTTCCTGTGACTTAGCTGCTTGGCAGAGGCAGACAACCGCCAGGCGATAATTCTAGTTGAACTAGCTTTTCATTGTGTCTACATCAGCTTCAGAGTGAAGTGGCCATTTAAAGTACATTTGCCTGAAGTCACTTGTCACTCACAGTGTATTCAGTTCTGTGATGTCTTTTTTTCTTTCCCAGTGATGAAGTTGGGTTTTCATCGTGCTGCTCTTTGTTCATGTTGATTTCCCATGTGTCATGCTTCTTTACAAATCCAGAGATCAGTGATGTATCTCCCCTTTGTGCAGACCGCTGCTGGTAACATTTTGATCATTTTCCTTCAGTCAGGGCTCTGTATAGAGGTGGGCATGTATCCCTGTGAAGGGTAGATATGTTTCAGTCACACATGATGCTTTGAAGCTGTTGATTTGCTGTTGTGTTGGATTCCCAACCTGGATCAGTTTCTCCTGGCAACAGCTTTCTTTTTCCAATAGGGTTGCCACAGTAGTTGGTGTTACCAGTGTTACACAGCGTTGAGGCACACACAGATTACATAACCTCCTTTCTTTATTTACAGACATAAAACTCATGTGGTTCATCATCAGCAGAACAGCCCACGTTCATCAAACCAAAGAGAACTAGTTCATTACTAACGTACGTTCCAGTTATGAACTGAAAACATCAGCTCTGTGCAGCAGCAGAGCAGAGTTGTATCACAAAGCAAATAGCACAAGTGTCTGTTTTCCATTAATAGGGAAATCTGCCAACTTTGTCTGAAGATGGTAGCATCTGGAGTTAACACTGAAGCTGACATATATCTTCTTCTTGTAAAGTGTCTTTTGTAAACGGTGACACTGACACCAGTGTCATCAGGAAATAGGAAAGTTTCCATACCATAGCAGCTATGATTTAACCTGTCAACCACAGTGAATCGGTGTAAAAAAGCGAGTCAGATCACAAGCGCGTGCACTTTCCATATAAAGTTTCTCACCCACCCTTGTTTCTTTCTTCTTGTCTCCCTCTCGTGCTCTCAGTAACCTGTGGAAGCACCAGAAGCTTCTCTCAGTGGATCTGGACAAGGTGGCTCTGCCTAACTTGAGGGCGTACCGTCCCCAGGTCAGACCTCTGTCTCCTGGAGAGAGTGGGGCCTGGGACATCCCTGGAGGTGACGCACAGTCCATAGTTATTACTTCAAGGAAGCTTGATATGTTTTTCAGAACTTCATTCATGTGTTTGTGCATTTGAGGGTTTTATACACAGCAGAGTATTAGAACAGCAGCACTGCAGTGTCAGTTGTATTAACGTAAGACATGGAAGGATACATTTGTCACGCATTTAATTAGGTCACTATATAAGAAAAAGTTTATCATCAATAGAGTGACTAGATGTAATAAATAAATAATAGATAAATATGGAAATGACAGACGGCTGCAGTATGGTAGATAAAGTGGTTGTGGATGAAGCCCCATGTGACCTCTGCCCTTCTCCCCTCAGGGATAATGCCTGGTCACTACAACCAAGAGGTGGGCCAGACCATCCCTGTCTTTGCCTTCTTGGGAGCGATGGTCGTCTTGTCTTTTTTCGTGGTCCAACTTACCAAGGCCAAGAGCAAACCCAAGCGCAGGAAACCCCGCATCAAACGGCCCACATACCTCCAGCAGCAGCAGACGACAACTGGGAAAAACCCCACAGTCTGAGTGGGAATGCAGCGCTCAGCTGCTGCTGGATGGAGAGCTGGGTTTACCTCAAACTGTTAAAAGGACAACATGTGTTGAAAAGCAACAATAGAGGTTGGGACTACGTGGAGGGTAATGACCTGTTGAGGCAGACGTGTGACTTCTTAAACTCAAGCCTGCCGGACTTACACAGCATCCAGGAGTCTGTTGGTTGCTGAAACAGTTTTTGTGCCTCTTGTCTGTTCAAGGCTGTCCGTGGGTGTTGTGTGTGTTTGTGGACTAATGAACAGTATTAGACAGTGTTACACGCATGATGTAAAACACAAACTACACATCTGGCTCTAAAGAAAACGCCTGTTTCAGACAGACATGTTGTCAACATTTCCCTCTCTCTTCTCTGACCAAACTGTTTCTTTATGAATGAAATGTGTCTGACTTTTATATTTATTGAATTTGTTCATACCCATACACACATTCAGACACCAACATACATAGAAAAAATACATTACATATAGTTTGCACACTTTGAGAATGAAGCAGCTGACGTACACTAGGGGTGGGTGATATATCAAATATACCTGCTGTATCACAGCTTGTTCCACGTGGGATGTAATAAATGACAATATTGCGAACATCAAATATAAATTGTCACATAATTTGCATGAAGTTTGCTTTGGTGTTTCACTTCCCTCGCTCTCTCCTGTAGCTTGCTCTCTCTCCCAGACACACAGACAAACCTCTCCTGGCTGCGTGTGTCACATAGGTGAGGAGGTGTGTGTGTGTGTGTGTCTTTGTGCCTCTAACGGAGGGAACTGAAGAGAGCGAAGAGAGAGTAAAGCACCAAAGCAAGTTTGTCCTTGTTCAGAAATGGTAGCAGAGTGTGTCTGTCTTGCTGGTGCACGGTGGCTGCCTCGCTGTTACTGCCAGCTCTGTCCTCTGTAGTGTTTACCTTGGCTTCTGTTTGCCTCGTTCAGAGCTAGACACAGTGAGAGAGAGTGCACCATTAAAGTACTGCCCTTCTCCAATTAAATTATTGACATAATATGATTATAACTAACATTGGGTTTCTGCTATGACCATATAGCAGCCTACACGTGGCCTCATCTTTCTCTATGCTGTTGTTAAAATGGTTAAAATAATTTTTTTTTTCATGTCTTTCATATTCAAAGTCCAGACATTAAAACTATAGGCAAAGGTGTCTGTCATGATACCAGTAACCTTAGTTTTCATATATATATATATATATTGAACTTCTCTCTATAATCTCCAGATCACAAGACACAGCAGTGAGGAGAGTGAGAGGCATCAAAGGGTTAAATCTCAACATTTATCAAGTGCTTTGGAGGAGATTTCAAAATCAAGACATATATAGTGTATTGCAGTATTAGTACTTCTAAGCTATATCACCCATCCCTAGTGCACACACACACGCATGCAGTCATGTTTCCAACACATGAACTATTGGAGGATCAAACTGTCTTCACCTCCTTCCACTGTTTTGTAAATCCTGCCCAGATCTGCTTAAACTCACTGTCTTTTCATTGTTTTGTATTTTCTATAATTAATGAACTCTGGCCAGACATTCTGTTGATACCCTCCTTCATGATCTCACGGTCAACAAAGTAGCATTGACAGTTCAATTATATCATCAATTAAAAAGCATTATCAAAGGGATCTGATTTTCTTTCTTTACTTTATTTACACTTGATCATTATTGTATTTTACATGCATCGTTATTACTGCGGTTAATTTTGTAGTAAATCAGGATTGTAAGATATAAAATTATTCTATATTCATTGTCCCTAGAGAATGAACCTCATACACCTAATGTTGCCAACAATGGCTGGAGATTTGGGTGTGTTGTGTTCGTAGTAGCTGCTGTAGCCCGGAGCAGAGATGAGAAGTCCAGTTCAGCTCACACATCTTCATAACTACCCCTACCCCCCGTGTGTCTTCAGCTCCGTCTGATGCTGACTCATGTGACGTCACTTGAGGTGATTTGTCAGATTTCAGATTTTCTTCCTGTAGAGCCTCAGAAAGCTCAGTTTTAACCAAAAATATCAGCCTTATGTTGGTAAACACACTTTGATGTATAACATTAGTGGAGTTGACCCTTGAGGTTTCGTGCATATTTGCTCTGACAAGTGAAGTAAACTTGAACTGTGATTTCATTTCAGTTCAACAATGGTGAACTTCGCCACACACACGTAACCAACTGTAAACTATCTTGACAAAAACTGACCTGTGAGAGAAAATTGTGATTTGCACAAGCGGCATGAGATCCTGAAGGACACTTCAGTCCTTCCCACCAGATGAAGCCAAAATGAGAAATTTTTAAGTCTTGCGTGATTTTTTTTTTTTTTTTTTTTTGCTTTAATACAGTCACCATGACATTTGCTTAACATATATATGTACGTTCAAGGAACTTTTAAACTTGGTGGTTTCATGAGTTTGAAGTTGAAGTTATTTTTTGTTCCATTCAACAGTTTTAATAATGTGCTGTGCTGCCTTCAAAGACCAGTCAGAGAACTTAGACCTTTCTGTTTGGTTATAAACAGAACAGCTCAATCAAACAACCGTGCATTGTGCTTTCTGTTTTAACCAGCTGCAGCAGCATGTGATCTGTATTGTCTTCAGCTTGTGTCTGTCGTCACAGCAGAGTGTGTTTGGTCCTGGAGACAGAGGTGGTTTCGAACTCTCTGGTAGGTGTTTATATGTTTTCTTCTGGCAACAAATTACAATATTTTATTTTCTATTGTTTATCGCCTGTGCATAAAGGGTTAATCTGTGTGTTATTCCAATAATACCAGAGTTAAGTCAACATCTGTGAGCCTGATCTCTCACCACAAAAGACTGAAAAACCAAAAACACGTTGCAACTGTTTCAGCTTGTTTAGACTGTAGCAGCACAATGTGATCAAATGAGCAGAACCATTTTAGAGGACTGGAATTAAAAGTTTGTTTATTGAGTAACAGAGGTGATAGATATTTATTGATGTGAATAAAAGGTTTTTGCAACCAAAACTGAACTGGGAGTAGTAACAATTACAGTAAATGGTGTGTGTTTTAACCACCAGCAGAGCTGCAGGTCGAACATTTAGACTAAACAGAATTATTTATCCAGTTGAAATGGGAAAAAACTGGAAATTGCTTAGTCAGCAATAGCCGTCAGTCTTAGTTTTTATTTGTGTTGTAGTTTTGTCGAGAGTTGTTCATCAGCACATCTCAAAGATGAGATGAAACCTTCCTGAACAAGTGGCTGCAGTCAACGCAAGCACTTCAGCACAAAAGGCTAAATAAAAAAAAGCTGTAGTTACATTTGACATGAGCTGATTCCTTTGCAGCTTTGTAAAACATATTTTTGATAGATGGTTGAGAGTAAACTATTGTTCTTTGTGGATTAATTGATTATAGATTGAATGGACTAACTCCATCTCACTTGTGGGTTTAATATTGGTTACGGGCTGAATTCAGTGATGCAGGTTGATTTCATCAGAAGTGATGTGCGTCTGTGTGCTCAAGGGTCTGAGCTTTGGCTCCTTATCCGAGCCTAATAGGCCAGATCAGCCTGTGAATCTGTCACCCGTCCTGTTGGATGACGGCCCCACTGGAGAACTAATCTCCCTCGGAACCTTGGGAAACTGGGAAATAACCCCGGAGCCAGCTAGCTGTGCTAACAAGATTTGGGAAAGCTGGTGGTGAGTGGAGGTCACATGCCCTCTTTCCCTCCACGGTTCCCAGATGCCAGGACTTCCTGTCGGGCCAATCAGGTCGCCTTACTCACATCCTGGACTGGCAGTTGAAAGAGACACCGTGGTGGCTCTGGGCTGAACACTTAACCCCCCTCGGGTTCAGCGGTTCCTCCCTCATCATATGTCCCACCAGCCTGTACCTCCCTCCGTCCACTTTATCCATTTACGTGTGTGCCAGCATCAAAGGCAAGCTACACTCCTGCTTCCCCTCCTGTCTCACCTGTTCACATGTCCCCCTCGCTTCAGTCATGTCTCCCCTCTGTCCCCTCAGAGCCAAGACTTAAATGTGTCTCTGGCTGATTTGAGTTGTAGGAAGGCCTTACTGATTAAGTAAGCAGTCATGTGACTCCAGTTCACATGACTGCTCACTGACTCAGACTCCTGTCATGAATGGGATGACTTTAGACGTGACAACATCAAAAGACTTGGCTCTTTACTCTTTTAAAATCAAAAATAACGATCAACAAAAGTCAAATCAACTCATCAATTACAGTTGAGGTTCATAGAAATAACAGTCGTTTTGGTTCTTGACCATAAACCAAAAGTACAGCTCAAATTAAAACTTTGACCTCGTGATGGCGCTAAAGGAGAAGTCAGAGGATTCGATTTTATCCTTAGAGGGCTGTGAATGATTGTTCTAAATTTCAAAGCAATCCAAAACCAAAAATATCAGCCTCATGTTGGTGCTAAAGGAAAAATGTGGGGCTCATCAAAGTCTATGGTATTCATCCTTTAGGGCCCATGACTGTCTGTACAGATCCGTCTAATAGTTGTCGAGATAGTTCATTCTGGGCCAAAGTGATGGATCGACCAACATTAAGCCCAGAGTCATGTCACAAGCAACTCTCTGTGGATGTAGTCTGCTGACCGTGAAAGACTTAGACTTGTTTTGAGACTTGTTAGTCTTCATAGCCAAGACCTGAGACTTGTGATTTGCCAAAAAACAAAAGCGACTTCTCCATCCCTGCCTCTGAGGGTGTTGGTGGTTTGCTCCCGTTCAAAGAGAATTTCTGGCATTACTTGGCTTTTTCTCTGTGTTGGTGTAAATTATCAACAGAGGGGTTATGAAAGCAAATCAACAAATGACATCTCACTCCCGTCCATGTCTTTCCTTTCCTTCAGAGAGCTGCCTTTAACCTACAGGGCACAATCTGTTACCCTGTGACTGTACAGCAGGAAATTGATTTGTGTGCCTTTTTCATTTTCATCCATGAAATTAAAACTCAGAAATCCAATTTCACAAGTGAAATAAAGTGACGATGCTTTTCTTTTTCTTTTTTCTTCTTTTTTTTTTTTGAATAAACTCAAATAAAGGGTTTGTTTCTTTTGTACCAACAAATTAAATCTGTGCGTGACAATTACAAATGAATGTGGCCACAACTGGACTAATCGTCCGTCGTTGCTCTTTTGTCTTGCAAGAGAAGTATCCAGGCATGAGTGATGAACACAAACAATCACTGCTTGACATCAAAAGGCAGAAATGATGAAAGTAGAGGGAAGACCATGATGGGGGCTGGAAAAAAAGATGCAAGCAGCAGTTGTTATATTTCTCCTGCCTGATGATAAATAGCAGAAAACAGTAATGGAAAGGCCTCAGTGCTGCACAGACCCCTCTCATCTCCTGTCCTTGGCACCTTAGTAGAGGCTGAATCTTGTTTGAAATGAGCGATGCATGTGCAAAACCCTTCCTCACCTGACCTACTCCACATTACTCTGCCTGGTGTCAAATATAGCTAACATCTTTAACCCTTCATGTCCATAACCTTGGGTGTAATCAGCCTGGTTTCAGTCTAAACTTTTAAAAACAACCTTGTGAATGTGGAACTTTCTGAGCTGCCTAATTCCTTCCCCGCCGCCCTCTAACGTCTGACTTTCACTGACTTCACTGCATGTGATGGCCGAGCCAGTCTGGACACAAGACATCGTGGCCCCACACAGACCTTTACCCCCACTCCACCTCTCTGAAGCCCTCCTCAAACCTTTTGAACTCATCCCCCCTCTAATTCTCATCATTAGCTTTCTCCTTCCCCTCGGATTCTTCCACTGTTATATCTCTCTCTATGTTTGAATGTGACACATGATGAGGCTTTTTGGCCCATTGTACTTTATAGTCTTTACTGTTTTATCCAGCTCTGCTCAGTCCTGTAACTTTCCCATTCCTGTTCCAATAATTTCCGTCTTCCTCAGATGTAGATATGATTTGATCACACACATACAGACACACTCTTAGCCACAAATCATGGCAAAAACATACCATGGAAACAATCAGGATTTTTACACACTTGCTATTGAGAAGTAAGACCTTTGCAAAATAGGACATGAAAACAGACACCTGTCTGTGGCTCTTCTCTCAAATTTAGAAAAACAAATGCCTCACTAGAAAATTAAAATCCATACAAATGATGAAAATAATTCGTATTTGTTGTGAACTTCCCTAATGTATAATCACATTTATTGTTCAAATTGAAAAGATAATAAAATAAAAAGTTGAATCATTTTTTTCAACGTGATTGGTTTGGGACCAAGGAACCACTTTCAATGATGATGCGTTCATGTACTGTTGGAAATAACATAAACGATGGTACTTATTTGTGGTAAAACGAAGCATTTAAATTCTTATCATTTTTACCTTTTTTTGTTTATTGCCACTTGATAGATACCACAATACACTGTTTCCTGTTTTCATTATCATTATGATACTGCGCTCCATTAAAATTCACTGAGGCAGTTCAATAAGTTTCTTTTCCGAGCAGCACCTGAAGGCATCAGCCAACCCCCCGGCCCACTAACCGCAGCTCAGGTGGCCCCCGGTGGGAGCAGTCGGGAGCCGTGAGCGCCAGTGTGTCCCGCCGTGAAGCATGGAGGAGTTAGCCCGAGAGAGCATCAGCCTGCTGGCTTCAGCCTCAGCCAAGCCGCCGCTGGACGTGGCCGCGGCCCCTCGACTCGGCTCCTTAGGGGCCATTTTCATCATGCTGAAGTCCGCTCTGGGCGCCGGGCTCCTCAACTTCCCCTGGGCCTTCGAGAGAGCCGGGGGCATCCGCAGCGCAGTCACCGTGGAGCTGGTGGGCATTTCTTTTCGTTTTTTCTTTTTTTTTTTTTTCTATTTACATTAAATTAAAATCTGCTGTGAGAAGTTCCGGTGTCTGTGCTTGGCTGTAGACAAGGGTCAGGGTTATTATTTCTATGTTTTTCTATTGGAAGCTGTGAGATGTTTGGTGTCTATTGAGGCCCGAGGTCCACTGAGATCAATTAAGGAGATTGTGATGTGCTCCACCTGACAGGAGAGGCCATGCCAGACTAGACCTCAGCACAGTTTAGATCCACTTAATCCATATCACTCTGGACTATTGTCTCCTCTCTGTCACCGACACCTTTTAAGATAGATGGTTTTATTTTTTGGTTGGATTTTCAATTCAACACTTGACACAACTGATCTTTTAATCCCTTTTGCATTAACCCTGAACTCACAGCCCATTTCATCCCAGTTGGTCATCATGGTGTAAAAAGCTGACAGAGACCCCGTAAATCCCAGCATCACTATTTTTTATTTTTCCTGTTCTCCATGTGGGTGAGGGGCCATTGAACTGGGGGACCTGTTCACTGCAGTTTCCATGTTGAGGAACAGAATAACTCCATTAGAGAAGCAAACCATGTGTTCTTGTTCTACTTCTCTTTGAATAATGCTGCAGATTAAAACACGGCCTGGATAGAAAATGTTAAATCTTTTTTTTTTTTTTCCGTCCTCATGCTGTCCCAGCCTGCCCCGGTTGTCCTCTTTCCTAACTTCCTTTTATTCTTTTTGGATAAATCAGCGCAGTAGAAATTTAGTTTTATCAGGCAGTATTTCCCCCTCTATTCTCTTTTCGTTTGAAACATTTTCAGTTCAGTGTGTCCACTGTCTGTTAATGTGTCTTTGCTTATCACTTATATAAAATATGGACTAAATATGGTTTGAATGTGTTTTAAAGTATATTTCGATGCCCTCTGCTTTTGACTCTTCTAATATCAGGTATGACAGTTTTCACTGCATGAACATCTCTGTTATAAAGATGGATGTTAAATTAACTTGTCTTGAAACAAAAAGCTTTTTTTTTTTTTTTGATCATTTGTTTAAAGCTGTATGATTCATTTTTGGCCACCAGGGGTCAGAAAAAAATGAAACAGCCACCACAGATCACAGGCTTAAGTGCCAATGCACCGCTAACACCTGCTTAGAGCTGCCCGTGCTTTTGTATAGTGATTGTCACTATGAGCAGTCGCTCTCACGCCATTAGCTTAAACTGACCACAATTATTAATTTTCAAACAATGATTTTATTCCATAAAATCCAAAAGAATTACTACTTGGCTAATTTGCTCTGACAGAATATAAATTTGATGCATTGCCGAGGTTTTGGCAACTTGTGACAGGACAAGGGATTCTACTATTTACATTTGAAACGATTAAGTGAAAAATATAACATCTCAATTAACTGATAAATTGTAATAATTGTAATAATAATCTTCACACCCACTGTGTCCTCTTCCAAAACAGATCCCCTTGATCTGGATGACCCCCTGTACTGCTCAGCTCTTAATATGAGTAGTTGTACTTTATATATTTAATCAATATCAGCAGTAGAAACTGATGTTGGAGCCTCTCTGCCGGTGATCTCTGTTAAAGAGCTCTCATGTGCTCTGCTTCTGTAATCTCCAAACTTTATCCTGGACAGTGTGATTGATGCTAAATGACGTCAAATGTTCCCGACACACTGCAGTTTTTCCAAATACCGGCCTGGACACAGGACGAGTCCAAGTTTGCTCCTTTACACTCTTTCAAAGTCACTCCTAGGTGTTTTTCCCCTCAGATCTTTTATATGCCTAATTTGAATGATTGCAGTCATTTGTGCATCCCTGTTGCCTCATCCAGGGCTTTGACCCCTGGATCTTTAACCCTGAAGGACGCCTCCTGTGTGCAGTGTTTCTCCCCTTCTCTCTGTTTGAGTTGTGTCGCTGGTTTTCTTCTTGATGCTGAAGAAACACGCTTTCTTCCACTCCTTTCATTAGAGGGCTGTAAGTCGCTGCTCTTTATCAGCAGAGGACCCTGACATGTCCTGACACACAGCGAGGATACAGATCATTGCACCTCTTACGTAAAAGGGGTTTGAAAGTTTTGACTGGAAAGTTCAGGACGGTCACAGATGGCCATCCTCATGCCTTTTGACGTTATGTTATGACAGCTGTGGAAAATACAAGTCAAAACTGGACAATATGGTTAAGTTATTCCTGTCGGTTCATCTGTATCAATCCTCACTTCTCTCTCCCAGGCCTCCAGCATTCAGAGCTGTGATTTCTGAAAAAAACTTATATCAGCTTTTTCAGTGTACATCCCCAGAGGAGGACTTTTCAAACAGTTCCCATCCTTCTCCTGTCTTGTTTTTCTTAGTGTCATTTTTCACTCTCATCAGCTTCATTCACAACAGTGCTTTTCATTAAATAGACTTGTCAGGCTGCTTTACAGCCACAAAATGACTCATCCATCCATCCAGGCCTTCAATAACTGTATTAGTGTCTCTTGTGTTATTAATCAAAGCTGGATGCCAGGCATTTAAATAAGAGACAAGAACATAAGGAATAACAACAAACCAATGTGAAGACCAGATCGCACAGGGGGAAATGTGAAAGTTTTGATGTTTCTCAGATTTTGTACAGTCAGACAACAATTAATTGTTCCCTACAGATGAGAACAAGAAAAGTTGTTTTCATTAAAGCTCACTGCTAAAAAAATGTATCTTTGGCACCAACCAGTGGTCGTGTATGTTGATAATGAAAACATTGCTATTTTGTAATTTAACAAGAGAAAACAAACATTGATACAAATAAGGTAAGTGAATTATTATCTCAAATCAATTACTGTCTGAGCAAATGTTATTGCTCAGTCTGCCATTTTGGTCCAGTCAGAAAATATCAACAACTATTTGATGGATTAGGGCAGATATTTATTTTTCCCTCAAGATAAATTGTAAGAGATGTTGTGATCTGTGAGAGGATCAGTGCTGTGGCCATAGATGTGCAGGCTCAGACTGACAACAGCATTTTACAACTCTGGAAAATGATCACACCAGCAATTATTTGACCTTTCGTCACAAAGGTCGTGAGGCAGACGCTTCAACAGATGTTACGCTGCTAAAAACAACACAAGACTGCAACAGTTTGTTTTTCTACAAACTAATTTAAACCATTAAGAGTTGGAGAATTAGGATCATGTGGTCACATAAAAGTCCTAGATAAAGAGGCTTTATGATGACAAGATGCAGTCTTTGACTTTGTAATAGTCCAGATCACAATCCCACATCTCATCTGATTTATTTTCACTTAAACAAAAATTTAACATCTCTGTTGATTGTGAGGTCAAAAGTTGCGCTGATGCCAGTTCTACATGGATTTACCTCGTGCTTCATGCTCAGGGAAACCACTTCACGCACAACAGCACCATTATCTAGTTAACCACAGTACATCCAAAAATCATTTCTCAAAAGTAAAAGTTAATTCAGGAGCCAAGAACAAGTTATTATTTTAAAAAACAAACAAACAAAAAAAACCTAGTAGCTAAACAGTTTCATTTCATTTGGACTGAGGCAAATTGAAGCTTTAGAAAAAAAAAAACAATGTGAAGTTATACATTAAAGCTCTAAGGTTGAAGCCTCTGTGCGTTTCCCTTCATCCACTCAGATCTCCCTCGTGTTCCTGGTCAGCGGCCTGATCATCCTGGGCTACTCCTCATCCATCAGCAGCCAGTGCACCTACCAGGCGGTGGTGAAAGAGGTGTGCGGGCCGGCCATCGGTCAGCTGTGTGAGATCTGCTTCGTCATCAACCTCTTCATGATCTCTGTGGCCTTTCTGGTCATAGTGGACGACCAACTGGAGAAGTGTGAGTGAGCAAATCAAATGGTCAAATCTTCCTTATCTTCATCAACACTCATTTATGTAAATAAGTTTGGACGGACCTGTAGTGGAATCCATGGGGTTTTGTTTTCGGCACCATTTGGCCGTTTGCTGCTGAATCAAAGTCCAGTTACTCTCCCTTCTTATGAAGGTGTGGTTGACTCCTCTCAGTTAGAAGGTCTCACTTTGGCTCTAACCGGGTTTAATGCAACCTTATAGTTCAGATTATGGTGAAATGGCGGCTGCTGTTTGCCCACTGATTAAGAACTAAATATGAATGTCATCAAAGACTTCATGTCATTATCTTTGGAACGTATACAGTTGCATGCATTAAAACCCCTGATTACTTTGCATTTTATTTACACTTGCATGTCATGTCTGTTCTTGTTTTGACTCTTGTTTGTGTGTCTTCCAGTGTGCGGCTCGCTGTACGAGCTGGTAACTGACTTGCCTGAGTCAGAGATGCCGTACCACTTCTACACCGACCAGCGCTTTGGCCTGCTGCTGCTCTGCGTCCTCCTCATCCTCCCGCTGTCCATCCCCAAAGAGATCAGCATTCAGAAATATATCAGGTCAACTCTATTATCAATAGCTATGTTAACTCTATTTGGCTGGTCTATAGCCATAAGTATAATAATTTGAATAGAACTATATTATATTATATTATATTATATATTTAACTATACTCAAGATCAATTTAAAATCCAATCTGCAGATCGCTACCACATTTATTCAGGATGTTCCTGCTCCAGAGAAAATAGAATCCTTGAACTTTCCTTTGGTGTCACCTACAGCCCAAAATGTCAAATTTACACATGAGACACCTCATAACTTGGCAGATTAACATCAAATTTCCCAAGATAACTATAACTTCTCATACAGTGATAAACCCTGATGGTTTTCCTGACCCCAGGACGTTTTCTCAAGCACCATCTTCAGGACAGATTTTGCCTTTTCATCCTCAGTGATTATAAAGTTTTCACTATGTGTAACAAAACTTTAGCTACTGGTCTTTGATTGATTAGCCACACACATGAATGGGACACACAGATCACATCAATCAAGTAAAAATGTACATGTTCTGCTTATGGGCGAGTGGCTGACGTGACCTTACTGAAGACACTGACCCCTATGGTCGGTTTCCAGTAATACACTCATCCATTGTGCTGTTTGTCTGAAGCAGTCGTGTTGTCTCCGTCCTCTCACAGTGTTCTGGGCACTCTGGCTGCAACCTACCTGACTGTGGCCATCATCATTAAATACCACACCATGCCCCCTGTCCTGATTCAAGTCACCCCTCTCTACACCAGTGGGTATGTGTATGTGTGTGTGTGTGTGCGTGTGTGTGTGTGCGAAACAAATGATGGGATCCAGGGCTCCAAACAAATGGTCTCAGTAGCTCGTGAACTGAGAATCAGTCTTAAGAGGAGGTGTGTGTGACCGCAGACTGCATCCATCAGCAATGCAACAGTGAAATATCACTGTTGTTAACTTGCTTGTTTTCAGTCCTTCTGCTGCACGTTTCCTCTCTGTTGTGTTGAAGTTTATGTGGAAATGACCCTAATTCTCGCTTGATTTATTAGCTCAGTAAACATTTTTCTAATGAGTTTATGGTCTCAATTGCAAATTTCAAGTCTTCGTTACAACATGATGTTTGTTTTTTAAATGATGGTCCCGTTTTGAGGAAAATAGACCATAAAGCAGTATTAGGGCGTGGCTACCGTGTGATTGACAGAGGTTACCAGAAATGGCGGCCAAATTACAAACTGGAGGCTTTTAAACGGCAGCTCACAAACCAATGGGTGACGTCACGGTGGGTTGACATTTCAGTGGCACTCACCACCCCCGGCAAGAAACCACATTCAGCTACAGAGAAAACTTACAAAGAGTTTCTATACTTTAGTTTGATAATTTGCTGCCGTATTTTCTGTCGTATGCCATTGTCAGTTGAATATCTTCTGGGTTTGGTGTTACAGTTGGTTTTCTTTGACTCTGTCAGATTGTAATACTGAGAAAATTTCCAATGAGTCTAGAACAGTTAAATATTTACAACAAGGTATTTACCAAAATGTCAAACTGTACCTTTAAAAGTTCTTGGGTTTTTCCTGGTGATGACAGATTTTGTACCTCTCTGACTCTGTTTTAGCTTGTACAAAGAAACTTTTTGTGTGTGTGTAATGTCTGCGCTCATTTTGAATCAATTTCACTGTGAATAGATGCTTAGCAGTCTGTGTGTACTGTTTACTGCAGGGTGTATAATCTGCCTTCACACCTCAGCTGTTTCAAGGGAGGTGAAGAAAGAAGGGAAAAAAATAATTACAATATGCTAAAGAGTAGGTCTTCTTTTTAAAAGTAAAGTTTTTTGTCTTCTAGGCCATAACCTCTGTGTCATAAATCTACGTAACCAACAGAGCTCGCCCATGTTATAAGGTTGTTCCAGGAAATATGGCTGTAATGAGTCTTATCCATAAATCTGCTGTAAATCCAGGACACAGACAAAGTAGATCAAACAATCGAGCTCCCTCCTCTCCCTGACTCCCCCGATGTCACTGTTACAACACTGTCTGCCTCCCTGGCCTGCCTCGGTTGCCCTTGTCAGCCGAGTGCCTGTGACTGACAGATGAACATTATGGTAAAGTGTCTCTAAATGCCACGGCGTTATGAATAATGCCCCATTTTTTTCTTATTTTTTCCTTCTTGTGACATTTATGAACTTCAGAAAGTGACTGTCCTGTGTGTCTCCTCCTGTCTGTGTGCAGGATCAGCTCCTGGGCCTCCATGTTCAGCGTCATCCCGACCATCTGCTTTGGTTTTCAAGTGAGTGCCGCAGTTTGAGTTGTAGTCATGTTGGACCGGTCTCGACTTTGTTCACATGTTGCGTGGGAGGGTTTGTGTATGTGTGCACGTATTTACACTTCAGGAGGGGAATGCACACAAGGGTCAGAGTTCACTCTAGTTACAAACAAGTATATTGTCCTACTCAGCTCTTGTGATATGTTCCTCCGGAGGTACATGGAACTTAATCTGTGCCTGTGCTGTGAAAATTCAAATCAATTTCTATGAGATATGGCTGATTTGTATTGATTTGAGTGGACTCCATATAGCGCAATGCACCAGTAGGTGGCAGTCTAGCAGACAAGTGCTCAGATTTGTTAATGTAAATCCAGCTGCTTGTGTGCCATGCAGGAAACACCCCCATCTGCGTTGGTATTTTTGCCATCAACGTCAAAGAATCCAAAATACTTTGACGCGCTGCTTCTCAGATGCTCCAGCGTCGTGATTACGCAGCACAACTTAGCATTTTTATTCATTAGCTCATGTCTCTGCTGCATGTCACTTACAGATCAAGCCAACAGTGAATTTTAAGAGCGCCCTCTGGTGGACCTCTAGTTAAACTTCTTCAAATAGTTGAGTAGTGTTGAGTCTATAGTCCATAATTTTGAATTTAAACAGGTCACAGTTTGAGTGCAGATTGTCATTGTCAATAGTAATGAACTGAATCTTAATTTCATCTGCCAGTAAGGACAAGAGTCCGGGAAGTCACCACCCCTGGGCAAGAATAAGAAAACACATAAGCATCCCATTAAACCACAACATTTGTATGGATTAAATGAACAAGATATATGTAAATCAATGCTTTAATCTAGCGGCTTCCAGGCCCCAGTCTTTATTTGAGGGTGTTTATATGGTAGTGTTATCATTCTTGTCTCAACAAGGAAGCTAATAAGCCTTTTTTTCCAAATTATTGAACGAATGCTTTAATCAGAGCTCTTGCAGTAACATTTGAGAAAAAGGTCATAGTTGAAGGATTTTGCACTGTAGGTTATTGGCTGCTCTGCATGCAGCAGGATGGGATGGTGCCAAGAAAAAAAACCCTCAACACAACAGTGGAAGAGGCAAAAGTTTTGTGTCTGATGTTGTGATGCGTAAGCTTCACAAGCTCTGTGTGGTCTAGACCTCATTTTGAACAGTTTCAAGTGGAACTAATTTCTCCAGAAAAAAAAAAAAAGCCCGATGAGAAGTGGTTACGATGACGTGTGTGGAGGACGCCAGTGTAACAGAGTCTGATTCTGCAGACAAACTGTTGATGAGTTTTTTTTAATGTCATATTATAATGCTTGAGATCCATAAATGAAACTGTTGAGGAGGAGGCATAAATCTTAGATATCTCAGAATCAGACCTATCCACATCCACCCCACTGAAGGGAACAAGGAAATGACTTTTGGATTTTGACTTAATCTCATGTTTCAGTATAATTTCTTTGTTGTTAATAAAGACATTGGAGCGATACAGTGTGGGCATATCCACTAATCTGGACACGAGCCTTCTCAGGAGTGTGTTTAAGTGGAGAGTAAAGGTCAGCAGGCTGCTGTGCTCCACAGGAGCTCAGCAGAGCGAGCTTTTCATATTTAATAGCAGGTTAGAGTGCAGGAAAATGATCATTCTGTCAATCTAAAGCAGAACAGACTGATGTGTAACTTCCCAAGTTGCCAAGGTAACCCCTGCAGGATGCTGCAGGAATCTAATAAAAGGAGGGCAAAGTGCGAAAGGATTGATGCATGTCCTCTCCCGCAAACACACACACAGGCACACTCCCTCAGGGTGAGTGATTGCAGTGCAAAGGCTTGAAAAGAGACTTGATGAGATCCATAGAGCAGTGGAAGAGGGCAGGGAAGGAGAGATGAAGCGAGATTTGAAACCGGACCGTGGCAGCTGGGATCAAGTGGGGACAAGAGTCTGTATCCTGACCTTTGTTATGGGTTAACTCAAGGGCTTTCATTTAATTCCCCATCTCATCCCGGTTCATCACACCGACAGAGATCGGAGCTAAAACCTTAGATCTTCACCCTCCAAACAGATGAGAAACATCCAATGTTGTTGGCTGGAGAGACACACAATCTGTCTGACCAACAACTAGCCCCCGTTTGATGTCCCGCTTTAATACTATCAGTTAATCTTGCACTCAACCAAAGAGGAGGGACTAGTGCATGAGAAGAGCTGCCGTGGGGATTTAAACCCTACATTTTCATAGCCTTTGGTTGCTTCTTCTTTCTCGTCTGTATGTCTTGCAGTGCCACGAGGCGTCCATCGCCATCTACAGCAGCATGGCGAACCAGCGGCTCTCTCACTGGGTCTTCATCTCTGTGGTTTCCATGATCTTCTGTCTCGTCATTTACTCCCTCACAGGTTGGAAAAGGATTCTGCTCCCAACTGTCTTCTACCTGCTTGACTCACGTCCACACATTTCCAGTGCAATATTAAAGCATAATGAAGTATCAGGGGCAAGAGACATGCAGCCAGAGTAGTGGGTTATCAGCTATCATTGGATTCAACTCAGGTTTTGCACTTTCAGGAAGATGGCTCACTTTTAAAAAAGGTTTTTACACGGCCATTTGTTCTTCACGCAAACCATGGGATTATAGGTTCAAACACTAAAAGCGTAGCAGAGGCCAATTGTTGCTGAATATTCATTCATCTAATTTCTGTCAACATAGATGCTTTACCACTTTTATTCTAACATTTACTGAACACACATTTGCCTTATTTTTACACTGATTTTACATCTTACTATTTTGTTTTTTGTTTTTTGTTTTTTTTGTTTTTTTTTTGCTTGAGATTAAGAACCTCTTTCATCTGGATGTGGTTTGGTTGAAAGGGATCAACTTTGTGAGACAGGGTCCTGTAGGTCTTGGCGGTTTTCAGTCCAAGATTAATTGAAGAGCATATAAGTGTAGGTTTGTGAACTAGAACTGCAGACTCTTTATTTCTAATACAGGGAGACAGGCTGGTTGTCTGGGTCAGTACAACAGAAATGTTAAATAATCTTGTCTAATTGAAAAATTGATGGATTGAAGAATGAAAAGGTGTTTATGTATGTGAAACACACTTTACTGAGTCTTTGAGAAGGTGGGTATTCTGTATATCTTGAGGAATAATGTGTGATATAATGTTTAAGCTTTTGACAAGATATTTTAATCTACTTTTCCTCAAAGCCAAAATTAAACAAACATTAAGTTTAGTTGTGCAGTGAAATGTAATGCATTACTGCAGATTTATGAATTTTCTTGTAGACAGCTAATGTCTGAAGGTTTGTCTGTGAGAGTAGCTTGAGTCGATTTCCTTCTCTGGCTTGAATACGCTGTGTTCTGGCTCATTGCTCATGCAGGCTGGGTGTAGCTGTATGCACAGAACACCAACATTACCAATTCTTACCTCACTTTTTGTTAGTGCTGAGTCAGCTTCCTCGTCTGTTGCTTGTGACTGAAAATGTCAGATTTACCATTAGGCTTCAAATACACTGTCGCCGCTGCTACAAGAAGCATCACCCTATCCTTCCCTTTTGCAGGGGTTTATGGGTACTTGACATTTGGGAAGAACGTGAAGGCCGACATCTTGATGTCGTACACTGGTGATGACATTCTGATGCTCATTGCCCGGCTGCTGTTCGGGGTCTCCATCATCACCATCTATCCCATCATCCTGCTGCTGGGCAGGTCAGACACACAGCTGCACTGTTAGATCACTTTAGCTTAAAAAGACTTATTAACCTTGCTCACTGTTTCACTTAATTCAATCATCCAAGGTTATCTGGAGTGGTAAAGGTTCTGTAGATGAGATTTAGAACGACTATTTTTGTATGGAAAGATGTGGTGGAGTAACGGCGTCCTGAGCAGAGAAGTTACACCCCCTCTGTTCTTTGCTTTAGTATCTGGTCTGTCAGCATGTGCATATGTCAGTGCACGTGAGTCCCTCCTGTTAAACCTTTGACCCTTCGAATGTGTATAAACTGCCCACGTAAGAGATGGCACAGTGCTGTGGGCAGCGTTGGGTTGAAAGTAAACTTCCAGTATCTCCACCATTGAAACCACATATTTATCTAAAAGGCCTCAGACAAATCCTGGTCACCCCGTAGACCTTAGGCCCAGTAGATAAGTTGAAGGCCAAATGTCTTTCCCAGTTTGATGGTGGAGTCAATACTGGTCATTTAGTGACAGTGACGACCGTTTAAAGAACCTTTAAAATGAAGTTTAAAGTATCATTTGATCTGATGTGAATTATTTATATATATATATTTTTTTTTTAATTTGAAAGAAGATGAGAAACCTCTATCTCTCTGCATCAGATCAGTCATCCAGGACCCCCTGCTGAGTTGGCGGCGGAGGTGTTATGGCGTGGTAACAATGGAGTTTGAAAGCCGCAGCCGCTATGCGCTGACAGTCCTGTGGATCACAGTGACGCTGCTTATTGCTGTCTTTGTACCAGACATCAGCAAGGTCATCAGTGTCGTTGGAGGCATCAGCGCCTTCTTCATCTTCATCTTCCCAGGTATCACTGTGTTCAGAGTCATAATCAACCCAAAAGCTGTTGCATCTGTTAAACCCTGTGTTTTTGTTTGAACAGGACTGTGTTTGATTTTTGCCATGCAGTCTGAACCAGTGTCCTGTAAGACCAGGTGAGCAATAACACCAATGCTAATATAAATATACATGTGGGTAATGTTGGAGTGAGTGAGTGAGTGAGTGAGTGTTTGTAAGTATGTTCATTCTTACACAGACCGCTAACATGTACACTTTTAATCTGAGAGTTTTAGTTAACTGTGTAGTTTTCCTCATAGTCTCACACCCAGGCCAGAATCTTTACTATTTTATGGTAAAGTTATTTCTCCTAGTTGGAGGAAAAAGCAAATCATCAACCCACAGATGCAATATCTCTGCTCACACAAGTTGAATATTAAAAATGAATGAATTAAATAATAATTGAAATCCATCCATCTATTATCCATACTGCTGATCCTTATGGGGGGAAGGAGTATTGGACCAACAGGCAAGCTGGCACTGCTAGAGCCGGGCTGCTACTGGCAGAAAATGACACTGATAGACTTGGTAGGCTGCCACGTTTGCCTCTCCTCTTACTGGCTGCAGTAAATCGGATTCAGACGTCCCAGGCAAAACTATTTGGTGCACCAAGGAGAAAATGATGAGCAGTTCAGTGTCAGCAAGTGAATCAGTGTTGTGCCACAGCCAGTTCCTGAAGATGACTTGTCCAAGCAGGGTCTAAAGTCCCTAGGTAACACATTTCTGTACCATACACTAAGAACGCTGGTCCCGATCCTTCACCTGTATGTGTAAAGGGTCTGAACATAGTCACGTTTTACCTACTGGTACGTGTATCTTGCCCTTTTTGGGCAGTTTTCTCTAAGTGATGCTTTCCCCTTTATCCTTATCTATAAGATGATCCTTATCCTTGGTTTCCATAGCTACGGAGGATAGTAATGGCTCCATCAGGAAACTATCACGTATAACGGGTCCTACAGATCTATGAGATCATGGGAGATAATGTGGGCTTACAAAATAAGAAAAACAGTGAGAAAGTTTATTCAGTTATTTTTCTGTTTGTTTATTCCACAATTCGCTCCAGAGTTGTCCTCACAGTTTGGGGAGTAGTGACCCTGATCTGCGGAGCCTTCATCTTTGGCCAGAGCACCACTATCGCCGTCATGCAGCTCCTCGGAAAGATTTGACTCTTCCACGTCCCTCACTGATCCAGGTGTTTTCGTGGAGACGGTGGTGACTAGATCTGAACTCGTGCCCCCTCCCCCCTTTCCTCCCTGTCTCCATGCTGAATTATGGCCACTATAGACTCTTAAAAATGAATATGACCCCTGAACAACCGAGGCCCCTCAAAAAAAATATTTTTTTAGTTGCACCCTGACGATGACCTCTCTCCGCCTCGTGCCATGCTGAGATGATCTGATTGAAATCCTCAGGTATTTCTGCACTTTGTATTATAGTTGATCTTCTGTTGTCACATGTATCAGTGCGTAATTGTGCATATCAGTGTACAACCTGCCTGTACTCAGTGTGTGGGTAAGATGAACTGAGTCAGCAGGGTGTTATTTTGTTTGCCACAGGTTTTCTTTATTTTCATGTACACTATATCTCACTGAAATGGTAGCAGTAGCCACAATAGTGAATTATCAATATAAAAAAAAAGTAACAAAAAAAACTAGAATATTGTATCAATATGAATTTAAAACACTGAAGATATTAACATGTTGCCCTTAGTATAGTTTTTCCCATCATTTGCATGTTACCACAAGAACATGAGGGAGATTTGACAGAGAATATTTCCAGGACCTGTTGGTTTCCACTGCCATATAAGACTGAAAAGACTTTGCATGAAGACGCCCAGAAACTCGTGGGGTGGGAGGATGTTGTCATGTGTCTGTGTACATTTGGATGAGTGTGTAAATAAGTTATATCTATTTTGTATGTTTAAAAAGAAGAGCTGCTTTCTGACATTTGATAAATTAGTAATGACGTGTAAAGTAGCCATGTTAACAGTGAATATTATTGGCTCAATGAAAAGATAATTGAATAAAAATAATTTTATATTAAATCTTTGTTTAGTGTGTGTGAAGAGCATTAAAGATGAGTCATAATTTGGCTCAATCTGCACACAGACATGATCACCTTCAATTTTCAGTATTAAAAGATTTATTTTTTTTTAATCTTCTCATCCACAGTAATCAAACAGGATGAAGGTGATTTTTTTTTTTTTTTTTTTTTTTTTAAAATGATGTAAACAAATATTGAAAAAAACATGGGGCTCAGGTATCTGTGAATCCTTTCCTTTTTAAATCCGCCAAAACATGAACAGACGAACAGATCAGTGATGTTAAAAGTATCACATACTGAGATCAGATGAACAGGGAAAGTCATTTATTTATTATTTACCTAATTGTAATACTCACTAAACCATAACGTAAACATTTGTGACTTGAGCACTGTCATGCAGGATGATTTGACTTTCATCAGGACAGAAACTGCACCAGAGGATGAATGACAGCGCAGATTAATCATCCATCTGCAGCATCCTTTCAGCGTGACGTGAGCACCCGCAGCATTTAAAATGAAAGCCACAGGGCACAATTTTCAGTTTTATAGTTTTATTGAATTGCATCACTCTACATCATCTAGAATTTCAACAAGATATTCTTTAAAGACCAAATATAATACTTGCATCCCTGCAATAAGTCTCTACACTGAAGAAGAGAAAGCTGTTTTACTGAAACATACATTAAGAATTAATATTTCATTAAACATTGCCATAAAAGTGAATCTTCATTCATGTATGCCATTTTTCTAGTCATATATATGTTTTATATAATAGATTTTAGTCTCTGTCTCCTTCATAGGAATACTAGAAAAGAAAGAAGGTAAGAAAAGCACAAAACCCCATTGAAGAGTAGCATTGCCTAATACTACAGCAAAGAAGTTACTGGACATTCAGTTGACATGCACTCAGTTAAAGGATAGAAAAGAACACAGCCATAGAAGGGAAGAGTTATGGCCTTGATGTTGGTCATTTCGGCAAATTCCTGATTAGCTTGGTATCATGTGACAACTGTTCTTGAGGTAAATCTGGTGACACGCTTCCTGCCCACTAGCTTCCCTACAGGAGGTCTGATCTCCAGACACACACACACACATATATATGTATATGTATATGTCCTCCGCTGTTAAATCTTCTCATGTTGCCAGGGAACGTTCGATCAAGGCCCGTTTTACTACTATTTCAATGGCATAACTCTTTCGTTGTATGACGAAGCACAGGTTGCACTGAGGAGTAGGAGGATAGAAAAAGAACAGGTTGCACAGTCTGAGGGACGTTCAGGAATGTATCAACAGGTAACAGTATTGGCATACAGTTCACTCACTATCTACCTCATATACACAACCCAACCAAGCTGGTCACAATGTACAGGACGGAAACCCTCGATTAGAGAGCGTGGGCTGCGTTCAGCTGGGCAATCGAACACTGTAATACTATGGCTATCAGTGTAGTGAAGTCACTGACATGTAAACATGAATCCATGCAATACGGCTTTGTGTTTCTATTCAAAATACAGCAGCTCCTTCTTGAATGCAAACACAGTTTTTAGTGGCACAGGAGTGCAAGTAGTTTGATTATTTTTTTTCTTAATTCTAAATTTAAAAAGCGAGAGGTTCACGGTGCCCTGTGGAGTTTTCTTGCCAACTAAAGGTTGCTGTTACAGTGTCATTAGCTTGGCTGCAGGATATGGTACATACAGGAGAATATTAAATACATCTGAAATAAGTCTATACTATATAACTGGAAAAATAATAAAGGCAGCTCTAACCAGAGTGCCTTGATGCAGAATAAGGTAGGCTATTAAAAGATAACTAGGCCTAATTATAACAAACAAACCATGGAGGGTTTTTAAATTAACTTTAAGACCCCTCCACAATGAAAAAGTTTTTAACCCTTTTAACATGCCCTTGGTGATGTTGGTGTTTTCTTTCATATGAGACATGAGCAAAAATAAGCAGTTGACGCCATGATGAGTATTTCCACCTTACAACTTCACTGTACCAATGACAGTCAGATTCAGTCGGGTTGATGATAAAGATGCTTGCAGTTCTTTCTGCGATGTTTCCTCCATCTAAATTTAAAAGCAGAAGTGTTTCAACCCCTGCAATTTCCAGACATATTGCATGCATTTCCTTCCTCCATAAAAAATTTGCAAAGCTGATTTATTTTTCAATATTAACTGTTGATTAGCAAAATAGCATGATACTGACTGTGCACAAACAAAAAGGGGGACCCACTCATGAAAACATGGCTCCAAAGTTTGACTATTGGTTTAAAACTCCACAGAATACCTCAGAGATTAGTAGAGACCGTTAACAGATGAAACAGCAATGCCTTTGCATGTCTGTTCTACAAGCCTACTGTAATATGAATTTATCTTATAGTATATGTAATAATATTCAACACTTTCACATTTCACACAGCCGCCCTGCCCTGCTCAGTGCAGCCCAGAGCTCTAAAAGAAGGTCATGGTGCTAGATCAACATTAGTATCAGTGTAGCTGTATCCTCACTCACTGCTATCACAGTACTGGCAGATGACAGACTGGCTGTCATTCACAAATGATAAGAGAGAAAATAGAGCCAACAGTGAGGCGGATCGTAAGATGGCACCGTTGAAAGTAGCTATAAAGAGCTATAAAGGAGTGATTCTTCAACAGTAATGCTATATATCTCTAGATACTCTCATCATATTCAATAGACTCTAATATACTGTATCTTTAAGTCACAATATTCACTCATTTTTACATTGTGCTTTCTGAATGAGAGTCTGATTGTTGCATGGTGGCCTTATAGTGGTGGTAAGGTCAAGTGAAGCGTCATCCCAGGGTAAAGGGGTAAGATTTGGATCAAGCTCACAAAATGTCAGGATAGATGCAGAGGTGGGTCTGATCAATTTCCAACAGCTCCAAAAACATGGGAGTGCGGCCAACCATTAAAATAGTGGCAAAAATTTGAAAATGCTTAATTACATAGTGATTGCAGTTTTTCAGAATGTATCCTCCTGTGTAATGAGAGGAAAGGCTGCAACTTAAGTCAAATAAAAGACACATGTTAACCTTTGTGTACAATTCACTGTAGTGGTTTCAACTTATTTCAATTTATTTGGATTGTGGAAAAGAAACCGGGGGCAACATAAAAGCACTGCACCAATGATCTTCTGTTGTAAGGCAGATGACTTTTACACATTATTGTTGTTGGTCACATGAGAATAATATGATCAACAGGGTGCCATGAGGAAGGCCTCATTTTTAAAAGAACGACCTGGTGATCAAACCCACCCTGCATTTGATTCTGATGACCTAGATTTACACCAACTGGGAGACAGATTAAGGATTATTTATACAGTGTCCTGTGGACCCTTCCTTCCCTTTGTTTTTTGTTTTTTTTTTTTGCATTTAGTGTTGGGGTCAATCGTGGCAATATATATCAGAATTGTGTGTTAGAAATATTGATGCTATGGCAGCTGAACTATGAGCTACAGTATGCTAAGTGGTGAGAGGTCTTATTGTGAAGTCAAGGTTATTTTTCCAGTGATGCCTTGATAACTGAATAAATCTGGTGTGAGAAAATCTAATGCTGAAATGTGAACCTGTCTTCATGTCAATATGTTAATGCAACACAAGACTGGTGGTGCGTAATGTGATGCCTGCACTGAAAGACCACTAGTGGGCAATTCCCTGTTTACTGGGAGTTCACATCACGTCAAAAAAAAGGAAAGCCATCTTTTGGAAACCATTAATTCCTCCTCTAGCATGTGGTGATGTTTAAGGCTTTAAATTCAATGTCATTCAGATGGGTGTATCTGTTTCTGATGGTAGATATTCTGATTCAAAGAAACTGTCAAAAAGCTACACAGCACCTATAAAGCTACTGCCACTTCCACTGAGGAAAAATGTGCACCATAGCACTAAAAGATGTCAATAAATACAAATATAATTAGAATAATCAGAACAACATTTGCATTATGTACAATCTCTACTAGACTTACACAGCTAATATAGGCTACCCATTGCCAATTCAGACAAGGAATACACTGACAGAAATAAAACAATGTTTAGCTGCATGGAGAACAGTGGTGCTGCCCTTTTCCTCACTACTTAGTCTCTTCTGTCTCAAGGTAGCAGCAGACTCTTTTCTAAGTCAGAAATTATCCTTTGACAGCAAAACCATAGATTCATCTCACCTCTTAAATGACCCTGATGTCAATATTCAGAGATTCAACTCTACACCCCAAAGTGTTAAACAGAATAAAGGCTACATGAAGAAAATATAAGAATAAATGTCTCTGCATCTGCTGAGTTTAACTTAACATATGTTAAATAAGCTCATACCTTCATAGACATTACTCCCACAGCAGCTATTGTGAAGCTATTGGGGTCTAGAAACTAGTTAATCACACAACAAAACAACTGAGCATGAAAGAATAAAGGCCTTATTGGCTTATATATAAGATAATGTTTAGTTTTTCTGCCTAAAATTAAAGTTGAAAGATGGCATCATACATTCATGGATGACACATGTCAGTAGGCATTTAAAACTTTACAAGTTTACAACCCTGGTTTTCTGATTTCATGAGTGTGCAGGGGACTGAGCTAATGCTCTGATGTTCTTTCGTTACTATTCTGGAGTCGTTTTATTTGTTATTCAGTGAATTCAGAAGATGTCAGATGTTGTATCTTACTTGTCTTATTCAGAGTCCTTTACCTGCAAAAAATAAAATCAAAAAGTGATTGCAAAGTAAGGGTTATTTTAAATTAAGGCTACTGTGGTATTTAGCCTGCTCCAGACAGCTATGAGAATCTAACAGTGGTGCATGCCATTAAGTTTTTGTGCAAAACTCTTGTTTGCAAGTTGAAAATATTAAATAAATGAAAACAACTAGGTTACAGTTCAAGTTACCGAGCCACTAGACTCTAGCTAGCTCTTGTCAGTATCTGAGCAGAAAATCAAAAATAACACATTTTGTACTTATTCTTTTTTAAAAACCTATTCACTGCTTTTGAAAGCCTACATGGATTTCATATTTTTTTTTTGACGCAACCCTAACTCAGTTACTCAGAGACTCAGAAAACTAAGTCTCCGACAGCTAACTGGCAAGCTAGCTAACCTTCAAGCTTAATTCAGCATTCAGTTTATTCCTGAGATTGCAAGCTAATCTGGCAACATGGTCTGTCGGTGTCCTCACTTACTCAACATACGGATGTGAGTTCAAAATGGCTGCTGTGAGAATAATGTCCAAAGCATTTGGTCATTTACAAAATGAAATTATATAATTATTATAACAACGGATATGAGAACAATCGTGGAAAGAGCAGCTGCTATGAAATGGATGAGCTTTCTATAGTAAAATCAATCTTAATAAGTGTGGAAAAAAAATGACACATTCCCAAATGCACTACCTAAAAACAGTTACTGCTACATAAAAAACTCAAGCCCGGGGTCCTTGCTACATGACAAACTCCACCTTACCAGTGGCTCAAAGCTACTTGAAACATGAACATGAAATAATCCAAAATCTTGAGCCGGCAAACTACCATGGTGAGATGCAAACGCGTTTAAGTAATCTCACGTTGTAAAATGCACTGTTCAATTTTCACTGAAGTTAACACCATTCATTTGCACTGTGTAAACATGTACTTACAAAAAGAGTTGAGGAATGTGAGGAATGAAAGAGGAAAAGAGAGGAAGTGAGAGTGGGTAAATGCAGAAGGAAAAGGTTTTAAGGATGGGGGGGGGTAATTAAAGAGGGTGTGGGGATCGACCAGGAGTCTTGGCGTGTAGTTGAATATCTTCATGCTCAGTCCCTTTTCACACTGCACCAGGCCGCTGCAAAGACAGAGAGAGAGAGGGATGACAAGTGAGAAGAGGTTAGAAAGAAGAACAAAGATTGAAAAGAAAATGAGCCGCAGAGGGAAGACAGAAAGACGTGTGAAGGAATGAAGGACATTGAAGAAAGGCGTAAGGACAAATGTGGCAAGGCAGAGAAAGAGAGAGGATGGAGGGTGAGTTCAGAGACAGAGAAGAGCAGAGGGTGTGGTGAAGAGAGGTGGATAAAAAATGAGAGTTAGACATCAAGAAAAAGTGCAAACGGCAGTATGCCAGGCATTAGCTCAAGCCACTGCTCAGTGTCTCAGAGCGTGGACGGATGCCAGCGTCGGTTGTTTTAAATGATGCCATTTTTAGTGCCATGTTGCTTTAATTGTTGAGATGCATCTAAACTTCAAGTCTTTACAAACCCAGCTTCACTGACAATCCTCGGAAACTGAACAATTATCAGTTTTCGAGGATTATGAGTTCAGAGATCTCCTTTGTAACTGTGTGCTATTTCATATTTTCTGTTCCTTACAAGGTAACCCCTCTTCTGTTTTCTTCTATTGTTTTCTACTCAGTGTTGGTAGGTTTAATGATGACCTACAACTCTGATAACTGTCATTTATCAAGACAAAATGCCAAACATTCACTGATTTCAACTTCTCACAAGTGAGGGTTTCCATCTTTTCATGTCATATAAGAGAAATGTTTATATATGTGTATCATATTAAACATATTTGGGTTTGGACTGATGGTTGGACAAAACAGATTATTTTGAGACCCTATCTTGTGCTTTGTCTGATGGCATTTAGATTACTTCTATTGATTGAGGACTTACAAAATATATTTAAGAAAATCTACTATCTAACTCATGTTTGTGTATATTTCTGTACCTGATGCTGTATCCTAATTGTTTGTTTGTTGAATTAGCCGAGTCCTCACTGCTGCTCAGATTCATATATGTAATATATGTACATATTTAGATATATTAAATACATATACATGTAAACCAAGAACATATATGTAACAATTATATACTAAAACTAGTAGAAGTCTAGTCCATGTATAGCCAATAAAAGTATGTATCTTTATAGAGTTATGCTTATGCTTGTTATATACAATTTAGTGTATAATAGGAAGAAAGACGTGTTTAAAATTAGGAAGAAATTAATGAGAAAAACATGTAAGCATAATGAAATGTCATTTAAATAAACATATTAATTAAAAAAACATATGTACGTGGTCATGGCTATGGCTCATTTTACCATATAAAATTCATCATATAGATATTTTTTATATATGTTAATATACAAATTTTAATATGGGTATTTCAAATTCAAATAAATTTTATTTATATGGCACCAAATTACCTCAAGGCACTTTGCATATAGAGCAGATCGAGATCAAACCAAAAATATTTAAAGGGACCCAACAAATCCCATTTAAAATACATAAATTTAAACTACTTTTAAAACACATATCTTCATAAATGAATATGTGATAATGATACATTTTTTGTGACATATATGGCAACATCATTCTTAATATAGGGACATATATGTCATATATTACATTTCTGTAAATGCCCATGTGTTTTAAACTCAATCATAGATTTGATCTTGGTGTCAAAAATCATTGGCCTGCTTTTTTGACTGATGATAAAATAAAGTTCATTTTATAGCCCGTATTTTACCACTGACCTGGCACGGCTACAGAGGACACGGACTCAGGCTGGCACAGTGTGTCCACCTTCACATGCTGAAAGGCTTTATTGGGGGGCGACTGGAGGTGCCTGGAATCAGAGGAGAGGGTGAGAGAGCACACACACACAACACATATATATACTGTATGCACACACACATCTGCAGCCACTCATAAATGCACATGGGCACACACGGCCTCAAACCGCTTAGCAACGGCCCTTAGCCTTTACTGTAAGGGTTGAAATATTAATGGCAGCGAGATGCTCTGAGCACTGGAGCAGAAACTCAGATCAGCAGGCAGCAACATCAGCAACCTCTCCTCGTGCCCAGCACCAGCACCATCACTAAATCATGACGATCCTGACGCAACTTGAGTGCTTCAGCAACTCTGGGGGGAGTGAATGGCCAAAGAATGCTAATTAAATGTGGATGGAGGAATTTTTTCCAACAGGCTCATGACAGTAATGGAAGACAAGCGGGCAATCTCTTATTTGGCAATCACCAATCAATGAAAACAATGGCAGGAGGGAACGGCATGCTCAGCTCAGCTCCAAGAAACTTTCCGAGGAGGCAGATTGCTGACTCAAAGACATTTTCCAGAAAGAAAATGAATGTCCAGATTCAGTAATGACTTTTAATACTTTTAAAGTGCTTCAGCTTTGAGAATTAAACATTTTACAGCAATGTACCTCCTTCAGCATTTACACACAGTTCTCTGCCTGTTGCTTTGACTCATTTTTTGTATCGCAGCAGGAAAGCTACTTTAAACCCATTAACACTTAAATTAAAAAGCCATAAATCCAGGCAAGTGCGACAGATATTACTGTGGAGCTTGGGCTTAAGAAGAAATGTTCTCTTTTAAATCAGATGTGATTGAAAGCTCACCTCTTCCACTCCTCCTCTCCATCCCAGAACTCGTAGACAACAAAGGATAAACTGTCCGGCAGACGCACCGCAGTCACACTGGAGCAAAGACAGAGGAGAAAGGAAATGAGCAGATAATAGAGGGATGAGGTGGTGAGGAGAGACGCATGTATGCAGCAGATTGATGGAAGAAGGGGGCAAGAGATACATTAAATATGGCAGAACAGGGAGTAAAAGAAAAGCAAGATGGGGGAAGGAAGGTAAGTATGGAGTTTAAGGAGACTTTAAATAAAAAAATAGGGTTCATTGTTTCCTATCCCTGCACAGGATTGATGCATGAGCATATTTTAGCACCAAGATGAGGGCATGGAAATGATATCCCATCTATAAAAATGAAACTTGCAATAACACAGCAAAATAATGTGTGAACAGGTCAGAGTAAAAGGGCACTGTTGGATGTTATTGGCCATGTCTACGAGGCATTTTATAGGGTACACTTTGCTGTAATGAACAAGGGCTTTGAGTTGTCTCCAGAGGGGCTCGAATGTGTTGTGTGGTTTCAAGGTACTGGAAATAATCCACAGGGGATCTTTGTCTATGTTCACTTAATACTGTCACTCAATATCAGTATCGGAGGCTGCAGCAGTGAAACCACAGTGATGTTGGACCAATGTACACACAGTGTGTGTACACTGGGAGAAGATGTATCGTCTTGCTGGAAAGTTGATTTTCACCTTGAGAATGTAACGTTGAGAGGTATGTTTGTGTACAATAGTTCATTTTTAATAAGATTGAACCAGTTATTGAACAAACAACAAACATATGTCTTGAAGAGCAAAGCAACCAGTTCATATGGATGATAGATGCACTGAAATTTCTACAGCCACTGACTCACTAACATTCAGCATCCATGAGTTAATCAGTTGAAGTCTTGAAATCAGTTTGAACGTTTGATTTGTGTAAATTGTAAGAAAATGGTTCGAGGTACAATGAGTGTTTGACAGGACACAAGAGCCTCTAATTTGGAGCTAGTAAAAAGCGTATGTCAGCACCGAGCCCATTTTCATCAGGCTCAAGTCCATTATTTGCATTTACACCTGTTTTTTGATTTTCTGGCTCCAAGCACAGTGATGTGAGAGGAGTGGAGCAGCTGAGGTTGTGTTTATGCAGATCAGACGATGCAGTGTAATTTGGGCACTTGTTTCTGCATGAAATTACACTTGCATTTCGGGCCAGCTTAGGGTACTTCTCATCACAAAAAACTATTTTCATTTCAACTTTCAGAGATTTAAGTTTTCAAAGTGTAATGTGGCAAACGCAGACGTTTCTAAATTCACCAAAGAAAGGCACCTTTCCTTTATGCTGATTTTACCACTTTTGCATGGATATACATTTTTCTTCTGGTCCATTCAGCTCCATCAAGATCTCAGGACATAATATAATGTCATGTGAACAGAGTCATTCATTTTTCAGTACATTTTTTGTCGCAGTGACACTGATACTGTTACTTTGCGCAAGATTAAATGAGGAAATAAGGAGCGAGAGAAGGAACTGTCTTCTCCCACATGCAGTATCTATTTCAACTATCTATAAGCTAAAGTAAGAGGGTAACAAAGGGACTGACAAACAAGAGGAAAATCTACAGCTAAAAACAAGCAGAAAATGACTGCATTGTTGCACCTGAAGGCCTCTTCTACCCAGTGTGCTATTTCATGACCACAGCTAAGCATTTAATAGTTTTTGTCCTCCAGGAGCAGTATGACTGAGCGTGTGACTCACTCAGGTGAAGACTTTTATGTGTCAGGAAAGGGGCTGTTAAGATTCCCACAGACCTTGGAAAAACCTAGATAGTTTATGAATTGCAAAAAATGGTGTTTAACAAAGTGACTGATAAAAAAAAAAAAATGTAATTTAAACGATATGTTCAAACTTTTCACTTATTGAGCAAAACTGGATTTCCCTTTCTCATTGATAGAAGTCAATGACTTAACCATGATTTCTTCTTCTAAATTATAAAATTTCCATTGCATTTTTTTGGTATTCACCACCTAAAATTTGGGGAACAGTGAAATTTTGGCCTGGTGGTGATGTTAAATGAAAGATCAAGAGCTAAAGATAAAAACACTAGTTGTTGAAATATTTCAGACCAAAATAGTAGACGAGTGTAGACAAGAAGTAGTGGAGCCAAAGAGATTTTAACCCACAAGCTTTCAAAGGTCAGGACGTCCAGGTCCAAGTATTTTAGCCTGTCCCGTGACATCTGGGTACACGTAGTTCACTACAGGAGTGGTGTGAGCCTGAAACACTACAAAATTTCATAACACAAAGATGAACAACAACTTTGCGCAGACTGCAAAATCTTTGCCCCGTTTGCCCACTTTCCAGAATCCAGGATGATTTTAGGACATTATCTGCTCTGGAACAGCCTCTTCCCACAGGCACCAATTTATTAAAAGATATGCTGTCACCGTTCTGTTGGCAGGTCACAAAATGTGGTGAAATTGGAATCAGGTTGGTACAAATATAAAAATATGAATTTATTCTTTTGATAGTATGTTCAAAATGTGTTACTCATCATTAAACCTCGATGTTATGTTGATTTCCTGCCTCCAGCTCACACAGACACAAAGTTTTTAAGGAGGCCTTTTTAAAAGTAGATTACCACGTCACCATCTCTATTCATTTGTAGGACTGATCTTGCTGTACTGTGATGGATTTTCGCTCTCTGTCACCCTATACGTTTAGTCCATTAGTTCAATACTCTTGTCTTCAATTAGTTTGTTTCTTTTCCTTCATGATGTATAACAAACTGACCATACGGCAGCTGGGATGTTTCATCTTGACAAATCACAACTGTTACGAGTTAAGACAAGTTAAGGAGAAAACACTTAATGCGCCATTTACTTTGTTTTCTATTTAATTTAATTTTGTTTTTGTGATTTTGTTTTCAGATTGATATTAATTATTTTACTAGGAAAAAAACTATAATTCAATGTTGTAAAACAATAAAGCAAAACAGTTGCCATAAGCGTCTCCCAGTTTGGATCCTTGAGTTCAGTGGTTTATAGAGGATTTCACTGAATGATGAATTATCCACAGTGATTATAACGGTTAAAAGCATTGACTAAAGCAGACGTGAGATTGCTGCTAATCTTTGTATTAATTGTTACTCTAATAATTGATGAACCAGATGTTTGGGATGTTCAGAATTATCCACAGAGGTCTCCTCCCCTCCATAACAAACAGACCAGGGGATTAAAACCATAGAAACAATGAATAAAGCAGTTTCAGTTTAAAAATCAGTGATCACTGATACGAGACATCTCGGGGTGGATGGAAACTGACACTACTTACCTTTGTTTCTTTGATAACTTATGAACTTTATGTGACAGTTTGACTTTTTAAGTTCTGATTTCTAACTTTTACTTTATTAGCGGTGCCAGCCAGGTCTCTCTCCTGGCATTTAAGATAGGTCAAGTTTTGTTTAGTTGGTAGATGTTCTCCCTTTTAAAATGTTAGCATCTAATTTCACAAAGGATGCACAGACAAAACGAACGCCCCTACACATTTAATGACTGTAAATTCTACAGTAAAGCCAAAAATGTCTAAGAGATAATCAGCAAGTCCCACTGTCCCAAAGTCCCAAAACCAAAACACAATAATCTAACAAAATTCCACACATCAAGTTTATTTCAGTCTAGTCCAGTTCAGTCCAGTTCAGTTCAGTTCAGTTCAGTTCAGTTCAGTTCAGTTCAGTTCAGTCCAGTCCAGTTCAGTTCAGTTCAGTTCAGTTCAGTTCAGTTCAGTCCAGTTCGCCTACTTGTGTCCAGTCTGGGACATTTCAGGGTTGTGGATGAATAACCAGCTTCTGTAAACGAGACACAGAGTAGCTGTGGAGAGATCTGTGTTAATGTGGAGGTATTTATTGAGGGCAATCTGTCAATAGTGTATTAATGGAAACAACTGGATTAAACGACCTTACTTGTGTCTACCGCAAAACAGCGTGGTGCTCCTGCTGACCTGCTCTTTTCCTCTACTCGAACTGAAGGAGATGAAGGGAAGACTTTCACGGTGGTGCGTAGTGTGGACAAACAGGTGACTGCCCTGAGGTAAACTTTGTTTCTAGGATGTGTATACAGAATTTCACAATGTTCTTACTGGCAGCTGAATGATTCGCAGAGGTGTCCGCCTCTTCATAACAAACTGACCAGGGAATTTAAAAAACACTGGATAAAGCAGCTCCATGTTCAAAATCATCATTCACTAATGCTCTTCTGCAATCACAGGACGTTTCAGAGCAGCTGGGAGTTGAGCTGCCGAACATTTTCTTTTTTAGATCATTCGAGCTCCAGAAATCCAACGTCTGAAATCCGTCATCAACATATAACACAGTGGTTTTTAGACATTTTAACAAAAGTGTTAGAATATAAATGTTATAACTTTAACCCTAAGGAGTATATTAGCACCTTTTAGCTTATTGTTTTGGTAATGCACACAACTTTATGATGCTTGGTTTAGTCTTTGGTCTCGTCTGCATTTCCAGTCTCAGCCAGCTGTTTTTAGTTAAAGAGCTCCAATCAACCCACTGCACAATACCTACCCATCACCAAACAGCAGACAGACACAGTTAGCGACTAGCTGCTAAACACAGTGGAGCTTTTAGCTGCTAAAGAGCCAGATATTTCCCCCAGGAGATGGTGCAGACTGAAGCAGAGCAAAATGGAGAGTGAGAATCGGACTTAACACTCATTTAAAGGCAAAAATGTAAATTAGTGATAATGTCTGTGTTTGCTAGATGTGTAAAAAAAACAACTGTTTGCTAGTAGTTTTTTTTTTTTTTTTTTTTTTTTAGATCTTTCATAAATCAAATTTGTCCCTGTTATGTGAATGCATCCTGATATATGGAGGATTCAAACCTTCAAACCATTCTCTGCCCTTTAGCCCAAAGTACACTCTGCATTAAGTGGAAGGAGAAACAATGGCAAAGTGCAGTACAGGGAGAACATTAAAGTCTTGCCAAGGGCATATGCAGAATATGACTCTGGACTATGGATGCAATATATTGAGTCTGGGATTTGGAGAAATCTCTGTGGATATTAGACTGTTTCACAGCTCCCTGAGGCGCCGAGCTGGAGGCAGGAGAGGTTTATAATAGGTACAGTATGTGTATAACAGACCATATTACAGGTAAAATATTATACTGCATGATATTAGTATCTCAATGATCCAAACCACCTGTGAGTTAGATCAGTTTTTTTTTTTTTTTTCAGGTTTGGGAAAGATGAAACATTCGCTCACATCTTAACTGAAAATATGTATATATGTCTGAGTGTGAGAGTATGTGTGTGCATAGACATAATATAATAGGCATAAAATAATACTGTCACACTCCAAAAGCACAGAAGAGAATATCTAAGGTAGTACTTAATAAAGGAGAAAACAGTGAGGTCCTTAAAGTTATGGTGCCGTGATGATGAGACCTACTGAAAACAGTCTCTCTGAGTGGAGACATTCTTCAGGTACTGCTTCAGAGCCTCACAGAACTCGCCAAGCTTCTTCTGGGAAACCACCATCTCCTGACGAATCAGCAACAAGGACTGCACGGAGAGAGAGAGTGAGAGAGAGAGAGAGCGAGAGAGAGAGAGAGAGAGAGAGAGCGAGGGAGAGAGAGAGAGAGAGAGGTACATTTTTAAATCAGTGTGAGCCACTGTATCTGTTACAAGCAGACAGATATCAATACAAACATAGACATTTCTACTCAACTCAAACTACATTTAGATATTTCTACCTTTCTTTGCCAGACACCCAGTAGAGAAAGATACTGCTCCGGTTACATTGACACTGTGCGTTGTGTTGAGCTTCACATCAGCATGAACATTTTTTCAATAATTAACCAAGAGCACACAGCCAGTAGAAATGTTTTGATGGGGGCTTTCTGGGGACCTGGTGGTATCAGACGCATAATATGTAATTGTGACCTATATGTGTTTGTGTATGGGGAGGGGAGGGAGAGAGTCTTCTGTTTGAGCTTGACTTTCTGTACAATGCAGCAGCCCCCAAAACAGAGGCTTTAGTGTATGAAAGGTGTGTGTGTGTGTGTGTATCTACATGGAAAAGACTTAAGTGCTGTACAATTACAGCCTGGAGAACTATTTGCAATTATTTGTATAAACCCCATTGCTTCTCCATTGGTTCTGGACAGCTACTATCCTTAGCTTCTTATGTGCCTTCGTTACTGTAGCTCACTACGGTGCAATTAAAAATTCATCCACTATGACCCAGATAACTAGGTCTCACTGAGACGTCATAATAAACATTCACACACACGCACATACTGTACGTGCATGCATACTATTGCACGTATACACACTTGCACGTCAGCAAAGGTCTTCTTCTCTCGCTCTCACACACAAACACACACACACACACACACTCACACTCACACACACACACACACACACACACACACACACACACACACACACACACAGAGTTATCATTTCTTAATCTATTATTTATAATTTTTAGAAAAAGCTGTCACTCTCAGGTTTGTCAATCAAGCTCATGCACACACACACACACACACACACACACAGAGTGACACACACACAACATAGGCAGCGTGTTTCATTATATTACCACTGTGCTGTTTGTCTAACAGAGAAATCTGTCCTCAGACTTTCTTCTGATATGACACTATAATGTCCAGTGCTTTCTGTGTTTCTGATAATTGCAACATTATTCATAATGACTTGACTCCATTATTCAGTGGTGAAAAGACCTAAGATTTTGAGGCGCTTGTACTTTATATATATAAAGTACAAGCGCCTCAAAACGTTCAGTTCACTTCAGTCCAGTACTTGAGCAGATGTACTTAGGTCTTTTCACCACTGGATAATGGAGTCAATTCATTATGAATAATGTTGCAATCATCAGAAATGTAGAAAGCACTGGACATTATAGAGTCAAATCAGAAGAAAGTCTGAGGACATATTTCCTTACTAGACACACAGCACAGAGGTCTAGATGCAGAATAAATCACGCTGCCTATGTTGTGTGTGTCACAAACATGCATTTGGACAATATGTGTGTACATGTGTGAGAACTCTACTCTGGATGGGTTTTTTTTAAGTAGAGGAAAACACTGATCTCTTCCTGATTATACTTTGTTTTTTCTATTTATTGTCTCATTTTATAAAGCAATAACAGAGTCAGAAGTTAACAGAAGTTAAAACTGACAGAAATCCCATTAACAAACAACACAAGTAGAAATTAAAATAACCAATTCAAGATGTGTAAATCACATAAAGTGTTGTTATTTGCAGTCTCCTTTACAGCCCTTTGCTGTTACACTAACCCTCTTTTAGAGCTCCTCTCCTTGCCCCCTCTCTCCTCCTCCTCCTCCTGCCTGATTCTGTCCCTCTGTCCTCAGTCTATGCCTCCTCTACAATACAGGAGATTAAAGACAGTTTATCTGTATGGGAAGCACTGCTCATCTCAGTGTTTCAAGCTATTTTGGAAGGTAAACACTGTAGGTAACCTCTTGAGAACCACAGTTTCATGTCACTCTCTGGTTCAGTTTTTCTCTCCATTTTTCCATAATGAAAACTGGCAGTGACTGTGTGCAGAGGTGTTCTTTCTATTACCGGGACATATATTATACATCAGACCATGAAGCTGTTGAATAACTAGAAATAGCTTCTTGTTTAACATCCTAACAAGAAAGCTCTCAATATTTAGCAGATATTAGCTACAGCTCTTGCAACTTGCACACATGCAGGTTTTTGGTATTCAACACACCTGCATCCACTTGTGTGGCAGTGCACCCTTATCACTTTGATTGTCTGTTTTATTGGCATGTAATGTTTATATCTTCATATCACTGTTTATCTGCTGCCATTAACTTAAATTGTTGTCACGACGCAACAGCGCCTCTGCAACATCAAGCTGCATGAATGAACACCTGGTTGTTTGGTAATAAAGATGTGTGTTAGATGTGTATATATGATTTATGAGGCAATCATTGTATGGGCGTGTATGTGTGAGGCACTCATAACAATGATTGAACCTGACAGATTTATAACTGCTTTACAGTCTACCTTAAGACATGACCACACACACACACACACATACATGCACACAATTACACAAACACAACCTACCAACTCTATTAGAAACACTACATTGCCCAGCAGCCTCAGTTAATCTGATCACTACCACTCCATTAACCATCCTGCTTTGCTGACCAAATTACTGCGATTACATCCGCTCCCCTCTGACACTGTGGCCCTGCAGAGGTGATATATCAGGAGCCTCTAACGCTCCACATCTGTTTTCATTGCCCCTCTAACCTCTGCGATAATGGGCAGCATCAAAGCTACATCCACGAGGCTACTGGCCTTTTTTTTCACAGCAGTGTCCTCAATGTAGTTTGGAAATTGACATTTCATTATCATTGAATTACCATGTCATCGTAATTGAATGCCTTGTGCATTGTGTAGGCATATCAGCTATGGCTTTAGATGGTTTTATTCCCATCTTTTTATAGGGAAAGTCTGTGTGGCCATTGATCCCACTTAATCTACCAGTTAACTTATGGAGTGCATCAAGGCTCAGTTATTGGCCCCCTGCTCTTACTCCTCAGGTAAAAGCAGGGGGCCAATGACTGTAAGTGTTTTCCATTTTACTGTGGATGACTCCCAGATCAATTTCTTGTTTGACTCCAACAACACAACTCAACTGGGCAAAATACAATCCTCTCTTACAACTATTAAAAACTGTCTTTCTTCTAAACTTAGATGAATCAGAGGCCATTATCACAGGTCCAGACTCTCCCCGTGAGCACATTTCCCCTGCCCTGATATCCAGCCCTAATAATTCATTTTATTATTAATTATTATTTATAGTTTAAAGGTGCTGATGGGCAGATTTTGTTACCCTTCCAGAGGCAGAATAGGTAATTCCCCCTGCTTTAAGCTTATTATGCTAACTGTCTGCTGACAAGCTTTTCTAGACATTTTCTCCCTATGGAGTTTAAATGTAGATTCAAAACCTTATTCTCAATCTGGGAATATCTGAAATGGAGAAGTACAATTCTACAATTCTAATTTTAGTTTAGTTAATGGCTAACAGAGGAAAACAGAAAAGTACTGACTGTTTCGTGTCTAAGTTGTGTGTAATTGTGTAATATGAATGCCCAAAGATAACTGGGGACAATCTCTTAGTGTCCTCAATGGCAATTACTGTGTTGTTTGTGCAACAGTGGCCCAATAAATAGAAAATCCAAATCAGACAACTAATTGATGCCTTACTTTATTTTATTAAACAAAGTAAATATTATTAATTTAGTGACATCAGTTAAATACCTATCATTCATTAAGCCACTGCAGCACAGTGTTTGCTCATTGCTTATTTCCTGACATTAAATGTCAACCAGCATTTTCCATTTTGTTTATTGAATGTCATGTTTACTAAATTATGAGATGCACTTAAAAGCACTTTGTACTGTCATTATGTGATGTTTTCCATTACAAAAAGTTAGTTATTCTAGTCATTTGTGATGTCAATTTGTATGAAAATGAGCAAGGACAAAACATTGTGGTTTTATTATTATAATTAATAATTATATCATGGCTCCAAGTGGATGTTCACTGACTCTACACCTTGTTGGGATCACAATCAAATCTGGTTTTCAAACATTTCAAGTTTTCAAGATTTTAATTGTGCACTTTTTGCACATTTCTTTTTCAACAAAACAAATGGTTATTGTTGGGAATGATAAGAAATATAGTATTGTAATAAATGTATGGTATAGTAAATATATTTGGGAATAGAAGATAAAACTTTTAATTAAAAAAAACATTTATTAAACTATTATTATTTGGATCCCCACAAGCAACTGAAAGCAATAATGTCAAAAACTCATCTGGGATCATGGGAAAAGATGGGAATTACAGACCTAATAGAAATAATTGAGACAGGTAGAGTTAAAGTTGTGGTTTTGTGTTGTTAGAAAAATGCAATGAACTAAAACTTATGATGTTTAACAGTTTAACAAGATGCAAAGTGGGATTTTCTTTAGAGACCTGGTTGTTTTAAAAATCCTCTGCAGCTCATTGCTTCCTTTCATTTACGAACTGCCTTAAGCTCTTAATATATGTGATATAATGAATTTGGTCTGCTACTGTCTGTTCAGCATGTGTGTGTGTGTGTCAGCAGGAACGTCTGTAACAGCTCTTGTTCTTGTACCAATAAAGCCTCTGCAAATTCCTGCACACAGTGTGTGTTTATGTGTTTATAGGACATCCTTACTGCCTCTATGATTGGACAAGTGGCTGAATATTACCACGTCGTAAAGATACGTGGAGCCTCCTTCATTGGCTTGTATAAATATTATTGATTTCTGTCTTTTCCTGCTCCCACTCAGCATTTCTCAACGCTGCCTCTTCTATCTGCAAGCTAGAGCTGAATGTAAAGTTTTTCACATCATGACTTCGACTTAACAAACAGATTTTCTCAATAAGAAATTGTACAATCCCGCAACATAAGCGCAGAAACCAATAGCACTGTAAACTTTCTCTATGTGACCTAAAGCCTCAGGTAAAGAACGGCTGGTTAAATCTCACATCATTTTGATGAAGGCAAATTAAAACACATTTATACAACATAATGTATTAAAGGAAAGTTGTTTAACTTTAAATTCCATGAAATTATACTGCATTTTTTCATTAACAACCATTCATTGTATCTACATTATTGATCACTTCTACACTGAAAAAGCTTGACTGTTTATATTTCATTCTTCACTGTTTAAATCTATTAATAAACTTTCAACTCTATATTAACAGTAATTTACTGGCAGCAGCTTCGCCTCCTTTTTAATGTACTTTAGAATTACAGTTACTAGTAATACTTATACAGTTTTTTACTGTATTCTTGTAAATTTACATCACAATATTATTCAGGTTTGTCCCTAATTACCATATATTTACAATATGTAACTGCATTTCAATCTATATTTGTATTAGGTCAATGGGAGGCCCAGTAGTTGAATGGTTAGAGTGCAAACCACTCAGCTGAACCATCCTTTGGTTAAATCTGGCCAAGGACTGTGAAATAAAAAGCTGAAAGAAATAATCTTAAAAAATAAGTAAAGAACTCCAACGCCTCCTACTGCTGCTAATTCACATTTAAACCACGCAGCTGGTAAATCACACAGTGGCTTTTATTGTGAAGATATTACAGGCAACGCAAAGGTTACGATTGCCTGCAACTGTTCATCAAAAATGTACATGTAAATAAGGACATGTTTAATTATGGCATTTGTTTTGACAGTGAATGAGATTTAAATATTGCATGTGAAATAACAGACAGGCAGGAGCAGCCATACTGTGTGTAGTATGAATTCAGATCACGTTTGTTCATGGCTTGATGAAAGAATGAGTTCATTAATGAGTCTGTTTGTTTGTTATTCACACTGTAAATAGTATTATATTTGTGTTTGCCGTAGTAGTAAACCACAGTTTTAACGATGAGTGTCAACCAAATCAAGCAGGACTAAATTTTTAAGCGTTATTATTTCCTTTATTTTACCACGAAAAATAGAAACCATATAAATACACATGCCAAACTACACCATTAAAGATAAATACTATAATATATATTAATATAAAATAAATATGATTAAAATTTGTAATATGTGTTCAAAGCTGCCAGTGTTGTGTCTGAAAAATATTTTGCTTATTTGTACATCATTTAAATCGACCATGTACATTTTTATAGTAGTACATAGTCAGAAATGTTCAAATTCTACACTCAAATTGCCAAAAAGTGCTACTGTGCTACTGTAAAAATATGTGTCATGCTCTCTCTTGCTCCCGCCCTCCTTACATCTGTATGCACAAGGGGTTCTGCACTAACAGGTGTGTAAAATATGCAAAGATCTTCACCAGCAATGAAGGATACGGACAGGATAGTGCACTGGACTGTATATGAGTATTAGAGTTAAGTGTCTGTGTGTGTCTTTCTATAGTTACGTGGACAAATTTTCAGTTAAAGTCAATTTAACTTTATTCATATAGCGCCAAATCATTACAGAAGTTATTTCAGGGCACTTTTCTTGCAGATACCAAGCATTCCTTCATGAGCAAACACCTCAATATTTTGATGTGAAACAATTGTTGTGAGGACATTTTTGTCAACCATCACAACTTCAAAGGGCTGTTTAAGGGTTAAGGTTCAGGATAGAAATTGGTTTAGACTTGGTTTAATTTATTTGTGATGGCTTGTGATGGTTAGGGTAAGGGGCTCGGGAATGTATTATGTCAATGACTGTCCTCGCAGTCAATGTAAGACAAGTGTGTGTGTGTGTTGAGTATGCTGCAGTGTGAGATGTTAACCCACTGGGTATGAAAATGGGAGAAGCAGAAGGATGTGTATGTGTTATAGAGAGGGGGGAAATCAGTCTAGCGTTACCATGGGAACTGGGAAATACCAGTTACCCACTCACAGGTCTTCATCTCACACCTCTAGTCGTCCTCGATTCTCTTCATCTTCCCACACCTCCTCCATTATGTCTTTTCCTCAGGCATTCCTTCCCTACTTCTCCTCATTGCCCCACTTCTTGTTTTTGACATTTCAAGGCTACAAACCATTCAAGTCCTCCATCCTCACTCCTACAAGCTCCAAATATCTTTACTCTTCTCTTTTCCCTAATCATCACTGTCTCTCTTCCCTCTCCTCACCCATCCTCCCTCCCTTCCTCTTGCCTCCTCCCTCTTCTTCTCACTCTGAGCTCAAGGATTCCCTCATTTATTCAAATAAAACAAGAAAGAAAGAACCCCTTCATTAATTCTGGGATCATTTGCATATCACTTCTTGGGCTGCAATAATAGATGACTACAGTATGACTTACAGTGTGCTGACCTGCTGACTGCAGCAGAGGGAAAAGAGGAATAAATACCTTACAATAAGAAGTTAACTTACAAAAATGGTTGTCATCCTTTTTGGCTTGCAGCACCACATTGTTCCTTGTTTTCATCTGACATGATGACTGGAAGAACTAATGGGCTAGTGGGCTTCAAGTAATGGTTATGTAATAAGAAATTGGCATCATTTTTGACTTTCCTTGATTACAATTCAGTGAACAAAGGTAATTCCTGTGGTGAGTTTATATTTCATGGTGAATAGTAAGGAGAATGGCTCATTGGGTTGAAATTATTTTTTAAAAAAAAGCTTGAAAGAAAAAAAATTCATTGCAGTCTAGATGTAACTGGCAGATTTGATCTGGACATAGGTTTTTGGCACAGAATATCACAACAAGATAAAACTGTTGTTTGGAGTTGTGTTTTTTGTCAACCTTATGAATCAAAGTCCAGTTTTCACAGTTTGTTTGGATTTAAGAGTGAATGGCTGGAAATGTAATCTGAGAGAGAGAAAAATATGTGTTTACAAATGCCAGCTTAATGAAAAGGGATTCACGTTCCCGCCAGCTTGACTGACAAAGTGATCTGGGAAATAAGAAAAAAAAAAAAAAAAACTAACAACAAAACAAATTATGTGTAACTTGAACCTCTAAATACAGCTTCACTGTATGGAACCAGACTGTGGCTCCCAGATGTTATCGTGTGTGTTAAAATCCCATCTCAGAGACTATTACTGCAATTATAAATGGTCCGACTTGCCTAGTGGAATCAGGGTGAATGGCTGCACTGAACACTAAGTTTCATAATGAACTAATGCGCTGTGGGACTTCAGGCCTGCTCATTCCTATTCCATCCATCTATCCATCCATTATCTATACTGCTTATCTGTCAGGATCTGTCTCTATTTTGCCTGATAAAACAGCTCTTCACACAGAGCATGTATAGGACAGTCACACTTAAATTGCTTACTGGCACAATTTACTTGCATAAAAAAGAAAACATTAAAAACGACCAGAACAGCATTGCCTTGGCAAAAAATAATAATAATTTAAAAAAAAACTAGAACGCACTGCTTTCAAGGTCTCAGAGTATTACCAATATGTATCCTATATACCACATATTAATCAGTGGTAAATAATTTTCATTCTTTGTTAGACCAAAGTGAGTCCCTGAGGTCCAATCGAGTTGCAATCATAAAGCGACAGAATTGAAGTGGCAGCTGCCGTTGATGTCCTGATAATGCAACACTGGCTGAAATATTTCCAAGGACAAATTCTTTTTTTATTGTCAAAACCTTTGCTCAATCTTTTTATCTGTCTCACGCTGACAAATACATGAACACATTCTCTCTGAGGCTGCCTGTCCCTCTTCATCCCTATGATCCTGTCTCTCTCACACACACGTCTCACATATCAGCTCCCTGTGAACTCCACTGATGCAACCTGCTTGTAAATCTATTCATCTGGGGTATCGCTGTTCTGTAAAGATCTCTCTTCCATCCCAATGTTGCCGCATAACTCACATCTCTATTCTTTCTGACCGTATCGCCTTGGTTGTTAATATGGAAAACACAATAGGCTATTGTATGAACTGCAATGACCTCCAGGTGGTGGTTTTCATGAGGCATAACAACTAAGATTTTTTTTGAAGGACTGCATGTATTTAATGTATCACAATGCCAATGCAATTCCATATCTGTCTCTTCATTATCCCAGATGAATTTCTTTCTTGTTTCTAAATGAATTTCTCCCAACGTCGATAAATCATTTTCCTTTTGCATTTTGATTTTTCATTTATCTTCCAAATTATTCCTTTTTATCAATGTTCACATCTTTTGATGAAGGACGCTTTCTATGGAAAATCTCTGCATTCATCTCGCAACATATTCCCAGACAGCCTTTTTACAGACCTGTGAGCACTGATTGGTTTTCTCTTTCACTTCAGGTTTGTTTTTGCAGGTGACAACAATATGGTCTGAATTTTAAAGACCCCCGTGTGATGAAGCTCAAGAGTTGAACCTTGTTAATATTTCCATATGTTGATTTTATACAATACAAGACAACATGAGGAACTGCATTAGCAAAACCACTAACACTGTGACATCCAGTACCAGTTGCGAGCTAACAAACAACATCAGCAAATAAAAGATGCTAACTGCGCTAACCGTCCCAATACGTCTGCTAGTTGCCAATTTTGGGGCACAACAGACTTGTCACCTGTGCCTCACTTAGGCACAACTGAACAAAAGTGTCTCTGAGTCTCTCTGATGTTTCCACACTTTGCATTTGCTCGGCCACTGACACTATGTCAGCCACTGCCAGTTACAAGCCCACAAATGACATAAACTATATCTATGTCATTGCCAAGAGGCTCTGCTTGACCAAGTGGAACCTCTGAGTTGGAAAATTCAGCCAACATGGAAGTGTTTGAACCAACTTTACAGCTGAAATAAGAAAAACAAAAAGACAGTTTTAGCCTCTTAAGCTAATTTCCTCATTTATGACGACTAGTGAATTTTTATATAACTCACTCTCACGAATCTTTCATAAGGCCTAAAGCTTTACATAATGGAAGGCCTGCCCCTTTGAATTACAGGTGGATGAGTACATGCTTGCCACAAACTGGTACCGAAGTCTCAACTCCATGCACATCCCTCCCCTTTTTCCTCTTTGCCCATTTTCGGAGTAGCTTTGCATTCAGCGGAATCCGGCCCCAGGGTAAAATCGAGTTGCAATCATAAAGACGACAGAATTGAAGTGGCAGCTGCCGTTGACATCCTGATAACGCAACACTGGCTGAATACAAAAGTTAAAAAGAAAACTGCTACTTTTATGGACAGGCAGAGGATTTGTTTCATTTGCACAGTGTATGTGTTAACGTCAACAGCAATTCAGAAAGAGACACATCAATGAATTGACCATTTAAAGGAAAACGTTTCTCCGAAAAAGCCTCAGCTCACCTGCATTTAACGCAGTGAAAACAAACACCAGATAACTCAGACCATTTACTTTCTGCCTCTCTGGATTTTTACATATATCTACCTTGTTGCCCCAACTACCCAACTCTGTCTCTTGTGTCTCTTTTCTTCACGGTACCGTAGTTATATTGACATTGCGATTCACGTCCATTGAGTGAAATAAAGCTGTGCTGACTCAGCACAGACTGCAGCTCTGTACTCTAAGCTGTGTGTGTATGCTTTGGGTAATTGTTATGTGCTTTTATCCCCCCAAAATCTTCTGTTGCTTTCACCAAAATCCTCTACATTACATCTTATTATCTGTGCAATAGGCAGCCCACTGTTATTTGGTTTACTCTGTTTTGATTGTTAACAATTATAAAATACGTGGATAATAAATATCCATTTGGAAAATCAAAATAGATTAATAGATCCTTTCAGAACACTTAGGAAAGTTTTTAGTTGGATGAAAGTCTGGTCAATTAAGTCAATTAAGGATAGAAGAGAGGCAATATAGGCATAGTCAAAATATATGAACTTCAGGGAGACACACACAAACACACAAACACACAGATACAGTGAGCATGCTGTCAGTTTTGCAGGATAAGTGGACTAAATTATGTTGCAGCAGAGATGAGAGGGAGGGGGAAGAAAAACAAACAGGGAGAGGAGAGGTAAAGGAGGTTTGTGGCTGATTAATGCACATAGGACTGGTTATTGAATTTAGAGAGAAAATCTCCAGCGCCAAGAACACAAACAGCCACCAGGGGATTGGAGCCATTCAGGGAACAAAGTGCCACTGTTCATACATCAAGACCGGAGACAGTGAAAAGATCAAGATCTCATAAGACTCTCACTTTGATCAGTTTTATGTGAATCAGTAACATGTTTCGATAATAAATTAATAGCATATACTCTTTTCATGCAATGGGAATATGTGCTGAATGAATTTAATTTGCAGACATTATTACAACTGCAAACAAATAGGACCACTGCAGTATCCCTGTGGTTTTCAGTCCCAAGCCAGATTTCTCCTAATACAGCAGCTGGGCACAATAGTTTTCTATGAGCAAACAGCAGTTATTATGCATTATATGCATTAGTTGGACAATATTTTCAGCGGGTTTCAGTGGATTTGTACACATTTTGTGCACTGGAGTGTATCACACCATACACCATCTGAATGGTGTATGGTGTGATGTGGCCTCTAAATATACTATAGCATCCATGTTCTCTGTAATGAACTCATCCGGTTCAATGGTGCGGCTCATTAATGCGTTTTTAATAGTTTTTGGATGGCTGGAGTTCTACGGCACATTTCACAAGTTCAGCTGTTACTGACAGTATTTGTTTGGAATAAGAGACAAAGATTATGATCAATTTTATCCTTTGACATACAGCATATATCAACTGGTTTACTATTTTCCACAATATTGCAAACTAGAAAATAAATAAAATAACACTGGACTGCAGAATCTTCTTATGAATTGCTTGTGCATTGTCTGGTTGATGTCCAGACGAAAAGTACAAAAAGTACTAAAGAGAGCTGGTTAAATACCAGTATCCAAATACATTAAATGGCTTTTACTAAAGCATATGGCATTAAAAAGTTAGTTGGCAGCCGCTGACCAAATTCTACTCTTTGAATAATTTCCTAATTAGAAGAAAACATAGACTGCACTATGAATATTTGTGTATAAAACATACAGTTTGCACTGAGGGACACAGCTTTTGCGTTTTAGACAAATGGCAAAAGGAAAAATACTTCCAGCTTTATCTAAAATGGCACAGAGGCTTGAAGGTTTTTGAGTGAAGCTGTTTGCGTTTTGACAAATACAGAATGTGTGTGATAAAGCCCAGCGCTTCTAAAGATATCACATTCAGTTTCACAATGATATTGCGAGATTAAAATTGTTATACATAGCACGGTTTAGCTGAATCTTACATAATCCTTTCACACATTCTTGTTTGAGATGCCACACTACTTTCACACTTTCCAAGGTTTTTCTACATATATCTAAAAAGTAGTGTATCGTTCCCAGAGGGACCTCCACTGGGAGGTTGGGGGTCAAACTCTGCTACAGAATTTGGAGCCTGGCGGGGACACTTCAGCATGGCGGCAATTTTACCAACAAAGTCTTCCTGCAGCCATACTTGCTTCTGAGTATAGTTCACCACTCTGCTGCCTCTTTTAACTTTTGATGTAGTCTGAGCTGCAGGTCTGAAAAATGAACACTGTGGTAAATTCTGTTGAATTTCCAACCAATCACTGTTCTCCTCAACATTTTAAGTACAGTATTCCTCCACCAAGGACTGACCTCTCTCTCCAGTGCTTTTTATATTGTGAATAATTCACTCACTGTGTCATAAATAGCAGATATAAATTCTGTAAAAGCTTCACGATATTCACTCTGTTCTTTGATACCGAAAGCATAAATCTGAATTAAACAAAAAAATCATTCCTAATTCTTTTGTGTATTTTCCCTCTGTGCCTTGACACAACCTTCAAATATCAATAGTAATTCTTTGTCACATCAAAACTCTGAAAAACACCTGGTACCTGGTGCTCTTAATGTGGTAGCCCTACTGTGGCTATTTTTTATAAATCATTTCATGTTATAAAAGTACATTTTATTCATAGAAATAGAAAGAAAAGAGCTCAGGGAGCTGAATTCAGCAGTTAAAATTGAGTCATTTGGTGCTTCATGAAAAGAGAGCAGTGGTAGCTTGATTTTTAGAGCAGTATCTTGAGTAAGAGGATGTGAATGGATGCAAGGAACCCCTCTCCACACAAGCATCTTTACCACAGATGTGCTCTTGTCTCTTGAGCAAACAGATTAAATCAACTACTTCACTGGAGTACATCCACAGGCTTCAGACAGATAAATGTACAATTTCTAAGACCTTTTAATACCACATAGAACTGCAATTAAGATTGAAACGCTAAATAAAACAATTAAATATAAAATGGTACTAAATTGTACTAATTTTCTGTTTGTAAATGAGCATCTGTTGAAAGGTCTCAAAAAGTGGCAAATGCTAGAGAAAAATTCATTTAGACAATCTTGAACCATACCTTATGTATTTTTTCAAAAAAAGGTTTGTCACAATCACGACTGTGAACTAAATACGAAGATGGCACCAGAACACATTTATCTTAGATTAGGATAAAGAATGGAGTTCACATGCTGGATGCAATTTATTAATGAGTGAGCTTTAGCTGATTCCCACTGATTCAACTTTAACTCAATTCAACTATTTGTAAGTTTTGATATCGCTACATAGCCAACGTTAGCGTTAGCAGCCAGATGAGAGCTGCATAAGGTTATAATCAGCCATTGGGCAACTACGTCTTCAGGACTGGATGCAACAAAAACTCAGTATGAACACATTACACGAGGGGCCGACTCGGGGCTAGCTGGTTAGCATGCTAACTAACAGTAGAAAAAAAAACGATGTGATAGAAATAAAAGCAAAACAAAAGGGCTGCTTTCCACAGCACGAGACAGCTCTTGGTGAGTAAAGGTATGAAGTTTGATGCTAAACTCACAATGTTTCTTCTAAACTGGTCAGTAAACAGCGCTTCATGCTAATGCTGGCTCTGTAGCAACAGTAAAACTTACATGTAGCTGCTTTAGGCTAACAATCTTCCTGGTTCGAGGTTAAACTTTAACTTTTCCAACTCATTTCTCTGACTCTCCACATTCTGCATTCAGAGGGATAATTCTTAAATAATAATTTAACATTAAAAGATGAATGTCCTCTGCTAAACGAAATGTACAGTTTGAGTAACAAAGCACGTTTATGTGCACCTGACACACATTAACGGCAAGGTAGGACCTATTTAACACTACGTCTGAGTCAGCACTGGTGGTATGAAAGAATTATAGTTAATTCAAGAGAACAGGCCCATCTGAGTGAGAGCTGCTGTAGAGTGCGTGGCCTGTTCATACGGATATATCCATATTTATAACCTCTTGATTTATTTTTCATAAGGGCCTTCACAGCATCCTGAATGTCCCTCTGTGAACTTCACTTTCTCCTCTCACCCCCAGACTGTCTGTTCCATTTATCTACATCTTATTGGAGCAAACATTATATATATTTAAGCCATATGCAGAAACCCTTACTTGTCTCTATTCATCACAAATTTGTCTTCTTACCTTGCATCTTTTCTTTTATCCTTGTTTTGGCTTTAACCTTCTTCCTCTCATCTCTTCAGCACTTTATTTAATTATTTTGAAATGTCACCTCTCTCCTTTTAATAACGTGTTATAGTTTTTAATTGGTCTGTCCTGCTAATGAATGTGAAAAGTTGCAAGAACCTCATCTTTGTTTGGTTGTTGGCAAGATATCTTAAAGTGTGACTGTGACAGAATATTTGGCTGAAATAGTGAAATCCCTAGTTAGGCACTTATTATTTAGATCCATATCTTTTTGAATATGGCTCTCTGGTCCACCACTGTGAATGGATTACAATGAAATCTTGTGCCTCATAGTGTCCAGAGGAAGAATCCTTTCACTATAAACCATCTTACAAATATGACTCAACTAATCTGTAATAGTTAAAAATTACATATTTATTTAATTAAAAATTAAAAGTTAAAAGTTTTTAAAATAAAAGCTTTATTAGTTACTCCAAGTTTGGAAAGTAATACAACCTTCCAGATTTTATTTTGAGACCACTTGAGAACTTTGACTTAATTTTACTTCTCTTGATCATACTGGCCTGAGTAAATGTCAAATGTAGCCCTCCAGCCTCTGTGTTCTTACTTTTCAACATTGCCCTACTTTCTCCTTTGACCCCATCATAAATACGGCCACTAGAGGGCACTGCCACTTCTGTTGAAAAGACTGATACTGTCTCACAAGATCGCTAGACGTTGCATAACAATAAAACTATGGGTCGCTGCTTGCACCAAAGATCATTGTAGTCATTTCTTATGATTTGAAAATGTAAAGTAAATATAGTTACTCAGGTTACTTTAGTGAACATGTTACATGTTAGCATTGCCATTGTGAGCATGTTAGCGTCATGATTTTGGCACTTAGCTTAAAGCATCATGGTGCGTAAGTTTAGCCTCAGAGAGCTGTTAGCATGGCTGTATAGGGTCATGTATTTCTGTGCTTCTGGACAGTCTACAAATTTCTAGGATAGCTGATGGACATCATTATATTTTCTTTGAAGATCAAACCTAAAAGGCAAACAACAAGTCAGGGGCGGCCACTTCACAAGATGGAAAATAGCAGGCGTAGGTATTTGCTTTGTGCTGACTGCTTTCTAGTTAATTATATGTTTCATATGGATAAACATAGCTGTGCCAACATGCTGTATGCAATGATAAAAAACAGGAGAAAGAATGACAGACTTTTTACTGTCATAACCTCAGTCTATTAAAAACATTCCCTCTCAAAAACAGGGCTATGCTTGGTTCCTATGGCCTTATCTCTTATCTCTCATTCCCTTTCCTTATTTCTATCATCTCTCTTATTACTCTATAATCTGCCTATCTATCCCATTCATCCCCTTATATTTTGTATTCTTCCAGCTTCCTATGTTTTTATTGCCCCTCTTTTCTGATGCACCTCTGAGGGATTCAAAGGCGGACAAGATAGATTGTAGATAGATTGACAAGATTGTATGTGATTGGTTTCCCCACTTCAAATGACAAATGAACTTGAAATGAAGAAATCATTGTCAGCCAGCCGCTCACTGCTCACTTGTGTCTGCTACAAGTAAAATGCAGAAGCTAATTCAGCTCCACAACATGCAGCTTCAGAGTATCTCTGCATTTCTTATATAGTATATGATCTTATTATAATCCTGGTGATACGACCAGTGGAAGCGTCTTTGTGCAGTGAGGAGGGATGATTGCTTTGACAGAGGACTGAAATGGAGAGGAGATGAAGGGTAATCACGTTTGAATCATTCCCCCGGTGGAGAGTGGAAGGTCAGGTGGGATGGGCTGAGCCAGCTGTGGGAGGCAGGGTGAAATTATGTGGTGAAGAGGAACATGACCTCGTTAAAAGAAATCTGTGTTTAGAAGCAGAAGACGCTGAGGAACAATAGGGTCAAAGGGTGATGGTATATATGTAGGATAAGAGGGTGAGTTGAAGGGAGCAATGACAGGAGATGAAAGATGGATGGTAGGAAATTTCACTCCGTCACTTTGGTGTAACTATAGTATATCTTTCTTTGAATTTGGGAACAGAAGACCAGATTTATTAACCTCTTTCACTTAGTTTCAGAAGCCTTCTGTGCCTACAGATGTGCAATTCATTCATTATGCAAGCACCAGCCTGGGAGAGCTGGTTGTATGTAATCAGTGAATCTGTTAAAAGGATGCTGCAAATAACCAAAGGAAATGTGATACATCTCGTTTCACTGGATTTATTAGGGTGCGTGCAGATTACTAGGTTCACTTTTTGAGGAAATAGTTTATGGCTCTAAGAAGCAGTTGCAGACTCGTTTTAAAAGTAAGCTGTAGCAGGATGGAGGGAAAAACATGGAGTCAACCAGAAATCTCATTGACAATAGACAAAACAGTGAGTGCATCTCATGAAAAATGCACAGGGACACTACTTCAAAATGACATAGCTGTACTTTCAAATAACAAAATAAATAAAGTTGGGATTAAAAGGAAAATAAAGAAGTGCCTGATAATAATGGACACAGCACGCAACCTTTTCACAACACATATTTATGACGTTTATGTGAGCTGACGTGAAGTTTTGTTTTTGTGCTCTTTAAATTGAACCCTGCGTTCACTGGACTGCACTCATCTTAGTAGACGCAGATATTTATGTTGCAATGAAAACTATTTTTATAAACAATCTTTTCTTTTACAAATGGTATTGAATAATTGAAATGATGTTTCCTCTTTCCTCCTTCAAAGCCTAACATCATCTGTGCTGCCTGGTCAGGCCACATCACTGACCTTTGAACTTTGAACCTGTGCTCTTTCCTGGCAGGGCAGTCCCATCTGCTGATATATAGTATACATGTACACTATATACTATATTAATCTTTTGCGTGATATTTCTTACTGATATTTCTGTTGGTGGGTTACATTTACCCACAATGCAATTCAGCCACCAACTGCTTGATCAGTGATTGTAGTATTATATACTAGCTGATGAAGCCTCGGGTTGTAAGCCTCAATCAGACACGAGGAGTGGGCAACAGAGGTCACTTCCTGCACACTCAACATTCCCAGATATTTTTCATTTTCAGACTCTTCGGACCAAAACCAACGCTGATCCAAGTGACATGACTTCAGACACTTAATCAAACTTCACACAGCTTCCTCTGGAACCACAAACAGCTTTATACAGATTACTTTTTACATTTGCCGTACTACTCCCCATGACCTGTAAACACACTGATGTGTTCCCCTTCAATAAATAATAACTCAGTCTTTTTTCTTCTGAACTTAAACTTTTCTTGTTCCTTATTTTTTCATCAATATTTAATGTTATAGAGAATTTTAAACCAGTTTTCAAATTTCTGGGGCTTCAAGCAAAAAAAAAGATACTGTTGTTGAGGATCAGATGTAAACATTTAACTTAAGAGATTGTGATTCCTGCAAAGTGTATTTAAGCCAATAAGCACAATATAGCATCTAAACTAGTCATTGTACATTCACTATATATTTGCACATTGAGGCCACTAACTGAGTGCAGAACAGCTACTGAAAAAGTCATGAGTGACGTCAAAGCTTTTGTGTTGTTGTAGTGTTGAGGATGTTTTCATGTGAGAATAGTAGGTTTCTAGTTTATGCAATATTTCAAAACTTGTTTGTTTTTGCGAATTATAAAGTCATAAATGGCCAAGACACCAATTAAAGTTGAAGTTAATGTTCTAAAATATGAAATCACAGTGTGTCCAGATCAGAATGGCTGTGCTACAAAACCATGAGTGGGTTATCAGGTTTGCCTTTGATTGTACTGAATGTTAAGGACATTTAATAAGCTTGACACACAAAGCTCTGAGGAGGTGAGATGAAGCTCATGCTACATCCCTGAGGAATCTGAACACGAGAGTTTCACACTCTCTGTAAATTACAAATATTGCTCCACCGGATCTTGTTTACTCTGTTTTTGTAAAGGAGACCACCAAGCAACCAAATGGACCCTGGAAAGCTAAACTGCTGACAGCTACTTCTTTAATTGCCTCAGGGTGTTTTAAATGGATGATTTCCTTCTAGACTACATTCATTATTTTCACAGGTTTCTCAATTTAATTTTCTGGCCTCTTACTTTTGCCCATTATTTGTCTATTTAAGTGCTCTTTTCTATGTGTTTTAGGAGACTCTCTTTGAGATGCATTTTAAAGGCAGATCATAACTTGAAGCTTCGCCCTCTCAGTTCACGCAAACAGTCTAGTATAATAATCTCTGTGTCTGTGCCCATGACAACTGGACAATTTAATCATGACTCTCACTATTTGCCAGCAGGTAATGAGAAGCCATAAGTGGCTCGACTGCTGTGAGTAAAAGTGCAGTAGGTGATTATTATGCTGGACTCCTGCAGACAACGAAGAAGATCTGGTTTGTAACTCTTGGTATAGACCTGGGGCCAGATGTACAGAGGATGCACATGCACAAAAAACATGCACACAGCATTTCACACGTAGACTGGTGTTTATGAAACAAGAATATGTTGTGAGAATGTGTGCGCCTCATCCATACTTCATCAGGTACACATGGTTTTATAGAGCCAGTCATGGGTGTTATGATTAATTGGAAAGTGCAAAGGGAAATCAAATCATAAAACACAGTTTATTAGCCAGCTTCACAGAGCGTGTCATTGTTTTTAACCGTGCCTGCTGCACACTTTGGTCAAGAATGAATTTTCAAAACAGCCCATTAATGGATCGTGATTCAAATCTGGTGGAGACATTTAAAGTTTCCGTCATGATGAATTGCAACAATTTCGGTGATTCTTTACCTTTTTCTCACCATCAGGTCAAAATTTTAGTGTTGAATATGGCATTCAAACCTGACATTTGTTTGGCGTTGTTTATTGGGTTTTGCAAGAACATACAAATGTGTAAAAAAGCATTTATGAAAAGTTGTGCATTGCCTTTATAAAAGGACATTACAAAAAGTGACAGTTGGTGAAAAAAAGGGAATAAATACAAGATTGATAACCTCCATTCAACAAAGTCGCTTCAATCAGAAATAAGTGGGAAAATTATCTTCTGAACGAGTTGCAAGTATTGGCCCCATATTTTTCCAAATTTGTTGGAGGAGCCTCTCATCAAAAATGGGATTTTTTCTGGTCCAAGAAAATACAGGATGTCTCTTATTCAGAGAGTATGTGAGGGAGATACTGTACTGAGACACTGTACTGTTTAATATTAGACCTCCGGCAAGTAGTATGAGCGAGTGGGGCACAGGAAGAAATTACTATAAACCAGAATGACCCAGATCATAATCGAGGTTTGAATAGTCACATTCTATGAACAACTTTTAAAAACAATATGTATGTATATTTCTGCTTTTGTGTACATGCAGAGTTTTAGATATGAATCTACAGTTCAATGGATCTGGCTGGTGTTGTAGAGATTTTTCATGTCTAGAGACACCAAATGGAATAGATTTTTCCAGGATCCATTCGTTATTTGTGCTGGAATATACATACTGTAACTTTATCCTGCTGCCAGTAATATCCCTCAGACTGTTTCATAGACAAGAATCAATGAACTCAACTCCACCATCTAGACCCACTCGTCTGTATATGTGGCTCAAACACCTGAGCTCTTTTGACCTTGAGATTTTCTAATCTCTCCTTTGCGTTACAGAGGCTGTCATGAAAAGAGCATGTGATTACAATGAATTGATCAAGCATCCAGACCTTTAAGAAAACTTTTAAACTCTCTCACCCTTTTTCACTACTTGACTACAGGCATGCGTGTGATAGCAATCTTGAAACGGTGTCAAATAGTTGTGCTTTTCTGTGACTGAAAATTTTCTGATTTATGATTCAATCCAAATACAGCCTGAAAAGAAGGAGCCCACGCAGAGATTATGGTGCATATGGCTTTTCATATGAAACATTGATCATTATCAGAGTGAATACCACACACCCTGAAGATGCTGTGTGTTTCTAGGACAGCTGATTATTTTCTCTGAGGGTGTTAGATGCTGTAATAGATAGTGTGAAATTAATTCTTCTGGAGAATACTCAGTTTATATAAATTATTCAGATCTAGACAACGAAACAAACACATTTCCTGGGAGACAAAGCAAGATCAGTGCTCGTGGGGCAGGCAGTGAGACCTGGCTTATTTTTGGATTCTGATGTTGTCCCGTGTTAATAACATCACAAATTCATGTCGCAGCCTTGTAACACACAACTCAACCCAAAGTATGGGATTGTTGGCCTTTGTAAAGCAGAAGTAAGTGATTTTAACCTAGTGGTTGTGTGTGGCAGCGTAATGTACAACAGTTATTAATTTAGTGGCTACTTACTGCGCTGGTGGTGCCATCTGTGTCTGTTAGCCTCTGGTGCAAATCAAACCAGACCGTCTGCAAGGAGAAGCACAACAATAACAACAGCAATAACTTGTCAATCAGCGAGGCCAACTACAACAACTGCCACAGCAACAGCTTGAAGCACACATTTGTCACTCACAATGAGAGGCATTAATGGACACCTTGAACCGGGCAGAAAACAGGCATGAAAGCAGAACTTCGTCACTTGATAAGATTTAAGATGAGAATAAGGTTCAGCAGGGGATCGGGGAGGACAGGTAGGAGGGGAGGTGGATGGAGGGCAATAAAAGGCGCGCACAATAAAAGAGAATAAGTTATATCGGTATCAAAGATTTAAACATACAGGAGTACTGACCTGCAAAAGTCTAACTGAACAGCATGATGAAGGAGCTATAGATGGTTGGAGCTGGTTGACATGTTGTGCAAAATAAAGAGGATGTAACCTGTAATGTCAGTGACAAGGGCCATTTAATACACCCTGCACCCTTAGTTGCTGTTGCGATGTTTCTTCTTCTCACACAGCACATATGCATATTAAAATAATGACAAGTTCATTGGAATTTGACAAATACAGAATAAACAACAAGAGGCTACTCATTTCTAGAAAAAGCCCTCTGTTGAAATTGCTACTGTCACTGGCAGATTAGAAAACCCAGTGAGGTTGAAAACACCACAGGCAGCTCTAACTCTAGCTTTAACAGATATTTTTTCTAATGTATCCTGTAACCCTTACACACGTTCAGCTAATTACATGCCCCTCTTGCCCCAGCCATAAAGCTAGTTGAACTTCTGCTAACTGGGCGTTTGCATATTTGTAACTAAACTAGAGCAAGACAAACATCCTGTTTTGGGAAAAGCAAATAAGACACAACCCTCCAAGCTCGCTATATAATGAGTATCTCTCTGATTAGATCCCTGTCAGTCGGGTTAAATAATGGGACACAAATAAAACACACAGTTAAGTTCAAATATGCTCTCTCAGGCAAGACATTAGCAGAGCCAGGAGCACTAGTGTGTGTAAGTGTGTGTGTGTCTGTGTGTGAAGACGACAAGACATTGATTTCTACTTTTCTCCTCCACACTCATTGCCTGTGAGTCAGAGTTATATAAACCTTCTCTCATAAACCACAGTAAAAGCTGCAGGTTTCTGCCACCAGGGCGACTGATGAGTAGCACTGTTGCTACTGTGGATGAACAGTGCCTGCATCACTCGCAGGGTAACTAAGACTTTTACCAAACGCAGCAGGGAAAGTCAAGAAAATGGGGTCTGGCTCAGTGGGCAGACCACACACACCCACACACACACACATTGTAAAAGCCAGGGTGAATGATTTGAGCTTAATGCAACACAGCCTGGACACAGCTGGACTGAAATGAAAGGTGATCTTGGCTGTTCAGCACAAAAGATTTCAGAGGTGAAGACTTACTGTCTGCTATTTCTTTACTGCACAACCTGCATTGAAACACTTTTCTGTGAAAAAATTGTTTACCCAAAATCCCTTTCTCGAAGATGCACATTTTGACCTGTCAAACATTGGCTTAGCTAATAACACTGACAGCAGCTGCATTTTCCAAGATCCATCTTGTTCAACATAAAGGTGTGTGACAAAATGAAGGAATCTTTCATCTTAAGGTGAGACTAAACTAAAACAATAAAAGGCAATAAAACAAAGACAATGGGCTGAAAGATGAGCTGGAGAGGCGGATAATTAGTCCATCTATAGTTTATTCACTTCAAGCAACACCATTATCAGTATAAAAATATTGATTATAGCCTTTTTAAGGTGTACTAAATCCACATAATACTCAAGTTATAAGATTGCTGCTATAACAATAAAGATTATAGCAGCTTCAGGTTGTGTTAAGATTGATTTTAATGGCTGTTTTGCTTTAATAAGCACAGACTGGAGGACTTTTATCCAGCTTTGGAGTTTCCACTGTTCTTTGCTGATTACAAAATATGATGGTGAGAGATTTCCTCATTTTAGGACAGTGTTGTTATAAGTTATAGGAAGAAGAAGAAAACTGCATCATTTCGCATGTCAGTTTTCAGCTTCAGGACCACCTACACCAGATATGCAGCTACAATGAAGGCATAACATCCTGAGACTGACTGGTACATTTTCTTGTCTGTGGCGCAGAGAGAGCAATAAAGAAATCATATTTTGCAATCAAGAGAAGAAATAAATTCCCGAGTTAGCGTGGAGGAAGAGAAGTAGAAGCAGGGGAATCTGAAAGTGAGAGCGAGCAACAGAGGCAATATAAATTTGCCACTTTGAGAAGAGTTTGAAGGTAACAGGATTTCCAGTGTGTTATCACAGTGCAATGGAGCCAACGTAGGGCACTATTTTCATCTTACCAGACACAACATCACTCAGTGTGTAGCTGGCTTACTATTCATTCAGTAAACAATTCATGCCGACGCAGGGTGGTGATATCATTTCCTCTTCCAGGCTCCTGCACAGTCCTAAGACTGAGATCCAGGCAGGTAATACCAGGCCAAACAGAGAGGCAAAGACAAAGCCACATTCAATAAGCCCCCCCAAAGCCATATTCGCTTTGATATGATATGATTACTGCAGTATGCTGCCTGGTCTTCTGAAAATATAATCCAGCAGAAAATGTCTTTTCTCTCTTTCTGCAGCTCTCATTACTCTGACAACATATTTTGTAAAATAAAAGTTTGGTGACCCATTTTGTCTTTTTTCTGCTTATCTCTGCTGTCATTGGAAGAATAATTTTTGCTGTATTTTCACAAAGAGAATCAGTGTAAGAAAGATATTCACTGTAAATACGACCCCAATGAGTGATATGACTTTCTTTACTATATAAAGGTGTAATGCAAAGCTACTATCTGTAATTGTTTTTGTCATAAAATCTAGATTTTAACAGCATGGTGGATACTGGAGGTGGTTGGAAATGGTCTCATATGCTTCATTTTCTGTTGCTATCTGCTGTATAAACCTCACACATACAGCATATGTATCAGTTTAGCTGCCAACATGATAATATCATATTATAATCATGTGAACCCCAAAAGAAACAAATAAAAAGTCTTAACTGTGTCAAAAAAGATGACCCATACCCAAAAGTGGATATTAATGGGAAAATGGAAAAAATGTGTGAACTTCATTGTGCCATATACTGTAATTTTTAATAAACTGGAGGTTGTGTTTATAGGAGGAGGAGGCCCAGACAAATGTGAAGATGATCTGAAGTGTCTAAGTGAATAAGCTATTGATACAAATGGTTCATAATGGGCCCCATTTAAGAAAAAAGAAATAAAAGGAGAATGCATGTGATAAGAGGAAGTAAAAAAAAAAAAAAAAAAAAAAGCTAAATGCATCAGCGTGCACTGGACACAGGCTCAGCAAATAGATCATGACACACATGAAGCTTCCACTGAAGCTTCTGCTCCACCTGAAAACAGCCGCAGACAAAAACATCCAGTCTGTGCAGCATAGAGGAGACGATAACCTTCCTCAAATTAATACGAAACAAACACAAATGCTACATTTCCAACACATCATTGATTTCCACTGATTAAGGTTTGACTTGTGCTCTTACGATTACTTTGTTATTCAATAGCATGTGACAGAATAATTACCACCAGCCTCCGTTTATCTCGATGAACCAGTGGATGGAAACATGCGGTGGTTTAGTTTTTCTTCAGGTTTCTTGAAAGTCCCTTGAAACCTGCCTAGAGACAAAAGCTGTAGCACACACTTTTGAGAAGGTCCCTAACTACAGCTCTTCAGTTTCCTGTCTTCTCTCAAGCTGCACACAGCACCAGGCCTGACAATCCTGGATCATGAATAATAAATAATCTACTTCTAAAAATGTGGGCGTTTTTATATTTGTTTTGTATTAATTTACGCTAAAGCTATGTCCATATATGTGTTTTTTTCACACCTCTGTCCCCTGCTCTGACCTCAAAGGATTTTGAGAAAACCTTTCATTTCATTTTCACTTCATTGTTACAAGCCTTCAATTGCCTGCTTGCTTCTTGACTATGACGTCCACCCCCACTAGATTTAGCTTGTTGATGAGATGGTAAAGGACAGATGAATTAATGCAACATCACTGTCATCTCTACTTTTCCCTCTGAGCAAATTTCAAGCTTCAATTAATTACCAGCTACTTTCACGCAGTTAAAAAAAAAAGAATCGTTCCTGAGGAGTTTTCATTATTGTCTGAACAGGTGAAAATCAGGCTTGACTGTGCTCAGCCAACCGTGCGAAGATATCCTTTGTGCCACGGTCACTGCAAACAAGTCAGCCTCTGGGTCGTGTAATGGGCTGTCTGGAGGGCTTTGGGGTCACAGGTGATTATTGACTGATCCTTTAGTGAGAGGCGTTTCAATCATTTCTGCCACAGTCCTGGTCACCGAACTGAGGGAAACTGCTCTACTTAAACCTGGGCAATTTGTTAGAGGTATATTAGATTATCGTCATGGGTCAAAGGCTAAAGCTAATGGGATGGAAACGCAGGTCTCTCACACCCGATCAAACATTCAGCCTTTCTCCTTTTCTTCTTTTCATTTTCTTTTCTCTTTATGTGATTCTCCTTGTTTCCAACCACCCCCTCACCCCCCGCCCCCCGCGCAGTGGTACATGGTGTTTAGTTATTCTTAGCTCTTTCTGCTGTAGTGGACCACTCCCCCAAAGACAACCAAGTCTTTTGGGGCGCCATTAGCGTTAACATGTTCAGTACTGGAAAAGATGCATGCAGGCAAAGACGGAGGGGGAGGAAGGGGCAAGAGGAGCGGGGGTGTTAGATGTAAAGATGAGGGAAAGAGAGGAGGGGGGGGGGTTCATGGGACCAAAGAGCTGCTACAATGTGGTAAAATAAACTCCCTGCAATAGTTTAGACATAAAGCCTTCCTGTAATTGTCTCCTCTCTTCATCCACTCCCCCTTCATCCCTTCCTCTCCATTACTTAGTGTTAATTAACTCTTTATGCCACCCCTTCTTCAGCTCCTCATTAACCCCCTGCTCCTTTCATGGTCTCCTCCTGCTCCATGTTTTTCTTTCTCCTGTCCTCTGTGGATCCTCAACTTCAACATGATGTTGATGAAACTAATTCACCACCATTCACATAACTTGGTAAAATAAAGCATCAAGACAAGACCACTGGTTTCTGTAGTTGTGTCAACCACTTGTATTAATCACTCTGTGGAGTCAAACTTTCCATAAGATAAGTGAACAACAACAACTTTACAGTCAAAGAAGAATCTCCTGAAAAGACCAATGTGTTCGTCTTAAAGACAGTTTTTCCTAAAGGGAGTCACAAGACACATCTGAGAGATTTCTAGACAATTAATAAGTAATGGCAGAAGAACAAATATATTTTTTCCAATCCAAATAATTTTTCTTAACATTCATTTGCATTTTTTCTTGTATAATTGTGGATATAGGTTCTTCCTTAAGGCAATCCAGACCATTTATTATCTAATTTGACATGTAAATTGATTAATAAAATAAATGTTCTATGGCATTCATGTATCTGGTTTAACCTGATACAAAAATCACTATCATACCACATCCACAGTGTTAGTAGTATACACCTGGGAAGTTCCCTGTCTGTCTGCACAGTTACACTATTGCAATGACAACATCTGTCCACAGAAAGACCCTCTAAGGTAGTTCCCGCTTTAGTAGTAGGTGTCTCCAGAACTACATTTTGCCATGATGACACACACATACACATACACAGACATACATAAGGTGAAAACAACTCTAGCCCCCCTGTTCAGGCTGTTGAACATTGAGTATTGCCAACCTAATCCTTCAGGACTTGGGCTTTGATTAAGGTTGTTGTTGGGCATGTCATGGTTATGGTTGGGGTAAGCCCCCAGGGAATTAATGTAAGTCAATGCTAAATTTTCCTAAGTGACCAAAAAGGTGTGTTTTTTTTATGTGTATGTGTGTGTGTGAGTGTGTGTGTGTGTGTGTGTGTGTGGTCCTTACCTTATTCTCCAGTCGACCAATTAGTTCAGCCAGGCGGTTGATCTGAGCCTCCAAACCTTCTTTCCTCACCTCCACTGCACCTGCAACACACACATAAACACCCAGTCTAAATACACTGACTGAATGAAACTGTATGAAAACACTTTAAGTTGCATCTCTAATTATTTAAAAGTTGTGACATTGACAGGTGGATTACGTTTATTCTAATTCATGTCCCAATTCAAACCACAGATTCTAATGAAATATTTATGTCCTTTAAATCAGACAGCTCATTGAATTTGAATTGAATTTATAGTCAGTTTATTTCTGTTGAATGTTACCACCATCTTTCTTCTATTTAATTTGTTCCTATTTAATTCATATATTGTATAATTAAATGTCTTTCTTGAAATGTAAACAGTAAAGACACAGCTTCACTGAGCAGGTACTGCAAGTAACTTAAACTATCTTTGCACTCTTCGTTTTATCTCTCTCTTCATTTCCTTTGTTTCATCATGAATATTTCATGTAAGCAGGAGTTGTAAAGAAGTTGATAAATAGGCAATTATATCTGTTTATCAGAAGGAAGTCGCCTTTTCAATGATCGTAAAGGAATGAACAGACGGGAGGCTGGCTCCTTTGAGGTGCTTTGTTTAATTGGCTCTTATTCCAGTGCGATTTTGAGATACCCAACCACACAGGGACCTTTCTAATTAGCTTTGGATTTAAAGTAATATTTCACTTTGGTACAAAAGGTTTACTTTATGGCATGAAAGACTTCCAGTGAATAATCGCAATAAATTACCTTATGTGTGTTGGTAGGATACAGACTGATTCTACCAATATCATCGAAAAACATATTGTTATGAATGAATTATAAAGCAGCGCAATAATTAGCTCCTAACACTGGCATGTTAGCAAATGTTTTTCAAATTAATCAATTTTCTATAAAAGCCAATGCTTATTGTCATAAACAAGCTGCTACAAACACCCACAGCTTGTATGATCTTTAATATAGAACATAAACATGTCTGTATAATGCTGCTCTATGTTTAATTATGTGTGTTTCATATTCACAATTAAAGGTACCTGATGGAGTTTTTTTCTTTTACTACTAATAGCTCCATGTGCCACCATTTTGTTTATATCATGCACGTACACACACCTCAGCTTCTTGACAATGCCATACGAATTCATGCCGTTGGTTTCACGTTACACTGCTGAACAACAGTTGGTGGTAGTAGCGTACCAGGAAATGTAGCAATGCATCAATAAAGGCAAGAGAGGAGAAGACTGAGAAGAAGTAAACATGGCTGTAAACAAATCATGATTTTTAAAAAATCTGCTTTTTAAGATTTTTGATATAAAGGATATGCACAGTGTGTTTTTGTGAGAAATAGTGAATTTCAACAAAGGTTTGGGTTGTTTTCAAGAAAACTCAACAATGCACCTTTAATGTGTTTAGAGTGTAAAAGGCTTCAGATAGGGGCTTTAATTATTTATGAACAGATCTGGGAGGTTCCTCGTGCTCCCACCTCCCTGTTTGTTTGTTATTTGTGTGTGTTAGTATGACTAAAAAAAATGAGAAGTTACACAACGGAAAACATAAAAAACATGATGTTTCCCTCCCACTCATTTCAATTTAAAGGAAAATCTCACCTCTCCTTTCAGCTTCCTGCTCTTCTGCTTCTCTCCCCTCAATCTCTGCTCACTTCCTCCCTCCTCTCCCTCCACTTACTCTTCAGCTGCTGTCCTCTTTTCATCCCCTGATGGGCCCCTCACAGCTAATTGGAGAGCTAGCTGCCCACTCTTCATTAAAAGCTTTAACAGCCAGTCAATTAGGAGTTACCTCCCTCCACCCCCAACACACACATAACACACACACACACACACACACACACACACACACACACACACACACACCAACTAAACTATAGTCTGTAACCATGGAGACACTTGAAGATAAAAGCCCAGTGGTCATTTCAATGGACTTATAAAATAATATGCGCCCGGTCAATTATAGAAGTGTGTGAGGAATTACAGCCTTCAAATCTAGCAGCAGGGTGAGGAGATGGGGGCTCTATTGACTTTCTCCTCAATTAAACCTGATTTGAATTATTCCACATTCACCTAATTTAGCTTTCTGTTCTCTGTCAGTATTGTGCTGAGATGAGTCATGAAAAAGGCCCATTGTCATAATACCATCCCTGAGTGGATAAGTGGCATAAAAGTTCGTAAATGTTTGTTCTTTCTTATGTTACAGAATTTGAGACCAGTGACTATTCACCAGTGCTCTGGCTTTTTTGTTCGGTAGAAGAAAAGATCTGAAACTGACCTTCAGGATTTTAACTATTGCAAAATCCAGTGATATTAATTCAGTTACACAGCCAAGGAACTTTTCGGATCTGACTGAACAGACCAGCCTCGTCACGACAGAATTTATAGTCATATGCATCACACGATTCACTTGAAATGCCAAAGTTCATTGCCAAAGCTGGAAGATGTGTGATGCATGTCAAAAAGATGTCGGCATGGTGTGTAATATGTCTGACTCTCATATCAGATGCCTGAGGTTGCAATTAATCTTTTTTTAAAAGTGTAACTTACATGATTTGTCATTTTAATAAGCCCCAGTGGTTATGTCATATCTGTTCTTCTGCTAGCTTTTGATTATGTATAAAAAATATACAGGAACCACTTAGGTCTGAATAAACTGTAATTGCAGCCTGGATTTTCAAAGAGATCACATCACTGCAGCCCTTGGAGCTCCGCATTAGCTGTTTGTCTCTTTCTCATTTTATGGACACTCTCACAAATCTTCCTTTTAGAAGTTCCTATTGTTTCCAACGAGAACTTTAGTGAGGCTGCTTTGAGTTTTTATGCCTCTAAACTACGGTCACTCTTCATCTCGATCTACTGAATTTGCTTGGTGTTGCAGAATTGTGCCTCCAAATATCACCATTGTGTCTGGCAATGGGTTTTTGAATGGACCGTTGGATGGTCCAAAACCTGTTCCTCCAAGAGTGCCATGTGCATTGATATATTTTTATTTGACAGGGAATGTCTTGTTATATCAAAAGACAAAAAAGAGAGTGTGGATCAATGGAAAAACAAACCTCAGCAGAAGAAAAAAAAGGAGACAATGGTTTGCAAACATGATGTCTTGGTTCTAATCAGTCAGTGCTGGGAGATCTCTCCATTGTGCAGCCCACAGATTACTTGTCAGTCAAATAATGTGGGTGGTGACATATTTATCAGTTTTTAAAAAAATTAGATTTACGTGAGATCATCTCTTTCTCAACATAGACACTGTTGAAGCCAAACTGGTTAGATGATAAATTACATAAAAGAGTAGCAGTCCGACATTTACTCTGTGCCAAATGTACTGTACGGCACATTAGGTAGCTGAGGGTTTTTCCTTTGCCCTCCTCACACTGGATCACTCATCCTCTCCCATCCACTCGAAAATGATCTCTAGTTATTATGAGACCTGTAGATGTCCGGTCACAGATAAATGCATTTCCCAAATGGCTCAGAACATTGGGTATTTCATGCTTACAGTGCCATAATAATCAACAAGGACAGTTCAAAGGAGGAACGGTGACCAGTTTGCTGTTTATGCCTTTAGTGCACAATGTAATATATCTTATGGACATGGACTATCAGCATCTGTTTTTCTTTGTTTTCAGATGGGAAATGATTTGATTCCTTTATTATCGCAGTCATCTAATATATCTAATAAATGTGAATGTGACACAAGAGATATTAACAAATCCCTTAAAAGATTTTACAGGCTGTTTACAAACTTTTTAACTGTCCTTTGTGTCTCCAGGCACAACCCTTTCACTTGTTCCTGCTCACACGGAGCTCCTCCCTGAACAGTAACTGCTTTGATCGTTTTGAGGAAGTTTATACTCGCAGTCCTAACCAACTTTACCCAAGGTAGTATCACAGATATTGAAAAAACTGAAAACACACTGGTCCAAAAATACAAACAGGTATGTAAGTAGCGACAAACCCATCTTAAAATTAACAAGTCTGATCCTACATTTTCCTTCTCATACTTCTAATACCAGGATCAACTAGTTTTAGCCTAGAATTACAGTTTCTTTTTCATTTCCATGTCTTCTATGTATTGTGGCTTTTTCCCTGGGTCATGATTGTGTATTTAGCCATCAAGCATCAAATCAATCAAAACCCTGTTTATGAGATTCTTATTCTAAAATAAGTCAACTGGATAAGAAAAGTCAGGGGTGGGTGGGTGGGGGGTTTGCCACAAGGTACAGGTAAGGTACAGTTAATCAGCTCTGCTACAATCATTTCAGCTAGAAAAACTAAAAGCTGCCATATAGAAATGAGAAGCCTCTGTCTGAAATCAAGAACCCATTATTTCAAATTATGTAGTTGGTAAATCTGCCACTGTTGACATTTTAAACTGCATATATATATATATATATATATATATATATATATATATATATATATATATATATATATATGCTATATACATATATATATATATATGCTGAGAATGGACAGCTTGAAAGGTGTAATAATAATAACTTTCAGCAACATATGGACATTTTTTCCACAGCTAATAAATAAGCATATATGCTGAAAATATGCATGAAGGTCCTCTTTGACTTGTTTCTGAGTGTGAGCCCCTGAAGAATCACTGAACAGTAAACTGAAGTTCATTTACAATTAAAACACTTCACTAAAGTGACAGATGCACTTAGATGCTGTATGTAGTTAAGCCTTGCACCCAGCAACAATACACCAACAGCTGCTTGACTTAAAGACAGTGGTGGATATTTTTAGCTCTCTTATTCTTTCCCCTACTTACTCTTTTCCTCGCTATTTGTTCCTTTCCTCTCTCATCTCCCACTCACCGCTTTGTCGGTTCTCTTTCCCTCACCTCTTTGTCTGCTTTTCACAGAGAAAAGACACCACATACATATGCTATCATGTCATGAAAAGGAGAAGATATAAAAAAAAAAAAAAAACAACAACAAAAAAAAAAACATCAAGGTGAGCATGTTGCCATGAGCAGAGGAGAACAATGAGGAAGAGGAGAATGAAGAAATGACTCAGGAGTGCAGGAGTAATGCATACATATTGGAGTAGGTTGTGCAGCAAGGCAGGGAGAAGGGGAGAGAAAAAGAGAGAGGATCTGGGGGTCATTAATCAATCGACTTGTCCTGACTCAAGACAAAGCATAGCTGACATGAAGGTCCTTAGCTGTCAGAGCTGCTTTACAACCGAGCCTACAGTATCGAAGAGAGGGGGAGGAAAACCGGGAGGAAAAAAGACAGCACGGCATGACGGTGTGGTAAAAGACTGGGAGTTTCACAAAGAGACTGTCGGCTGCTTTTTCTTTGTCTTCTTTTGGAATCAGGATGTATCGCAGTTAAACTGGAGAGAGAAGAGAAATACCTGCTTCAATATCCAAAACGCTTTTAAAGTTTCCATGTGAGTGAGTTTTAAGACACCAGAGGATGAGCAGTGACAGGTTTTGAATATATTGAGTAGAGTTTGGTGGCAGGAAGTAGAAATTTTAAAAAAAATAAAACAGCTTACTTGTTTTACATACAGTTCCTATAATTTTGACATCTGTTTCTGTTTGTTGTGATATTGGCAGTAACACTTTACCCCCAATAACATTTTTAAAGCCAAAGCAAAAGAAAAGGGATTTTTGTCTGTCAGCCTGTAATGCCCATGAAGCTTCTGTAACTGATTTAAAAATAGATAACGATGATTGAAAATATAACACAGTTGTACTTTCACATACAATATGTAGCCATTCCTATATAAATGTATTAAGGAATCACTTGTTTAAGTTATTATATTTATTTCTATTATTGTAATTAAGTATTTTATTGATACCTTTTACAACAATACAATAGGTATTGTTTTCAATGGTTCTGATATAATTCATGAACCATATTTGGCTCATCTAGAACAATACGATACAATTCAATGACATTCAACTGGACTGTGCAATTGAGGATTCCTAGAAGTTTTTCTTGTAAGGAAATCAGGGATAAATGAATTAATAATAGAATTACTCATAGTTTGGAAATTGTTGTGGCAAATACAGAGTTAAAGTCCATCTACTCTGACTAATGAAAAACATGGTTATACAATACAAACATAATTTTATCATGGTTAAAATGACAAGATGCTTAAATGCCATTCTCCAAAAGTATGGCTGCACAATTAATTACAATATAATTAATATGATTATAATTCATTTTAATTAAATTAAAATTTAATTAAATTAATTCATAATCAATTTACCCCTGATTCCCTTACATCTCTTTTTGTGTTTCAATGTGTTTCCACACACCAGACTTCAATCGCAGCTTGAAAATCTCTCACTCTGCTTTGTTTTGCTGCTGGTGCACGCCAATGACGTCACACATTCTTTACTGTTAAAGGTGTCAAAAAATACTTCCATAGAAACTTTGTCCTGCTTAAATACAATGTGCAAATTCAATCGATTATTTACCCTGTAAATTGATTTTAGATCAATATCTGTCCACCGTGAAGGAAAACTTGCCAAGCGCCTATCGATGTAGTTGGATCACAGGAATATAAATCAATACATAGATGTAGTTGCTGAATCGTTACATCCCTAATTCAAAGCATATTCATTTGCTTTAAGTCAGCCAATCAATCACACTAATTATATTTTGATTATCTGCAGAATCATAATAATGGGAATAAGAACAGTATATGTGTATGTTTGTCACATCTGTAAACTAAAGCCAACACTACAATGAGCAGATCGAACTGGCTTAATGCATCAAGGGCAATAGACATTTTTTATTGGCCCGAGACATAAACCAGACCACAGCAGCTTGGTTCGATATGACTAAATCTCTTCATCAAAACATGGAGGCTGTACATTGACTGGAAAAACTCCATGTCAAATTCCCAGCCCTGTGGGGAAAAGCTGTGTTCATGTAGTGTTCATTTACTGTCCAGCAATTCTGATGGTGAATAGCTGTGAATGTGAAAACCACTCATGCTGGATTCAAACCTAATGATGTTGACGTTTGTCCAGAGCTGCCACGTGAAAATGCTGGTGTTGGTGAAATGAAGACGAAAATGACTTTCATCACAGTGAAAGCTCTGGTGTCGTTTGGGTTGAAAACTTTTCCACCTCCTGTATGTCACCATCTGTCTCATGCTTGCTGGGTTCTGTCGCACCCTGAAGCAAAGCACTGACCTTCCCATCAACCAGCTGTGTTTAAGATAAACTTGGCAACTGTGAGGGCTGAGAGTGCCCATCAAGAGTCTAACCAGCCACTGAATTGTAAACCTAACTCAAACTTTTACTTCTAATTCTTTGTTAACTTAACAACATTAATATTTCCAAGCCTGAGTCTGAGGTATGCAGCTTGGTGGCCTTTTCTGACACGCGTTAATCTTAAACATATCCTGGAGTACACTCCCTTGGCAGGTGACAGATGTTTGGACTCTGAAAGAGTAAGAACTGTCAGTTTAAGCTGCCATCACTCCACAAGTCACCCAAAAAGAATAGATTTTTCTTCTGTGCGGCACCAGAGCTGACGCACTTACAGCAAGTTTTTCAAAGGTTCAGGTTCAGAATAGTGCCAATCAACTTTTGAACCTTATATGTGTATAACCTGTCATTCTTTCTGCATTTTGACGTCTGAGAACAGAGAAAAAAGTACGGAAGAAGAAAAGTCTCTGTGGTGTAAACAAGCAGCAATAATTTAATATTTGTGCAGCATTCGCAGCTAAAAAGTACACAGAGTAAAATATGTAATACCTTCTTTAAAATAAAACAGTCTTGACAGCCTATGTCCACATTAAAGTAAATGTTTGAATCGACGGAGTTGCACTTTTTTGGTAAAACTCTTGAAAAACTGCATGTACTAAAATAATTTTTCTATCAGCTGATTCAAGATTTATTTTCTTAATTTTTTAAGAGCCTCAGATCGATATAGTATTCACTTTGAACAGGGCTTTGAACGTTCGCGTTCAATCAAAACAACACAAGAAAAAACAAAGAAAACTGCAATGAAATGAAACCAAATTGGTTAATTCAGTATGTTTTTGCTCTTGATGTGACTCCCTTCATTAATTGTCTCATCCACTGGTTTCTAATCATAGAAAAATAACTTGTTTACTTCTTACTTAGGCTAAAAGCCAAAGCTTTATTATTTATCTCGGCTGATCTTAAGGGCTCACAGAAAGCTGAAATAGATTTTTTATTCTGATTTTATCAGTATGTTTATGATTTATGATTTGGTTAATGCACCTGGTATCTTTTCTATTTGGAAGAGAACCTAAACACTAATGGTAAGACCATATATGTTCAGGCTAACTGTGTGTACACAGTCATATGTAGTATTCACTGGAGGCTGTGTTATTACCCAGCAGTACTTTGGTTTTGTTTTATTGGACCACTATGTTACTGTCAGTGGCCTGGGTAACTTGTTCATATTGTGTCTAACGACACATCTGTGTCAGGGTCAAAGGCCACGTATCCTGCAGTGAGTCATGTAAAGGTAATACAGCTCAGCTACATAGAAAATATCTTCTATTTTATTTTTTGCCAATAGCTAAATCAATCATTTAACAGAAAAAAAACTCTACAACAACAATAACAAGGGCTCCAGTTCATCCAGTTCAAGGTCCAGTTCAAAACAGGGCAGTTCCTCCACTTTGTTTATTTTACTGTTGCTCAAGGACATAAAACCAAATGGTCACAGACTCCACCTCCCTGCACCTTTAAAACTCAGTTATTAAAATGTTCCATCTCGTTAATGACTAATTTGCAATAGCAAATATGTTTTTAAGAGAATGTGATTGCAACTGAATTATGTTTTCTATTAACATAATGAGGATCTGTTGTTCACTTGTGTTTAGCAAGTCAGAAATGTTGATACTGAGCATATCAGTCTGATGTTCACAGACAACATATTTGTTTTCATATCCAATATCGTAGTCAAATATCAACTTGTAGTGACAGCAGCAGTATTACATCTTTTTTTTGGGTGGAAACTAGCAGACCTGAAGGAGTGAGGAGCAGAAACACCAGCAACCAGAACTGTGACAATATGCTTACTGCAGCACAGCAATGAAACAGTAGAGGGCTTTTATTTGAAACAATTACAGGAAGCGCTGAATTTGTTTATATGAAATAGCTAGAAATAAGGACCTGCTTCTAAGTAAAGTCTGTTATGTTATAGAAATAAGATAAATAAAGGTTAAATGTGATGTTTTGTTTCTTATAACGTTCTCCGATTGATCATTATACAGTAAATATAGCTGAGATCAGAGCACAGTCTTAAGGCTTTTGACCATAGAGGTTCCAGCCATTAAGTGCTCAAAGCACTTGTTTAAGGTCAGGGAAGAGTTGTGGTCTGGTTTGCAGAAAATCACAAAAAACACAATCTTTGCTTTATGAAATTGCTTTTGTATTTTTTGTGCTTTTAAACCAAAACCACACAAAGATCTGTGGATACGAACCCAGTCACTGGTGTGTATACTTGCTCACTCGCCACCCACCCCAACCTTCGGCTGACAGCTCTGCTGCCATTTACAAACGTGGTGCTTCATTCCTTAAATAAATATTGAAATAAATCCCAAATTAAATTACAGCACAATTTAACAAAGGGCATAAATTTTAATTAGTGAACTTTAGAGGTGCTGCAGACAGACCCATAGCCCAGACCCTGTTTCCAGTCTTCATGCTAAGTTAAACTAACTGCCTGCTGGTTTGTTTTCATATTTTGTGAATTATCTTTCCAGCTAACCCTGTGTGAAAAGCAAGTAAACATACTTCCCAAAATGTTCAAGGATTCACCATTCACTGTTTTTTTCCGTGTGTTTATATTTTCTATTGCAGTGTCAGCAGTCAGCGTTTGGATGGTTCAAAATCTCGTGAGAAAATTAAAGCAGCTCACTCTCATCTTTTGTCATAGCACAGTGTGTATAATGCATGAGGATGTACTTTTAGAGGTAAAGGATGAGGAGTAAACAGTTCTTTGGCAGCATCCTGTCAGAAGCATGAGGCTGTGTCATCACTGCCATACCCCATCTGGTCTGACAGCAATGTCACACTCACTGCATCTGTGTGTTTACGCCAATAAAACACAAAGATTCGTAGAAACCATGGCAAACGTTAGCAGCAGTCTCCTCTCTTCAGTACATCAGTGAGGCTGTAAAACACATAACTCACAATATCCTGTCAGATCAACCAACTTTTATAAGCTTGATTTGTGTTTTATGTTCATGTCCGAGCTGAACTGGGTGGAACCACAAAACGCCTTGGTATTGATGAAACGCACTGTATGTTGAAACAGTGTGTCTTAGTCTGTTGTGAGATGTGCTGTGGTCTCCTGTGTCACAGAGTCAATGCACTGTTAAATAAAACACAGAGGAGCAATCGCTGCTCTACTGATCACTCACTGAATCAATAATGGCTTTGACAACAACTCCATTATATGTGCAGGTTTACTCTACAGAACTCAGTCAGATGTGAACACAGAGATGCACATTCACACTGGACCTTTGTAAAAGGACATTTTAAACGTTGATTTGCCTGCTTCAGTTTATCAAAAGGGTATGATCATGTTCTTACACCGTGCTTTGCCAAACTGTGTAATACTTTCATATTAACAAATCATTTCCACATTAGTGTCGTTGTTAGTTATTTTACAGCATAAAAGGTTAAAGGATGTTGGGTGCAGCAGCTTCTCAAAGTGGTTTTGTGTGGTTTGAGCCATGTGTTGTAAATCATGTTTTCTGAAAAATAAATTTGCATTTTGCAAAGCACGCCATGATTTCAATGGTGTGTCTACAGGAACTCTGAAATCTATCATGTTAGACTCAGATGTTTTCATCAGCAGTTACTTTTTCAAAACTATAAATCAGACATGTTACTTGTTAAATACTAAGATAGTGTTCAACTATCTCTACAATAAACATTTAAGAAACAAAATGTTTCACTAAACACTGTGATCTGAATTTTATCATTTCCATTTTATCACACAGTAAAGACTGAAGACTAGATCTAAACTTTAATAATAATAATAATAATTTATTATGTTATTATTATAAATAATAGAATTTTTTCCTAACAATAACAATAACAATACTGACACCACAAAATGTTAACCGTTGTTGTTGCCACAAGATTCAAAGTACAATAATATAAATTGACACATGTAATTAATAAATAAGATAAATATACTCCTAATTGATGGACTACTCTAATTAAAGCCTCTGGTTTGGAGCATTATTGAGTCAACCCTTTGCTGTTTGCTCTCATTTTCACTGTTGTCATACCAAGAAATCAGAAAAAGCTTTAAAGACATATTGATGCATGAAAATGTTGCATGTCTTTTAAAGGTACCCTGTGAAATACCTCTGCTTTCTTATCACGAATGCTCAAGAGCATCATCATGCCAACCAATTTCACACTTTTCTGCTCATCAGCAACTCATGCCAAGAAACATAGCAATGCACCAACCAAAGCCTGCGTGACGTAAACCATGCAGGTCCCAAAATGCTATTAGAAGCTTTGTGATTATTTTCTGATGAAGTAAATGCTTGGAGCGTGTTTAGTTATTAGTTAGTAGATTTCAGACATATACACGGTGTATTTTAGTGAAAAATACTGGATTTTTTGTTTGTTTACAGGAAAACTTCAGAGGACCTTTATGAAATGCTCATTATTTGGGACATATGGCTTTTACGGTTCTTTCTACTGCACCGTGTGCAGTTTACACCATCTGTTGGCCACTGATGTACAAATGGAGGATGAAGAACAGATGCATTACCAAGAACATGAATAATGTTTACCACAATGTGACAATATTAATCCTTGACCTTAAATTGTCAAGGATTAGCCTTCCACTTCTCTAACCTTCTTCTCCCGGTGAAAATCACACATGGACTCTGAACATCATTAAATGACACCTGTCAATAACAACATCTGAGGAGTGATTGATTATAGTTGCTCTGCCCTTTGAGGCTCTCCTCTCTCCTCAGCCTCAACTTCAGTATATGTTTTCATTCAACTCTTCTTCTGTGGAGTTTGCTTGTGATAAAGTGATACCATATCTCAACAACCTTTGAAGTGTCATTTCTTCAGTGAGCAATTTGTTCGAGTGGGTGCAAAGTGTCAAGGCGAGCGTGTGCTGCAGTTTTAACTACAAGCTGGTGGAGAGAGAGAGAGAGAGAGAGAGGGAGGGTTACAGAGAGAAAGGAGGAGTAATGAGAGTCCTGCACATCCTCAAAGAGAATCAAGGCTCAATCAATTTGTGTGTGTTTAAGCAGCTGGAACTTGGTAAAACTCACTCACTCTCTCCATAAAAACAGCACCACATAGCAGATTTTAAGTGTTAAGTGCTGAATAGACACTTATACACACTTACAGGTTTGATTTTAACACTTTAAGAGATTTATTAAGCAACTGTCTACCCTCTCCCTTTTGCTTCCTCAGCCATCCCTACATTCATTTCTCTCCCTTCCTTGCTTTCTTAGTCCCATCTCCCCCTTCCTCCCTATTACCCCTTTTCTCCACCCATTTATCTGCCCTGCAGTCTGTTGCAGGAAAGCTGCTTCAGACCTGTGCAGTTGGCTGATTGAAGTGTTTTACAATGGAGAATAAATGTACGTGTGTATGTGTGTGTTTGTGTGTGTTTACTGGTGTACAGTGAATGGAAAAAGTGCTGAGTGGCAGTCAGACTTTGATTTCTGCTCACCCAGAATTATGTATACCCTCACTAAAGGCCGTGGATATGATGCTAATCATAGGGGCACATGACGGATGGCCTCCAACCATGAAATCAGAGGAGGTGCTGCAGTGTGTGGGTGTGTGGGTGTGTGGGTGTGTGTAACCTGAAGCAGTGTTGATGGTCCTGACAGCCTCCCTGGCGCTGACTCTGTTGTTAGGGGGATAGTCAGGAACAGCGTTCTCGTTGCGCCTCTCTGACATTCGTGGACTCACCTTGGCGGGTAGATGACTGAAAATAAGAGAGAGAAGGGTAGAGGAGGTTAGGGAATAGGGCAATTAGATAACGAGAAGGGAGTTATGGGATGTTAGAGGAATGAAAGAAAGAGAAAGTGACAGTGGATAAACAGCAATAACAGAATTTGGATGGAGGATCTGGTGGACGGGAGGTTCCACAGGGGATGGAGAGGAGGAATGAGGGTGATGAAAATGGGATAAAGGAGATGAGTGTGTGTGTGTGTGTGCATGTGTGTGTGAGTGTGTACATGTGTGTGTGAGTGACAGATGTTTTAACCAAAGAAGATTTGTGCTTGAAACACTGCCTGGTTTCCATTACGACCACTGACAATCTGAGTTTTACACATAATGCATGATACATGTGCACAGTCATGAACACACACACACGCACACACACACACACACACACACACACACACACACACACACACACAAATGTGCTCAATTTCACACCGTGTGACACAGTGACACCCTCACATCCTCACCCCGACTGGCTGTGCTGTTCGTCAATTGCATCCACCGCACTCTCCACGGAGCTCAGGAGAGACTGGATCTGATTGGCTGATTCCTTCAGGAGAAAACGGGTCACAAACTGCTCCACGTTGGTTCCTCTCTCATAAACCTGGGGAAACAGAAGAAAAAATATGATTGTGTATATATTTGTAAAACCTTTTTTCATACTAAAACCTAGTCAGATTGAAGTTTTAATGCCAAAATTCACATAAAAAGTCTGTCAACAAAAAACAAAACTAAAGTTTCTTTCTATCTTTTTGTCTGTCTTCTATGTCTTTCACACATCACAGCTTGCTCCTCTGAAAATACTTTTCAAGCACAAACCTTTCCAAGGTCATTCCTCCAGCTGAAGAGCCTCTCAAGGTGGACAGACGATGTACAAGGTGGCAAAAATAACAAGTAAAAATAGACTTGTACCTTTTACTTCCTGTGCTGCCATCTTCCCTCTGTCTTTTCTCCTACAGCTTTCCCTCTTCTCCTTCTGAATCTGAATCATTTACTGTTTAGACTTTGGCTTAAAACTCCATGGCTAAACAAACATGAGCACCAACCTTTTCTTTTGGGCAAAAAAAGGACCATTAGGGACATTAAAGTGCTGTTTTGTGGTTTTAATATACTCTATATTGTTGCAGATTAAATTCAGCAGAAAAAAAACACATCCACCATATCTCTTGGACTATGACAAAAAAAAAAAAAAGCCAAGAAATCAATAAAGTCCTCAGTTGACAGAATCATTCATTTGTCTTCTGCAATACTGATTCCCATGGACAAACTCAGCATTGTAGCTCTTACAACATTCAGCTCAAAGCTTATTGATCCATTGGTAATCGACCAGTTTCATAGACTGGTTCTACATTGTCACAAGTGCTGCTGTGAAACCTGGGGGGGAAATCTATTCTATTAATATGTAAATATGCAACTGTAAGTAGTCACAATGGACCTGTCAAGCTCTGGATTTCTCCACATGTTGCAGCTGTGTCTGCAGCTTCAGAGCAATACCCTGTATTCAAAGAGCGTGGGTGGTGTCAGTATTTAGCCTTTCAAGATCCACAAGAATGACAAGAGATAGATTAAACTGCGTGTTAATATGCTGTAACAAAAGCTGTAATCATTGACATGTCCAGTAATCTACACTGGTAACACAGTGTTGCATTGAAGGCCAATACATTAGTTTGCAATATTACATTGAAAATGCCCTGTTAGCAGCGGTCACAGCTGTGTAACAGTGAGTAGTTTCCTCATTGTAAGAAGCCAATTCTGAATGTTATCATAGTTTAGTTTATCGCTGGCAACTGCTGGATCTCTGGGAAGTTCACACTCCAGAAATCCAAGCCAGACTTACCTGAGATAAGACAAGGTTTGCCAAGCACATCAGTCAGTTCTCATCCTTAAAGTTTCTTTAAGTTTCTCTGTGATGCTAAAAGCGAAAAAGGTATATGTCAGCTGTTGTCAGACAGGGTTATGTCAGATTGAAGGAACAGCCTGGTCTTTCTTTTTCATACTTTAAATACAACAAGCTTCTGTAGTTCAGCACTGAGATACAAGAACAATGTTGTTTCTTTATTTCATCTCTCATGATGCTGGATCATCAGCAGGTGAGGATGCTAAGTTTCTGCACAGGTTTAGTCTTTATATGTTAATACAATATCTTGGCCATCAAATGCATAAGACCCCCTTTACAAAGTTGTTATTCTAAAAAAAAAAGTCAGCTGGAAACATTGAGAAGTTTTTGAAGTGATGATGCTAACATTAGCTCAATGAGCAACAGATTTTAGTTCAAATCCAATTTCTGCTGGAAGGTCAGCAAGACAGCAAGAACGTCTAATTCTGTATTTGTCCAATTATGACTGATTGTGGAAAATCCGTCTTTAATATTTTAAACTGCATATGTGCAGAATGAAAAGCCAACAGGCGTAGCGTCAAATGATTAAGACAGCGGGGACTTAGCATAGCGTCAACTGACGAGGCTCATTTGACCATTACAGTAAAGGAAACAGCCAACTTTCACATGTCGCTCTGATGCGTTTAAGTGTTAGGAACTGACAGATTAACACATAAAAACTTATCAAATGCATTGTCATAATTGACTACATATGTACTCCAGAGAGTGGAGTCAGTCAGTCATGTCAGCTTTACTGTCAGAAGTCACAGTGCAGTGATTCAGGGAGACAATTAAGGTTCCTGTGCAGTCAGCCTTTCTCTGCACTCTAATCAAAGACAAACGCTCCCACGGGACACAGAATCACACGGGCCGTATTGACTTCCATTATCACAGTCACTGGCCTTTACACACGGACACACACATGTCCACACACAAACATTCAAACACATTAACGTAGGAAAGGCTCATCCTCATCAGCTCAACTGTGAAAAAAATTCCAGTCCTGCTTGTTCTGCTTTTTATGAGCATCAGAGCATAAAACACATATATAATAACAGGATTCACCGTGATTATAGAGTTTAGACTTATGGTAACGTTTTTATTTGCCATTTTATCCAAGAGATACTGACTCACTTTGAATACCACTCTGCGATTCTGAATAAACATACAGTAAATGATAAAAAGATTATGGGTGCACTACGAGTGCATTATTTATACTTAGTCATTAAATGAGGAAATGGTGATAGATTCTTGATATAGCATGCCATGTATTTGGCAGCAATGAATAACAACGAGAATGTGGGATGTACAGACAATGTGAAAACAAAATACCTCTGGTCGAGACATAAAAAGTAAAGGGGTCTAATGTCTGAGTCCAATGAATACATCTCAATTAAAGTGTTGTTAGACCGAAACTGTGGAAAATATGTTTGTTGATGTTGATTCTACACATCAGGCAATATTTATTACTTTTTTTTTCTTTTTTTTTTTTAATCAGACCTGCTCCCCACAGGAAAATTTAAATGTAAAAAGCTGTTACAGCTTGGAGAAATGAGGACTATAACTGAAAATCATAGCAGAACAATGGCTGCATCAACCTGCTCCACAGTCATGTTGCAAAAATAAGTTGCCGGGAGCCGTTGTTCACCACCTGGTCGTAACTCTTTATGTCTACATTGTGCCAGGATTTTTAAACTGGAATAGTATGGACCCCAGTTTTTCTGTGTGATTATGATTAAAAAACTAAATTTGCTTTAGTGACTCATCTTTCAAAATGCTGAAAAAATTAGCACAACACATGTTAAGCCCCACATTTAGTGTTACTGGATCCCCAGGGCAGTTGTCCAGTGTGCCCAGTTGGTATAACCCAGCTTCGCTTCTGAAAATCAGAGAATACAGCAGATTCACGAAAATGCAGCCAGACTTTATCTTTGCTTTCTAAAAGAAAAAGTAGAGGTTGTTAAATTGTGCATTCTATTTTAAATTTTCCCCACAGAGTTCACCCAGTCTCTCCTCACCCTTTTCCTCTTTCTCCCTCCAGCAGGTATCTATCACCCTCTCTCTCCCCCTCTGCTGAGCATGTCCCATGGGCCCAGCTACAAAACCTGGGATAGAAAAGCTGTGATCTATAATTCACACAGATCACTGACCCAGGAGGAGATACAGCATCTATCACCGCTGGCTCCCCCAACACAGCCTGATGATTAGCCACAGTGTGTATTATTGTAAGCATGTGTGGCTGTGTGCGTGTGTGTGTGCTCAGATCCATGTTTGTGAGTTCAAGGCAGCAGGAATGTGTGTGTGTGTGCGCTATTGTTGATATACCTGGCTTTGTGTAATGATCCGAACTTATCACACCTATGAGTCTCAATATTGTGTATATTTTCCACACATTACCAAAGGCTTTGTTTAAAATAATACACACAGGCCACACAAAGAGCTGCAATGTGATCTGAAGTCAGTGTAAGTATCAGCTTTTTATTACAAAGTGGAGATGACATGATTTTTGCAAGATCAGAAAAATTTTATCTGGTCGGAGAAATTGACCGTGCCAGCAGGGTCACTACACTGGTGATGTGAATGTGTGTGTGTGTGTGTGTGTGTGTGTGTAGTTGTTTCAGATCTCATGTATTTCTTTTCATCTTCTTAAGGTTAACAACAAATCTCCTCATTACCATCCACCCACGCATCTGCACACAAGTGCAGGACAGCTTACCACTGCAGCGCGCACACACACACACACACACACACACAAGCTTTTTGTGATGCTGGCGGCTGATTACAGGGGGTTGCAGAAGTAATCAGTGATTACAGAGATTGGTCTCGTTAGGGGAAATTATTCCAGCCTCTGTGTCTCAGATGGAGCTACAGAAGCTTGGTGGAGGTGTGGAGTTGACAAGGACATGGGCATCTAGACTCGGTATAATCAGATGATAAATTCACTATTGAGCTATAAATGAAAATATGTCACAAATATCATAAAGACAAGGACATGATAATACTGGGTCATGAGTTAAATGAGCCAGAGAAAAAATAGTTAATACAGGAATAATAAGATCTTTTAGATCACTTTTAAAATATGTTTAGATCAATGTGAAATCGTTCAACCTGATAAGTTGTTATTAGAGATGAAACAGTTACTAATGGGCATTTCTAAATCACAGTAGAAATGCCCATTAGTATTACCATTTAAATTTTGAATGAAATCTCTATAACCGCATATGATAATCACCTCCCAGGAACACCAGCAGCAAAATGACGCAGGTTTGTTTTGTGTCTGTCACAACGTGGCAGAAGGCAGTGATGGTGCTTATCCAGACATTTTTCAGCTTCTAAAACCCTTTTACACTAAAGTTAGCTGGTATAAGCAGGTTTTTTAGACGTGACCCTAAAAAGGCGATTGACTCCTTTTCCAAAGCCGACAGAGTCTTGTCTTTCTGTTCGAAGCTGAGCTGCTGGCCACTGAGCCTTTGTGTGAGACGCTACGGCTGGTGACTGTGTGTTTTTGAAACTTATTTCAGGGCTGCAGCTCACTCTGTCATCCCTATGATCAATGTAGCAAGCAACTGCTACCTTCCCCCGTGGGTCTGACCGAGGGAAACTCAAGGCTGAGCTGTGCTAGAAAAGAAGTAGCCCAGAAACGTGCTATTCCAAAATCAGGCAGTGATTGTTTCTCTCTGTCTTGTCTAACCCCCAGTCAAGAGTAGTTTTGTATCATTTGAACTGCACTCACAGGAAACAGATTCAGTAATACAGACAAATGGAGCAATGCACCAATAAAAGCAGAGAAGATGACTCCAAAATAGCAAATTTTTCACATAGTGTAGATCAATTCAATTATTGACTACCAAAATATTGTATGTAAGTATGCTTCATAAGGGATACCTGATATACCAAGATGATTTATCCTCTTTATCCAAGCCAGTTTTTCTGAATGACGCTAAATTAGTATTGGATGTTTACTGTTAACAGAAGTAGTTCATATTCAAACACAGCTCAAGAGATTCTTCCACTTCAGACAGGTAAGCAACACCTGATATAATTGATCATTAGATGAACTGGGTGTTTTTCAGTGTTAGCTAATATAGCTAACGTTCAAATCCTGTCTGCAATTGCAACAGTTTGATCATGCCTAAGTTGCGTGTACTGGCTAAAAGCGGTTGTCATCCCATTGTTTCGAGAAGAGAAGAGTGGATCATTTTCAGCGTGTAGCCCGTGAGCATTTTGCTGTTCCTGCATTTCCTTTCAACTGGTCTTCAAACAGCTTCAGGCAGTACATCATCCACATCTCAACCTACCAAGGTGTGCCCTTAGGAGACATCTCGAGCTGCCATTTTTTAGATGTTTTATTACTTTCTATTGGTTTGATTTTTATTTTTTTTTTGCCATGGCAACCTGTAAAAGTTGTTTATGCTGCAGCAAGTCTACACTGTCTCTCACAAGAAATTGTGTTGATTTTCCTTTTATTTCTTTCACAGCTCAAGAGGTAGCAGCTTTTATTTCACAAGTCACAGCAGAGTCAACATTGTCTCCCTACAGTAGGTCTCTCGGATAACAGAGGTTTGATGAGTTGGGAAGCACAGGCGCAGGTCCCCAGCTGGCACGCTACCTCCTAAACCCCCGGCAACCCTACCTCAGCTTCACACATCAACCAATTAAAAAGGTATTTTACCAAACACACTTTATACGTCTCTAAGCAACAGCATATCAGCAATGTGCAGGAAATGATAGTTAAGCACCAGGACTCTAACAGAGAGAAACATATTCCTTTTTAAAGCCTCTTCTCACTGTCTTTGCAGTGGGGATGTCTTCAAGCACATGAGGAAGCTAAAATGGCACAGTGGAAAAGGAGGGGTGTAGAGAAGAGAAATAACCAAGAGAAATGGACTGTGTGTGTGTGTGTGCGGTTGAGCACTAATGGTGGACTAGTATAGCTGACCACATGCTGCTCCTCCTCTTGAGACATCTACCAGTCCATTAGCAGGCCAATAACCTGAACATGGCCACATGCACAGGCACACATACACACAAAGGTTTTGCACTATCAGCATCTATCTAAATCTCTGATTTTGTAATACAACAAATGCACACTGGTGAGGATATGACGCATGCACAGTCAGTAAATAATAATATTCCAGCTCCTGGTTTTGAACAGGAAGTAATACGTTTTTACACCTAAATTAGTTTGTCCAAGCTGTTTTTTTAAAATGTGGGTAAACATTCGAAAAAAGGCGACTGACTCCTTTCACACTGCGAAACTGGTTTGACACAGACACATTGCACCTGCAGGGAGCAACATCATCACATGTAGTTACAGAGCTCTCTCTCTCTCTCTCACACACACACACACACAGAGATTCAAAGAGTGAGCTGCTGGCTGTCGTGCAGACTGGTAAAATGGATCTGTTACCCAGTTGGTGCTCCTCTTAGTGTTGGAGCCTCCATGTAAGACGCTTCGGTCAGTGATTGTGTGTTTTCAAAACTTATTTCAGGCCTTGAGCACAGCCCACTCTCAGTGAAAGTGTGGCCGCTGTGGTTTATCATTAATACAACTGGATCTAAGATTTAATAGAACTGAGCCATTTAATATGAAAAGGAAAAATTTGCCATTTTTGGGAAATATACCTGCTACCTTTTGCTGAGGCATTAGATGAGAAAATCAATACCATCTCATTTGGATAGCTTATTTAGCCTCATGGTAGCCTATCTTAGGACTCGGAAGCAAATCAATTTGAAATGGTCTGGTCCACAGAGGACTGGGATGGGTTAGGGATCCACCCTTTGGATCCTTTGTTGCCCTGGAAACAAAGAGCACATTTCTTCAAGTAGCAAACTCAAAGGCTGAAAAATGACGCCTACGTGGAAGTACAAAAAAATGCAGTTCATCGAATGGCCGCTGGCTCCAAGAGTCAGTCAATCACCAGAGATTCCCATGTTAAAATGGGATGACAATTGTATTTTTATACAATATTTTTTGGGATCATCCCAGAGTTCTGCAGACTCAGGCACTGTTAAGATGAAAACAGTAGACTTGTTGTTTCCCTGTTTCCAGTCCTTATGTTAAGTTAACTGGCTGCTAACAGCCTCATATTGCAATGGACAGATATGAGTGGTGTTGATCTAACTCATGGCAAAAAAAAAACAAATGAGCCATAAGTTGATGGTCCCCATATCTGTAGCATTACAAGTGACTAGTAATGTTAGTTAATACCACCTTCCCCCCATGGACTGAACCTAGGAACACTCAAGTCTGGGTTATGCTCTATGTTGACTGACTATGTCAAAAGGAAAACATGCTCATGTCTGTTTGAATTGGTCGTCATAGTTATTGAAATAATGGTGCTCCTTTCCAGACAGTCTCTCATGAAAAGTGACAGGAATAGTTGTGTAACAAATGAAAAAGGAGAGCTGAAGCAAGACGTTCAAACCCCACTCACTGCCTCACCTCCACAAAGTTGGCCAATGTGGCCACTGAGTGGGTGTGAATGTCAAATTGTCAGTTTTGGAAAGTTACAGAAAATGTTGGATCCAGCCTGACCTATTCTGACGTTGAAGAGGTGTGTGGGGGTAATGAGCAGTTCTGATGAATTACACACCAGTGCATCATTTTTCCACATAAAAAGATGATATAATTGTTATATCAGAATACAATGATTAAGACCAAAATACTGCACATAGTTCAATACATTTAATTTTAAATTAACTCATCTTTACCGGAGAAATTTCTGTTTGCATACAAGATTGAAGGATGCCACAAAAAGCTAAAGCTGATAGATTAGATCAGCTTTAACTTAGATTACTTGATTGGAGAAATTTAACTGGTGTAAGTGCTGAAGTTCACATTAGGCAACATGCCTGAGTTTGTTTCTAAACAGAAGGCGAGCCCACTAACAGGCATCAGAAACATTCACACACTTCAGATATCATGCCAGCTTCATCGGAGAGAGATGAGGATGGAGGGAGGCGAGGAGGAGGATGGAGGTTGAAGGCGGGGAGAAACAGCAGGAGGGAGCGAAGCTGCTCAGGGAGACGGAGATGAGTGGGGAGAAGATGGAGGCAGGAAGTGGGGAAGAAAGGGGAAGAGGAGCACAGAGAAGAGAATAAAGGGGGTTAGGAGAGAAAAGGGATTACTGTACATTGAATTGAGCTTTCTGGTTCATTTATATGTTTTATTCTCTCACCCCCTCAACTCTGTAGTAGGTGTGTAAATGTGGAGTTCCTCTCGCTCTCTGCTCTTTTCACCCAATTACCCAACCACCTCTCTCTCTCTTTCACACACACACACACTGACTCTCTCTTTCTCACTCCCTACAGTCCTCTGCATTATTCATGCTTTTGGGTGTAACCTCATCAGTCAACACACACCCAACTGACAACACAACACACACAATGCCAGCTCTCTCTCTTTCTCTCTATCCCTCTCTCTCTATCTATCTCACGTCACATACATACACACACACAAATTATTCATGCCCACACTATTAACAGCTGTGGGAGACACTGAGGATGCAGTCAGCCAGTCGCATACTTTGTGAATTTGTTGATCACATGTTCACCTCCGCTGTGTGCAGACCATGACAGAGTAAACAGGTGACATACATACATAGAAGAGGAACACGCTGACTGCTCTTCAGCTGCGTTGTTGCTCCAAGTCTAAGAAGAGCTGACTTCAAGCCTTCAAGCTGAAGCTGCAACGCCAATATGGAGGGGGGAGGGTTGCACATGGATGGCTGCTAATGCAGCACAGGCTGGTTACACTGATGGAAAGTAATTTTTGTAAATTCTTATCTGGGGAAGTGGTTAAAAATCAGATGCTGCCCCAGGAGAAAAGTATGCATTTACCTAACTATAATGAATTAGCTTCAGTTAGGCTATTTGTACCAGAGAACCAGAGTGCACTTATGGTTCAGCTGTGGTTCACACGTGATTAAAGTTTTGGAAGAACAGCTTGGAGGTTTACACCCATTACTCAGCTGTTAGATCGCCTTCAGTAATGGGTTTATTGCATTGAGAGTATGTCACAGTGGTCAGCCAAATATCCAGCTAGTATTACGATGGCATCAGTGCAGTAGGATGTAATTAGCCTGGCAAATGAGCACAAGTAGTTTGTGTTTTTAATGGGTTTCTTTGTACTCGTGATGAGCCAATGAAGCTGCATTCAAAAAATCCATCCTGAGGAAAAGCTGCAGTGAAGGTAGAGGTCACGAATTAAACAATATCCGCAATCTCCAACTGCAAAGTGAAAGGCTGAGGCAACCATGTCACTTGATCCCTTTAGCCACGAACTAAAAATCTCTCTATATGACAAAGCCAGTGTTGGTGGTAGCTCTGTTTGTGGCTCAGTTGTATACAAGTGCAAAAACCGTTTGACATGAAAGGGATAGGCATGGCACTTTTAGCAAAGCGATGTACCACTCAGGAAATGAAGCATGAAGTCAAACCATGCAATCAGTTTCACTCATGGAGCGCTGAGCTTCCTCCTCATCCTCACAGTATAATGGCAGCCATGAGAGTGATGTCGAGCTGTGTCTCTGACCTCACTTACCTCCTTCTCCCACTACATCTGATCTCTTGACTCTTATCCTTTCACCTCCTACACTACCTTCACTTCTTGCTTGCCCCTTCACTCTTTCCTTAATTTCATTTCTCTCTTCTATCTACTTAGCTCTTGTCACCTCCTCCTGTCTTTCTGTCAGCTTTTTTCACTCTGCCTTTCCTTTCTCTTCTTGACCTTTGTCAGATTCATTCCTCACCCCAACTTGTCTTCATCAACTCTCTCAGTTGCCTCCTCTCCTCATTCCCCAAGTCTGACTTCACTTCTTTAATATCCCACAATCTGACAGCAGTATCCTGCTCCCATGGTTACTAGGGAAACAGTAACCCTGGACACCAGATTATAAAGGATGAGGGACACACTTATTGGGGTCGACACCACTTATATGTGTATAGAAAATATTGTACATGTATGTGTGTCTAGGCTGTTGTGATTACAGGACTGAACTCCTGGCTACTAAGACACACACACACACACACGTTCAGGAGTACATACTGCCTGTGCACAGCAGAAAAATCACCTGGGGATATTCAATGATTTGTAATCATTAAAATTACCATGTATGTAATTTATAAAGTGCCCTCACACTCAGAGCAAATTAGCTATCAATAAACTAATTGGAGTGTCACAAAAACAATCTGCTGACAAAAATCTTTGGAAATGATTTTATTCCAGGCAGCACGTTGATGCAATGGTTAGCACTGCGGCCTCACAGCAAGAATTTTCTGGGTTCAAACCCCTTGCCTGGGACCTTTCTATTTGGAGTTTGCATGTTCTCCCTGTGCCTGTGTGGTTCTCTGGCTTCCTCCCACAGTCCAAAGAGATGCACGTTTAGGTTAACTGGTGACTACGAATGGCCAGTAGGTGAGAGCGAGTGTGAACAGTTGCTTGTCTCTGTTTGTCTGTCTATGTCAGATCTACTCGACTGGTGACCTGTCCAGGGTTAACCTGGCCTTGCCCAATGTCAGCTCTGATTGGCCCCAGCCCCCCCACAAAACTAACAGATAAGCGGTGTAGATAATGGATGGATGTATGATTTTATTCCTGAATCAAGAGGTAAGAAAACTTTCATGTCATGAAATCAAACCCAATTTTTTATACTGAGTTTATCTAATTCTAGGCATTCTATAATATGGAGTCCTTTTGAATTCAGATTGCCTTCATATGCACAAAGTGGCATGCATGTACTAATCATCACATAATCATTGATGATACTTTCGCCTCACTGTTTACTGAGTCTTCTGCAGAGCTGTATTTAGTGACAACTATTACCAACCCAACATTTTCCACTGCTGCATGCATGCACTCAACTGACAAAACATGGAACAACTGTTATTGTGAAGGAGTCACAGTGCAAGGTGTTTAACGCCTGAGGTTAGTGATACAACAGTATTCACAGTGTGCAGCATCGAATGAGATCATGGTTGCAACTATTACTGTCTGACCTCTTCACCAAAGCAACATGACTTAGTGTGCTGTCAGTGCACACTGTAGTTATAAAGCCTTTTTTTTTTAGTTTCATCAGCTGCTCAGAGGGCTTCGCACTAGAAGTCACATTCACATTGTTTTTTTTTCTATGTATACTGTTCCTTTCTCCCACTCTGGTGACACATTGATTCAATATCTTGCCCAAGGACGTGCAGACTGGAGGAGAAATTGAACCGGTGACCTTCCGATCAGTGGATGACCCGCTGTAACTCCTGAGCCACGGCCGCCCCAAGGTGTGTTTGCTGTAGTATTACATCACACTTGCTGTTACCATAGTAACCACAGTGTCACCAAATCAAGCCGGAGTGAAACTTTAAGGATTATAACTTTAACCTCCAATGAATAAGAAAGCTTTAATCAATTTACCTCATTTCTGATACTAAAGGAAAAATATAACACTCCTTTCCCCTTAGACTCAGTTTAACTATTGCACTAATGCTTTCAGGTTGTTGTTTTATTTATTTTTTTTACTTTTCTGATAAGCATTTACTGCGTTTTCTGGAGTTTTTGGGATCCATAGAAATGATCTGATTAAAGGTTGGAAAATGCTGTCACAAGCATAAAAGTTGAAGAACACAGGCTCAGCTTTTTTCACCCCACCTCTGCATTCCCAGATCATGGATACTGGATATGTACAATCTTCATCTGAAACCCCATTAAATCCTAATGAATAAGTGATGTACACTATGCAAACTGCTCCAGCAAGAATCACATCAGATCCATTGACCGAGCAGGCTGAGTCGTTTTATTCCTTCACTTCTGTTTCAACATTTTATTCATCACCAGCTTCACTTCCCGCCAAGATCACCACGAACCCCTTCACCTCCCCTTCCTATCCCCTCCTTTCTTCCCTGTTTCACCATTCTCCTCTGTCAATCTTCCTCCCCTCTTATTCTCCTCACACGTTATTGTGTACACACCAAAATGCCTTTGCTACCCCATGATCTGCTTCACCTTAATCTTTGTGAAGAAAGGACGGGATGAAGAGGATGAGGAGGGGGGAGGCGGCACTGGCTCGGAGGCAGAAGAAGACAATAGAGCGAAGATGAAAGAGGAGAAGATGAGAGAAAGGAGACTCAAGAGGAAGAGGAGATGAGAAGAAGAAGTGGGATGAGAGGCAGCTAAAAAACCTCATGGAGGGTCATTCACCAGTGCAAAACAATTTCCTGAACAGATTTTTTTTTTTGGGGGGGGTGGGTGGGAAGGAGACAGGCTTAACAAGGTTTTAGTCTGTGTGATTGTGTGAGTGTGGTGACTCGTTCAGCTTGAAAAAATAAAATGCTAATGAGAGTGGCTCATTAAACATAGCATTTATACAGGGCAGATAGGACAGGAGATTTAATGAATTCTCCATCTTCTCTTTTTGTTGCTTGCTTCAGCTCTCATCACCCCAACACACACACGTGCACACACACACACACAGTACTCATGGGAAAGGCAGTTACTTATTGGTCGTTGAGCCAATTAAAATTGTTTTCTGGAACCACTTTTGACTCTGATGGCGCCATAAAAGCTTTCACACAAAAAAAAGAGATAAATGGTTAAAGGTACAGTGGATTTAAAGCATCTCTACACATTTGCTGCATCCCTGTGGATTATGTAGTTACTCCCTGTCTGAAACATGACATTCAGAGCTGTCATCTGGGAATGTGACTAAGATGCTACTGTAGTTTAGAGACAGACGTGCAGGGGAGGAGGCTTTCTCAAACAAAATCGCCATCAGCGTCTCATTTATTTAAGATTTTCTTCAACTTTCCTTGCTGCTTGTAATGGTTGATGGCGGCCATCTTTGATCTTGTTCACCAAATTGTTTCCAGTTGCCAAAAGAGACGACAGCAGAGTATGAAACTGTCAGAGATGTCAAATGATGACCACAGTCTGTCCTACTGCTCCCGGCGCTGCTCGTGAATACAAAACTCTGGCAAAAATTCGCTGAGCGATCTCTGCTCTGGCTCCATGTAGACTGACATCAACTCAACCTATTTCCATGACAACTGTCCCCAAAGTATCCTGTCTCCATGGGAACTGTCACCATAGCGAGTTGTAAAGAGTTCCTGAGGTGATGCCATGTTGACATGAGCCACAGTGGGATGTTATGCTTTTTTGTTTTTTTCCACTGTAAAATATTAATCTAAAATGAAAAATTTAAAACTGTGTAATAATAAAAAATAAAAATAAAAAAATATATAAAAAAGAGATGGTAAGACTGTTAATACTTGAAGTTATTAATGGCTATGCAGCAAATATAGATAAGAGAAACAAAGAAGATCACTCACTTTATCCATTCAAGTTGCTGCTATAATCTAATTTCACCATATAAAGATAATTATGTCTAATTATGTTCAACTAATCTGATTGTAATCTATTGTATAAAACCAGGATAATTACAATTAATACCTGGACTGATCTGATGGTCAGTGGTGATTAGAGTTTGTTAATCAGCACTAATTACTTTATGGTCAGCTCATTTGCAGAATCTCATGCGCCTCTCAAGACAGGCAGCAACGACTGCTTCCACTAATTGATACCTTGACAGTCAAAATAATGAATACTGCATGAAGAGAATGAAAATATCACATTTGCATGAATTATTAGTGGGTTGGTCGTCCCTCTGGGAGCATGAAGGGGAGGACGAGGAGCGATGGTGACACAGACAAGCAGTATCAGTATCTCTCTGGCAGTCTGTCCAGTTGTGGCTTACAGCTGTGGATATCAAACTTTTTTTTCTCGAGGGACTCACATTCAGACGATTTATATTTTTGTGAGGAAAAATAATGGTATGAGAGATTATGTGTGTATTGGCCTACAGTCTGTAATTTTATGCATCCTGTCTTACATTGCTGTGCAACATATCAGAGCCAAGGCTGGTGGGGAATAAATTTCAAGACAAATCACTTCGGCTCTGTACAGTACACAACTGCAGCAAAGTCTGCTCTCCTGTTTCATTCATTCCTTCCCTCTGCGTCCCTTTTCAACGAGGTGGATGGAGAGCTAATCAATTCTCACTGGGATCTAAAAGGCCAGGACTCGGGCTACAGCCTTCTGCTCAAACTAATATCACACTCTGTCTTTTAGCTCCACCCACTCCACCTCCTCACATCTGCTTCAGTTTGGACTCTTTCTCCAGTTTTTTACACGGACGTTGTCAGAAAACTGCTCTTTGGATGCAGCGATTTAATTTGTTTCTCATTCAAGATATACAGATAATGTCTTATTATAGCTTGACACCTGCAATATGGAATGAGTCATTATTTCTGAACACAAGAGGGAGAAAGATGGAGAAAGTTGACAGTAGATGGGGGCAGGGTGAGGAAGTGAATAATGAGACCAACAGTAGAGAAAGAAAGTCGTGATGGATAAATAAAGGAAAAAAGTGCAGGAGGATGAGCATCACTGCTATTACTTTAAAAGGCAATATTCAACTGTAATATATCCAGCTACTGTATCACAGCCAGCCCAGTGACTTAAGCTCTTATCTCGTCTTGTAGATTAGCGCCCACTTAGACCTTTGCTGAGGATCTGATAAGCTCCAGCTTCTGCGGAGGCAACCTCCTGAGACTACTGGCCAACAACGCAGTTTGCTGAATGACTGACAGCTGCGGCGTCTAGACAATGATAAGTTAGCCTCCAATCATCACCTCACACTCTTACACACAAACACGTAAATCCCTCTCAATATTTGACTCATCAGCACTATCCTCTCTGAGCTGGTCCTCTGCCTACACAGCACTGTTGGAGCTCTTCCACACAGCCCAACACACAATATAGTGATATCACAGTTCCCAAGAAAGAGAGAGCATGTGTGTGTTAGAGCACAAGAGATACAGCACTAGAACAAGAGAGACTCTCGACTGATTGATTAAACAATGGCTGCTCATTAGAGAGAAACTAGCCTGGGGTTGTGTGTGAGGGAGGGCAAGTGTGTGTGTGTGTGTGTGTGTGTGTGTGTGTGTGTGTGTGTGTGTGTGTGTGTGAGTGGTATTGAATGGCCTGCAGCTGAAAGAGATAAAGACAGAGCTGGTGGATAGAGATATAGAGAGACACACACACAGAGTAAGAGTGCTAAACACACACACACACACACACACACACACACTATGAAGCCGAACTCTAACATGCACATGGATATTGGCGTGTGTCTGTGGACCAGCTGCTATATATAGCACATGGGGAAAACTAGGATAACACATTACTGTTCTCCAGCTGACTGCTATATACGCGCACACACACACCCACACACACACACACACACACACACACACACACACACACACACACACACACACACACAGACCGACACATTCACCAAGACATCCACTGACACACTAACAACCTGAACCAGTGGGCCAAGGAGCCTGCGGCTGCAGCGCAAGAGAGAAACTTGACATACCATTATTTTGCTGCACTCCACAATGCACACACACTTCCATATATATACACACACACACACACACAGGTAGACATATTCACTGAGGTACACAGATACTATCTATCCTCACACTCACACACACACATCACTTACACCTGATCTATTGTGTAGTGATGATGTTCATTCTGCTGTGTGTTTAGAGACTCAGATGGGGACACTTTGCCTCCACATCTGTACAGCTGCTGCAGAAAACATCATCATATCATTGTTTCTTTCACGGTGATACAGTGAACGTCCTGCAGTGGAGCAACATTATGATTCATCAGGAGTCATGTGGCCGTCTGATGAATGTAAGCCCAATATTCAGGCTCTTTTAGCTCTGTTTTCAGTCTCTACCAACTCCTGAGGGAAATATCTGGCTCTTCAGCTGCTAAATACTCCACTGTGTTCACCTGCTAGTCTCCAGCTGTGCAGTCGTCTGCTGTTTGGTGCTGGGCAGGTAGAGTAAAGTGAGTTTTACAGCTTTTTGGCTGGAAACAGCTGCTTGCTTTGCCAGGAAATAGCAAACAACAAACAATAAGAGTAAACCAAAACAATAAAGTGAGTGAACTACAGTGTGAGGTACGAGTGTCATTTGGTACATTTTAATCATAAAAATATTGATTATAGCTGCTTTAAGCTCCTGCACTATAAGCTTTTGGTTTTTATGTTCTCATAAATTTGGAGGCAGGAAAAGAGAAAAGGAAACATCGGTGTGAGTTCAGACTGAATGACAAAATGCAGAATGATAATAAAATTGATAAAGAGTATAAAACACACACACACACACAAACTCATGAACTCTTACCTTCTTGGTGAAGTCCATGGCTTTGAGGATGGAAAGATTAAGTGTTTCCAACGAGGCCAGAACTCCCTCATAGTCCCCCATGTGCTTGGCAAAGTAGTCTGCACAAAGACACACACACACACACACACACACACACACACACACACACACACACACACACACGCACGCACACGCGCACACACGTGCACACACGTGCACGCACACACACGCAAATTGGCACATTACAAGGTTATTTAAAGTCTTTTTTTTTTCAGAAACACAAAATGATTTGCAGCTTTTTGCTGAAAGTAGCGGAATTAATATGTTTTAAAGAAAATAATTGAATTTCAACTGAGAAGCAATTTTTAATAATAGATAAGAGAGAAGGAGGAGGTGTGTGTGTGTGTGTGTGTGTGTGTGTGTGTGTGTGTGTGTGTGTGTGTGTGTGTGTGTGTGTGTGGGCAGTCTACTTACCACAGAGTTCCTTAGTGTCAACATTACTATCACAGCAGGGCAGAGGAGCAGCAGAGGGAGAAAGGGGTTGGGAGAAAGGAAGGAAGGAATGAAGGAAGGAAGGAAGGAAAGAAGGAAGGAAAAGGATCAAGAAAAGGAGGTTCAGAAAAGGAAAGTCTTTTTGCATGCAATCTCACACGTACACGCACACACACGTGCGCACAGACACACAGACACAGATACAGACAGACACAGACAGACAGACACACACACACACACACACACACAGACCTGGCGTTTGGCAGGCGGGGGGTGATCTAACAAGGCTCTCTGACAGGAGTCTGAATCAATCCACGACCATCATTCATGCTCAGTTCACTGTGTGGGACTCGTTTGGCAGCGAATTCTTCACTGGCATAAAGGAAACTTTCCCTGGTCGACCGACCAGGAGAGAATTTAAACAGAGATGCTGCTGCCGTAAAGACGACCCCTCATTATGCCGGCTTTGTTTATTCACACTTAACCAAACAAGCCCTGCATAATGCTGCCCCAGGGTGTCATTTTAGATAGCATGTTCTGGAAACAGAGTTGTGACGTGTACACAACAGCGTGGGGCAACACGCATCTGTCCCAGCACAGATGTCGACCCAGCTAATTGCCAGAGCAGCACTTCCACATAGGACCTTTTATACACAACAGTAAGGTGGAAAAAAGGCACAAGGTTCCCACCTTTAACAGGCTGTATAAAAGGGGCTAAAGAGGAGAGGCATGAAGGAGAGAAGGAAAAGAAAATAGGAGGGATGATGGTGTAACTGGGAGAACTGGGGGCAGAGGAGGAGACAGACAGAAAGACTCCATCTGTTCATCTGTTCTTCATTATAAATGACTAAAGGCTGCACATTATGAAGTTTCTGATCTCAGAGAAAAAAAAACACTAAATTGAAATGACCTTTATGTTTTGACTGGATGACCCTTCTTCAACAGCCTGATTGGATGATGGCTCATATTATCTTATCAAGCAGCAGTTTCATTTTGCGTGCAGGGCTCCAGCCAGAGTGAATCCTGATCTGTCACTGTGACAGATGGGCTTTAAAAATATCCACCACGTCTCTATTTTTTCTGTTTAAATCTGTGTTTGGGGATGTGTGTGCAATGAGGCTAATAAAGTTGTTCCAACATTTAGTTGGCTAAAATAACAGTGGCAGATTGTTTACTATCCGAATGGCAGCTCCAGATGTAGACTGCATGTTCACAGAGGAAGTAAACCAGTAATTATGTTTTTCTTTGCAAGTGATATGGGCACCTTCGTTTCATTAATCCTTGGGCTTCCACTTTATCATGGGCAATAAGAGTCAGCATATGTTTCTGTAGTAACATAACATTTCATTAGACGAACATACATTTTAATGAAACCATATAAAACTGCTGATGTGCAGCTCTCCCTCAGTGTCTCGTTTACATCTGTACTGCTTTGTGCGATTTAATACTGCTGTATTTCATTGTCATCAAATTGGGGTTATGGTGTTTGAAAGACATGGGCAGGGAGAGTCTATAGAAAAATCTAATAGAGTTGCATTATGGGAAATATATGATCCAGATTGACGTGTGATAGGGGCTGGACAGACCAAGTTTCTGTTGCTCCAATTATGACAAGTAGTTTTTGTCATATTTTTTTATTTGGGTTATTTATTTTATTGACATAGAAACAAATATGAAAATTATTTTTTTTTCACCAGTCAGAGATAAGTTTTATTTCATGCATTGATTTACTTGTGTGCATAGAGAAACTTTATTTGTTTCTCTAATGACCATTTTTATAAGCTTGTTTTGAATGATGCTCAGGTGCCACTGTTTGTTGATTTGACTAAAGAATATGTCAGACATACGAGTTTGTCGTTCTATTTGAATTAAAATCTATATATTAGGTGTAAAAAATGCAGAAACTGATACAAGCTCCAGACCAGTTTGAACATCACCTGTTTATGCTCTACCCTTTACCCTGCACCATTACAGTGCTCATAGGACAATCTGGTCAGAAACAGAGGTCTTAAAAAACAGAGCTCCAGGAAATGGGAGGAAACCAAAGACTGACAGAGACAGACAAATGACTGGAAGCAGGACATCACTCAGTCTCTGCCTGCTCCCACCCTCATCTCCATCCATCAACTTCCTGCTTTAACAGGAAACGCTTACATCGTCATTTCAGCTTTTACTCGGACCAATCAATAACTTTATCTGCTGTCACATGATAATGCTGAGGCTTGGCATGTAGCTGCCAAGTCTACTCACCTCCAACCAATGAGCAGAAACTTTTCTGACTGCGTCCACTGCAGTGAGTAAGATTTATAAAGCACAACTGTCTCCTGAAGGCAAGACGGCCGACATCAGAGATGGCAGCACTTGCAGTTGCACGGTCCACTTACTGCACTCATTTAAAAAAGAAAAAAAAAATCTCCACTAATCCCTGCATGTGGTGGAGGACACACATATCTATATATATATATATATATACACATATATATATATATCTATAGCTATATATATTGAACTTACTGTTACTACAACAACCGTAGTGGTCAGCTTTTGTTCTGCTTGGTTTCATTTTATTTGAGGACCTGCAGGATTCGGAGCTTGTGCGAATTAACGGAGCTGGTCCTTTGATTACTCAGATCTCACTGTGTCAGCACACTTCCCCTGATTACAGGCTGAATGAGCTGATTGGCTGTTTATAAAGGGTCAATAAACTGATTTAATGAGAGCCAATCAAAACAGTGTCCTGGGTGGCGGCAGCCAAAGAAAGGTTAATGTCCTGGAGGGACAGGATGACTAATGCAAAAATAAATGATGAGAGAGAAGGAAAGATAGTGAAAGATGTAAAAACAGGCAACACTGCCATTCCTCCATTTCTACTTTTCTTTTATCATTTTGTCCCACTGTCTTTTTTATCTCCTCTCCTTTTATCATCTTTTTATTTTGTTGTTTTAATATTGAAAGTGTCACTTAACATAAAGGGCTTCGGTACAAATGGTTCTCCGTGAAAGAGCATTCAGAACTGGATGTGACATTTCCTCGCTGCAGGACATACTGCACATTTTACCTAAGTGTGCATACTCACATACATACACACTCACACACAAAACTGAAAAGCCTGGTGCTGAGGCTGAGGCAGAAGGAAAGCATTTCATAATTGATAGTGAGATGTGATCAAAAGCAAAAGTAGTGGTGGAGCGAGTGCACAAACACGCGCATGAATGTGCAAGAACTGTATGCAGATTTATTTCATGCAGCTACACAGAGAGCGTGTTACATGCTGTAGGCAAACACACACGCACACACACACACACAGAAATACACACGAGCATGCAGTGGCAGTGGAGTAGTGCTGACCTGGTGTTATCAGAGTCGATGGTGTGAAACAGCTTCTCCAGCTCCTCCTCATTCAGTGTGCCATCAGAGAAGAAAGCCTGGAACTCATCCAGAGACAGCTTACCATCATCTGCAGGAGAAACACACACACACACACCATTGTGAAATCATCTGTAGTAACTGTAGTAGCTCTTACACTTCTACGTCACTGCAGCAAGGTGAGAAGTTAAAACCATAGACTTGGTGCCTGACTTTTGCCAAATTTCCAGCTAATCCAAAAATGGGGCAAGGAGTGGGTCTCCCCAAACCAGGTTTGCACCGAAGTCCACACACCGCTCGGTTAAAACTCTGGAAGGGTGTTACTGACAACCTCATGCTTCTTTCTCTTTATGCACATGGGTCTCATGAGGGGTCATTATAAGCCCTTTTATGAGACCTTTGTGAAAAATGTACTTGCAGTACAAAGATATATAACGCTCTTTTTCATTGGGCAGAAATTCAAATTGGATTCTTCCTCACCACATGATGTCCTGCAGAGTCCAGTATCATACCAGCAATAATCTTAAGATGATCAGATCTTTGTTGAACATGCAGTGGGATCTTGGGACGACCACATGTGAGGGTGTGACTTCATTGATCATAAATACAGAAACAAGGCTTTATTCTGCATCTAGAGTTTATTTTAGCCAATCTAATCCAGTGTGAGCGTTTCTGTGGTGGGCCAGGGCAGCGGTTATTCACGGCTTTGACTCCATCCTGTTTCTGCTCGCTCGTATGCCTGACTGTCTGTCTCACCACATGATGCAGAGCTAGATATCAAATATTAATTCCCTTGCCCTCAAAGTGTGGTTGCCCTTGAGTGTGGCTGACTGGATGCAGCAGCTCGAGCTGTGGGACCACTGCAGAGAGCTGGGAAACCACAGGGATGGGAGGACTGCAGCCTTACAGAGGGCTGAATTCAAATACACTGCTCTTAAATCTGCCTCATACTCTATATTCCAATCCTGTTGTCGCCCAATTGCTGAATCCAGCTTATGTTTATTAAATTCTCATTTTAGCATCACTAATTGATTCAGTTTTTGTTGCTTTCTTTCTTTCTGTTTTTTTTTTCTCCCTATATTTGACCTCCTTCTCTCTTCCAGCACAGAGACAAGAAATGGCACTTCCTGGCTGAGTTTGAGTTTTGACCACTCAGAGAAAGACTTCACACAGTTTTTGAAACAAACTGTCAGAAAACAAAACTTTTAGGAGCTCCACAATCAAAGCCAGTCACATTCTGGCTTTTTTCCTACCTCTTCCTTGCCTCACTTCATACCCCTCTCCCTTTTTGTCTCTCCATATATTTTATCCCTCCTTTCTTCACACTCCTTGTTAGCAATACACAAAGCGGAAGGAGGATCTCTGATGCTGTGCCATGTTGATTTCTGCTGCACACAATAAGAAAAGCTGTCACAAATGGCTTTCTTTCAGTGACACTTGGCATAACCTTTCCACGACAGAAGGCATGTTTGTTTGAGGCAGACTTCTGAAATGCCACTTCTTGTGTTCACAGCACCAGTCACGTTGTCCCTGCACGCCCAGGCTCAACTGTTTATTCAGACTCAGTGGCCATGACTATTTCTAACCTGCCCTTCTCCAGCGCAGCAGTGAGGCAACACTGAAGGCACAGGCACTGGTGTTTAATTCAGCAGTGACCCAATTTACTGCGTGCAGCCAGCTAGCCCGGTTAGACCCACTTAGGAATTCTTCAGCAACACACCAGAAAAACACAGCAACGCGCACACACGCACACCACTCAAGCAAAGCAAAAAGCAAGCTAACCCAATTTCCTAAAGCATGAAATACCCCCAAATTACACAGGTCTAACAAAGAACTACAGCTCCTCTGATCGCTGCCCTGTGCTGACTGTCATATACAGATATGCTTCTTTCTTGGCACATGCTGCCCTCTCACACATATATACTGTGATATAATGTGATACTTTCCTGTTTTCCATTGGGAAATTCTCTTTTTGTATTCACCCAGCCAGGTGTCATTGTCAGATACACAATTGCCTCCATGGAACATTTCAGCTGATTCCCATTATTTCAGTCCTGGTTCTCAAGCCACCAAATCACCCTACAACTCATTTAACGGAGCCTCACTATAAATGATGTACAACAACCCTGGCAAACACTGTCTCCTCATGAACCTCTTAAACTAGCAACAGAGGGGATGATGCAACCTCCAAGAGCATCCCATCTCGTCCAGATGAGACGCCGTAGAATGGCCCTATTTTCTGAAGATGCTTCTATTCCACTGTCCCTAATAGTTAATGGAGGGAAATCATCTTTGATGCAAAAGGAAACACCCACACTGACAAAACCTCTTCTGTAGCTTCAGGGCAGAGACTGGGTGGCTACAGTTGGATCAATTTCAACAGTGTGAAATAAATTCAGTTTATTTCCCATGTCATCAAAATACCCACATACTGTGTAAATAGGCTCTTGCTGTTCACCTAAGACCTGCACCTTTTATTAAAGAGAGCAAGGAAAAGGAAATGTCTGTCATATTTTAGAGTGAATACTTTGAAAACTTTGAATGAATGAGTTTTTCTTCCTTCAGCGCTGTAATTAGAGTTGCCAAGAAAGCTTGACGCAGAACACGTCTGTATAGCAGCACCCGAATGTTTAAATGGATGAATAAAACCATGGGAAACAAATAAGAACAGAAATAAAAGAGGCAGCCGGCAGGTTCTCTACCTAAGCCCTCGCTCTTTGTTGCTCTAATATGGTACACATACTGTGTGTGTGTGTGTGTGTTTGTGTTTGTGAGCAAGATTTCCATAATTTAATCATGCTGTGCCATGGTCTTGTACATTAGCGGTACAAACAGGAAATAGAGGAGGAGACATGATGAACATCATCAAAGTTGCAGTGGGCAGTGTTGTATAAATAAAATCTGTTTTAAACTGTAGGAAGCTTTTTTTAATAGTGGTGAACTAGTATTATATATGATGCGTTCTGTGGCCTAGAAATAAAACCAGCAGGTCTTCTATAATATGGAGCCATCACCATCTCTGTTATTATTTTTACAGTTGTACAGTGTTTCTGTATTTGCAACACATTTCTTAATACCACACACTGTATGTTTAGCCCCATTGATGAATGTGGTTCTTTTATTGGCTGGAAAAGAACAGTGGGGACAGCTCTGTAAACGCTCATGTGAGTGACTGACTGAGTGAAAGAGTTCAGTGATGAAGTTACATGATGGTCAACTGGCCAACTCCCAATGAGAGCTTCCCTATTGGCGCTTGCTCTTTTAAATAAACACAAAATGGCACAAACATTTTCTATTAGAGGTGCATTTACAACCAGTGGCACTGTTGCCAATTTAGCACATTTGTGCCTAGATTTACTGATTTCTTTTTCTCCAAAAAGGCACCTTGCAAGGAATTGAAGATCTCAGCCAGTGCTGCCACATGAGCGAGAGTCACACCTCCATCTGTATCTGCTCTGTTCAGTGGGTGGAAGTTTGTTTCCCAGACAGAGGCTGTTTGCTGTGAGAGCGACATTATAAGAAAGATAGTCTGTAACTTCTAACTTCTAATGGTTATAAAATCAGGATTTTAGAAGGGCAGAGCAGCAGCTTGGAAATGGCTAAATGAGAACAGCTTTACTAGGAATTCAGTTGTATTAAAAAAAAACTGTATAGGAGCAGAGAGAGAAAAAGAGAGAAGGAAAAAAGATAAAGGGCTGAAACTAGGCAGAATGCAAATACAACACAACAATGTCAGTTGTTTACAGCGTCTACACACCAGTTTACCACAATGTCCTCAGTGTCACACACAGGGTTACAATGTGCTCCAGCTATAAACTAGGTTTTGACCTGGTCTTATTTATTTGGATTATTAATTATTTCTAAACATTGTCGAAATGTGAAAGATTTTTTTCCTCATTTGCTTAATTTGCATGTTTCATTATGGCCGTGAATTTCAGTTCTCACATTCACTGAACCAGAGTCAGCAAAGGCAAATTAGCAAACTTCAAGACAGCGTGCGGTCTCTGTTTCTATGTTTTCTGTTCCTATTTGTTCTTCGCTAGTCCCATATGACACAGACCTGGTCCATGAGATAATAGTTTGTTAGCATATTTACCTACTGTTGTCATTTTACAGCCTACAGCTTTATTTTAGTGTAATAAACCTGTGTCGCTGTTTTTTTCAGTCTGGTGGAGGATTGGCGTGTTTTTTAAAAATACACATTTTACTTCTCAAAGTGGGTAAATTTATAATAAATTACTATTACTAACAATTACTATAAATCTAACAAAACAGTTGGTTTAAAAATAATTTGGACAAAAACAATCTTTCCCCCACATTATCCAGAATGAATCAAACCCTGCTTCTTTTACTTGTAACCTCATTTGGTGCCATTATAACAAC
>CM076652.1:6352148-6441716 GCA_038496675.1 Rachycentron canadum
AGCAGCATGTCAGTGTACTAGTGAGGATGATGCATTCAGGTGCCTGCCTCTGCCGCAGATCCAACCATCTGAAACCCATTGGCAGCCTCTCCTGCTTCAATCAGCCCTTTGGGGAGCCCTCATTTGCACAAATGGTGTTTTATGGTTGCTGTTACAGCCAGATATGCTACTTCACCAGCCAGTAATTGACTACCATTGCCCACAACGGTGCTTTTTTAATGCAGCGTGATGGTGTTTAATGGAAGATAATAGAACGTCAGCAAGCTAAACAAGGTCATTTCGGCGTGTCACGTCGGCCCTCTTTGCTGTTAATGTTATCACACGGCGCCCTGGTGGCTCGGCAGATTAACCAGCTCGCCAGGGAGGATGTCCGTATTGTGTTAATACATAGACTGATTTATTACCATTACCAGCATCAAAATAACTTCTTTTGTTTAAACCAAATCGCTTGTGAGCAGGGAGATGCTAACATTAACTGCCCCTATCTCAAAAGATTCACTCCCTCTGGAGGGAAGGGCAAAACTTATTATCCAGATGAAACAAAAGAGGAGTAATTAAAAATGTAATATAAAAATATATTTATTTACAATCAATATCATCCTTAAAATGCTACATCGATATCGGATAAGACAAAAGCAGACAACTTTTAGTAAAGATGCAAATACAATGTTTATCATTAAATGTAACTTTAAACAAAACTAAATGTTATTTTTAGTGGCAATGGTAATAATGTGGACAACCAATTTCAGAACTATATAATACTTATATCAATAATTTTAGTACATATATTTATTAATCCCAGTAATCCTCTGTTACTTCCACAATGTGGAAGTCTTCAGTGGTTTAACCGGTCCAGGACCTGAGCTTCGCCACAGGGCCGGTTAGCCTTCACCAAAAGTGTAGAAATTCTTCGCCCAGTCATTTTTCTTTTCACATTTTCCAGTTTTTCATATCAGCAGCAGCTGGCGTTTAGGACTCAACCTCACTTGGTTTGACGTTGGAGGCTGTGTAAACCCAGAAGCTCTGTCCCCACGACCCTGCTGTCAGTCACAAGGGCTAATGCTCTGCTAGCTGCTGATGGTCAGCACAGTAACATAGTGTTTCACTTTCTATTTCAACATTTGTTGACCATGCATTCAATGATTTCTGGGCTATGAGTGGGTGGCAGAAATAAGCTGTGAACACGATGCTGAATGATTTTTTAAGTTGATAGAGCAGACATGTTAGCAAACAGTTGCTTATTTACACATCCAGAAGTTATCCAGCAACATTATGACTCATTTTAAGTGTCATGGTTTTCTACCACCTAATGAATAGAAGTTCAGTATTCACACTCTTTGAAGGCTGTTTTCAATCTCTTCCAGCTCCTGAGGGAAATATCTGGCTCTTCAGCTGCTAAATGCTCCACTATATCCACCAACTTGTCTCTAACTTAGGCACTGAGTGGTTAGTTTTTTATAAAAAGCTGCTGCTGTCTGCTTTGCCCAAAAATGAGAACAGCACAAGCAAAAAGTCCATTCAATGTGGGTTGATTGATGGATTGATCGATTGACAACTAAACAACCAGCTGGAAATCGATATAAAGCTCTGTAAAGGCAAGGTTAGCTGTAGAGTCACTGTCATTGTATATATTGTTATTGAAAAATCATATAGCTGATACAGAAGCTAAGTAACAAAGTTAAAGAAATAAGTAATGTAAGTAATCAATTAATCAACTAATCAATACTGATGGTATTTAGTTAAGTTATGTAAAATGCAATAAGTAACTGATTAGATGCCCAACACTGGAAATAAGTCACATTTTAATTGACTGCTTGACAGCTTTTTAATAATTTAAGTGCTCCATCACTCCCATGATGCTGTTTAAGGTGTTACTGTAAATACAGACAAACTTAATCACTTTCTGAGCCGATCCCACGGGAGCCCAAACCTTCACATACATCAGGGAGCTCCAGTCACAACAACAACTTCAGCCTCCTCCTCATTACTGGCTGCAGCTTGTCAGCTCAACAGTCGAGGCCGAGCTTACAGTCAGGAGCTTTCAGATGAAACATTTTACCAGAACCTCACCAGATGTTTGGAACGACAGGAAGCTGCTACATTTGCACCCAACAGTTTAGTTTACAAAGAGTTGACAGGGCCAATACTTGCCATGGTCTCAGCGAGGAAATTATTAATAGAGCCGTAGAGACGTCAAACAGGCAGGGAAAAAAAGAGTGGAGGGTGGAAAAGGGAGGCAACAAGAGACCCAGGGAGGGAGAGAGAGAACATGTTAAAAGAGGAGACAATGAGTTATAAGACGTATGTGGACAGGAATAGATTTCTAACCTGAGAGCCAGTGCAGGGACAGACGCCAACGCCATTGTGTACATGTTTTGCTTCACTGTGCCTGCTTTGATTGTTTCAGTATAAACAAGAAGTTGGCATAATGAGGGATCTCTACAGTGATATATCAGTTTAAAAAAGGCAACTGTTTTTTCCACTGATGCCTCATCCTTTTCCCCTTCTTTCTGTCCTCCTTCCTACCAACAACTATCCACTCCCTCCTTTTTCACTACTAATGAAAAACTTTACAGTTAAATAGTTTCCAAAGCCCCACCACCCGCTCCCTGCCACAGAAGGTGGCATCCTCATAAAAGATAAGATAAGAGAGGACAGGAATTGAAGATAATGATAAAAGTTTGCTTTTATTCGCTTTCAGTCAGCAAGTGAAGTCAGTGGACTGAAGGAGGATGTGAGGCAGACAGTTGACAAGTCACACACAAACACACACATACATGCGTTTAAGAGTGTGGGTGACACTAAAGCCACTGAGGTAATCTTCAATAAACAGCTTGACAGATACACAGACTTTGAATAAATAAAAATAATGTAACCAACACTGGGGCTCAGAGACGTCATTGGCCTTTTACTGCTTTAACAGTGAAATATATTAAGATCGAGCTGAATAAGAGCAACTCTTCAGCACATTCATCTGACCCCTACAGCAGTTCTGGATATCACTGTCCTCATACCAATTTGGAGTATGCTTTAGACAAGCTGCCCTCTGGGGCCAATCCATCCTTTGATTAATGTGAGTGTCAGTAAGGAGCAGGAGATCCAGTACTGTGTCCACTGCCACCTCTGCACCACCACACTTCCACACTAATAACAGAGTCTCTTATTGCCACGAGTTAGAAAATCAGCAGCAAAGGAAGAAGCACATGCATTAGCTGCTATTATCCATCAGCTGTAAAGAAATTTCTGGCCTTTAACCAGACACGTCTTGTTGTCTTTTCATCTTGCCAGCTGTGTAATTTAAATACAAGCTTCAGAGACAGGGTGCTGTGTATGTTCAGCCAGCCTGTCAAATATACTTTTATTCTTAAGGTCTTAAGGTCTGAGACCACTTCCCCATTCTTTTCTTTTTATTTTGTTCATGTTCTATTCAGGGTCACTGAGGACTGTGTGCATTGGTTTGGAGGAGAGAGGAACACGATGGGCTGGCCATTATTGCTAACATAAACCTCTTCAAAGTCTGACCACTATACGCTGAAAGAAATATCCGCTAAACAAACCAGCTCCATACGCCTCTAGGATTTAAACCCAAGTAGTTCTCCCTATGAGCCACTGAGCCACACCGCAATTACACATTTTGAAAACAACTTCTCTCGGGCTAAATAGCATGAGCCACGAAACAATTCTCCTGCTGACGTGACGTTGTGTATGTCTGCAGGTAACAGATGTTGTAGTAGATGCCAGCTGCGATATGAATATTAAATGTATTTCGATAAATCAGTGACGTGTGACAGTGAAATTGGAGCAGATGTGATGTGAGTACAGACGTGTAGCTGCAGGTGTGGAAGCAGGTAGATATAAAGTAAACATTTGAACCATACTAAGACCAGAGGTGACAGTGATGGTAAATATGTGGCAGACACGCTTTACCAAAAACAGACAGCAAAGTCATAAGGATCACATGAATCAGCTCACGCTTCTAAGGACTGAAAAAGAGTTGAGAAAATTACTGCTCATCTACTGGAAAGAGCTGTCAGTACATGGATTTCCTTTCTAGTTGCTCACAGCCATAAGTAACGAAAGTTGCTTCTAACTTTAAAACCCAAACACGCTAGGTTTACCATTATATATGATTTTTAAAAAGAAAAACAATAACAATTTCCACATACATACATATAGGTGGAACAAGACTGAGAGTCTGGAGTCATGCATGCAGCTCTACGAGGCTGCACACTGAGGCACAGCAGTATTTTGAGCTGAATGCTAACATCAGCATGCTAACATGCTGACAGTAGGAATGCTAGCTTGTTTGTTTTTTTATTCAGTTAGTATTCAACAAAATAAAATTTTGACCCAATAAGGCTGATGATGCCAGATGGAAAATTGGGGGATTATTAAAATTCATCCTGAGGTAGATATGAAAGTCTGTAACACAAGTTGAGACTCGTAACGTGAATCTAATGGCACCATTGGGAGAAAAGTCAAGCAGGTGTCATCCTCTTGTTGAGTAACCTCCAGACGCTGCCATCACTAGAGCCACGCTGCTAACATAGCTAAAGGTGACAGTCCATTAATCTATTAACAGTTGACAATCATTAGTTGATTGAAATTTGTTTCATTGAATAAATTGAGCTGTAAACTAAACGAAAAATTATAATTTTTCACTCTGCCTGAGGCGTCCCCTGACTACAGATGAGGATCTGACGCCCAACAGTCCTCACCAAAGTGCTGTCATCGTCTGCACAGCAATTTTTTGGGGGCGGGGGGAGAATAGGAGGGTGGGGGTTAACTTTGGTGTCATGGAAACAGTAGCCCATGAGGCCTCATGGGAGGAGAACAGAGGGATGCTGTAACCAGGGGCAACTGGGTTGTAACTAAGGTTACAGTATCCTTGATCTGTGCAGAGGTAAACTGCTCCATCAGTGTTTTATTACAGAATGATATAACAGGACAAGAAACCTCATTTTAACTTCATGTGCAGTGGTTCTCTGTTAAGATGAAGTACAACTAGGCTCTTTTATTAGTTAGCTGGTGAATTTGAACCTAGACATGTGGGCACCATAAGGCTATAGGACTCTTAGCTGGTAAGTTAAGTAGAGGTTTATCAGTCTCGCATAACAGTGCAAATTATGCAAAGCAAAGTTTGGAAACCACAAATAAATGTGACTGCATTTATTTGTGGTGTTTGAGTCCAACTCCATCCTGTTAGATTCCCAAAGAGACCTTTAAACAGAGTTATTATTCACATAACACACACATTCAGACACACCCAGTGAGGCCATGGTGTTAATTATGTGGCATGTAAATGTCATGTCTTAAGTGCCCCTGGTGCTTTCTGGCTCATAACAGAAGACCCCCACTCTTCAGATAATACACACAGACGATGTGCACAGATACTAATCAGAGTACACACAACTTCACCTGAGTGACAGCTCCCAACCGTTGCTCATTAAGAAAGGAAAAAGTCAGGAATTAGCAGCCGCTGTTTGATTCTTTCCCACTATGAAGCTCTTAGAAGAACAAACACAGAGCATCAGTGCTGCCAATCATCTACAGTAGCTGTGTTCACCATGGAAACCCCAACATTTTTTACGCTACGGCGCCTCACTTCTCAAGTGCTGTGGCAGGTGCTTCCTCTGCTGCTAATGGTGTCATCCAGCAACAGGCATACCTTATGGTGAGATAATGGCTGCTGCCTCCAAACCTCTACAACTCAGAAATTTACATGATTTATTACCTGCTCTGACAAAATTCACACCATTTGTTTGGACTGAGATTTTAACTTGTTGTTGACACAGTTTATACTTGCAGTTGTCTGACCAACATGTCAATAGTCGTATTACAACTGAGACACGTACATTCACACCTCAAAGACCCCTTTGTCGCTGTGTAGTTTGTGATTTGCACTGCTGGGCAGATGAGATGAGATTGCCCTTTTGTTTAAACTGTAATCTCAGAAATCAATTTTCAAAAATTGCAGTCATGCACTTTATATGTATGTTTTTGTGTGATCACCTGTCAGCTAATTTAAAAGATGTCAAAGAATATGAAACAGAAGCATCAAGACAAGAATGAAAACTGAAAAATTAAAATGAATATGGAGGTTTTGTGTTATTGTAGAGAAGTTTTTGTGATGGCCACTCACTCACGGCAACTGAACCGACCTAGACTGCATAAAGTTAATGTTAGCCAATCAAAAGTGAGTGATATATCTGTCCTGCTGTTGTTTTCAGTCCACACGAAAGCTTTTGTGTTCATGTGTTTCTCAGCAACTGACTTTTTCTTTATCAACTATAATACAAGAACCTGTAAAGCTGCATTAAGACAGTTTTTTTGTTGCTGTCACTCATGGCTTTAGCTACGTTACTGACATTGGTCCAGGACCCTGACTTCATCCTGCCCAGTGAGATCTACCTGGTGGTAGTTTTTCCAACAACCTTATATGAGACACACTTCTGTGAATTAGTAAAAAAAAAATAGAAAAAAACTGAACAAAAAGTTTTAAAAGCCAAACAGTATATTTGAGTAAATAGACATGGGAAATACTTCACACCACAGATCATTGCAAGTTGATCTATATAGAGATATATAGAGACATACAGAGCCAAACGACCATTCATGCTCACACTCATCCCTACAGGGAATTTAAAGTCACCATTTAACCCAATGTGCATGTCTTTGATTGTTGGAGGAAGCCAGAGAACCCGGAGGGAACCTACGCACCATTGTGCTTCCCAAGTTATGCTATTATTTTTAAACATTTAATTTCTTGCATGACCACCCTTTTACCTGCATGCGACTTGGAAACAATGAATGCACACACATTCAAAGAGTACATTGACCATCTTACCTGTTAAAGGAGTTATTTGCAAGTTTTGCCATCACTAGATAGCCAACGTTAGCGATGACAACTGTTAACTGTCTAGAAGAAATGTTGCAAGTTCAGCATCAAACTTTATTGCTTTACTCACCAACCACAACCAGGAAATCACCCACAAACCTTTTAAAACAACACTTTAAGTTGTCAGAGCACATAAAGCACAGGTTTAACTAATCCCATTAATGATGCCTCAATCTTGGAACTGGTTAACCTTAATGAAATCCATCACACATGTTAAAATGTTTTCCCTCAGATCACAGCCTCAGTACCGTCCTCAGCCCGAGGTGAATGGCCTGTTTGACTCTACACATGCTGCCAACTGACTGTCAGATTCTTTTCAATTATCCAATAAATATGTCATAATACACTTAGTTTTGTGCCTCCCATTCCAAATTTTACCCTGCACACATACACACATACACAAATATAGACACACACACACACACACACACACACACACACACACACACACACACACACACACACCACAGCACAAACAATCACTGGGTATAATCTGTTCAGAACACAATACACCTCTGATCTCATCACTGTTTGTTTGTTCAGACTCTCGAGAGGATCTTTGTGTGTGTGTGTGTGTGTGTGTGTGTGTGTATGTGTGTGTGTGTGCATGTGCATGTGTGTGTGTGTGCATGTGTGTGTGTGTGCATGTGTGTGTGTGTTTGAGTGAGTGGGAGAGTGGTTGAAAAGGTCACATGAGTGAATCGATGATTGCCTCTCATACCTCCGGCACTTAAATAGAGAATCTGGTTGGACTGATTAAAGGCTTTGCTTTGTTCCTGATGACTTGTTTAGATTCATAATTTCCGTGGCCTTTGGTTTTAATCTTTTCCCTTTCTCATGACATCAATGAAGACTGTGCAGGTTCAGTAAAGGTGACTGTGAAGGGTGAGAACAACCGGTGAACAAAGGTTAATCTGACGATTCAAATGTTTATTTACCACCTAGAGTTTTATTCTGTTTGATCAATGGCAGATGAGAGATGTGGTTTTTGGTGAAAATGTCAAAACAGTCTATGATTTATACAACATCACAAGTTTAGAGGCTTGTTGATGTAGTCTGTGCTTCCTTTCCTTGGTCTTTGTCTCACACTGTGAGCTCTGTCTGCTTTGGAGAGGACATGAGGAGGATGGCGAGAGGAACTGGAGATGACACGAACAGAGAATAATGGAGTGACAGTGAGATACAAACAGGCACAGGTGGGACACATTGAAAGGGGCTCGAGGGAAGAGTTGGAAGGGAAAGGGTAGAGAATACAATGGGGAGCAACATGGAGAGCGACACTGAGCAGATAGAAAAGGAGAATGGGTGGGATGGAGGGGTGAGGGTGCCAAATTGCCCACTCATCCCACAGGCAGCTCCGCTTTGTTTCAGCAGTGCTGCCAAATGTAGATCGGCGAGGGAGCCCTGCCACGCAAGGCCCAAGTTTACACAGCCTTGGTGCAGCTTGCACTGCAAAGAGGGAGCAAGAGGGGGAGGGGGAGGGGGAGAGATGAAGGTGGCTGGAGCAGAGATGGGAGGACAGAGCAGAACGGTGAAGGGGAGAAAAAGCAGTTGATTGCAAAGAAAATTGACTGCAGGATTTTCTTTGGCTGACAAAGAATGAAAGAAAAAAGGGAGAGCTAATGAAAAGCACCAATAGTTCTCCAAGAGTCATTTTCTCAGTACAGTAATTGTTAGTATAGAAATCATATTGTATAATGAAGTATGTGTGGTATTAAAAAAAAAAGCAAAAGTTCATATATTTTGAATTTTCTGAAGCCAAAAACTGAGGCTGCACAAGACTATTATATTCTGCTCCTACAGTACACCAGGCTGATTTCAAAATGCTGTGCCCAAATCCCAAAACCACGTCTTCTATCCGTACAAAGCACATTCATAAAATTACAGTCCTGTACCTAAAGGCTTCCATTTGAGCTCTGTGCTCCTGCAGTTTCGGTATGTATCAATATCCCAAGTGAATGAAGCTAAAAGCGGAGAGATTGATCCCGACCCAGCAGAGGGCAAGAAAGTGTCAGGTGAGGAAAAACATCTTCAAAGGGCGTCTTAACTCTCAGCCTTTGATCCAAATCCAGACGACCAAGACGGTGAACAAAGAGACTTCAATCCCCCTTGGTCTCCTCCCCCTGCACTCTTTCTTTTGCAGGCCACCAAAGGAACCTGCATAGAATCCTTTTTACTTTTCACTCATCTGTTTCCTTCACATCACATCACTCCTGCACCACAACCTTAACTCATTCAGACCTCCTGCTGCAGGGGTCTGTTCGCTGCTGGAAGCCACAGGAGCCGTGTTGCAGCCTACTGTGCAAAACTAAATCCTTGGTCAAGTTATTCTGTTGCATTTCTGTAAACGACAACTCAGATTCAATAGTTTTCTTGGATATGTTTGTATGATAATAAAGGAGCTACAGCCAGGAGATAGTTAGGTTATTTTAGCTCAATTTATCTTATCTTAGCTTAGCTTAGCTTATCTTAGCAGAACGACTGGGGGAAACAGAGGAAACATCTAGCCTGGTACTGTAAAGGTAGGAAAATCCAGCTACCAGCATCTCTAAGGCTTCATCCGTACATAAACAGAATTATTAAAAAGAACAAACTGTGGCCTTATTAGGAGAAACATGCTGTTTATTCCAACTTAAGATATAGTTTTAGCTTTGTATTTAGTGTGGAGAGATTGGTATGAATCTTCTCATCTAACCCTGAGAAAGAAAGGCTCCGCTCATGTACCCACATCCCTCTTTACTGGAACATATAAAGTCTTTTGTTTAGAGGGCACTGAATAATGAATAATATTGTTTCCTCTCTCAGATATATCATTTTGAACATAAATCTTTTTTGGGCAGTTTTGCCTCGATTAAGGTGACAGTGCGAGAGATACGGGAAAGTAGAGGGGAGAGAGAGAGTGGATAACAGGCAGCAAAGGGCCACGGGTCGGACTCAATCCCCAGCCATTGCGATTTGGACCAAGCCTCAATGGTCAGCACTCTACCAGGTGAGCCAAGGGGGAACCCAAGTATACATGTTTGACAGATGTAATACTAACACACATTTAGCTGGCTTAACCTTGAGCAGAGTCTTACTCCCAGGCTGTTGGACTTAAAGCAAGACGAACTATTAGATATTTGTATATAAATTAGCAATTTTACAGCTTTCTGTTGACACACAACAGTAAAATAAACACGAGCTGAATTGTGATCTTCTCATTATTTTCTACACCAATAATCTATCCATCCATTATCTACAACGCTTTTCCATCAGGGTTGTGGGGGGCTGGAGCCAATCCCAGCTGACAGCGGGTGAGAGGCGGGGTACAACCTGGACAGGTCGCCAGTCTATCCGACACATGGAGACATACAGTGACGAACACCTAAGGGTAATTTAAAGTTAACAGTTAACCTAAACTTTTATTGTGGACTGTGGGAGGAGGCCGGAGGCACAGGGAACAACAGTGCGAACCGCTGCACCACCGTGCCGCCCCTCACTGAATATCTTTTATTACATACACTTCCTTTGTGTTTTTCCCACTTTTCCCGTCTTTCAGACAGAACTCCCCCTCTCTCTTCTCTCGTCTGTCTCCCTCAGCGTGCGGCACTCTGGGGCTTGTTAGCGGCAGTGTCAGTGATTAAAGACTGCAGGTAATTAGATACACATGACACCATTCTGACTGACTGGCTCACTGACGAGCTGCAGCGTCTACCAGCAGACGAGCTCAATGTTTTACTGTTCACAGTCACATCCTTCTCACTTATGTTTCCAGATGGAGCCTCAGTGTACATGCATAGCTGATCAGTTTGATAATATGCTGTGCACAATATTTCACTTTCTGCTGTTCATTCAAATCAAAAGCCAGTCTCACCACAGACCTTGAATATTCCTTAAGTGAAGGTATTTTATCACTTCATGGCAGTATGCGCTTCAGGCAACAACAGGACGTACCTGTCAATCATCATCCTGAAAGTCACATCTCTCCAAACTGGGTCATTTTGAATAACTGGAGGATTAAATTTTTGGGGCTGAGGAACTCTTGTACTTCTAAAGTTAGGGTCAAACAAACTATAAAAATGTATTGGCTTAAAGAAAAAAAAAAAAAAAAAAAGTGCCACAAATCTTAAAACAGAGTTGCTTCTTCTGGCATATGAAAAACTTCTTTTGGACAGACACAAATTGTTACTACTGATGTTATTAATTATGCATTAGCCTTATTCGCAAATATTATTTGATAGTATGTAGCTGCTGTGAGTTCCTCCCTCAGCTACTAAACGTTCACATCTACAGTATCAGGGTTAGTTTGACTCATGTTACCATCGCCGTTTCAGTCAGTGTGCACTGCGTGGTTTCCTAGTGATGGTCAATCTGCATATTTCCTGGGTCACTAGTCCAACATGTGAGGGCCGAGTGGCAGATGAACTGGTTTACACTGACAGAACACAAACTGAGGAGCCAGCTGGTTGATATGAAGTCCGTCTGTCTGAAAACCTACACCCAGCCTGACATGACTGCAGATCTGCTGGCTGGAGACTAAGTGAATGGCAGCTTGGCTGATTGGAGGACTGTGTCCCAATTAGTCAAGTCAAGTGAAGGAAAGTCACAGCCTTTGTTGTCATTCACCATATACAAAGTATACAGTTGAACAAAAGCGTTTCATATGATCCAAGGTGCAACAGCAAACACACATTCAACATCCCCAGTGCAACATACTACATATAATCAATAGAAAATTGCATCAGTGTGATGAAATTTAAAAATAAAATAACATCTAGTGTGGCTCTGTACAAAGGTAAAAAGGCGTTATCTTTGGACTTTGGACAGGCTAGTTGTTTCCCTCTATAGTCAACTTCCATGCTAGGCTAAGCTAAGCTAAGATAAGCTAACCATGTAACTCTTCATCAAAGAGCAAATAAGTGTTTTTTAACAAACTGTCCAACTCGGGCTCAGTTTTGGGGAATATGAACTCAGAAGAAGTTGCTTAACCTTTCTCGCCTTCCTTCTGCTTAATCTACGAAGCTAGTGGAGCAGATTAGCGCATCCTAGCATAATGACTAGAAGCTGTAGGAAAACAAGTTCAAGTTTAAGTACATCTACTCAAAAGGCTGTTACTTGAACGTGGTCAGAGATAATGGCCGACTGTAAATGAGAAAAAGATTGAGGATGACCGCCGCCGTGCAAGGATGCACCGTCGCTATCAGTTATTACACAACCGATCATCATCTAAAGGCAAATATTGTCCTTCAGCATCAGAGTCAGTAAAAAACAGATTCATGACTTCATCACAAGTGAACTTTTCTTTTCTGTTTACTCAATTTACTCGAACACAATGGGCAGAATTGCTTCCATTGTTAATGCATAGAAGGTTCAGAGCATCGTTCCTCCGCTGTCTCCGCCAACACTTTCAATAAGAAGATGATGCAATTTTGGGCTAGAATCAAAGAAGTGCATGTCTGCGAACTAGTGGCAGAGAGAACAAACCAGATTTGACACTGAAACTGGCTCTATCATCTGTTTTATTCAGTATTGTTGTTTGGCACGACTTTGGCGCTCAGAGGGTTAAAGTTCACAGTAACGTGTTGCATCTCATCAGAAATGCACAGACAAGAAATTGCAGTTTCTCCGGGGAGTAGCAGTAGTTTTTTCTCATGATAGAAAATAAACAGTTGATTAACTTTGCTAAAAAGCAAACATTTTAACATGTGCGAGCCAGTGATGTAGAGGGTGTGGATCGTTATTGTAATATGTAAATAAAAAAAAAATAAAAAAGACCTTCTGTTGTTTCACAAACCTAATGAAAACAAGTGCTGACTGGGAGATAAAGTTACTGGAACAGAAACAGAGAGGTGATGTCATGACTTTGGCTCTCGATAGCTTCATATTTATGATCAGCCTCTGGCCAAGAAAGCCAATAACCAAAAAATATAAAATATCAAACTTTTGCTTTAGATTTCAAGAGTGCTGAGAAGGCAACCTTAAAAACCTCTAGCACAGATTTGGGAAACAGACAGTTAACAAAGACGTCTCTTTTTAAGACCCGTGCATCATGATTCAGTCGGCTCCTGCTGAATAAACCATGAACTAAATGTTCCAGTGCAGGCCTCATCGTACTGTCTGTCTGCATCACCTCATCTTTCACTCCTGTCTCTCCCTCATGTCTGCTGCTTGTCAGTTTGTCTTTCTCCACTGATACATGTCATGCTTTTCTCTCTGTCTCATTCTTTCTGTTGACAGCAATGAAGTGAGCTCTCTCTTCATCCAAATCTTTGTCCTCATCCTTTACCTCATTTATTTATGTTTACTTTATATATATATACCTTATATACTTACGCTTCTTTGACACAGACTTTCACTCTGTTGTTCTCTTCAGTCTCAGTTTCTTAACATCTTCTTTTATTTCTCTTGTTTTAACCTGCTCTCCGATGCCCTTCATTCTATTTCAGTCTGATCTGATCATTACTTATCATTAATTTCCCTACAGTCTTGTCGACATTTGCCTCCTTACACCCGTTTGTCTCATTCATCTCTGTCCTCCCATAAAGGCTTTTGTGTCACAAATCTCTGAGCAATGACAGCTTGCTTCATGGCAGAGGATATTATCCATAAGTAAATATCAGCACTTTCTCTGTATGACAACCAGGAAGAGAAAAGGAAGATACCTGGGAGAGGAGCTGGTAATTACAACTCGACACTGAGGAATAAAACTAAAACTAAATGGAGCTAGAGCACTAGTAAGAGGTTGCTGTGCCTCAGTGTCCACACTCCCAGACCTACACTTACTGCTTTGAGTGCGTAAGTGTATTCACCTTGACAAGTAGTGCAGGACAACAATAGACACTTCTCACCCACAACGGTCACCATCTTTGCAGAAAGAGAGGGAGGGGCCAAAATATTTTCAAACTTGTAACAGAGACTGAGCAAAGACGACACATTAACAGCATCGACGGCAGCGTCATTTTCATGTCACGTGATACAGGGGGAACAAAAAGGACAGTGAAGCGATAGTACGGTAATTTTCAAATCACGCAGCCGCCGGCAAACAACAATTGTCACATGTCATGGTCACATGACTGCACAATGGCAGTGTTTGATTTAGGACTACGATACATTGTTGAAATGAACACACTGTGCCAGTAAGTCTACTGTGTACCCAGTGTACTTCAGTGCACTGACTGAAGTGTATGACTCGAGACACAGCAGGTGATTTCTCACAGGGCTGGTTGGTAAACTTCTGTATCTCCCACGCTAAATGGCTAAACACACTGCTTTCTCTGTTATTAGACCTTTCTGGCTTCTTTTCTTGGGACTGTACAAATGTGAGAAGTTTGAGTTCACCATTGTTAAAACTGAGAGGTTCACAGATTTAATCATCAAGTGAAGCCACAGATCGCAGTGATTCTTCTGTACTGTTTTCGTTTCACATAAGATTTGTATTTCAGATTAGTTTTTCTTTTGAAGCGATCACATCATGTTTGCCCAAAAAGTTGGAATTTGTCACTAGGTTCTTTTTTTTTTTTTTTAATCCTTAAAGTTGCCAAATCTGGTGAGAAAGCCAATAAATCAGCACCGCTGACTATAAATTATAAACATCTACTGACAGAATGACATTACATACTAATGCATCCAGAGGACATGGCATCAGTTAATAATGACCAACTGCTGTAAAAAATAAGAGTCAATATTCAAGAAACATCACGGAAAGACTCCTGCTTCATGCCTGAAGTAATATGGAAGCATAAATATGTAAAAAGGGGTAAATAAATTCAAAGCAGAAGAGGATTGGAGTGGAGCTTAACACTCACACTCTGTTTGCAGTCTCAATAACAGATGCTTATCATGGCTGCTAGAATGATTAATTGGGCAGAGAAATCAATAGGACTCTCTACCTGTCACGTATTTCTGAGGTATCCTTTAAATAAATACCATCGTAAGCTGTTAATTTTCTTTGTTTCATATAATTTCTGTTAAAACTGGATATTGAGATGAGAGCTAATTTAGGCAGCAATGACTCAAAAGTCTGAATTGAGTGAGGAAGAAAAGCCGTCTTTTTGAATTATGTGGCTGAGGTGAGACTGTTAAAAATCTGTAATTACACAAATCACGAATTTCCGCGTTCATGGAGGTAAATTTGATGTGTCAGCTCCAGGTTTCCCAGATGAGACTGAGGACAGAAAAAGAAAAAAATAAAACATCCCCGTTCTCGCCTCTCCACATTTACATTTATTCCTCAGTTGCTTACAAATGAGCTGTTTGCCTACACTGAATAGAAGAATATGCACCCTCCTATTTTGCTTTTAGCTGTAATGCTGTAAATCAGTCTGCTCTTGACAGCGTGGATCAACAAGCCTCCCTAAACTCCGTCTGCTTTGTGTCTTCGTGTCAAACTGTGATGATAATTAGCAGATGGCTGATGACTCACGAACCAAGAACCAGAGGGGGGGGTGGGGGGAGAAAAACCTACCTGCTACTGATTAGAAACACAGATACAAAACTCCTCCATGCGTCCCTGGCTGTGTCAGTGTCTCTCTACCCTGTAATTTAAGTCCATGGAGTCAGATCAGGTGCGTGGAGGCTCGGGTAAAGGCCTGCACCGTTGTTTTCACTCAAATTGCCTCATTAGATCAACAATATCAGGCAACACACAACTATAATTTATCATTTTCACTTGTCAATTATCAATAGAAAGTAGTGTCTAGTGTTTTTTATTCAATCTTTAAAGTTCAGTGATATTAAGAAATGAGAAGCTCATAGAAAATGGTGGACTGTAATTATAGTGCACTATATGGTAAACTGGGCAGACATAGATAAGGGAAAGCACAGATGCATTAATGATGACTGCGCTCTATTCATGTGTTCCTTTAAGCTCCTTCATGCTTCCATCCACCACTTTTTATGGGCATTTTCTGTTCATGCATAAAAATACCTGTGTGGAATGTCACAATTATATATATATATATATAAAAAGATTAAAGTTTTACATAAAGGGCTGAAGTGGGAAAAACGTTTAAACAAAACATTTTGATTTTGAGGAAGATTTTGAGATTTGTTTTCTTTTAATTTGAAGGGGGAAGGAAGTTTACCCTGCTGCTGAATGTGCTTCTTATTTGAAAGTGAGTGTTGGCGATTGTCACTTCAGAAGAGCTTTGATTGAGTCGCTATCTGAAAGAGACGAGAGGTGCTGGGCCGAGCTAGTTAGCATGTTGATTTCAGTAGAAGAGAAGACAATAGAAACAAGAGTTAATATTGATGTTGTTTTCCACCTCTGGAGACGGCTCTTGGTGAGTAAAGAAACAAAGTTTGATGCCAAACTCGCAACTTTTGTTCTAAAATGAATAAAAAAGTTCATGCTAACACTGGCTATGTAGCAGTAGCCAGACTTACCATCGCTCCTTTCACAGGTATAATGGTCAAGGTACTTTGTGAGTGTGTGTCCATTCATTCATTCATTTGTTTCGGAGCAGCTAAAAGGGTGGTCAGAAAGAAATGTTTGACCACATACTCACGTTACAAATGAATGGTGCCGAAGTTGAGCTCCCGTGGCTGCGGATTCAGGATTGAATGGAGTCTGAGTTCATTTTTAAACGTGTAATTGAGTTCACTCAGTCAGCAGTTACAGAAAATATGCAATTAAAATAGTTCCCCTGAGTTCTTATTTCATAACATCCCCATTTTACTTGCAAAGATTAGGTTTCAAACTGTAGCAGCTCAATGGACTGTGGCATATTAGAGGTGCTGCTATGAGTGCAAAGAGTAAACTAAGTGCTGTCAAATGATGCAACTGTTTCAGAGAATTATTGGCCGCTGAAATACAGCAGCCGCATAACAATGTCTTTATGTCAGCTATGATAATCACGAAAAGACACACACTATGAATATGCACACACGCTCATGCAAACATGCAACGCAAACAAGCTCAGGGATGCTGATGCACTTATTCCTATATTACACACTAACACACAGGAAGAAATTGCTCACGAACGCATGCTAGTTATATTTGCAGTCGAGGTGGATGCACACAGACACACATCCCCCTGTTGGCTGCTTCAGCAGCTCAGGGGCAGGAAGGCCAGCCCTGAAATCTGTGCTATGAATGTAAAGACAGAACTCGGCCAATTAAACCTTAATTACTGCCCCGTTGTCAGATATACAATACTCTCTCTTATTCCCTCGTTCCTCATCCTCTCCTCAAACTGCTCTTCTTTCTCTCTCCCTCTCTCGCTCTGTTCCTTGCCTCCTCTCCCTTTCTTACTCCACCTCCTGCTGTTCCCTCCGTCAATCTCTCCCTCCCTGCATCTTCTTTTCTTTTTAACAATTCTCCCCTCTCCCTGTTAGCATCCCCCTTCTCTCTCATTCTCTCTCTCACTCATTAAAACAGTTCCCTAGTCTTCTCCCAGGAGAAAGGAGGAGGATAAAAATAGCTCTTCTTCAGCTTGTGCTCACTGGTTCCTTCTTTCCAGCCTGCGCTCCATACATCAAATAACTACATTTCACTATAATAACCACCGTTCTCCCTTCCTCTGTCGTTTTTCCCTCTCTGACTCTCACTCTCTTTGCTCTTGCTCTGTATGCCCCTCACCCAGCCACACTCATATCTGACTCTTTAGCAGTTGTGCGTTTCTAACACCGATGGAGTTGCAGCAGTTGTTACCATAAAGTTGTGCACAGAGCTGCAGCTTGTTTGTGATAGAGAAAGAGCAGCGTTATCGGTAACACAACTGGTCTTTGCTCGGGGTGAGATTAGCGTGAAATGAAAATGTAGATTTTGTTCTGTTTAACTGACGTTCTGTATCTGAGCAGTTGGTAATTAGACGGGAGGGGGGGGGTATGGGGGGGCTTTAAAACGCTGCCACAGTCATAAACCATCTCTCAAAGTAACCCCAGTGAGATAAGACTGTCATCTACTGCAGTGATGTCAACATAAATACACACACACACACACACACACACACACAGCTATTGTGTTAACAACTAATAAACAAAGCTCAAACAGATGACTAAGCAATGACTACATAAAGCGAGATGGTCGTGTGTATTGAAGTGAACAGATATCATCTTTACAACTGGAGAGAAGGCAGAAGAGCTATATGCCTGATAGCAGTGAAACCCCTACACACACACACACACACACACACACACACACACACACAGGAAAAGCAAATGGCCATCTGGCTGCTATGAAAGCTAAGCTTTTAGGCTGTCTCCTCATTAGCCAAATTCTTTTTTGTCAACGACACAGCAATAGGATAAAAGAGGCAAAGAGGGAGAGGATGAGAGAGGAAAGATGGATGGAGCAGGAAGAGATGTAAAGGGGGAGACGAGATAGAGATGAGGAGAAGATGAAGAGAAAGTAGCAGTGGGACGCCAGAGGGTATAAACAAACCGCTCACTGGCACAGACACAGTCATATAAACTTTCCCCTTTAAAAAGACTTTAATGTCCCAACATGCTAAAAATACAGCACTGCAGCAGACAGACAGACAGGCAGAGAGAGAGACAGGCAGACAGGTAGAGAGAGAGGCAGACGGGTAGAGAGAGAGAGAGGTAGACAGGTAGAGAGAAGAAGAGAGAGGCAGACGGGTAGAGAGAGAGAGAGAGACAGGCAGACAGGTAGAGAGAGAGAGAGAGAGGCAGACGGGTAGAGAGAGAGAGGTAGACAGGTAGAGAGAGAGAGAGAGACAGGCAGACAGAGAGCAAGACAGACAGAAAGAGAGAGACAGGCAGACAGGTAGAGAGAGAGAGAGAGACAGACGGATAAAGAGAGAGAGAGAGAGACAGACAGGTAGAGAGAGAGAGAGAGAGAGACAGACGGGTAGAGAGAGAGAGGCAGACGGGTAGAGAGAGAGAGAGGTAGACAGGTAGAGAGAGAGAGAGAGAGACAGACAGGTAGAGAGAGAGAGAGGCAGACAGATAGAGAGAGAGAGAGACAGGCAGACAGAGAGAGAGACAGACAGGTAGAGAGAGAGAGAGACAGACGGGTAGAGAGAGAGAGAGACAGACAGAAAGAGACAGACAGACAGACAGAGAGAGAGACAGGCAGACAGGTAGAGAGAGAGAGAGAGAGACAGACAGAGACAGACAGGTAGAGAGAGAGAGAGAGACAGAGACAGACAGGTAGAGAGAGAGAGATGGACAGAGGGACACAGAGACAGAAAGAGAGACAGACAGAGAGAGATGGGCAGGCAGACAGACAGACAGACAGACGGGCTCATCCCTCAGTAGTTTCCTGCTGCAGATCTCATGTCTGTATTGAAAAACAATCATCTGTCTGAAAACCGTCCCGACGCCACAACAGTTCCCAAAATGGGACAATGTTTGTTAGATATTATTCTTGTAAATGTTTTTCCCCTGGAAGCAGAGCTGAAGATGCAAAGTGTACAAAGCCAGCACTGAACTGGAAAACATTCAGAGAGGATTTCTTCTTTTTAGTTATTTCACTGAGAAGTGCCCGAGAACAATGGACACTTTGACTTATCATTGTAAAAATAAACACAGGTGAAATCCCCTTTAGGTGCATCAGCAACATACCAAGGACTGAAACTCTGAATGAAATCCAGTCACTATTAATGTTGTTACTTATATCTGTGTGTGAGTAGTACAATGACACCAATGAGAGAGATATATCAAACTGTCTGCATCTCGAACAAAGGAGACATAGAGACTGACAGCTGACAAATGCTTGTACCTTCTGTCATTAAAGTAAGAGCAGAAGTTCATAAGAAAATAGTGAAAATGTTCAAAAGTGCATTTTCTTATGTGAGATCTCTTAATACTGTGTATCATTCACCTGGGATTCCTCTAAAATCAGTATATACAGTATAATATCATGCATCATTTTACAAACATGTTACCTCATGAAATTCTTTAATGTATAATTTTAGGACATTTTCAGTCATGTTTTTTCATGCAGCGAAACTTTGGATGAATTCACTCACCGTCTTTGTCAGCTCTTCTGAATATCTGTGAACACAAAGCGAGACGGAGCAGTTAGTGTACGTGAAGGCGTCAGCAATGAGCTGCTGGAGATACAAAGGAAGGGTTACACTTAATGGTCAGTGAAAACTTAAGTGTTATTTACTAAAAGGCTGTGATATTTAATTAATTTGAATTTGAACTTTACATGTCTACATAGCTGTTATATTAATGTGTAGGTGCAGCTGTGTATCATCAGCATAATGACATATTATGTCTGCGTATTTTAGAGCTGAGAGTCAGGAGATACACAGAAAAGAGAATTGGACCCAAAACTGAACACATGATGTGGCATTTGAGTTGAGAAAATCACATGTCGTAGTCAGTCTTTAATGAGGAATCAGAAACAATCAATCAGGCTATGACCACAACATATTACAGAAGTTATTTGCAGTCATAAGAAATCATTTTTCAAGTATAATTTGGATATTGTTTAAGTGTTTAAAAAGCCTGCTCAATTATATCATGTGTAAAACAATGTCATGTCATGTTGTCAACCACAAAGTCAACTTACAGTTCAGTGCAGTGAGTCTTTTCTAACTGAAAAGTAAAACTGTCACATGGTTGAAAAATACACAATGATAAATATCAATGTATTAGTTTTGGTTGAGAGGAAATTTAGCAAAAGACATAAAAAGCTGCCTCAAATATTTTGGCAGGCTCATCACTAACAATCACCGACGATCAGCAGCTGCAGCTCCAGACTGGAGCTGGTGTCATTTGTTAGTTTAATGAGGAGGTTTCTCCTGGAGGTGACAAGTGGTTAAACACACAACAAACTGTGTTCTTTTTTTTTGTGTAGCAGAGACTCCAGGAAGCGGGAATAGAAATGTCCACACATAGAACGAACAACGCACACACACACACACGCTTAGTGAGTCTCAAAAAGATAAAGTGCAGTGTTGTGTGATAAGACTTGTTAGGTGCTACGGGAATGAAAAGAGTGTGAAAACTGCTCTGTGTGTTTGTGTGTGTGTGTGTGTGTGTGTGTGTGTGTGTGTGTGTGTGTGTGTGTGTGTGTGTGTGTGTGTGTGTACATCCTGCAGGTAAAGGCAGGAGATAAATGAAAGGAAAAACCTGACATATTTTCAGAGAAACGGGGCGACAATGCCCCCGATCCACAGGGCCGAGGGGTCACTGAATGGTTTAATGACTAGGAAAATGATGTGGATCATATGCTGCAGCCTTCACAGTCACCAGATCTAAACCCAGCTGAACAACCATGGGAGACTTTGGACCAACGGGTTCAATAATGTTCTCAACCACCATCATCAAAACACCAAATGAGGGAATATCTTTTGGAAGTACAGTGTTCATCCCTCCGATAGAGTTCAGAGACTTGTAGAGTCAATACCAAGGAGCACTGAAGCTGTCCTGGTGCCATGTGGCGTACCCACACCTAACTAAGATACTTTATGTCCGTTTTTCCCTTAATTTGTCAACTGTCCGTATGTAGCCACACACACACACACATATATATGGAAACTGCAGGCTAATTTATAGCTTCAGTGAAAGCGTCTCTCCCTGTGGAATTGAAAGTGGCAGGTCTGGTACTTTCATCAGTGTTTCAGAGCGTTGGGAGAACTGTTCCTACTGACAACGAGTGCCAGAAAACAGCACAATGACACGGTGGAAGACAGAAAGAAACACACAGTGAGGGGGACGCAAAAGATGAAATGGAAAGACAGGTCTGATAGAAAGACAGCGAGGCCTCTAGCTGTGTGTGGAGTGTGTGGGTATGTTGATTAATTAATTTCATGCCTTTATGGTGTTAATTTTGAGCAATGTATGCAGTGTATTTAGCCATATTGGATGGAAATTGATGAGTGGAACATGGATGGACAGAAGAGAAGTGGATTATTTTACAGGAATGTGTTTTGAAATTAGTTTTTTTTTTAAAATGTTTGGTTACTTTATCCTTCTTTTTACTTGTCACCTGTAGACTTCTGTAGCTGTAACTATTCTTTGTGAAGGACCAAACTGACTTACTAAAAGGACAGATTTTACAGATTTTAACTTAGTGCCATTATACAGACAGGGTGCAAAAGTCCTTCCTCACACTCAAGACTAAAACTGGAGCAGAGCTTATAAGATTTCACACCTAAAAAATTATGCAACTGTCAGGAAAAAAAAAAACCTCCAAAGACTTTTCTCTGACAAAAGATACAAAAGATAGAAGCATTTAACTGTTTAAACTTCAAAATGTTCAGCTAACATCCAATATTTCAAGTAGAACTTAAACCATTACTCAACCAACAGAAAATGAATCTGCAACTATTTTGAAAACAGATTCATTATTCATGAAAAAAATAACAAACCCTCTTTGTTTCCAGGTGCTGAAATTTGAATATTTGCTGCTTATCCTTCGAGTATACGACAGGAAATTCAACATCTTTGGGTATAGGGGCTGTTGGCTGGACAAAACAAACTTTTTGAACAAGTCATGATGGACTCTAAAAAATCTTTGAAAAAGCTTTTTTCACTGTTTTCTGACTTTTAATGAATCTATTAATTGAGGCAATAGTCTTCAGATTAGTTGAAAATCATAAATTGCATTCTCAATTTCAAGGCAATGTAGACAGACAACATTAACAACATGACTGATGTCCGGTTCAAACATCAGGATGAGATTTGAACACAACACAACACATGTTCATGTTTTTTAAACAAGAAATACACATAAACTAATCTAGCGATCATTTACTCTGCAACTGTGCGACTGGTAAAACTATAAATAAGTGGTGCATTCAGGCAGCGACTGCAGCCAACTGAACAGGCCAAAGTGAAAATCATTAACTGCTGAGACGAGCGACGTTCCAAATGACAAGCTGTTCTGTATTGTTCTGCTTTTCCGGTTGCACCCTGGGGCGCACTCAACTCCACAGAAAACAGCTCTGAAGCTGCTGGAGAAAGAAAGGCTCGGAGAGGAGGGAAAGTGTCGCGGTGAGGAGGCGGTGTATGTGCGTATGTGTGTGTGTATGTGTGTGTGTCTGTGTGTTTGTACAGACTTGTGATAGAAACACAGTGAGAAGAAAATGAGAGACGGCAAAAGAGGGAAACAGATAAGACAGAATAAAATAGAAACACAAGACAGAGACAGAGGGAGGGAGAACGTTGCATCCATCTCCTAACCTTATTAAGAATGAATGTTTTCTGATTGAGGACAGAGGAGAGGAGGAAGATGAGAAGGATATGTAGGAAAGGAGGGCAGGAGTGAGGGGGAGTAGGGGGGACAAAGGATGAAAGTAGTTTAAAGAATGAAAAAAGGTGCATCGGGGTTAAGATGAAGGAGAAGAAGGAGAAACAAGCAAACAGAGCGTCTAAATGAGGAAGCACACACACACACAGGAATCACAAGAATCTCTTTGGTGTGGACTTCCTCACCATGATAATAATGCCGAGGTCAATAATATTGGAAAATGGCAAAAGAAAGATTAACATTTCAAAGTTCAAGTCAATGCAGGAAGTGAGCTGGAGAGAAAATGCCAGAATGAGGTCGCTGCCGATGTGAGAAGGGGCGTGGCTCATCTGCTTATCGACCAATCAGTGCGAGCAGAGCACATAACTGTCACAAGGCAAACTGTAAAAAGAAGCAAACCTGAGGAAAACATGGGAAACTACAATGAGAGATAATTGGAAAGTTACTGCAAGAAGACATATCTAGGTGACTACATATATATTTAAGGGCCAATCTGTGTCTTTGAGTTGTAATCTATTCTAGCTTCTAGCTTGGAGACTTTATAGTGACTTTTCTACACTTCCCTGTCTCATATACTATTATTACACTTCTATTATTTGATTTTGGTGCAGCTACATTCTGAATCAATTTACTTTTCCACCTGAAATGTAAAACTATAGGGTTTGTTTTGTGGGTTTTTCTTCCTCTAATCTTAGGTCTGAGTTTCCTGATCGGTCAGTTAATGTTGTAGTAAAGCTGGAAACCACTTGGGACCGTTTGAGGAGATGAAGGATCAAGGACAAGGGATCACACTCACTTTCATGACTCCTTGATTGCTTAACTTCTAGAGGAGGATGTGACTCCAGCTCTTCATTGGAGGAGGTTTATCTTACTGTGTGTGTGTGTGTGTGTGTGTGTGTGTGTGTGTGTGTGTGTGTGTGTGTGTGATGTGACCTTTGGTAACAAGCGTCTCCCCATAATCTACTCTAACTTTCCTGCTGATAACCCAAACATCAGAAATACGATGTAATATAAATTGTGTCACATACAAAACCAGGTCAAAGAGCAATTATTTGGGGTCCTGACCCAAAGCTTATGAAACCCTGCTGTTGTAGTGCACCTGCCTGTGACAGTCTCTTGTTGGAGGAAAAAGTATCAGCATCCAATCTGGCTACACCCCCATAACCCCACTACACACTCACACACAAACAGAATTAGTTTACTAGGCTACTAGGATACTTTGGCCCTCTGGTCTTGTTCATAATTAGTTTTCCATGAACCCCTTCTTTGTCTATTTGGGTCGTAGTCGGGGTCTGTACAAATTGGGCTACTTCTCTCTTTTGTTTTGTTTCCCCATTAAAGCATTAAAATAAAAACAACAGTTGGCCTCCAGGGGAAGGCTTCAATGGGGCAGTGATGGGCTATAACCTAATAGTATTGATGAGCTGACCTAAATCTACAAGCGCCTGTTTAGTTGCCACTTCCAATACAGGAAGACTGGATCTCGGTCCAGGTTTATCCGCTGCCTCTGCCTGAGATAAAATGTGATGTTGGGACAGGAAATAATCAGCTCTGGCTGTTACACAGGGATCAATAATATATGGCAGAGATACATTTTCATTAATAATGAAAGTGTTGTGATAACACTGATTCTGCTTTTACTGCCAGTGTACATACTAAGCTGCAAAGTGCGTTGGTGTGTGTGTGTCAGACTTTCCTTGGACTTGCAATAAAATCATAACTAAAATTAAACCTGTGCACTGACCTGAGTTTATGATGGATTTTGTAAAAATAAATAAATAAATAAAAAAATAAAAAGTTTTCACATTAAGCCAAGCTCAAAAGATCAGTATTGATCAGGAAGATGCAATGTTTAGGCTACCCTGATTTTTTTTTTTTTTTTTTTTTTTTTTGGTGGGGGAACGCAGACACTTCTGAGAGTGTTCAGTCCCAGAGAGATCACAGGTTTGATTCCCCGACTGCCACGTGTCCTATATAAGCGCCAATTAACCAGGCACAGCTGCTGCCTGCGCGGCTACGCTCGACCTACAAGCCGCGCCGGTAAATTGTCAGCTCGCCTCTGTGCGTAAGTGCGCACTGCACCGGTCCGTACGCACCGCTGGCCGGACCACTTCATCCCGCGCACCCGCGCACCCCCGACCCGTCAGGCTGCCCCACTCTCCATACTCACATCCAAGATAACGGAGATGCCTCTGCGCGGCTCCGGGGCGAAGAACTGCTCCTGCGCCACGGCCACCTCCTCCTTGCTGGAGGCGTACTCCCGGCTGGAGATGTTCTTGTTGTCGCTCATTTTGGTGACGATCCAGCGGACGAGCCCGTCGATTCCACCGGGCTGGGCGCCGCTGTTTCCGGACTGCGCTGCCGTCGCGGACTCGCTGTCCTGACCGGCTACGGGTTTCGGCTGCTCGCGGTTTTCCTGGGCTCGAAGTTTGGCTTGTTCTTTGTTCAGCAGTTTGTGGACTCCGTCCCTACAGTAGCGCGCTGCCTGCTCACACATCCTTTTGCTGCGGAGCGCTCATGCTGCGCTCTATGGGGGAGAGAGAGAAGCCCCCACCCCTCACCTCCCTTCTTACATCACAGCACCCACCTCAAAACATACCCACCCATCCCACACATCCTCCACACCCACAGTATCATCCATCATCATGCAAAATGGTTATAACATGGTCATAGGAACCGGCATTTTTAAGGTTTGGAGACTTTATAGTGACTTTTCTACACTTCTCTGTCTCATATACTATTATTACACTTCAACTGTTTGATTTTGCTGCAGATACATTCTGAGTCAAAATACTTTTCCTCCTGAAATGTAAAAATATAGGGTTTGTTGTGTGTTTTCTTCCTCTAATCTTGGGTCTGAGTCTCCTGATCAGTCAGTTAATGTTGTAGTAAAGCTGGGAACAACTTGGGACCGATTGGTATAGAGTAACCATCACTCCTCTGGTGAAGGGTGAAGGGATCACACTCACTTTCATGACTCCTTGATTGTTTAACATCAGTCCAAATGTGTATTCCCCTCCCTTCTTTAATTTGAAGTAGTAGGAGGAGGTGTGAGCCTCGAGCCGTACGTGGGTTACTGTGTCCCAATGAGAAGATCTGAGGATGTGACTCCAGCTCTTCATTGGAGGAGGTTTATCTCACTGTGTGTGTGTGTGGTGTGACAGATCTAACCTTTGGTAATGAGCGTCTCCCCCAGCTCTGCCCTTTCAGATGAGTAGCTAGTCTTACCTACAGTGTGCCAGGTGTCTAACAGCGCACAGGGTGGTTTGGACAAATTAACTCCTTCTGGAAATTTGACACTTTAACACCCAGGTTATCAGGATGGCCAAGAGCCAAAAAACGACTAAACTGTGGATCCTCCTTTGTCACTGAAGCGGCAGAAATGCTGGAAATACTTGACGTGATTGCCCCCATGTGGATATGAGAGTGCAATGACAAGCCTGGACAGGTTTTCTCTGCAAGGTTTATTCCATTAACTATTAAAATATTTATGAACACCTTTGTAACAACTAATTGCTAAAACCACATAAATACACACAATTCAATTATTGCTTGTATTTTTGGCATTAAGGCTGAAGCTTGAATAAATTATTCATCAACACATGAAACTGAAGCTTCATAAAAACACAATAACACAAAAAGATGTGAGTCCAAATTTTCGCTATGTGCATTTACTTTGGGATTTGTGTGCGTTTCCTGTTTGTGTGTGTGTATACATATCTCTATCTAAGATGAGTTAGGGCGGTAGCCCTTCAGGTAATAGACCCATGAGCAGGGCGTTCTGTGGCCCTCAGAGTGCTGGCTGGAGATGGTCATCTTGCCAAACCAGGGCCCCACAGAGCTTCCGGCAGGGGCCTCAAAAGACACCAGGATGTTTTGTGTCTTTTTGGAGGGGATGCCATCCACCACTTTAACAGTAAAGCAGGGGTTGTCCACCTGGAATAGGGGTCAATATGGCCTGGGTTAGATCAATTACACATAAAATAATAAGTGAAGAACATTAATCAAACAAAGCATTTTCTAGAAGCTGGACTGTGGCTGTGTCTGGGATAAATAGGAATAACAGGAGCCTGAAAGGAGCTGGACTGCACCAGTCTCTGTGACTGTTTGAGGTTAAATTTAATTCAGCTTGATCATACTGGCTGGCAGTGGACCCAGTGTCTGAGAGAAAACAAGCCTCAGTAATTCTTTCCTTGGACTATAAGAAATGTATGGGCTTCCAGCACAGTGATTGTATTGGAACGTCATCAATCACGTTGGTTCTCAGTTACACTAACGCTTCTTCAGAAACAACACATTTTTAACTTTTGAATCACTCTTTAATCTGGTTATTCCTCTGTATCTTTAAAAAAAAAAAAAGACTTCAAATGGTACAGGTTCATTACCTGAAAGGAGAACGCAGTGGTCTGCAGGAACACATTCTTGAATGGTATAGTGACGTTGCCTCCAGCCTTGATGCTAAACGGCCCCTGGGCTTTGGGAGGGAGACAGATCCCATGTAAGGGAAAAATGTATTCACCACCGATTCCTGAGGACAAGCTGAGCTGCCCTCTCACTTCCCCCAGTCGATGAGGCTCAAAGGAAACCTCCACGCTGGCCTCTGATCCTGCCTGGAAGCCTGGTGAAACACCAACACGTTTGTCCACAGTGAAGTCTGGGCAATCGGTCTGGATGGGAGAGGAGAAGAATATGATAAATATTTCTTCTTCCATTAGTATTTTGTTCACTTTGAAATATGGTAATAAACTCTCAATAAAACTCTCAATAAAATCTCATTTGTGGCAAAGGCATAAAAACCTAACAAATGAATGAAGTATTTCTATGTGATTTCAGCTGTCTGGCCCCTGAGTTAATCAGATTAGCTACAATCACGTCTTCTATGGTAAATATAAACAAACATTGATCATGGCATATCATACTCGTACACAGAGGCTGCTCCTTTGCAAGTAGCCTATTGAGGTATGTGTTGTTTTATAGATGTAAAGGTTGATCATTATATACAGTATAAAATATCTAGTAGGTATACACATCATACTGAAAGACCAAGGCACCTTCTCCTTTTTTGTGAGTCAATGTCAAGAGAATCAGAAGTGGACATTATCTGAAGTAACACTTTCACACAACCCAGAGATCATGTGAGACACATTCTCACCCACTGTAAATGCTCTTAGGTTTAGTTTAGGAGACGGGTGACCCTTGAGTAGAACGTGAAAGAGAAATGACAGCGATGTCATTGACACACACATTCGTTGTGAACTCAGTCATTCACAGCTCAATTCACATATTGGCTCAGTCAGACGTGACAGGGACTTTTTCCTAAGGCGCTGGCAGAGTAAAGTCTGTTTAATGTTGTGTCCACATGATTCAGACATTTACATTCTCACAGGCAGGCAGCTCCTCCAGTTCATGTCTAGATAAGTTCAGGGTTGTAGCAGCATTTAAGTAATACTCAAACTTTTCTAGAAACAGTCATGATATGTTAAATAATAGACAATAAATGAAATTAAATTAAATTAAATTAAATGAAAATGATATAAAGAGTAATGTAATGCTTTTACTCGTGTATTTTGATGAATAAATGAATGAATGCAACAAACCTGTTTTTCACAATAAATTATTTCTTACTCACTCTTACTTTTTTAGATTCTACTAAAAGCAAAGTGGAAAGGAGGATCAGGAAAAACATGATGTGCACCTTAAATTCCTGACTGATTATAAGGAATTGGACATTTTGTTACCTTGCATGAATACTCTGTTGAGAACCGAGTGTAGTTAATGAACTTGACAAAAACAGAGTGGCTCCTGCCCAGTGAAGTGTTGAAGTGGACAGTTTTTTCTGGCGGTGGAGGCAGAGCTCTGAGAAGCAGACTGTAGTGGAAGTAGCCCAGTTCATTACTACACAGAGTCAGCCGGGCGGTGGACTTGCCTGCAAGCAGAGGCTGGTACTCGAAGCTCAGAGAACCCTAAAGAAGGGACAGAAACAAACACACAGTGTAGCAATTAAAGTTTGCTTGGCACAGTGCAGTTTTTCACAGTATGAGGACTCTGTAATCACCTTGGACTGTCCTGGCACAGTGTGCTGAGGTGGGACACTAATGTCAGGACATTTACACTCAGCCGTGAGACAGGTAGCTGTGGTCAAGGGGTTCTCCACCTGTATGGTGGCCGAGGCCTTCCGGCGGACAGTGGTCACCAGCTCAATGGTGGACATGACTTCTGGAGTTGTGGCCTTGAAGGTAACGAGGTAGAACATGTACTCGTCTGTTACTTCATTGTAAAAAGTCACCTGAGGATAAGAGATAAAGGGTGATGTGAGGACAAGACTCACACATTTAGACCTCATCTCAAATGTGTGTGTGTGTCATCAGACCTTGGTGACGTACTGCCCCTCTCTGTGTGTAAAGAAGGACATCTTGTATTCCTTCTTGGCCAGAGCAGGGACATTAATGTACTCTAGACCCTTAAGAGACACTGTGGCATCTGGTTTGTCAGGCTTCAGTACCTCCAAGAGCACACGAAACCTAGGTTATGGAAAATGTAAAAAAAAATTTAAATATTCTTGAATACTGGGTAAATACACAAAGAGCGACAAAATGCAGCAAATATAATGCACACTAACATCAGCCGGTAGGGTCACACAGCACTTCCACCACAACATAAAAAAAACCTACTGGAGTAAACGTGGGAATTAAAGTTGCTATGATCAATATTTTCATAATAGCAAATGACAAAACAAACAAAACAACAGGTGAAAGGAATCACTAGTAGGGAGGGATCATCAAAGAATTAAGACCTGAGTCTGCAGCTTTCCTCAGCATTACTGAGCTTTAGAGCAAGTTTTGGGCTCATGGTTTGGCTGTCGGCCCAAAACTTTAGTGTTCCCTTCACCCTCGCTTCTCTCATAGAGTCATTTTTGGCTGTAGCAGGCAAATGTTTTCAACAAAAAAAGCTTTATAACCTCACTGTATCCTGCCTGTTCAGCACCAAACAGCAGACAGACACAGTAACTGACCGTAGTGGAACATGTAGAAAGTCATGAGCAGATATATCCATCAGGAGTTGGTATAGACCAAAAACACAGCTAATAGAGAATGAATAGTGGACTCCAAATTAATGATAATCTGCTGCTAGCAGCTTTGCTACATCAACGTAGAAGGTAATCAAAACAAGTCAAATTGAACTTGTTTGTCCAAATCAGGTAGTTCATTTGGTCAGAGGTGCATAAAAGGGTGGAAATAAAACAAAAGGTCAGTGGTGTGTTCACAACTTGGTTCCAGTTCCTACATGTGGTCAAAAATATATATTGTAAAATAAAATAGATTTTGTGTTTAAAATTATATCGTTATTACTGTTATTTGTTTGCATACAGTTTGAGAGGTATTAGCTTTATGTCTATGGGTTTTACCGCTGTTGCTTAGAGAGCCAGTTGTGCACAGGGAGCAGCTGTGTGTGTTGAGTTTTGGCAGGCAGCTCATGCACAATGGTGTCCTCCACCTTGGGAGGATCAGCAGTTCCCTGCAGGGAGTACAGCATACCTGTCCCATCGGGGAAGGAGAAAAAGACTGATCCCTGAGAATAAAAACAGGAAGATATGCCAAGTCTGAGATTATGTTAATGTTTCAGTACATTGTTTATACTGTTTTCTTGTCTGAAGTATCTTTTATACTGCACTGCATTGTTGTGTTGATAGGTAAGTGCTTTTTACCTGGTGTTTCGTCCCATCAGCGGTCATGGTCAGTGGTCGGTATGTGATTTCGTATGTCAAGTTTTGGAGGGGTTCAAGAGTCACATAAGGCACAGCGCTCCACTGCTCGCCTTCAATGACAGGTCTGATGCTGCAACGCTGGTCTGTTGGGTTGAATATGGGTAGGGTCAGGGTGTGAGACCCACGTACTGGGCATACAAAGTTTACCACCTGGGTACAAGAAACAACAGCAGAAGGGAATCATTAGAACGGACAGAAGAGAAAAAAATATTTACCATGCAGAGAGTTACATTACAAGTAAGAATTCTCACTGAAGACATAATAAAAAAAAAAAAACTACAGCATTAAAAAAAATACACGCTCTAACCAGAGCACATACAGTCAAAGTGATGCATGTGATTTCCCCTAATGATCATCACAAACAAAACCCAAAATAGGTAAATTTCAAAACATATATTTTTCACTACTTAACACCATTATCTGAACAAAAATAAAAACGAATCAGTCAAACCTCTTTGCTAGTGGAAGGTAGAATGCAGGACCCTGTCACAGTGAGGGTGACGGGTGAGGAGGAGCTCTCAAAAAAGCAAGACAGGTTCTCATATCTTGTGTCATTACATAATTCCTTAGGGGCAAAGGTCACATTAAAAGGAACCTCTGTGCCTGGACAGATGTATCCTTTACCCGGCGAGATGGACAACTCCGGAGGAAAATTCTCTGTTTTCCAGTAGAACCTGGTTACAAAGTAGACAAGACACATATTGTATATCTGTGTAAAGATGGATGTGTGTGTCTGAATTTTGTGAGTTTTTAGCTTTGAGACAGACAAAATGGATGCTGTATAGTATGTAACCTTACCTGGCACCGATGTCTCCAGTGTTCATCATGACAATCCTCTTCTTGGCCTGGCAGCGCTGAACTACAGCTCCAAAAGCCAGATGGTCCTGATCCAGCTGGACTTCAACACCCTAACAGTTTAAATTGTAACTTCTTCTTAACATGAATTAATCCAATGCATAGATTCAAAGTGAACAAACCTCAAGATTTATTGTCATCAGACCATATAAAAAGTTAGGGTAGTTTTATTTAGTGCTTGTCAAGGCAAGCAAATACACTTAGCACTGGCTTTATAAAAGATAAGGAAATTGACTTCACATGCTACCTGACAGCAGCCTTGGATCGTCAGCAGGGGGTGTAACAGGCCTGCAAACTCAGCCTGCAGCTCAGCCTTGAAGGGACGTATGTGCTGAAGAGGTGAGAACTGGATGGCAACATTACAAAAACCACCACTGGCTTTCAGTTTCAGCTCACCTGCTGGACTAAAGGACAGATCCTGAGGAAGCAGAGTAGAGTAGAGAGGAGGTGAGTAGAGCAGAGGAAAGGAAAGACAAGTATAAAGTATTGCCTGTATGTAAAGCACTGGTTATCGATGTGTATGTGTGTGTTCCCTACCTTTGGATCCAGTGGTGTGTACGTGTTGAGAAGCAGGGTGAAGGAGATATCCAAAGGGCTGCGGTTTACCAGAACCACCTCTTTTTTCACCATCTGACCCACCATCAGAGATCCAAGTTTCAAGTTCCTCTGTCTTGGATCCTCCACTTCCAACTAAACAAATACATAATACTAAATATAATATAATACAATATAATACAAAAAATATAATACAAGGATAATCAAATCACAGTAAATGCATTACAATGCACTAATTACTGTAAATAAGGACTTATGAGACATTAAACCATAAACAAGAGTAGTCTTGCTCTTGAAAAACTGTTACCACTTATTTGGCTTGATTTTCTTGTAACTGCATGTTTCTCAGGCACAAGTAGAAATTGTACAAGCAATGCATCCCAAACTCTATCTATAGATCTATATTCAGATGGGGTAGAACAGATAGGATAGATAGAAAAGATTGATAGACAGGATTAGGTGGGTGGGTAGTTAGGTAGGTAGGTTTGACTGTGGTACAGAGGCTGGTCTTTTCTCACCTTCATCTCAATGCCTTGCCCAAGTATTTCCAGCTGTTTCGTGATGCAGCTGTTTAATATGAAGGTAAGCTTTTCATGGTATCGACATGCCTCACGGGGATAGAAGGTGATTGGAACCTTCATCACAGCACCAGGGCACAAAATCTCTGATTGAAGGTCCATCTCCAGGTAAGGGGTGCTAATGAACTGACACTGAACACTGAGGAAGAAGAAGAGGAGCACATGATGTTTTCAAATTGGAGTGGGTTTCTAACTCCTATTCTGAGCAGAATAAAACAAACCTTTATGCAGTAAGCAGGTTGATCTTAACACATGGAGCAAAACAGACAGACACACGCATAGGTAACTACCTGACATCCCTTTTGCCTTTGTTGCTGATCACAAGTGTCTGAGAGGCCGGCACCATGCCAGGACAGTACAGGAAGCACTTGCCAAAGTTGAATTTGGTGAAGGAGAATTCTAGGCTGGATGCTACAGCCCTGCCTTTAATAGCAAAGGTAAATGTTGGCCCATGCTTTACCTGATAAGATGAGACAAGAGAGAAAATACAGGGGAGAGTGAGGACTGAAGAATAGAAGCTAAAATTACAGCTGATGTCGTTGACTTGATTTCAAAATTACAAAGTCACAATGTTGGACTTGGTATTTGTTTTTAGAACCACTGATACCTCTGTACAAACCCTCATAAGATTTTATCTGGCATATCACCTTGACAATCAGTTTGACATTGTGGAGGTTACAATCACTCCGAGGACAGAAGAAGAGTGACGATTGCAGCTGATTCCCAACCTCAATGGTTGCATTTTGTGGTTTTGCCTCCAAATGTTTCAGCAGCTCACTGGGACCCGTTAAGTCAAAATTCACCTCCAGGCTGAATCTTGCCAGGTTGGACACCAGAAGATTAAAGGTGGATTGCTCTGAGATCCCCACCTACAAATATTGTACAGGACCTAAGGTGATTGTCATGTTTAAATTTAACAGATGAAGGCATGAGATCAAGCATTTGAGTACTTATGTCTGTAATGTGAAAGTGTGCTGACCTTTCCAAAGTCCAGAGTGTCTTGCTGGTTGGAGTGGATCTCCCTGAGGCCTCCGTTTGGATTTGTGACTTGAACCAAAGTGCTCATAGCAAAACAGTCGGCCTTAACAGTGAGTGTGAGTGGCTCTGACCTCCTCTTCACCCTTAGAGCCAACCTGAAGCTCACATAGCCTTCCTGGCACGGTGTGAAGGATACTGACAACGGCAACCTGCACAAAGAAGTTCACAACAATTATCTACAATATGTTTATTCGAGGGAGAATGGTGATACCACACGCAACAGAGCATCTTTAAATTATTTCTGATTTGAATTTTGAAAGTCAAATCAAATTTGTATGTTATTTGTGTCATTAACCTGTCTTTGGGTGACACTGTGCCACTCGCAGGCTGCAAAACGAGACTTGACTGTTGGTCTTCACAGAGAAGAGATGACTGTAGGACCGAGAAGTGAAAAGCCTCCTCATCCCCGTTCACCAGATCAACTGTCTGCTGCACTTTACGACCTATGCATGGAGATACACACATGCACACCACCCACACGCATACAGATATTTGTGATACATTGAGAGTATTCCCTATGCTATTTATTTTAACCTATTAAAGATTATAATTGGTGCATAAAAGCATTTTGAAATTTTATTCACGTAGAGCTCTAATTTTTCCCATTACGAAGCGAGGGCTAATGTAGTTACAGCATCTTACAGCATGTTCAGAATCATTTGTCATACAATGATTCATATACGTGAACGTATATACTAGACATAGGCATCCATTATACCATTATTATGGCCACGCAGACTTACCTCAGGGAATTGAACATTTGAATACTGTGTTTGAATTCTCATGATACTTGTTTAACTCTAATGAAGTGGATTATATTATTCATCAGTGGTATTTGTCTGGTAAAGTGATTAGATTTGTTTTAGCTCCACGCACTGTTCAAAAAGGTGCAGAATGAGCCTGGCACAGCAGCTGTGGTCTGCATGTTTCTCAGTATAAGATGTCACAAGGTTGAATTAAACTGGATTCACAGGTTTATGCAATGCAAAACTTCATCTTATGTCAGGGGAGGCAAGTATTTTTGTTGAGGGGTCAGATTTACACACACTGTCATATTTTTATAAGTTAGTTATACCCACAATGTATCCTTCATCCTATTGAAGTGATTTGAGTTGTGAGAAGTAAACCATACCTCACTCATGTTTAAGTTGGTGCAGATTGAAACAAACTCCCACAGTGAACTTTGCATTGTATGTCTAGTGTGTGTATTGTAACATGTGAAATTCATGCACTGTCACGTCAGTAAAAAATAACTAAATACTCAGATAGCGCATAATGGTTAATATGTGGTAAACGAGTTGATGAATGTTTCATACCAACAAGCAGTTCTCCCAAGTCAAGGTGAGGTTTGCTGAGATAGAGAAGTGGTTCTCTGGTGTTGCCCACACACAGGAAGGGAACAGACAGTGACAGAGCCTCAATCACAAAACTCCAGTATGACTCCACCACATCCAGCTGCTCAGCTATGTACTCAAAACACATCTGCGCGCACACACACACACACGCACACGCACACGCACACATCAGATCATAAAAAATGGCTAACAATTTAAGAAGAAAAAAATTGTTTGAACAGATTAGATCAACTGAAATTAGCTAAAAATAGATAAAACATGATGAAACTGATTAAATGCAGGGAATGATGCGGTTAAGATTAGATGAGCTGTGATAACGTGGGACATGGGGAGATAGGGACACTGAAACAGTGATGAAAGGGAGAGCAAAAATTTAAAATAAGAAGAGAGAGACTGAGATTGACTGATGTGAAATAAAGAACTATGAGAGGGGAATAAAATGACAGATAAATATTAGCTCTCTACCTCTACTATGAAGACTGTTGTGTTTCTCCATCCTTACCTCCACTCTCTTTCCAGGTTGGATAGCACCACATGGAGTGAGACAGTGAAATGGGCTTTCATCTGCATCTTCACACTTCCACTTGAATGAGTAGGGTTTACTAGTTGGGTTCACCACAGAAAATCTCCTATGGAATAAACATGCACATGTACTCAGGAGTTGGGGTGTAGTCTGATGACAAAGCTCTCATCTCTCTTTCTGTCTCTTACCGTGGTGATGGCACAGAGAAGCCAACAGCGTTGAACTCTATAATCCTGGTGTTAGGGTCAAGAGAGTCCCTGAATTCAGGGTTGCGGTGGTTCCCACTGATGTAGTCTGACTCCTCAAGGTCAATGTGGCAGTGGGGCTGTAGGCTGCAGCCACACACTGAGATACAGGGCGCCTGATCCCCACCCTTCAAGTTTGGGATACTGGAAGAAAAAAAGTATCAAGCATCTATTCCATTATACTTTTGAAAACATATAGTTTATAGCAAAATAGTTTTCATAGCATATTTTGCAACCCTAGTTATGCAGATTAACTTTTTGGATTTAAGTTGCAATTAACCTGAACCAGTGTTAATGTTTTAGTCGCCAATGGATCTGCAAGAACAAGTAATCCACAAGATAGACCTCAAAGCTTATAAGAAATTCTGTAAATTGTCATGTATTAACAACAAGCAGTTAGTGTATCATCTTGACATTGTATTTACCTGCAGAACAGCCTGCCCTGAAACTGGGCCAACTCCAGAGGAGCAAAGCGAACATTAAAGTTCTGCATGGACCCAGGCTCTATGTCCCCTATGCTGGGCTCTACACTGAAAGGTGGCAGCTCAGGGCTCCGCATCAGAAGAGACATCACACTGGCCAGAGCGCTGGCAGGACGAGCGCCTGTCAGCGCTCCTGATGATCTGCTGCCAGGTCGAGAGATGGAGGAGTCATCTGTTATAGACACACACACATGCCCACATGTGCACAGTTTCATCCTCCATTTTTAAAAGCATTCAAATATAAAGTTAACTTTGTGATATGCAATATCACTGTACTACCTCCTTGGTCATTGTTGACAGTTTTACTGCTGGGATCCATGAGGACCTCCCAGGAGAATTCCAGTTTGACATTACCCTGATTCTCTATCTGCAGTCTGCACACACACACGCACGCACACACATACACACACACACACACACACACACACACACACACACACACACACACACACACACACACACACACAGACACACAAACACAAACACACACACACACACACACACACAATAAAGAGATAGTACAGATATATTTTAATTTTCTGTTGTCCACTGTGGTAGTCCATGAATCAATGTCATAGAGATGAAGGAATTCTATGGTTTGCTACCATGTAGTCTAGGCCCAGTTTGGGACCACATCATCATTTTGATGGCCAGAATTTCATTGTAATTTTGATTTTCAATATTTCAATCAACTTCAATATTTCAATTTTTTAATAATATCTCAGGATTTGTAAGTTTAAATTCTAATTTTTTTTGCATGATCTCTTGTTGGCTCAGTATTTGTTATATCTAGTTGAACGAAACAGCTTATACTGTACACAGTGCCTGACTTACTGGTGGAGTCTGGTCTGGTAAAGCATGGTGTCTTTGAAGTGGATGGTTTCGGAGTTGCAGCTGAACTTCACATAGTCACAAACTGCGCTGATACGCAATTCCAACTCCCGCTGCGAGCCCTCGACCACAGAGCAGCAGGGCTCAGGATCCGTCTTTATCACCTGCATGCGTATATGATTGTTCAGCAATAACTGTGAAGCGGTAACTCTCTTCAACATCTTGTTAACAACATATATACCTTATTCTTCCCAGGTTGCTGTGGCTGTGTTCCTGAAGCCTGCTTTGAGTCACTCAACCACTGAACTGTCCTCTGTCGATCGTCCCAGTCGACCACCTGCTCTAGTGGCTGCTGGAACTCCACCTGACAGACCTTGCATCTCATTGGCTGGCTGTCCAGAGTCACTGGCTGATTGGAGCTAAAGGTGACAGTCACTTCCTTGGAACAACCGGCATGAAGGTGTCCCACCTGTAATAAAAATCTGATTCTTTTTAATCACATACTGCCAAGCATATGAATAAGAGGGCATAGTTTCAGAACACTACAGTGGATGTTATGTAATGTCGCAGCAGGGAAACCACTCGTGGCGAGTGCATGTTGCTCCATCAACTGTTAGTTTGGATTTGGAGTTACAAATAGCAACTACTTCATATTATATCAGTGTTTTATTTGTTTGTTGTATTGAATGAATATGATTGTACAATATATTTTTACTAATTTCACAATCTGTGCCCCAATCTGTCCCTACTTAAACATTTCTAATGTACCCCTTCCTCCCTTCAATGCTGTACCTGTGGTGAAAAGATGACATGGGGTATCCCAGGAGGCCACTCAAACCGCACCACCTGGCTGCTGCTATGGTTGGTCATGGTGAAACTCTCTTGGTAGAGACAATCTACATGGCAGTCACCAAAATTCAGCGCTTCATAATTACCTGTGAGAGAATAGGTGATCCAGGATAAGAAATGACCTTCAGTGTTACTAAATCACAGTATTTCAGGACAAGGCCTCTACTCATGATTAATATACCTACATTTCCCATCTTCCTCCTCTATTCCTACAATGTGATTTTTCTTTTTTTCTCAAGTATCCTGCCCTGCTTTCTTTCCTTACCATTCTCATCATCTTCTGCAATCATCTCCTCAGATGACCTGCTGATGTTGTCGAGAGAGACGATTTCCTGGTAAGTCTCTCCGGTCAGTTGGATTATGGTGTTGCTGTACTGGTTGTACTCCACCTGCAGGGTCATCTTGGCTTTCACACTCAGGAGCTTGTAAGAGAGAAAACTGACCTCAAGCTTCACCTGTTCATTTACATCCAGCCTCAGAATGGCTCTGTGCACAAAGTGATGCTCTGTGGAAGAAGTAAAAGGGGGTGACTGTTTCGAGAATAGAAGAGTAGCCTATGTTGCTCATGAAATTATTGACTTTTAGCCAAAAACAACAATATCACAATTTTAGGGATGTTTTTCAGTAAAAATAGAAAAATATTTCAGTGGTCATTTCTAAATTACATGCACTGAATTGTTGATTAATTACTATCACAATGTGATAGATGAGAAAACCTTGCAGGTTATGACCAGCTGAAATAATCAAAAGCCACATGCTGCGTTATACTGTCAGATCTCCAACCCGTGGTTTTGGAATCATGTCAATCATAACCATAGTCAAACCAGGAAATATCAGTACAAGTACTAGTCAGTGTACTTGACAAGAACACAATTATAGTACTCATATACAATGGGAAAGCCTCTTTCAGATTCACTTGTACCAATGAGAAATTATATTAGCTTGCAATCCAAGTTGACGTCAGGTCCTTTGTTTAGGACTTAGTGTTGACAAGTGGATGCTGGCGTATAGACGAGACTAATGAAATACTGAGCCTTAGCTATTATAGAAGCAACAGTAACTTTAGTGCATTAGAAACTTACTATGCAAAAGTGAAAAGAACATCTTATCATATAAGCTTAACTTAATTGATTATTTAAGAGAAGATGCATGTTACTGTAGAGAGTTTTATGGGTTTGGGTTGTACCTGAGTCAGTGGTGCCCTCCAGCTGTGTGGACTCAATGGAGCAGCAAGTGTTATCAGGAGCAGCTTTGAGGGTGAACACACCATGTTTATCCAGCATGTCAAGCTGGACCTACACAATGGATTCACAAAAACCTTTATTTCCAAAGTTCCCCGGCATCTTATCTACTGTATTACTGTCATGTGGGCATTGTAAATACAGGAGATTCTGGTTTTCTTGTAATTAAAGTAACTATCTAATGTTGTTAAGACATTTTTGGAAAAGTTATTTTGACGGGTGGCACAGATCAATGACAAACTAAATGGACAGAGAAATGTGTCTCACCTCAGCTGGGACATTTCCATCATTCAGCAACACCAGGGGCAGGGAATGTCTCCGCCCAACCATTACCCGTCTGAACTGCAACATTGGGTTTCCTCCGCTGTTCCTCAGTGATGGTCGCACCACACACACACTGGGCAGATTGCCCTCTCCCATGAGGTCAAACTCCAGCACCTTGGTCTTAAATGTGGGTGTCATTCTGGATCCGCAGGAGGAAAAAGAAAGGTGGGCAGTGGTCAGCAAGAGAAGCAAGAAGCGGTGCCATTTTCATAGTAGTAGCAGAATTAAAGGGACAAACAAACAGCACATTCATGTATTTATATACCTGTTGGTTCCCTCCAATGTTGCCTCAAACATTGCATTATATTGCTGCATTCTCTGCGGTGTGAAGGTGACCACAGCAAATGAATGTGACAGGCAGGGAATGCTTAGTGTTGTAGAAGCCAAATCAAAAACCTCTATGTTACGGGATGACTGCAAGGAAATACAGGATATTTTTACCTGCTGTAACACAATCAGCAATAGTTGGATATATCCATGCATCTAACTCACAAAGCTTTTTTACATTCCTTACCTTAGTTCCACCATATTTGATGGCCAAGCTGAGCACACAGGGCACCTTGCTGTTGTTGGTGAGTTTGAAGCGAGCCTGAGCAGTTTGTGTGACCAGGACTTTGTTAAAGATAAACTTGTTCTCATCAAGGACATAGATGCCTTCAGCATTGCAAAACTGCTCAGAGGAGAGCTGGCTGCTGTTGTGGCACAGATGATGCTCTTCAAAGATGGAAGCCATGTCTAGCACTATGCCTGGGCAAGAAAAGAAGTCATTTGGAAAAAAAAAAACTATTTTGCTCTGGATAATAAATCAAACTAGACAGCTCATACAGCTCCTACCTGGCTTGCAGACTTCAGACAGAAGTGTGTATGGTATCCCCTCAGGCTGGTCTGAGGGGTCACGGTCACTGATGTCAATGAGCAAACCTTGGATCCAGTTGCCCAGCTGTTTAGCTACACACTCAACTGTCACCACCTGCTGAGACCCTGGCTGCAGGGTCCCAGTGGAGGGAGACACTGAGAAGACCCCCATGGTGAGGCGATTCTAAAGAAGGAGAGGTACAGATGAAAATAGGAATGAGAAATGGGGAGGAGTTGAGGGAGTGTTTATCATAGTTTCATAGAGCCTCGGGTGTTTATTAATTAGTAGCAATAAAGTGAGATGAATCACAGAGAAACAGTCACAGACTTAACTTTCAACTGATTTCACAGAGGCTATTTCTTCAGTACTTTTTTTGGAAATATTTGTAACAAAGAATTTTTTCTCTTGATGCATAAAACAGCAAAAGTTTAATTTTGCACAAACTCCCAGAGGATTTACCCTTAAAATACACAAAACTCCCCTGATATGTTGACAGTGAGTAACAGCCTTTCACCTGTATAATATTAATGTCTTTCTGGAAGGACTCTCGTCTCAATTTGCTACCAGCGCCAGTGGGCTTTCCTGAATGGCTCTCTTGAGGCATCTTCTTACCCAGACACCTGAGATCAAGACACAGTGATGAAAACCAAAATCCACATCTTTACAAAAACAAATTTTGACAACTACCTAATTAATATTTTCAGGCAATTTTTGACAGTTCAAAGTTCTTCTATTGTGCTCCATTAGATTTGATGTACACAAACAATTGTGTAACCTTTGAGAGTCATAGCTTATCAGATCGAGTAAACCTGGTAACTTACACTGTATGTAATGTACTTAGTAGCTAACAACCACAACCTGAAACATAATTGCTGCAACAACGGCAAACATTTTTTATGCTTAATCGGAATTTATGCACATTCATTAAATAATAACACTGAACTTCATGTAATGAGCCATAATAAGATGTTTCCTTATTTTTAAAATACCGAATCCAGCGACCACCCACACAAGCCACATTAGTTTTTTATTACTTCCCTCTTTTTTCAGGAGACTGTAATTCACTCCACCATCACATTAATGGTTCTAATCTTGTTCACAGACAAAAACTAATTACATGCACTTAAGTGATATAAATTTCCATCTATATTTTTAGTTTAGCGTTTAATTTGCTCACTTTCACATCATGTGAAAGCAGTATGTTCCTCCTAGGATTGGCAATACAATGATGCTTCACTTGAACTTGGTATTACATTCGAATATGGGATATGTCACATATGACAGTAGATTTGGCTCAGCATGTAGTGTTTCATCAACAAGCCAGGTGTGCTTAGTTCTCCTACCCAGACCTCCCCAGTAGCTCAGGGTCTGTGATCATACGGTAGATGCTGAAACGGGTCTCAAAGACTCCATTGTTCTCAATAGTGAAGCTCTGGCTTTCCTTGCTGCCATAGACCAGAGGGCCAAAGTTGATGTCACATGTAGGTATGATTTTGTACCTAAAGATGGACCGGAAATATTTATCACAATTTATCTCACATCTTCATCCTGTAAACAGTCTCTGAATCTTTAAGATTGTGATGAGTTGGTAAGTGATCCAAACAAAAGGGGTGCAACACAATCTAAATCTGAATTGACTGAGATATTGTATCTTAATTACTTTTACATGTCACATGAAATATGATGTATGAATTGAGCTTTGACCTGGAGAAGACAGACTGGACTGAAACCTTAATGGCTAAGATGGCTATGGTTTCTCCTCCTTTCCCAATGTTGGGTTCAATCACCTGCAGAAGAAAAGTTCAGTTAGTCAGTTAGTCCCAACTCTCTATCATCTCAAACATAAAATCCAAACAAAAAAGTATTTTTTTATAAAATAAAACCACTGACTTTTAACCAGAGAACAGCAGTATGGGAGATATATCCCTTTTATCATAAAGAAATATAAAAGTTCTGCTACCAGAAATTTGCTAATAAGGTTATAAAACACTTTTTCATTCCTCCAAGACTTTGGTATCTAGTTAAACCTCCAACTCTGTGATCATTAAAACCAGTGTGCGGTTCAGACCTGGCAAGACAGGACAGGTTGCTCTCTAATTAAGACTTCAGTATTGGGTCTGCAGACGATCTGCACCGTTGTAGGCTTCTCATGGGGGATTAGAGTGCCACGCTGGGGGGACACCATGAAAACAGAGTCTAGGTTTGTCTGGTTTGGGTCTGTCCACTCAAACGTAAACCTTGAGAAAAGCAAGGAAAATTTGTAAAATAAAGTTAATTTCATTGGGATCTTAGACTAAAAATGAAATACAAGTCATTTCTTATGCAGTTTATTCATACTTGAATACTGTGGAAAACTCACTTGTAAGCTATTTCGTATTTTCCTTGGTTTTTAATCCTGAGAGACAGTTTGGCCTCTTCAAAGACTCTGATGGTTCCAAAGTCCAGACAGCCATCTGCCACAGAAACAGGTATATTATATTGTTTATTCATTTTCATGGCATCAGAGCAGCAGTTTAGTCCCCGTGGTGAACACTGTCACCTTAAGAGGATGCTGGGTAAAATCTCAGTCAAGAACATGTGCCATGATAGAATATAAGCTGTTAAAGTTTCTACCTGGTGAGATGTCCAGAGCTATATCATAGGCTTCAGCTGTGACCGTTATGTTTTCAGTGTGTACAATACCAAGAATCTTCTCCACATCAGACACCTAAAACAAAACACATAACCTATACTGAACCTATAGTGAACAGATTATAAAATACATAGTCTCTGCCCAATTATATCTGACCGAATTTCCATATTCTTCTGTGTTCTTATACAAATATCTCACCTCCAGGCGTATGATCTTCTTAATGTGGAGTGGTCTCCTGGCCCTAAAGTGTAAGCTCAGAGGGAAAGACGAGTTAGGTGAGATGATGCCCTGATCCTGTGGCACGCTGAACTCATCACCCAGCTCCTCCACACCCTGCAGTCTCCAGGACACAGGAAGAGCAGTCTTATTATGTAGCATCACACTACGGCTGTCCCGCCTAGAGAGAGAGGTATGTAAGAAGGGAGGTTAATTACAGAAAAGAGGGATAGATGATTTAATTAAAGTATATAGTAACTTATGTACTGTATTTTGATTATATCTTCTTTCTTTATATGGAATTCAGTGTGCTTTGTGAATTAGAATTTAAATATTTTTGGTACCTGTGCAGCAAAATCCTGTCAAAATGCAAATGCTTGCTTTCCAGCTCCAGCTCTGGCCGAACACCCCAGCAGGAGAGTTTGATGATGACAGGCTCTGGATTGTCCTTGATACAGCACACGACACTGTCCTTCATTTGTCCCACCTTTGTTGGGTAGGCCCACACTGTCAACTCCTACCAGGCAGAGGACAGGAAAATATTCACATGCACTACTGTCATTATATTCATTTGTGTTAATTCAATGGACAGTGGACAGTGGACAGTGCTGTGCTACCTGTTTGTGGTCTGGTTTGAGAGTCATGGCTGGGGGGTCCAGCAGATATGTGGTGGCCTGTGTGTCATGCTGGAAATGAAACTGGACCTCAGCCTCCAGGCCTGAATTGTTATGAATCACAAATCTCTCTGTGTTCTCTGGGTACTTATTTTCCTTGTATCTGCACAAAAGCAGACATCATGTAAAACCGTAAATATAAATGCAAAGAATTATATAACACACTTATCCTTTGACTGCTCTTCCTCTGCCCCTCACCTGTCTCTGGTCTTGCTACAAAGTAGTGGTCCAAACTCAAAATAACCAGGTTTGACAATGTAAGTCTTCTGTAGCCCATTTTCCATTTGTTGCACCTTTTTACTACGAGCAAAAAGAGTCCTGGGAAGAAAAATAGAAAAAAAGAGTAGAAACACTAACAACCTCACTGTAGCTACAAGCAATGTGGAAATAGTATTTTGTTTGCAGTAGCATTAGAGTAAGTACCAGACCAGCATCCAGCCAGGCCAAAGTGACATTTTGCATGTACATTTACATGCTGTTTCATGTCCTGCAGCTAATTAGCCATTTAGCCTAGAAACTGACTTGTTAGTTTAGTTGCTCATTCATTATGGTAAGGTGCAGAGCAAGATGTTTATGTAGCATGTGTGAGTTATATGGGTCATATCTGAGTTATTTTTCAGTCTTATTGTGGTTATTGTGTTGTGTAGCTGTGTTGTGTAACTGAATGCTTTATGCAAAGATATGATTAGTAGAGAACTTGTTTCCATACAGCCAATGTACAAAGTATTTCTGATTTTTTTTTTCTGAAACACGGGACCTAAAGTTCAGTGATTGTGTTGTCACCAAACATTTGTATCTGTAAAATTGCTTATTTTATCTTTACTAGAGCACTACATTACTAAACGATGCTGACTGACCTGTGGTCTTTGCAGATGGAGGGGTAGGTGCAAATTCCTCTGCAGAGTAGTTGGTAGTGTTTCTTGGTCCCCAGTAGCTCAAAATTGAAAGTCTGTTCAAACTTCCCTGTGGAGTCTGAGTAGAACCAGATCTTCAGAACAACCTCCCCGTTGGCTGGTACAACCCAGCGAAATGTGGTCAGGCTACATGGAAATACATGTGCATACAAATACATACAAAATTAACAACAACAATGAAGCAAAACAAAGTTGTCCCTGTAGAATGAGCCTGTGTGTTTTCCCTTGCCTCTGGTTACGTTTCAGCTCTAAGATTCCTTGGTGTTGGTCTTGTTCAGTGTCGTCAGATGTGGTGGAGCGGCGTACTGGTGAGCGAGACCGGTCTGAGCCCTTTGCCTTTGTCTTGGCTGAAGTTCGTGCCTTGCTCCTCTGACTCTCTCTGCCCTTTTTATCCCTTGTTATCTCCTTAATGCTGCCCCGGCTGCGGGTTTTGGATGCTGCTGTTGGCACTGCCTCTTCCTTTAGTTAGCATGAACACACACACACACATACATACACCATTCTGATTTAAAAATCATAGTGTGTCATAGTGTGATCATCATAGAGATAGAGAAGCTTGTATTTCATAGCAGTTAGTGTTAATCATGCTTCAATTAAGAGCACATTTCCTGACAATCTTGCAGCTTCGTGCCATGAAACAAGGTTTTATTCTGTGTGTATGCATCTATTTAAATGTACCTGGTGAAATTACCATTACCTTTACAACTGATGCTTGTACAGCCTCCTCCGAATCTTTCTTCTCCTCACCCTGTTCGTCCTCCCCTGAAGGAACCAGGAAGGTGAAACAGTCACAGGTGAGTTGACTGATAGATTGCTCCCTGTGTTTGGGGAAAGGAACAATAGAGAAGGTGACAGGAGGAGGGATGGGGGGGCCACTGGGTCCCACACCCAAATTATCCAACACCTAAGGACACCAAAAGAGAGAAGGAAAAAAATTAGGAAATTACGACAAATGGATCAAAAATCAAACCAAATTTACAAGAAACAACATTTTGTGAAGAAACATTCTACAAATGACATTAACAACTAAAACAGGAAAAATATGTGTTATATGAGCCATACCTCATCCAATGGAGGCAGAGCGCTGCCTCTAAGCAGCTCTGTGGCACTTGATTGGTGTTTCTCTGTTACATTCAACACAATATGAGGGATGATGTCCTGTGGAGACACCTTGTCTCCTTCCTTTTCTGCATTGCCTGGTGCTGCAACCTGACTGGTCATCGGAGACATGGTCTTGCTATTGGCCTTCTTGTTCCTCTTGCTAGCAGGGCTCTGTGTGCACAGCATGATGACTGATGGGATCCAGCAATTTTGATACTGTCATTCTGTAATACTTTCTGCTGTCATTTAAGCAAATATTTCAATTCTAAGCATATTTCCATTTCTTCTTGCTGAGTAAATAGAAATTGAGTATGTTGAAGTATAACCCGTTTAGTGTTTACAAAATTTTTCCACTACCACTCAAACTGTTTGGCACTTAAAGCAAGCTGAAAGTAAAATTTGTTAAAATGTTGGAATGGTAAGAAGCAATAATGTAGGATAAAGGAAAATAATCCTAATTTTACTTGTCAATATTTGTGGCAGTGGAATCGACAACAACCACACAATCACTGGTATGGGTCAATTTGGTATTTTGGTCGACAAACCTGTTTCTCTGTTGGTGCATCCTCTGACACTGGTGGGGCCTCTCCACTGGGGAGTGAGACCAGCAACAGGCCCTGGACCCGGTCCCAGTGCTGCAGGATGTGCTCCACCTGCACCTGACTCTGCTGATACGCAATGAACTGAGATTGCAGCTCATCCACACTGGACTGGTAGGGGAACAAAGGCAGGAAGATTACATAGTCTTGGTGCAGATGTTGGGATTATAAAAGTGTATTTATTTAATCATAACAAAAGTATCAACTGCAGCGCCACCTTGCGTTAAGTCTTTGCTATTATACCTAAAATGAAATTTTATGACAACATTAAAGTTTGTGTTAATTGTTATGGCTGAGAAATCTCTCAAATGTTGTCAAAGCACACTGAATTTTTGTGAATAGTAGCATGAACAACGTCCACTTCGAGAGCTGTGTGAAAGCTGTGTACAAATAATTGGCAGATATATTAGCTGCAAATCACTTGAAGTTATTTACACTGTCTTCCAGGCACAGCATGTTTAAGGTCTACAGTTTGCAGTGATGCTGAAGTCAAGAGGCTGTGAGGGCTGTTACTGCTTTACTGATCAGCAGTAAATGTACCTTTTCTTTCTCCACCTTGTCGGTGGGTTGAGGAGACTCTGCATGTGATGCTTTGGTTTCTTCTGAGCACTTTTGTATATCATCAGCTTCTTTGCTATGATGCCCTGCAGCATCAAAGAAGACCATGTGTCAGAAACTAACAAATCAAATTATTATTTGCTTATTATTTTGGAATTAATTGTTTTGGGTTTTTTTTTATAATGTACAAATTCATAGTTTCTATTTTTTGGCACAAAAAAAAGTTGTTTGCACCTTCAGTTGAATTATGTTGCTCTCCTGTGTCCACTAGTGACTCTTTAGAGTTGTCACTGGAAGATATCCTCTGTCCATTCACTGTATCTGTTGACTGGAGAGGAAAGGAAACAAATCAATTCTGATTGTCAGACTTCATGTGTTTTTATATGGAATGAAATGGGATATACACAGACCTGCTTTCCCTCTTGCAAACTCTTCTTCCGTGGCACTTCTTTGGTGTCCTTCTTTACAACCTTTTTACTCTTTTTCTTCAACTCTTCCTCTTTCAACCTCTTCATCTCCTCTTGTTGCCTCTTTTCCTCCTGCTCTTTTGCTGTTTGCTCATGCACCCTTATACAAACACATAAGCGCACACACGCACACACACACACACACACACACACACACACACACACACACACACACACACACTTAATATTTGCACTAACACAGGCAAATAATGCAGCATTATAATTCTGTTCACCATAACATCATAATAACTATGGCTTGCCAATTTACGGAGAAAAGCAAGACAATTTTTGTATAACATTTAGGAAGGATCCTTATGTGAGGTCAAGTGTGTCCACCCATCCAGTCACTACCTGAGCTTCTTCTGTCGGAGTTTCTCTCTGTGCCGCTGGGTAATATGCTCTTTCTGCTCCTCTGGCAGAGCGTCATACTCCTCCTCATCCAGCTCCTGCAACCATCGCTCCTCCCTGTCCACTTTTTTCTTCTGCAGAGCCTCTGAAGGACACATAAAGGCACATATGATGTCATCTCCCTTAGAAACAATAACAATATAATAATATATAATATACAAATCTCTGTACGTGTGTGCTGGTGCATTTTTTACCTTCAGCTTCTCTCTGTGCTCTCTCCCGTGCCTTCAGTGCTACGTAGGAGTCAGATAAATTGACTACATAGATGTGTTTGCGGTTATTAAGGGCCTTAAGGACAACTGGCAGCGTGCTTGCTGCTGATTGAGTGTACACTGACTCCAGGCCGTCTATCACTATGCCACGGTGACAGTCACTTAACTGTTATCACAGAAACAGGAACAACAACAAAAATAATAATGAGAAAAAGAAAGAAAACATGAGAAGACAAAAGTTAAACTTTTTCTCTTTTAAGGGATAAACATAACACCTTTTTGATGTATGCATGCCTGAATTCAGTTTTAATTGACCTGTATGTAAGGACCCATGACACTGTGTCCTAGTTGTTAACTCTTTATTTGAAAGTGTATAGATGACTGCTGCCATCTTCTCAGGGAAAAACTGTGCATCTTACCTGAAACCTCTCTGCCAGGATATCAACCAGTAGTTGCTCAGGTAACAGGCTGCTGAGTGTGGTCACATCTCCTCCCTAAAGCGAAAGTACACACTATAGCCACAGTACAGTTTTATATACTATATATATTTTTTGGATTGCTTGCAAAGATACTAAACACAACATATGACCAGAGGACTTGGGAAAATGTACCAGACAGAGAGCAATGCGTGTGCTTTCAGTCTCCTGAGGATGTTTGGTGCCATTTCTATTGCAGTGGGCCTCAGTGGGTTTTGGAAGAACGTCAACAGTATCGAGTGAAGCTGGAGCTGGGTCTGAGGTTTCAATATGTGCTGCAGGTCCCGGTTCTGTGGTACCTTCAGTGGTCTGATCTGGAAGCAGGTAGATATATGAGAGTATGCCTCTGCAGTAGCAGCGTGCCACTAAACAAGATTTATAATGGATAATTACAAGCACAGTGATGTCTGCTACAATCAAAGTCTTTTACTGGAGCAGTTCTTTATTATTTGTTAAATGGTTTGGAAAAGTATTACTCATCCATCCATCAAAAGTCACTTCTCTAACTTTTGGGCTACTGCAACTAAACACAATAAAGGATTCCAAAACATTGCATTGTATATTATCATTATATTGTGCTTACCAGCCCTCTCAGCCTCCCTCTCAGCCTCCTTCTCAGCATACTCAGCAGCGGCAGACTGATAGAGGTCCCTTGCCGTCAGGCTAACAGGTGATGTGCCATGTGTCAGCACATCTGTAACCACAGCATCAACACTCAGACAAGCCCCTCTGTAGTGATGAGCCAGAGCAGCAGCTGTGCTGCTCTTACCTAGAAAAAGTGTAGAAAAAGAATGTACAGACAACTTTATGAATACTCGTCACCTTATCATTTTTTAAGTATTTTACTTTAATTTGACCTTTTCCAGTGTTTTCACCTGTCATTGGGGCTCCATACACAATAATAGCAATGCCTTTGCGGTTACATGCAGCCAGACCCTCAGGAGACAAGTCAATACACATGTGGCGGGCAATTGCTCTGGAAACAGGGGTCATTTCGAGCTGTCCCACCCTTCGACTGCTTTTCTCACTTGTCATCTCTGAAATAACTGAATTGACAAAGCCCAAGCATTAGAGTGAAAGTTTTAAATTCAAGCTTCATCTAATGTTTTGTTAATTACAAGATTAATTTTCTAAGGCTACTTTTATTAGTGTATTGAGCTTTGTTACTTACACAATTCAGCTGTTTTCACAGTGCTAGCATGGATTTCTTCTTCTTTGCCATCTGGTGGGTGGGAATCATTTTCATTTGACCCCTTTTCTTCCTCCCGTGTGTCATCACTCTCAGTCTTTTCTTTATCCAAATTGTCATTCATCTCTGGTGCACACAGGTAGACTAGTTAAAACACGTATGCACTGATCATACATGCAGGTATATGATTTCAATGCTTGCAGATGAACATGAGTGTCTATGGGTGCTACCATCTTTGTTCTGCTGGGAGCAATATTCCTTATAGTAGTCAAGCAGTTCTGTAGGAAGACTTTCTCCAGGGACCCTGGGGGGCAGCAGTAATATATTGTTCTCATCATAGCCTTGCATCAAACGCAGGATCTGAATAGGATGACGTAAGAGGAGGGGACAGAAAAACCAGGAGGTGAAAAGACGCAAATAAAAACAGAGAAGCAAATTAAAATGCTGAAAATGAAATGTTGAGCATTAGATCGGGGGCCATGTGAGGAATGAAGAAGGAGTGTTGAGGAAATTATGTTTTTGTTTAAAGGCAGCTCATCTTTTGTTTGTCTCCAAGACAGATTGTGGCTATGGTGTATTAACACATAATGCAATGTCATATTTTTCTGTTCGGTACAAAATGATATAAAACAAACAAACAAAAAAGATTCCGTAATATCTGGTTAAAACATAGGAATTGGTAATGCTTGGTACAAATGCCTTTATTTGTCAAAGTTCAGACAAGATTTCTTGTGACTGATGATCTGACTCCCCCCTGGTGGATGAATGGTTTCTAACATCTTGTAAATGAAAACAGAGCTAAACCCAAATAAACATAAGTGTAGGATTACAAATTCCAATCTTGACTGTGACATTGTTTCTTGCTTCCGCCCATGAACCCAGGAATACCTTTTCATCCTTGAGATACTGTGTGTCGAACTCTAGAGAGTAGAACTCAATGGGGAAGGAGCAGGGGTTTTTAATCATGACCTCAGCTTCAACCTCAACATTGAAAGGCAGGCAAGGCCCCAGCTCCAGTACTGATGGGCAGAACTCAAGTTGCAGCTCCTCACCCTGACCTTGTGCTGTAATAAATACTGGCTCGGTGCTCTCAGCCACACGGACCACCAGCTCCCTGTTGTAAGCATGCTGCAAAGACATAAACAATAGGTCATGTTCTTTTACACATGACCATGTTGTTGTTGACATGGCTCCACCATTTCCTAAAAGCAGTGACTCACATAATGCTGTGATGCTCTGCTATGCATTGTGCCAAACTCTAAAATCAACAAAGCTTATTACCCCTCCAGCAGGGCTGAACTTGATCTGGACATTGACTCGTTCACCAGGGGTCAGGATGCCAGAAGCGGGAAACATCTCAAACACCACTGGAGGTGGACGCTGCTCCTGCAAGACTTTTTTACGCTGGTGAAGAGGCAGAAACTTATTTACCTGAGTGAAAGCGAGAACATATGTATGTGTCAGTCTATTTGCTGTATGTATGTATATATCCCATGTAATTTCCAAAAAGTGAAAATCATTGCACCTTTTTGAAAGGCTTCACATCCTCAGTTATGCTCCAGTGACAGGGCACAAACTGATGATTTAGCAGCTGTACTGTCTTTATCTGATGGGGAGGTTACAAAACAGAAGATTAGAAAGGTTTTTAACAAAAACCTGAACTCACTCTCACTCTGTAGCTGTTTAGGTGAAAGGCTTTCACTACACATGGCTTTCTTGCCACTTTATCTATTATACTGTTAAGCCCTTGTTTTGATCTCATTATGTCTAAACATGACAAAGTTTAATTTGTTCTAATGTGTAACCATTGTGAGAAAAGTCACTAGAAATGAGTAACGTAACCTGATTTTCAGTAAGCAATCATCACCACAGCAAGGCAGCATCATGGTCTCATTAAAGATCCTCATTAGTGTGCCTTGCACACACTCTCTAAGTTGTGTACAGCATTTTGTACTTTCACCTACTTTCCTGTTCCCCTTCTACTGCATGCTGATAACACAAAGTAGGATAAAATGGCAGTAAATTTGTTTTGAATTTACATAACTATTCAGTATTTAACTACATACGTAACTATTGTACACATATACAAATGTTCAACACGGCATTTTCATTCATCCTAGACCACAATAACAAACCTTTGCAGCGGAAATAATAGTATCCTATAGTGCTCTCCCCCTTCATTATATTCCTGATTTACCTGACACATGCCACACTGTATGGTGTCAAACTGCAGTGTATCAGTGGAAACAGTAATGGTCGGTATGGTCACCACTGCACACAGCCGCACATGCACCATCGGGCCACCAGCAACCTGTAAAGCCAGAAATAATCATCATAAGAACAAGGTCACATTGCTACTGATTACCAATAACAACAAGAGGCCTTTTAAAATTGTTTTACATTGAATGAAGAATAATGACAATGTTTGTGCACATATGCATCTTTGTGTGTGCCCATGTGTACCTTTATTGGCATGACTACACATGTGTCACCCATCTGCAGATTGGCTTCTTGAGTTTCAAATTTAACTGTGAAAGTCTGTGTCTCACCACAGGGCAGGTTTTTCACTCTTTCAAATTCAGCACTGAAACCTGTAAAGAAGCAACAACAAAATCATATTTGTATTGTATAAGCATTTCATATTGTGATGCAGTAATAATGAGATATTACATTTAATGAGAAACAGATAAAAGGAACTGGAAATGCCACAAGCCATTTAGCAATGTATTGTGTCACCTGTGCCAGCGAGAGGTTTGCGATTGGCTTGGAAGGACACAGGTAGTGATCCAGTATTGGTGACATTTACAATGTGACAATGCACTTTGCCAGGAATAACATAACCAAAATCCAGAACGTATTCTGGGAGCAGGAACCTGGAGGAGAGTGAAGAGGTAAATAAGACATAAGTTTGTTTATTGAAGGAAGGTCTGGCAACACACTCGATGACAAGAAGTTACCTTTTACAAAACTTTGTGATTCAAGCAAATCATGGGTTAAAACGGATCAAAATAGCTGTAAAAGTTTTGGTTTTAAAGGTGTGAAGTGTTGTTGTTATTTCAGTTTAACAGTTTTTTGCCTTGAACATCACCTTGACTTTTTTACATATACACAATTTGAACAACTGATCACAATAATGTGCGAGTGAAAACAGTGAATGACATCCACCAACTTGCAAGTAGCACAGAACAAAAACATACACAGCCAGATATTAGTCATTAAGACTCTTGAAATTCCATTGTTCTCACTTAAAGTCAACTGAGTGGACCATCTGTTAAACTGAAAAGAGTGTGTGTGTGTCTTTGCACGTACTTGTTAGGGTTGTAGGACTGTCTGGGGGACACTCCTGAGTTACTGGAGCTACTAAAGCTACCAGTCTCAGCAAGAGCGTTCTCTTTAACCAGCACTCTCTCAATCTCCACGTGAAGCAACTCTTCATACTTCAGGCAGAATGCCAAAAAGGGAAAGGGGGGAGGGAGACAGACGGAGAGGTAAATAAACACCCAAAAGTTACCAAAAAAGTAGAGGAGCAATAAGCAATAAACAGTCAGCACAGCTCAGCAAGTCAGACACTATAAGAACAATATTTCAAGGTATAAATATATTTTTACCAATCATAATAAATGATAACTCAGTTTATTTGGTTTAAAAAAGCAAAATTTGATGTTGGTCTTGTAAAGCAGTTGCCTAAAATAGTCCAAGACCTTGAGACATCTCACAGTCAAGGAATTAGTGGTAGCTTTGAGGTTTACAGACTTAGGATGGTCCTTTGCTCACATCAATAATTTTGAAAACAACTGGTGCAGTAAAGGCATGGAAATTACATGCACAGTTTTGATATCTTCAACAACAAATGAATCAGTCAGCTAGTTTAAATTCTACACATAGGGTTTTTAATGTAAGACACCATCCTGAGTCTACATTCCAGAGGATGGATCCCTCCTCTGGTGCTCTTCTTGAGGTTTCCTCTGAGGACTTAATCTATAGTTTTGTAAATATGATCATATATATCATATACTGGATATACAACAAGATCTTTTATAAACTGGGAATGTGAACAGCTGTAGGCGTTGACAACGTCTATATAGTGTTTGTTTTTAATAAGTATATTATTGGGTCTCACTTGCTTTTGCTGTACGTGAATGAAACAGTGTGTGGTTTTCATTACAAATGCTTATTAGTACAATGCATAATCACAATATGAACTCAAAAACTCAACGTTTTATGACAACATACATCCAAATTTTACATATAATTCTACATGATCCTTTAAAACAAAATATAGGAGAATGCAGGGTTTTTCATTGCATTGCATCAATGTTTTCTATTTTAGTCACTGACTGTGAGTTTGCAGTTGGCCTCTGTTGTTGCTCCTCCATCAGAGCGAGTTCCATTCATATGCTTGTTTCTGTCTCCATTTGCCTCCACAGCTGCTCTGGCCTGCTCCACCACATCACTATAGCACTCCTCTGCTGCAAAAGATTCACAGTGTTACACCAGTGCAGACAGAAAAATATGGGGAGCTGGTGTCTCAGTATTTGTTAGCATGGAGATGTGGTTATTAGTTAAACCTGTCTACCAACTGAAAGATTTAGACTCAGTGCTTTCTGATGTGAAATGTGTCACATTTAATTTAAGGTGAACAAATCTGTTTTGCTCTCTAATAATTTCCTTACAGTGAAGTGAACCATCACATTACAACCTAAGCAACTTGTTTACAACTATGGGTTTGACAAAGTTATAACACAATGAATATACAATTTAGTACTTTGTTAGTGTGCAAAACATACACTTTGTGATTTGGGCAAAATAGAAGCACAGTAATGGATAAAAAAAAAAAAAACATGCATGTTGCTTGGTAAATTTTCTTCCTTTGGCCTGATGCATAAGAATGCAATCATGTCTGCATGTATGAGTATGTATGAGTGCATATATATGCATACACAGGTTCCGTGGCAAATTCAGGCTGATTCTTGGAAACACTCCCTCTCCAGTCACAATGATGTCCTGAGGTGGTAAGAAAGCCACCTGCAGCTGAAGCCGCTTCATGAACACCTCGGGGATGCCGGGGAGGTAGAGCACACGCAGACATTGCTCTGCACCAGCGTTTATGTAACCCTGACACACGCGTGAAAAAACCCTTGTAAAAACACTTAGTACGAAATGAATGACCCCTCCATATATGAAATTGCTCCAAGAAAAGCTCACCAGGGCGGGGATCACCATGGGCTGGCCAGGTTTGACGTTCTGTCCCTCCTCATTTTGCCCACTGTCTTTTTCCAGGCTTGCATCAGGCTGCTGTTCATTGTCTTCCAGGGCCTTCCTCTGTCCCTGTGTCCCCTCATCAGCACCATCCTCCTCTTCCTCTCTTATGGTACTGAATTTGAAGCCTACCTTGCCAGTATTCCTAAGGGTCAACTCAGCTTCCCCTACTTGATCAAAAAGCTGGAAGAAAAAGAGACGAAGTGAGTGAAGTGAGAGGCAACAGAGTTCAGGTCAGTTGTGCATCTACAAGGTGATTTCAGATTTCAGGACTTGCAAAATGCTATGGATACATCCAATGTTTGGATATAAGGAGAAAATCTTAGAGAACAAGAGAAGGAGAAAGCAAGAGAGAAAAGAAAGCAAGAGACATAATAGAGCTGAAGAGACAGGAAGGTCAGAGAAATGTTCTGCTGAATCACTCATTTCAACTAAATTAAAAATCAACATGTCCTTGTTTTGAATATAACTGATAACTGATCTGGATGGCTTGCATACTTACAGAGGGAGTGGAATTACAAAAGAAAAACTACACAGTGCCGTTCAAAGTTAATGTGATTCTTCTCGACCAGTCTTTGCAGTGAGAAAAAGTAGGTAAAAAATTATTTGATGCCAACAGTAGATATTATGTCTTAAATATTGCGTATAACAACATGCACTCATTCTATAAGTTGCCCATCAGCATTAGATTCTGTGATGACAGAAAAAAATGGAAAATTCTGTAAAAATCAATCAAAACACTAACAGTCAACAAACGCAAATAACCAGGGAACAAATTTCACCAATGCAGAGAATACATCATCTGTCACAGTCCCCTCAGGACTGTCAGTGTCATTTTGAAAATGGCAGAATGCATCATTCCTCCTAGTTTTGCAAAAATCGAATTAGTTTTGTTTGACACATCATGTGCCACACATGGGTGAGCAAACAGATGACAAAGGAAGAACAAGGACAGGAAAAGCAGGATAACAAGACAACATGGAGGCGAATTAAGAGTAGTTTAAAATATAGCAAAGGTGAGTTTTTCCTTGACATGAACCCAACAAGCAACAAAAAGTCTTGCCTCCGTTGCCATTACCAGCACTCTCTAACTCCAATCATGGCCCTTGTCCTAGCCTCGAAATGAAATATAAGAATTTGACTGGTAAAGCTTGCTGGGAAAAGGGACTGAGAAGTAAACTCGGGGTATAGGATCCATGTTTACGTACCTGCACACCAAAGTCGATGTGTGTGAAGTCAAGGCTATAGCTGATTACTGATGCTTCTCCGCTGAGCTTGATTTCATATGTCGGCCCTTCCTCTACATGGCACTGAGCTACCATTTCTCTGCTGATGTTTTCGTGGCCATAGAAGGAGAAAGTGACAAGCTGCTGCTTCCCAGGTTGCAGATGGCCATATATCGGCAAGACATCAAAAACCTACAGACATAAAAAGAAAACCATTACAAATTACAGAACTGATTCTCAGTTCTTACTGATTATGGCCATGTGCCTCTGTGATACGTTTAAGTAATGCTCTGGCATTTTGAGACATGAGCTTATTTGTGTCATGTGTTAGACGAGAAGGTTAATAGCACTCTCATATCCTTATCCAAAGATCTAAGTGTTAGGCTGTGGTTTTACATGGTATAACAGCCAGACTAATTATTGGATTTCCAGGCCATTTGCTTATCACTTTCTTGAGTCTTGATGTCACTGTGAGACTGCTATGAAAATGTATCAGCATTCAACCCCCCTATAAAAGCATAACTTGATGTTTAAACACTTATGATATCATGCAGAGTAAAAAAAAAACAAGATATAATGGGTTAATTAGTAAAGGGATTCAAGTTGGCAGATGAGAGCTATATCATCAGTTTCTCAGAGCTCCTTGTCTTATGCTAACTTAAGCTAACGATATCCAGCTTCACATGCAATTGACAGATGGTTAGTTATCTTCTCATCTCTTAGCAAGAAAATGTATATATGCAAATGCAAAATGTTCACTTCTTTTCAGTGCATGTATTTCAGAAAATTTCTCATCTAAACTACACTACAGATGTGAGTACTGAGTTAAAGCAGACGCATTCAGTCCATTATCTGCCTCAATCAAAAAAATACAAAATAATTTATTTTTCTGGTTGGTCAGATAATATATTTTTCTAATACATAGACAAGAAGCAGAGCATAGTTGCAGCCCTCAATGAGTTACATGTGCACAGATAATCAAAGTACTCTCTGGGCACTTTAATCAGGGAAACATTAGAAATATTACAAATTTATAAATTATATATATATAAAAAAAAAAAAAGATTCTCAGCACTCCGATACATCAATGTATGAAAAAGTAGAATGATACTCTGCACACTGCATAAAGAGGGGAATTTCTACAATGATGATTTATAATGTGTGTGTGCGTGTGTGTGCGTGTGTGTGTGTGTGTGTGTGTGTGTGTGTGTGTGTGTGGTTGTAATAATAGCACTGCAGCACACACCCAGGGAATAACTTGCCTGTGAGCTGCTCGTAGCTTCTCTCTTCATCCCCTGACAAACTGAAAATCTCAGGGAAGCCCTTATTTGTTTATACATGAGCATTTGCCTACCTCTTCCACACGCACAGGACACTGCATGCTGTCCTGTTCATATACACCAGGCCTGGGACCAAGAGGAACTGGAATGGGAGGAGAAGGTGTTTTAGGAGAAACGCCCCCCTCTTCAGTCTCATTTTCTGGATTTTTCTGCTTCTCCTCCCGTTCTCGCATCACCGTCTCCCTATGACAGCAAAAGCATAATAAAACAACACTTATACTATTAATTTTAAATTAATTTTCCTCTATTAATAACAAGAGGCAAGAACTATGAATACCATGTTCTAGCCTTATGTAAATAGTCAAATGAAAGACTCAAAATCTTATCTTATCTTATATACTGTATATCTTTATATATATCTGTAGCACCCACACCCCAAAGAACTCTAACTCTTATTTTCTCTCTGTTCTACTCTCTCCTTCCCTGTGGGATCAGACTGGGTGCATCCATCAAGTTAATTAAACAGAGTGTTCTATAATTAAGAGGAATTTTAATAGGCAAGCAGCAGGAAACAGGTCAGGATAGATTGCAGTGAAGTGCTGAATAAACATGGAAGAGAATGAAAGAGATTTAGTGAGTGAAGCCATCTCAAAGATGGACTGGAAGGTTCTAAGTAACTGAACACTGGTTATGTTATTGCCATAGTGTGTGTGGGCATGAATGTGTGTGAATACGTGTGTGTGTGTTTGTAGCCCAGGTTTTACTCATGTTGTGTGGAATCTAAATCTGTTTACACGCTTATATGAGGAGAAAAAGCAAGTCCCTATGAGGTAAAAACGGTTTCAGGCTGGGGTAAGGTTATGTTAGGGTTAAATGAGTTGTACTTATGGTTAAGTGCCCAAGAAAGCTACAGTGCTGGTGCGTTAGCTTATGCCTGGATGATTGTGATGCAAACAGCAGGGGGCACTGTTGTATGGTCAATCTATGATGTATGCTGTTTTAAGCAGCACACTGGCCTGATGTCTGGCCTTGGGAATCACAAATTACCAAGTCAAGCAATGTAAGATGTAAGGGTGAACAAATGCTGTAGGTCAACATCTTCAAAAACAGAATGCATTTTTGGTAGATGGGAGTTTGTAAGAGCACATAAAGACTATTTTGGCTCCATGTGGAAAAAAGAAGCTTTTTCAAATATGGGTCCTCTAAGAAAGAGTTTAAAACCCACCGGTGCGGGCAGAGGAACAGATGGTGAGACAGCAGATGATGTCTCTGCAAGAGCCCAGCTCAAAACACAAATAGCCTGCACTGACATTCTCATATCCATCTTTCTCTCTTCCATATATTCTTTCTTTCATGCACACCAAGGGTGTGATTGTTTTCCTGTGTTCAGCTGCACTAAAACTCTACATATCAAAGTCTGCTGAACCACAAACATTTCACTTCAATAGTTAGCAAGAGTAAGAAAGTTTAATGCTGAAAAACTTTAGTTGTACAGACAAATGGCTACTGTGCATTTGTGTGTATGTGTATGTGTATGTGTGCGTGGAAGGGATAGGGTTGGGGTTAGGTTTAGGGTAGTGATAAAGAGAGAGGCAGACTTTCTGTTTTGCTTCTCATCTACAGTACGTCAAATAAATTGTCAATGTACATGTACAATTTGAAAGCACAAAGATCGATTATTATTTTATAATACCATATTCCCAGTGCTGAGACATACTGTGTTAAAATACAATTTGTGCTTGTACTTCCATTTTATGCAAATTAATACTTTTCAGATGAAAGTAATCTTATTTAATTTGGTGAGCCTCTGTGACTTATGGATATCCTGAAGTCCATGAACAGTACAACCAATCTCAACATAATCAATGTTGAGATTGATCTCAACAAAATCAACAGGCAGTTGATTTAAGGAAATAACAAATAGCTATAGCTAGCTATAATAACTATAACTTGGTGTCCCTCTCATACGAGATGTGTAGATTGTGCTTCAATGGCTTTTCATTCCTCCGAGCAACTCAGGGCAAAACAAATTATCCACAGTAATATCCCCATGGTGGTGCCAACTATAGATGCTTTCAGACAAAAATGTCTTGATCAAATACATCAAAAAAATCACACAGGTTTAAAAGCACAAGTGTCTATAGTATATGATTTCTTTTGCACAAAGTAGCCATCTTACATTACAATGCAAAAACAGGAAACTCAAGTTTCTGACCCTTGAGCAGTCACTCAGTCATTCAGTTGTCTGGTAATCTAGCTCATTATACAAGTAACTACAAGTAACATACAAGTAACTACATTGCAAATCAAAAAAGGGAGGGACAGTAAGCTTTCTAGTTTACTTTTTGCTGATGGAGTTCTAAAAACAAGGAACAGAACAGAGTTACAGTATTTAAATGTATTGTGCTGCCTCTATCATTGGGATAGATGGACTGAAAAGAGTTAGCTCTATTGAAATTCCCCTCTCCAAGGGCTGCGGTGTAATTACTGATAGGGGTGTAATTAGTTGGCGAGATAGTGCAGGTTTGGTGAGCAAGAAAGAGGGACTTGAGAGGGAGTGTGTGCGCACAGAGTGAGGTCTCATTTAATTAGCAAGATGGCCTATGAGACAGATTGTTAGGAGAGGTCACAATCTAAGAGGGAAAGGGTGAAGAAAGCGAATAGAAGAGAAGGTTGATAAGTATTAGTTGGAGGGCAGAGGAGCAGGCAGAGGAAGCAGGGGAGCAGCAGGAGACCAAAGAGGAAATTGAAAAAAAAAAAAAAAGATAAATAGGCAATGTAAAAACTTAAGATGAGGACAAGGAGGAGAGTAAAAAGGAAGAATACCAATAGATGAAAGAGGGGGAAGGAAACAAGACAGTAGAGGGTGATAAATCTTGTAGAGCTATAGCAGTAAGTTGGTTCAAGGCCATGCACAGACAGACCTCTATGATATTCACTGTCCATGGCAAAGGGAGCGGAGCTGAAGCAAACTCTTAAGAGAGGTACACTGTAATGTTTGTAAAGTACACAATCAGTAGATTTGTCTTCCCCAGATAATTTATAATGGATTTGGCTTTCAATTCACAGGGTTAAATGTATAGCTACGGTACTAACTTATCTTAAAGGACAGTTTTAATATACAGTGCAATGTGGCTGAGATCCATGCTGCTCTTGTCCCTGAATCTTGTCTCTTCAGGATCCTACTTTTTATACATTATTTCTTGTAGGTATATGTTAAAAAAAAAAAAAAAAAAAAAACATGACACAGGAATTATAGTATTCCAGCAGCTCCTACTGAGTATAAGAGCTGTATATTCTCTAGATAAAAGATGAGGAAAATAAAGTATCATCATAATATAATTTAGACAGTTAAAATTATTTAAAATAATTAAAATAATTTAGATAGATAAAATGTTCTGTTACCAAATGGCTACAAAGCTCTGCCAGAGGTTTCCTAATGTATTATCACATAATTTTCAGGAATTACAATACACTCTTCAGCTACATCGCTATTTGATTTATGATATTTCCTGTAAGGAGAAATTACTTTTCCTGTGTTTTTGAGGATTTGGTTGCCCACACATCTGAGCTTTTCTGACTGTTTGATGAAATTTATAAAAAACAATAGATTATTGTTAACAAACACATCCCTTACTTGGTAGGACATTGCGTACTGACACACTGGTAATGGGTTTGCTGTGTGTAAATATCCTCTGCAATCAGTTTCACACTCAGCTCAATCTGTTGTTTTGACATTGCATTCAATTTAAATTAACTCCTCTTACTATTATGCTGTTTAGAATTACCATTGCTTCCTTAGCATCACAATAGTCTGTCCAAATCCTGTGGTGGCTATTCATATGAAAGTACAGTGAAGGATAACCCCCAGGCTCTACTAGGCACACCCGAGAGCAGGATTTGCATTGCAGCTGTACAACACTTAGTATCCTTAATATTGATTTATCAGTTGTGAGATGTACAGTAAATATAAGTATAAATGTTAACTGATACAACAGTATGTGGACATTTTCGGTGTAAATGTACCTGATGGTACAGTGTTTCTGGTCTTCCAGGAAAGCCCAGCGGTAGGACACAGGCAGTGGGGAGCAGTTGGTGATTGTGATTACTCTGTGAGTCTGTGTGCAGTTGAGCACACAACCAAAATCTACTGTTGTGGAAGAGAATTGGAGGTTGGGAAAGTGGACCTCAGCATGCAACTCCACCACGTCTTGCTGAGGGTGTCCCTGGAAGTGCACTTCAAGGAACTGCAGAAAAAAGAAACATCAAGGAAGGAACTGTATTATGTATTATGTTTGTAAATAGCATAATACTACTCATTACCACTGATAAAATGTTATGGCCAGTGAACAGTGCAAAAATGAACTTATACAATTTCTGACAGATAACCAGTGCCGTAGTGCCAAGACATGGTGAGCCCAGAAGGACACAATATAGCCCCAGATGGAAAAGCAAAGCATTACATAAAGAAATTACAAAAAGGACATCACTGTTACCTCATTCATGACTTGTGACATCCGATCTTGACAGAAAACTGGATTAAAGCATACCCACAGCTCAGCCTGCCTCCCGTCACCTAAAACCAGGGACTGAAAAAAGACAATACAGTAAAAATATTCAGCATCCATGTATCAAAGGAGACACAGTGCTTCTGCAGTATTTAGGATCACTGACTTAGTAAACTAATCTACAGAATATAAGAGTTAAACTTTTTTCACTTTTTGAGTTTGGACTTGCACGCTTGATTAGAAATCATATTTTTATCTGATGGCTCCAAAAGCATAAGTTCACAACCCTTTTAAAAATATTCTCTCAGTTTAATGAGACGTTCATTGTAATCCTGCCATGGGACCCAGGCTTATCAAAATATCCTGCTACTCTTTAACTTCATTCAGAGACCTGCCAGGGGCTTGAAAACCATTTAATGTGGATTCCAATCCTGCATTTTAATCAACTCACAGAATGGAAGTTAGAGCTATGGTGAAATGAAAACATGTGCAATGTGGGAATATATGAGCTGAACTCGTACCGTGGTTATCTCAGATTAATTTAGTAGATGACAATGCAGTTGAGTACAAGCCATCAACACATTTTGTTCAAAATGACTCAACCCATAAGCTCCTACTTATTTCTAATGTGCACATATATTTAATCCACTACAGAGAAGAAGAACAGTAACACAGAACTCCACAGAACTTTGTATTAGGGCATAAAACATCAACAGTTCAAAAGGTGCTGTTATTTAGAAATAATGAGTAATATTGTTGTTGATTTGATCTTGTCACCTCTTTAACAACATTCTGTGTCTGACCCTTTTAGAAACAAGAACAGATCAGCATTTACATCGACTGGTTTACATCGACTTCAAGATGATGTCCACTTACCAACATATCAGTACTCAGTAGCACTCACAGGGCTTGATTGCAGTGATTGTCACATAGTAAACACCATAGTGTAACGTACATGTGTGATGAACTTTCCAACTTGCCTAGGTTTTGTTTAAAACGCCTTTAACACCAAAATTTAACAGGTATAAGAAAGTTTTTTCAACTTCAGTGGAAAAAAAAAAGGAAACACCGTTTCACTGCCAGACAAGTTTGTCTTTCTGTTCTGACTGAGGACACACACAACTGCATGGATGTCATCACGTGCAGTTACAGAGCACACACACAAACCCAAGGGAGAAAAAGAGTGAACCGTTACATTTTTCATAAACCCTACACTCATTTTCAAGCCTCAAGCCTCCTGCAGGAAGATATTGTTTTTATGACCTGAATTTCAAATGAAAATGAATTTTTTTACTTCACTACGGCCACTACTTCACACGACAGCTGTTACTAGTCTCTATGACAGGACAAGCTACATCATTCAAAGCATGAAAGCTTTTTGTCTGTTTTAAGTTACTGTAACAGTTTACAGTTACAATCTGTAAACAAATGATGGCTCCACCACTAAAGATCAAACTGTAAATATCAAACTGATCTCCCTCTAAAATTGATTCATGGGTCTTTTAATGTGAGGGACAGCTACTCTAAGCAAAATCTGTTGGGTTTTTTTTCCTCCTAGAACTTGAAAAATACAGAAACAAACAACGAGGAATTAACTAAAGGGAACAATCACAGACTGTGTACCTTTGTGGTAGCTGAGCTATATGCTCCTGGGGCCTCACACAGAGAGAATGGCTCCACAAGAGAGAGTTTCATGGATAGAGACAGCGATGACACATTCTTCAAGACCAGTTTCTCATACAGGGGGATTAGATTCTTTCCTGGGACCTGAAAGACATGCACACACACATTGCATATGTTTAATCCAACGATATAAAAACTGCACTGTTCATGATCCTTTGACCAACCTTCTGTATGCAGAAGTTCAGCTGCTTGGGAGAAATGCTGAGCATAGGAGCAATAAAACGACAGGTAACATCTACAGACATGATGAGCTCAGAACAGCCCTGGCGCCCCACAATGCCATGGCACACCAGACGCTCCCGTACAACCTGGACAGACAGAATCATATTGCACATGTACTGCAACAAACATCACATCTAATGGATCGATACTGGCTGTGTTTATGAGTTTATTCAGGGTTTATTCACTCGCCTGCAAGCAAACTGTCTCACCTTGAAAGAGTCTGAAGATCCCGTCAGCACCATGTCAACAGAGCAGCCTGGGAAAAGCTCCACTCGTGAGGGGCTGAGGCTGAACACCGGCTTCTCTCTGCTAGAAGAGAGTAAAGATCTACGGCTCAGAACATCTTTCTTCCTGGGAGCAGTGATGGAGGGGAGGAAGGCTTGGCCAGACAAGCCGTCCTTGTCGAGGGGTTTTGTAAAGCCATCAACACGCCAGTACAACAGGTGCATTCGTTGGCCTTGGTTAGTCAGCTTGAAGTGGTACTGGCATGACCCATGGCTTAGAGGGAATATAGATGACAGCAAAGACGTGAGGCATACAGTCAGCCCTACATCAGTTCTAAATCACCATATAATTTATATTAGGTCACAATGTAATTCAGGAGTATAACAGCTTTTATTCTACCTGAAGTGCGTTCCTAAGTCAAGACTTGGGCCAAAAGGCCTGTCACTGACAATTGTAGTGCCAGTGCCTGTGGCAGACAGAGGGATAGTGTGTCTGTGACCGTCCTGGACAGACACTTCCAACCTGTCCTTGAAGTGGATTATGTCCTTCAGGTTTGCTACTACCTGGAGCTCCAAATGGCTCTCTGGTGGCACTTCCCCTTCACTGGGCTCAACACGCCAAAAGGACCTTCTATGGCTCTGTTGAAACAAAACCAGAAAGTTTTAGCTAGTTTGGAAGTTTGGAGTAGAAATAGGGGTATAGCAATGCCTACAGCAACTGCCATACTCCATGACTGAAATATGATCTGTGAAAGTATCTCCCTTGTGGGGGCACTTTCCTCTAACTGTTCTCCACAAACCACTGAGATCTATGCCATGGATGGAACTTCAAAGACAGATGTGCGTATCATATAGCTGCATAATCATATCAACATCTCAGTGCCGCATGAGATCTTTGAGGTAAAAGTAGAGCAGTCTGACATAAGTAAGATGAAATATCTCCCTCCTATGAGTAGGATAATGGGTAGAGTATTACATGGAGATGTATAGTAGTAAAGAAGGGGTTAAGATGAATGGTGTTTAAATATGTTTCAAAATATACAAAAGCCATAATAATACAGTTTTAAAATGTTGTTTATTTCATATCTACACTATGACGCAAGCATAAAAAAATGACTGCTGCAAGACAAACTCAATATTTCCCAGCTCTGTGGATTGTTCAATCACATTTATTTGAATAAAGTCCAATGTCATGAAAAAACTGATATAAATCTAATGTTCATCTCCAGTCCTTCAGCAAAGCAGATAGCCCTTCACTGTGCTCAGTGTACTGTATATATATATATCTGACCAAGCAGTGGTCAAGATCACAATCAATGTTCTATACAGCATCTCTGTTGACGAATGGCTGGAACATAAACTTTAATTGGGATTTTGAGAATGAGCTTCCTACAGATGCACTGAGGTTTGGGCACTTTCACTGCCTATAGGACAACATAACAGATTCAATGAGGAAAAATTACTGTACTCAAATGCTGCAACTGACATTTGTGCTGCTACTGAGGTTCTGACCGCCCTAAAACTAATATTGGACAAATGAAATACAAGGATTTAGTTTGATGTCTCAATTCAAAGCCATTTCTTTACAGAAAATCCTGTAGAAACAGAGAGAAAAAAGCAGGCAGTACTTGACCAGCAAGTGACTCTGGGAGTCACAGTTCACTTTCTCAGCATTTGTATGATCAGGTGAAGAAACCAGTGAAAGCGAACTTGCATTGGGTCGATACTAGGGTGATCATGGTAAAGGGGTTGGTAGAGTCGGAAGAGCAGGGGGTCGAATCCCTGGAGAGGGGAGCAAGACGACTGGAATCTCAATAATCACATCAAACCTGCTGCATCCTGCAGCTTTATTAGAATTGATTGCCTTTGAATGCAGCACAAGTCATAAGGGCTTAGAATCCAACTCTGTGCTGTGTGCTATATAACAATCAACAGTATATCACACTGTACAAATCCTGCACTGGAGCTGCAGTTAGTGCTGCAGTCATTTTTGCTTCTGTCAAATATTACAGAGCACAAGAAAATCAATACATTGAAGCCAAATATTAAGAGGCTCATGTTTCTGGAGGCCTGACTAAATGAGACAAAAATAACATCTGAATTTTCCAACTAATCCCTTTTAACAGTGAGTGCAGAAGATGATGTCATGTCTCAGAGAAGAAAACAGAAAAGACAACAAAAACATTTGTTACTGCATTAGGTAAAGGGTTTAGTATGCAAACATAAATACTGTTCCCGATGCAGATATTTTTAAAACTCTATAAAACAATTTATAAGAACCTAGGTCAGGTTAGGGAAGGACTAGCAGTTAATTTTCCACACATGGTCACTTGGATGACAAGCAAGTGTGGACATCTGCGATTTCCCAGTGATCTTCTGTCATCAGGTCTGTTTGTGTGGCTTTCTGCCAGCCTATTGAGCGAGATGTAATGTAATTCCAGGAGGATCTGCATCGATTGATGCTTGAGAGTGCAGAGGATAAACTCCTTCCCTCAACACTGTCTCAGAGGAGAGGACAGGGTCACACCACTGCAGTTACACCAGGGTTGCCTGTGTGTGTGAATTTCTCTGGCCACACGGTCTTGTGCATGCCATCTTAGGAAGTACTGAGGCACGCTTCCTTATGCAAACAGTTAGCAAGTCAAACTATCAATGTAAAATAAGTAAAGTGGTTGTGTGAGAACTAAAAACCACAGTCAGTTGTAGAAGGAACCAGCTGAACCTTCAGTTGAACTATGGACATTGTTTTGTAGACATTAAATAATCGTTTTGTGCATAAAATGTCCCAAGGACCAGAAACAGCAAGGCAATCAGAGCCGAAAATTCATCACTTTCACGGTTCATCTGTTTCATTCATGTCACTCTGAATTGACAAAATGTCACTATCTGACTGGTTTATAATGGGAGCACCAAGAGATGCACTCTGAAAAAAATATTCTCCAGGGGTGGGACTGAAATTGAATGGCCAACTAATTATTTCAAGAGCTAACAGAACAATGAACCTATTAACTCATTAATTACATATCCAATTATACTGAAATTTAATTAGTCAGAGGAGCAGGGGATAACAGACATAAGGTTTATTCGAAAAATTTAGATGGTGAATGAATAGAGGGCTGGACAGGTAAATCAAACTAATGTTGCTTTTAGCTCATTACCCTTTGCTCCTAGACTCTGTTATATCTTGTTAATAGATGTAAGGGCACGTGTGGCACTTTTTAATATGTGCATACACCTGCCTTCTAGTTCTACTTCACAATGTGTGTTGAGAGGTGAGTCTGTGTTGGCGATTGCTTGTACCATGCGAGCAGTAAAGTGAGCTGGAATAGGTGACTGGTTTGACAGATGCAGGGTTTTAGTAACGTCCGTCAGAACAGGGATTCTGCCAAACTCCAGCTGTGGATTCTGAACATGAATCTTTGGACCCTGTCCAATACAGGACAAAACCACCTCCTTGAGCAGAACAGAACAAAGAAGAGGATGGTTAGAGAACAGAATTTAATAACACTCCCAGTATTGAGACATGCAAACAATTACAGACTGAAGAGCACAGATATTAACTCTCAGAAGCACACACACTTTCACTGACCAGGGGTGGCTGGACGCTGCCGAACACAGCGATGCATAGAGTGTGGTGCAGCCTTCCAACAGCCTTAGCCAGCAGGAAAACGGGAAGCCTCTCTGAGGTTTGAGGAAGAATCACTCCTCTAGGTATGGAACTGCCAAAAAGCAGTGACGGAGTCTCCTCATATTCCTGGAAATTGAAACACCCACAAAAATCATGTTTTAATGCAGACATACAGAATCAGTAGCAAATGTACATATAGATTAAAAACAACTGTCTCAACTCAACTCAAATGTAGGCAGATAGACCTAAAAAAAACATCCTCATTGTGCTCCACATATTTGTTAATGTGACTATGTTATTTAATGTTAATTAAATTAATTTCATTTCATTTATTTATTGTCCTTTACCGAATATTGAAGTCTCTTGTAGCTACAGTATTTAGACCTGTTTGTTTGTTCATTTGAGTCAAACCAATGCCATACTACAGGAATAAATAAACTAAATAATAGCATTTATTAAAGCATTCTATTAAGGCTTCTTTGCTTTCTTGCCAAGAGTAGGTTAGAATATCCACCTATCTATTATCTATACCTCTATCTTATCCATGCAGGATCAGGGCTGGACTGTGGAGGAAGCCGGAGTACCCAGTGAGGGTACTTGCTGTGAGGCAACCATGCTAACCACTGTTCCACCCAGGATTAGATTATATTATATATATTATATTTTAGTAATGTCACTCACTTCTGCATACTACAACTCTACATACAGTAAATTGCGCAGTTCTGAGCAGGTAATGAGCCATTGTATTAAATATGAAACAGCCATGACAGGTTTTGTTCTTGTTGATTTCACTACAGTATCTCTTCTCCTCACATACAGTATACATACAAACATCATTTCACTTGCTTCAGAGATCTACTTAACCTGGTCAAGCACGCCATAGCAGACAGGCAGAGTGCTGGGGTTGGTAAGCTGCACATGCTGTTCATAGAGGTAATTGAGGAAACACCTTTGAAAGTCCAACGCAGGAGTTTCAACCACAATCTCAGGAACAACACACCTATCAACAGAGAGAAAGAAGAGAGAAACAATGAGAGAACAACAAACATAAAGAGGAGAGAAGAAAAGATCTGAAGCTTATTTATGAATCACAACAGTAATTGCACTGTGTCATGCCAAAACGGTAGTCTATTAATTAGAACTGTTTCATACATTTTCAATGACGTTGATTGCCTTGAGGAAGTCAGATTGCCATTGCATTATTCTGAGAGATGGTGCAGGTGACATTCAAATGTATTGTTATGCAAATGAGGATCTGAATATTTAACACACACTCCACTGATTTGTCGACACCTGTATGAAGGTTCAATGGACCACATTCACAGCTTGTCAAAGCATCAGTGACAGCCAGAAACACAGCAGAGGTTACTGCCAGCAAAGAACCTACTTTACTAAAAAGAAGGGGTGACAGAGAAGAAGCAAAATGAACCTCTGCTGTTTTATGGCACCTTGTGACACAATTCTAACACATTTTATGTCAAATCTCATTTTCATATTGATCATTTTAGGGGAGATTATATGTGATCTCACTAGAGTGATTCATTCTTGTTCTTTAATTTTTTATGAAGTATCTTTTCAAAAGGGAAAAGATCAAACAGTTTTATGGGACAAGAGAAAGAGAGGAAAACTGACCTAATAATCGGTGTTTATAGCCTTAATTTGCAAAGTAGAAAAATTATAAAGTATAAGAAAATAAGAATTTACCAGAAAAGATACCAGAAAACTGTCTTTAACCTATGTAATTGAGTATGTTTACACATGGAGGAATAAGTGTGTATGTTCATATTTGTACTTGTTCCTCACCTGGCATTGATAGGCAGAGTCATGATCTCCTCACCAACACCTTCAACATCCACCACCAGTGCCAGCCTGTATTTCCTGACTGTGTTGGAGCACAGGGTCACCTGCACATATAATACACACAGCCATGGTAGGAGATACACTGAGCATTATTGACTTCAATACCATCAAACAGAATTTTGGTTAGGGAGATTTTTAATTGGTTGTTGATGTTGATGCAGGTGTTGATTAATGTGATTTAGACCATTTCTCTTGAGAAGACAGCAAGAGAGGATAGGGTCTAAAGTTTATGAAAAACTAACTAGGGCTTCACAGCTATTTATCATTTTATTTATTTAGTTATTTATTATTCATTAAAATATGGAGGAATTTGCTATCCTAGACAATAAGGTATAATTTGTCTCAGATTCTTCATATTCAGTTCCAAAAATCCTTTTTCAAATATATATCCAGTATAGATAATAGATACAGGTTTGTTTTTAAGGTTTAAGACAGATGGGAAATAACTTCAAATCTGTTGTCTGTCTTTTAGATTATGCACTCATTCATGCTTTGCTGTGAAAGAACCAAAAAAGGAAATAAACGTATACAGCTAATCACTTGCACTCCCTTAATTTATGGCATTTGAAGGTAAGGTAAAATTCATTAACTGAACTTTAGTGAGCAGACTTTTGGTCTAATGATCTAACACACTAGAGTGCAAGAACTTTTTAAGTTAGTATGTAAATGTTTCCTGCTTGCCTATCTTCACATCATCTCTGCACCGTTAACAAATAACACACCTGGCATGTGAAAAATGCAATGTATGTGCGGTTGTGACAATAGGGAGTTTCCTTCTTGCCAGTCACATAAAATGCATGAGCTGTCTGTCTCGCCGAACGTTGTGACTCACCGTCCAAAAACCAGCTCAAGCAGTTTACGTCAGCAGAGTTGTTAAAACTAGGCGGCAACGAGCCTGGTTCACTGGACCAGTTGTCTCTGTCTGACTGGTAAAATTAGTTTCACCATAGTTTATTAATATAAAACGGCAAACACAGGCAAAAGAATTGTTTCACCACAAGTATATAGTCAAACTGGCAGGTAGGCACATCTCAGGTTGTTGTGCATCCTTACAAAAACTTGTTGTATGACAGCAAATGGATTTAAATGGCATTTACCTCAATTTTTTAATTTACCTTAATGGTGATATCTGACATGGCACGCACGGAGCCTAGAGCAGGGCTGACGGTGAACTCCACAGGTCGGGCATGAAGGTCTCTAGCAGCACTGCCTTGCCAATTGTTCCTGGACACCTCAGATACCTGTTTCGCACTGGTAACACTAGGAGATCCCAAACCATCTCCCAGGACACGTAGGGCAAAGGTCATAGGCACAAAGGAGGTGTTGAACAGGGTACAAATTAATGTTTGTGGGAAACCTGTATATAAAGATAGAGACAGAATTAAAGTCAGCAAAGATTATGAAGAGAAAAAAAATTTAAGTGATAAAAGTGCAACAAAGTGGAAGCTGGAGTATAATATCATAATAATAAAATAATCTAATAATAATCGAATGCAGCAATCTAAGAATAATTAAGACAAGGAAAAATGTTATAACACACCAAAGGCTACATCTCCAAAATTGAGCTCTAAAACATTGAAGTGGAATGTAGGACCAACAACACAACCCCTGAAAGACAAGAAAAAAATGGCAAGAGATAAGCCATGAGAAACCTTAGAGACAACAACAGCAAGTTGAAGGATTCTTCAATAAGAACTGTGAGTGTAGTGACATTAGTCTGTCTAATAGCAACAGGCTGATAAATCTGAATGTTCCATAACAAACTGAGCTGAGTTGAACTGAGAACACTTGCTAACTTCACCTGAAGGTCAAGGTAAGTGCTTCAGGCTGTCCTGTGACAGCTAGCAGCAAGTCTTCAGAGAAAGATCCCAAGTCGCGGCTGTGGAAGGTGACTTCCACAATCTGGCAGGCCCCAGAGGGGACAACACCTTCCTCTGGACTGAAGGAGAAACAGCGACCAAAAGTGGTGTCGGAGCTTGACAGCTTAAAAGGGGCATCAATCAGCCCTTTGTTGGACACTAGTACCTGGACAAAAAGAACTTATTCTTACTGATTCAACACTCAAATAAAGTTTTTCTTGCATAAGTCCTGCAAGCAATCATCAAGTAATATATAATTTGTACTGTGGTTATGTTTTGTGGCATTATCTCATTTTTGAAGAAGTCGTGTGGCCAACATGCCTACAGTGTTTTGTAATTTCTATAACATGATTTTTGTGATCTTTTTTGGCTGGAGTTTAAAAGCTTAAACTATATTAATAAGATGTATTACAAAAAGCAGGGAGAGTATACCACTCACAAGCTGTTGAGATCCACATTTTTAATAAATCAAGCCCACTACATTACTAGCATGTCACAAGGGACACAGCTGTTCACTTTGGATTAGGTTTCTTACCTCATAACAGTTTTTGTCACCGATGAATACATTTTTCATATCCATCAAGTTGTAGTTCAGCTGGAGTTCAGGTCCTATGCCCTCACCCTTGATTGTGAGAGGTAACCGAGAATCATGGCCTGAGGGCGGACAAAGACAGATGTAGGAAATATTCATTACAGTCATAGACACAGAAATATGGAGTCTGAGAAAAATAACAATGAGATGGGAATTCTAACAACATAAATATGGTAATGTTTCGGTAGCTCTTTCAACCAGTAATGGGCATATCTATGCAGGTGGAAAGGTTGCATTTATGTTTCGAGTTGAAAGCACTCAATTAAAAGTTAGTCAAAATACTAAATTTCTACTTACTTATTACTTGCAAAACATTTTATTGGCTGCAGCCTCTTTCTATATCTGTCTTTGGGCATTTGAGGTCTATCCCTCAGTTTTGCTTGGTAAGCTTTTAAAGCTTTTTGAGTGAGGAAATGAGGAACACGACAGTAGAGTCTTGAACTTTCTCCTGGTCAGGTCATCACCCGCCTCAAAAAACATGGAAATTAATGTAAATCTGGCCTCCGGCTCAGAAGAGACATGTGAAGGCCACATGCAAATTTGGTAACAACCTTTTACTACCACTGAGATGAGAAGGATATACCAGGGCCTCATGACTGGATTGTCAAATATGAAAATGAGATCAAGTAGCAATAATCCAGTGGTTACGGGTTTTATTTTTGGTGTTTAAACCAAGTGTGATTGTGGTTATCATCATACACTGGAGGAGAAGAGAACATTGAAGAAGACATCGATGAGCGGAGTAGTTGTCTTCTGACAATAAGTAGACAGACACGGTTTGCTACCCAGACTTGTCTTTCTAACCTTTGTCTGCACCGAGGCACAACCCACTGAGGGAGGGAAGATCTTTTATGAGAAAGCCAAAGCTATTGATTTACGGCAGGGGGGTACAGTCTGTTTGAAGTTGTTAAAACAATCAATTGTTGAAGAACAAACAAAAGAAATGGGTTTTCTTCTGGCTCTGAAGGTTTGGTTAATCAAACATGCTGTGTCATTACAAAACTGCTTCAAATGTAAACCTTAATAGAAATCTGTTTGTCATAATTTGATCTCACAATCACAAATTTAGGATAGAAGCCTTATGGAAGTTGTTTTAAAGGGGCAAATCAGCTGTATCCAATTGCATTTTGGAGTGGCTGGATGGTGGTATAGAGGAATTTTTGAAGAACAGGTTTGACAGAAAGGCTGTATTTCAGCTTATAGTCAGATAGTCAAATAGAGACATTTATAAATATTTATTTATATAGCAGAAATTGAATTGCTATGCTAACATGCAGCATTCTGGGAGATGGGAAAATTTCTACAAGATGTCATGTTAAATTCTGCTATCATGACTAAAAACTAAACATTGATGATTCTTACTATATTGTAAATGCAATACTGTGTTTGTATGTGAAACCCAAAATGAGTGTTGAATGTTTAATTTAGACACTAACCTGTGATATTACAATATATGGTTTGTTGGTAGAGCTTGGCCTCCTCAGGCTTGAAGACAATGTTGAACTGTGCAGTAGTGTTGGGCCATATTTCACCTTCCTGTGCCAAATAAAGACAGAAAGGAAAACCAGAAGGATATAAAGCAAATATCATACTACATTGTATGCAAATTTTCTTACAGAGAAAAAATAGATGTGAATGAATAAGAAGAGACTTTTTTAATACAAAATCAAGTGCAAGTAATGTAGAACAACTTGGAAGTGGATTGTTAGTTTAGTCAGGCTCAGCTATAAACACCAATTAACTGCATCTAACACCTTCTAATACGTGTGTGTGTCTATGTGTGCATGTGTTTGTGGGTGCCCTCTACATGTGTAGACTGCTAACCATTTCTCTCATGTCCTCTTAAAGTTTGTTTTGTTGACTGGCCTACAGACTGTTTACTATCTCCCCCCACCCTTTCAATCTCTGTTTTTCATTTGTCTTCCATCTCCCTCTATCTAGGGAACCTGGCTTAGCTGAGCAGAGGAGACACCAGCAAAAAAGAGGGGTGGCTGTGTCAGAACAGGTCAAGCTACCTGAAGGTCCCTGGGCAAAAAGGGCCCAGATCGTGACCCACCTCTTACTGAGGAGTCAGCCTAGATTTGCACGTGAACAATAGCCATGATTCTTAACTATTTGTGACAGATCTAATCTCAGATCAAATCTGTTCAGATTATCAAAATCCATTTCTGTCTCTGCAGCAACCAGGCTATAAGAGGAAGAGGATTTTGAGAAACAAGAAAATAGTCACACAAACACACCGCTGGCTCCACAGTTATGCAGCTGTGAGAGAGCACCAGGAGGTGGTCCTTTGCAGCCTGGCTTCTAAATTCCTTCAGGGCTCTGGCCAGCAGTGGTAGGCGGTGGATGACTGTGGGGTTGGGCTCATGCTGAAAAAGCAACTGTTTATTCTCCTCCTCCTTCCTCTGGAGTACTGAGCTCTCCCTTGAGAGGAGGGAGACAAAGAGGGAGGGAATGTGAAAGGCAAAACAGAGAGACAAGATGGGTCATAGAGAAAAAGAGGCAGGAGGAGAGCAAAGATAGTTGCAAACAGAAAGAAACTGATGGACACCTGAGCTATTTCTGGAAATCTATGCTTTGGTAAAAAAAAGAAATGCAGCACAGCAGGTAATTCTACTTGCTACATGTGCACAGAGATGGGGGCAGTGTGTCTTACAATATACACGCACAAACAAAAAAATCCCAGTCGCCTTTTGTGTACATACAAACCTCAATAAGCTCAGGTCCTCCTCTTCCTGACTGGGCCACATTGACCAACAGTACTGAAGAGGGATATCACTACTGTTGGTGAGAGACACCGTGTGTGCGTTGGCCAGAGAGATATAAGTCTTCTTCAACAAGACGGAGTCAGACTCAAGATGAATGTTCAGTTCTTCACAGGCCCCATACAAACTGATGTACACATCTTCACCTGGGCACAGAAATGCAGTACACACATTTACATACAGTAGACATGAATTAGTATAAACACTCATATCCACCCAGAGACAGTACTGCTAGATTTTAGAAATGTTAATTATGACACAAGTTGTAACTAAAATAATTAAGATTTTATTCATTGAAATGTATATTCATGACACTGACTTCCTGAAGCGATCCGACTTCCTGAACCCATCTGAGATGTGTCTGGCATTTCAGAAGCGTGTAACAAGGCTGGCAAAATTGCAAGTGTCAAAAACTTGGTCTCTGAAGGTCATGAAGAACATGCCATGAAAATTGTGATGAGATGTGCCGTCAACACAGCTTGAATATTAAAAACTGCAAGTAAAAGCATGAAAGGCTACCTTTGTTTGTTTGTCGAGTCAAAACAAAAAAGTGGTTTTCCTAAGCCATTCAAAGCACTACTGTCCAGAGAACATTTTACAGCACTTAAACTAGTATTTCACTAGTAATCATTTCCATCTAAAAGCACACAAACTCATGAAACACTGAATCATCTGGGATTTCACCAAAAACTATTTTGTCCCATGTTGCAAAACCACAAATTACCAGAGGAGTACTAGTCTTATTTAAAAAGCAAGCTAACTTGAAGCTAATGCTTAATTAAAGCTATGTCCTAAGTGCTGCTGTATGGGAGCTGCCTGGCACAACTAAATCCTATCCACCGAGGAGCCACTGCTGCTCCTCTGGGAGTCTCGGGACCAATGTGGGCAGGGAATAAAGGAGAAAGTCAGAGTGGAGTCAAGGACACACAGCAGTGTAGCTTAGAAAGACTGAATCTGGATCAAAAGGAGCCTCACAGAGAGATCAAAATGTTTTTTTATCCTGGAATCCAAAACCAATCTAAAACAATGACAGCATATACAGCGATGTGAAATTCATCAGGTTGAAACGAATGTGAATGGCTGAAATTACAATATTCAGATTTAAAGTAAATCTGATTTTCCAACACAAAAAATATGGCCCTCTGGAATAAGGTTTCAAAACCACAAGCCTCAAGAGACAAACACCTTGATGGTTAGTAGGACATCTAATGAGTCTCTGTGGTAGTAACATGTTGCCACCATCACAGTGTGCACACTTCCAACAGTGAGAGAAAGAGCAACAATAGCAAGCAACAAAATAAGATGCAAAATTAAGTTTTGTATAAAGCCACCAAGAACAAGGCTTTATACAAATTTAGTGAGTGTTTGTTTACATCCAAATCAGTGGGACTGGGGCTTCAGCCAATAGAAAAATACATCTTATTATGGCATTATCTATATATTATATATTATCTTATATTTATATATTTTTTATAAGTCAAAACCACACACACAGAGAACACGTCTGGATAGAGTATAATATCTAAATTCTGAATACTGAGTTGTCTGGGCACTGAACTCCAGTGTGTGCGTTTCAGAGGTTCATAATTCCTTTCATACATTTCCCAAGCACTAATTAAAACACAGGTACCTTAGTCAATAAAATTAGTGGGAATGAAAACTGGGATTAATGCGACATTGGGGATTTTGTCAACAGAAAGCAGTCCAGTATTCTATTTTATTGTGATTGTGCTTTTCAAAGTTTGTCCTTAGCCAAAACAACGATGGAGACTTGCCATTAATTAGTTCTTAGTTACAAATTTATTTCCCCATGTAGTTCCTTTGGTCCAAACACAATGGGTGCCCAGTTGACTGTGACTGATTTACTATTTGCTCTGAAATGCAGATTCAACACATGGCAAACGTTTTGGAGGCTTGATGGTTGCCCTGCAGGACTAACTGAAATCCTGCTCTTGGTCAAGTAACAGAAACTTGACTCAGGTTTGACAATGCAAAAAAATTGACTGAAATGATATTAGTGCATTCCGAATGAATTGAATCTAAGAATGGTGAGATAAACAAGGACACAGTGTCATTGTTGCAAAGTGCCCAAAACAAGGCCCAGCACATTAGAATATCATGCAAATGTGTTTAAGAACTTAAGAACTGAAATCTCTTATTTACAAAACTATTACGAGAGACCAAATTGTGATCAGTAACATACTGTTTACTTTAATTGTCCTTGAGAATTGTCTAGAACAAACTGTAACACACTGAATTAATTGGACATAGGCACACACCTGCTTACATAAGTCTCACAATTCAATTGTAATGTTGTTCAGCACAAAAACCAACCAATGAGGTCCAAAGAACTTTATAGACCTTCACAATAAAATTGCAGCAAGGCAGAGATGAGGGCAACGGTGTAAAATATTCGCTAAAGCTCTGAGTTCTCCCAGGATCATGGTTGGAGGAAAGAAGGGCCTTGGTCAGGGATGTGACCAAAAACCCAACGGTGACTCTGACAGAGCTTCAGAAATCCTCTGCTGAGATGAGAGAACACTGACTGAACACTGATTGCCAGCATTCAAGCTGAGTAACTATCAAACTGCAAAAGGTATTTCTGTCTTTGCCTGTAGGAGGCATCATCAACATGTCCTTTCCTATGGGTGGGGGCTAGTGTATGTAAAACTGGCATTAAAATGACCCAACGGCCTTAACGGCTGCACATCATCACATCAGTCTCCACACACACACTCAGACACACACACACACACACAGTGAGCATTACCCAGTATTTCTATCCTTGCTGATTGGTTACCATGGTGACAGAAATGCCACTTAGTGCATGTTACTCAACACACAACAAGGATGATGACAGAAACAATAAGCAAGACAATACAACCAGTCTGTTTGTTACCACTTGCCATTGTTAGTGTAAGGCTTTTGACCTGAATATTAAATTTAAACCTCACCAAATGTAAACTGGAGTTATGCACATGTACATTAACAGATGAGCTGGCAAATCAACTCAAAATGATTTTCAACTTCAATTAGACTCCACTGGTTTATAGGATAAATATCAGACAGACAACTTTGAGACCAAATACAGACAAACAGGCACATCCCCAAACATACCATTAAGAATGTGAACATAACAAAAGAACTTCATAATGTTCATGCTGTACAATAACAGTCACAAAGATGAGGTAAATTGAGAATGCTACTAGACTGGACTCATTTCAATGATTACCCAGCCAGTGAAATTAAGAGAGATCACATAGTGTAGGGAAATAAGCCTAGATTTGAAAATCTCAGCAGAGCCAACTTCCTGAATTTGCATAGAGTTAAGCCCAAAAAGGGAACCTCAATGAGCAAATGCTCTGCATCTTTGAGACATTTTATTAAATCTAGGAACTAGGAGCTCTAGGAGACGTAACCAGCATCAAGGAAATGTACAGTAAAGGTTGTGACGGAGTATTGGGCCATTTAAAACCATCTAAGTAAGACATCAGTCAAACAATGAACATACTACATTTGATAGGAAAACGAGGAGTAAGACACAAAGATGAATCAACCAAATCCAAAAGATTTATCTCCCACAATAATAAGCCAATGTGTTGAATTTTCATAAGGTCAAACATCCCATTAGGTTTCAGCTCCTGTTCAATGCAGACTGAATAGGAGAACTTTAAAGCCATCTCTCCCTGAGCTTTAAGAGAGAAGTGATTGATTAGGACCTGAGATCCTGCTCTTCTGCTCTCAATTCTAACAACATGAAAGACTTATTTAGCTTTTACATTCATCAACAACAGATAGCAGTTGTAAATTCTACACAAATATGTGTGCTCCACACTGAAAACACATTAGAATTCAAGGAGTGATCACGTTTGCTTCCGACAGGCCAATTATCACTTGGATTTCCATCATGTACCTAGTGGCAGGGAGGGGGAAAACAAAACACACTGGCACAGTCCCACAGGAAGGCAAGTTCTTTGCTTTCACTCTGGAAAAAAGAAAAACTACAAAGCCATCATCATATGAAGAAGAAGAAGAGAAAAAAAGAGAACATGGATGACAGAGGATGAGTGATCGAAGGAAATGAGGGAGAGAGAAGAATTGAGGAACACAGAGAGGAAAGCAATTATCTCCCAGCATCCGGATGCTATGACAGCAGCTGACAGGCAGAGAGAGCTGCAGCTTATTGCAAAGCTTTCATCGGGGCTGTCCACCAACCCATCTTCTTTTCTCTTCCCATAATTTCTCTGTGTGCACAGCTAGAACTTCTCAACCCCTTCAGCTACCTTTGATTGCAGCAGCTCTTAAGCGTGTGTGTATGAGTGTGTGGATGCACATGCATGTACTTACATTTGAGATTGTGTGTTTATTTGTGAGCTGCTTGCTTTTGTGTGTGTGTGTGTGTGTGTGTGTGTGTGTGTGTGTGTGTGTGTGTTGCTTTTCTAAAAGGCTCCTGTGCTGAAGTCCCCTCTGTGCTATAGCCCTGTCAAAGCAGATGCCTCAGCACTCCCTAAGAGCTGTCTGTCTCTTCATTTAAATCAGCAGTGGTGACAGAAGAGAAGGAGGGGAGATGGAGGGAAGCAGGGAGGGGAGGTTACTGGAGCATCAAAGAGTCTCCACTCAATTTTAAGACAGAACAAGGATTCTCTAAACACACCATTGACGGAAAACAAGCGAGCTGAGCAAACTATTACTTTTCAAAGCTTCACTGATTTTTAACTGACAAAGGGAAATAAAGACACAGTGTGTACCCGCTTTAAGTGCTATAGTGTTCTGTACATGCAAACTGACACACAACACATTAACGCTCACATGCACACACAGTCTACATCCGCCAGCTTATGCTGAAGTCTCCAATGGCCCCTCAGCAGAATAAAGCCTTTTGCGACATGGTGACCTGAAACATACATGAGAGTGAGGGAGTCAGGCAAAGGTGCTAAATTAAAAATGATAGTCTCTTGATGGGCTGTAAGTGGTGTTCTGGACCTGAGTTATCCCTCCCACTTTAAAAGCTTAATTCTGCTGAACGCTGCTAATGTTGCCACTCCTTCAGCAGACCTGCCTATTTACATAGAAACACAGCACGTAACTCTTGTATTTACTGGCATTCGAAGCATTGGAGGAGACTCTAGATTGGCCACTATCACATTCACAGTAGGTATTAGTACCAGTGCCTGTTTTGGATGAGAGAATAAACAAATTTGACTGAGAGTGACTGCAAACCACATTTTTATTGCTAAAAAGACAGCAATAACTATTTACATTATTCAAGTTACTGTCAGCGCAGCTTGAAAGAATTTGTTCCATTGATGAAGACTTCAACACACAGGCATATGATGGTGTGTCTGTTTTCAAAAGGAGCTACCTCACTGAGAATTTGTCTTTTGAAGATGTTATTTTGATTATTTTGAGTTTTACCTGATATTTAACACCGCCAAGGCCCTGGCTGCTAATAAATAAAAGGTCCCACCCATGTATCTCAGAAATCTTGAAGGAAGCCTGGGGCTGAAACATATCTGCTTTTTCTCATGCTGTGCATTAACCAAATAAAAGTGTTACACAATCATCTGCAAGTCCTGACAACTTTTTTTGCAGTGTCAGCAACGAAGCATATCCGCTCCCTTAAGGTCGCACACAATCTCCACACACACAAACATAAAAAAATTTCTCCTTCACAGCCGCATACAGAGATATATTTTTCACTCAAAACAATCATCAATAAAGAGCTTCACATAAATCTTTTGTCGGTCTCTGCTCTCAGGAATGGCATCAAAATAATTAAATGATAAACTCAAACGTATGAATATAGATCCAAAGTAGAAACCGCTCTGCTCTTATCCACCATTATCCAATCATATACAGGCTGTTTTTGCACAAGGTGACTTTGTCGTGGTAAAGTTTCAGGACTACTACTGATAACAGAATAAGTGTTGTGTCAGCATACTACTGAATTTCCCCCTCACACTCACAGTAAAAATGGGGGTGGTACATTGTGATCTACCCAGGAGATGCACAGCTGAATGAACCCAAGTCTTTTTTTGTTTGCATGGTACACAACTGCTTTACTGTAATTGTTAAACATCATTGTATTTTTGACTTTTAGGGAGGTGTGTCGGAAATTAGCTTTCAAGGAGACTGTGATGAGGGGAAAACCTGGGTTCAGGAGTGAGGCTGATCTGATTCTGATTGAAGCATCCCCCTACTCCCCCTACTAATTTATCCAGACCAATTTACTGTTGCTATTTTCAGCAGCCAAGGTTGAGCTGGAACTACATCAAGTGGCAACCCACTGTGATATCATCCATTAGTTTGTGAACTAATTGAAAACTTGAGCTTGTTTGGCTGTCGCCCTCTCGATTTTTTTGAAACCAGAAGAAACCATATTTGGAGGCAGCAGAGGCAGAGCTGAGGAGCAGTGAGGGGTGGATCTGACCTGCTCTGTACTCTATCCCGATTGTCAGGCAAGTCGCCATTGACTGTCAATCACATGGTAGCTACGCCCTAATACTTACCCTGCTTTATCATTTATTTTCCTCTTAATGGGATTTGAAACATGAACATTTTTAAAACAAAACATTTTTTGAGGTAATAAATTGTGAGAAGAAAAATCCATACAAACAGATTTCTTTTTGCAACCAGTGGAGTTGCCCCCTGATAGTCATTATATAGAATGCAGGTTTAATGCACTTCAGCATTGACTTCACTTTTCAGCCCCAGAGTCTACGTTTTTATACATGGTCTGTGGACCACATATGAATTTCCCTTTCAAAATAAACAAAATACAGTATAGAATTAGGTCTAGTTTGCCAAGTTACTGTGAGGTTATGCTCTGATGAAACTGCATTGAAACTTACTGCTTTTAACATCAAATATTGCCATTATTCAAGTGAATAAATAAAATCTGTCTTTTACTTTATCTATACTATACCGTATATCCTTAAATTCACATAGAGTGTTGAAAACAGGGTTAGCTGACAGTTTAATCAAGTCTAATCAACTCATGGAATTTTTGCTGAACAAGATAAAAAACATGCACTGACTTTCTCCTTTTACCTCTAATTGATCCCCTTGTGTGTGTGTATGAAAAGCTTTGCCTTTTGGCTTTGATGTTATGGAATCTCTAATTGTGAAGGCAACCAAGGCTATCCTAAAAAACAAATGACAACTGGGTGCGAAACTACTATACAGAATTCAAATAATATTTTATAAGGCAATGATATTACATAAAATAAAATCCTTAATGAGGATAAATGATGCATTAGTTTACTGCACTGAGCTGATTCAGAACAGAACACAACAAACAAAATGATCATAGTTTAAACTAATAAACAAATTGTTGTTTTGTTATAATAAACTAGGCTCACAGCCTAGTTCTCTTAGGAAGTTATAGATTTTCCTTTCAATAAATTACTTATTCACCTTTGACTTCATGGCCCCAAGCAGACATATACACACAGACACACATACCAACACAAGCTCTCAAGGCTTATTCTGAACATTCTCACCTACAAACTTCATACACACCGTGTTAGGTTTAAATCAATCAGCAAAAAGACAATTAGAAAGGAGACAATGAGCGGTTAATTGGATCAGCTTGGGGAATCTATATGTGCCAGGCTGCTACAGATAGGTATGTAGATAGAAAACCCTGATAAGAGCTACATAGGTGACAAAATGGCAAAATGGCTTCTCAGCTATAAAAAGTGAGCACCTTTTTATGCCTGTCATTATCATCAATGAGGAAATTAAATTTATCAAATGATTCACGTGTGTGTGCGTCTATGCTGATGGTGGGCTGTTTAGCAGTCCTGTTCTGCTTCAGGGTCACCGTTGCTGCAGAGAGAATCTTATTAAGGTGTTTACCTCTGTGATTACGGCAAACACATTCATCCTTTTAGTTCCACACCATTTGACACAGCTGATAAATCAAAAACGCATTTGAAAATCTCTGCATCCATCTGCATGTGTCTGTTTGTTCTGTGTGCGTGTGTGCATTGCTTGAATGCACACACAAATATAATGACACAATGAGACAATATACTTTGTTTGAAACACTTGTTTTAAAGTTTGAGCGGGTTCATGTTTGTGTGTGCATATTCATATGTGTTAAGAAACAAGTTATGTTGATAGAATATTGATATTTGATGTTTGTGGTTGAATTTCATATCCCACTGTCAGATTTCGATGAAGCTAAATAAAATCTATTTATATGACACAGTGTTTGACAAAGAGAGACAGACAGATTGAGAAGCACATTCTGACAGATGAGAGAGGGAACATCTGACCACCACCCATCTTCTAGGGAGACAGAGTACACTTAAATTTAGCTTCCAGAAACATGCTTTGATGGAAAAAGAAAACAGCTGTAACAAAGTCACCCTTATTATAAACTAGTACTAAATCCCTTGTATGTCTCTGCTAACCTTTCAAGTTGCAGGAAATATAGTCACAATTTCCCCATCTGTTCCTGAGTTATTTGTAACAAAAGTTGCCTTTGGGCATTAATGATCTATTGTATTTACAAAAATGAGAAGTACACACTGGACAGAAGGACAACCCAAAAACATAATGCCTCCAAGCCACAACTGTCACTGGTGCAGAACCATTAAAAAGTCAGGATATGCGGATTAGGTCAGCTATAAATATTTTACTACTTTGTATGCTGACTTTTACTTTGGGAAATCAATAAATTATGCTATTCTACAATTGGCATTAGTGTTATCAGAAGCTTAAGTTATTTTTTGGTTATTTGTGGTACTGTTTTGTAGTAGTTTTGTTTGCTTTCAGAGGCCTGAATTTCTCTCACCAGTATGATAGTGCAGCAGCAAGTCTTGGCGGTGGTCTCCTATGGTCATGGGGTGGAAATCCACAGTTACTTGCATGCTCTCACCTATATCAAGAGTCCCAGAGGATGGTGTCACTGTGAAAGGCCTGGAATAACATGGAATAAAATAGAATGTCACATGGTGGAATAAAAAACTGGATTAGTATTATATATAATTATATAGAGCGGGATCCAAAAGTCTGAAACCCCTGTAAAGTTAATGAATTAATTTATAAAATTAATGTTTTTGGGTTTTTTTTTTTAAATAATGACTTTTAAGATTGAAATTATCTACTGTATAGACAAATATCATACGTGAAATCACTCAAAAACAGCAAACATAAACCCGTTCTGTATAGAATCGAACCTTTGTGTCTGAAGCTTGAACTTGGCCTTGCTGTTTCCTATGTTGCGGACTAGCTGGGTCCTCTGTGTGGAGGCTTTCACCGGACAGAGGGGTAAATGGAGCTCATCTCGAAAGTCAAGAATGGCACGTGGCCCAATGGCACGGATTGGGACCTCAAACCGCTCCCTCTCCGTCACACAAACCATTCTGTGGTGGTAGTCCTGAATACAGAAATGTGTCAGTCATTTTTTTATTTTTAGGTCATTACTTGGCAAACCTCTGCTGTTGTATTTTCTGATTTATTATGTGTTCACACCACACAAGCAGCCACAAATTTCTTGGAAAACTAGCAGTGAGGCCAACATGGACATCATACATTTTGCAGGTACTTGACCATAAATAAAAATTACTGATATTTTGACCTGATGATGATGCTGGATAAGGAGTCAGGGGATAGAAATTGAAACACTTGAATTACTAGCTGTATAGTCAGGAAATCGCCAAAGTCTGGAGGATTCATCCAAATGTATGGGGCCACAAATGTTTGTACCAAATTTCATGGCAATCCATACAATACAGATATTCAGTTTCAGACTGACAGACTGATGTTGCCTTTCCTTGGTTCACGCTGGTACCATGGACAAAAACATTCAGTATGATGGCCACAATAAAGCAGCTATGACAAACATATCGGATTATGTTACCTTAAACATTTACTATATTTCATGGTGACCTTTGGTTCTCAGTTTTCACTTTCACCCACAGTATCAGGAAAAGAGACGATAAAAGGATGTGCTGCTGTAACTCAATGCCTGACCTTTGACCCTTAACCTTCTGACTCTGACCTTGCTGTTGAAAGAATCACAAAATATGAATGCAAAATAACTGCATGTGTTTAATTTATAATCTGTAATTGTTTTCATATGTATGTAATCTATGGATTCTTGCCATATTACTGTCTTCAGTATTAGTACTTGGAGTATTATCTCTGTTATGTCACATTCTTACCCACATCCTATTCTCTGCATTCCTGCAGGTCTGATTACAGCTTCAACTAATCTAAATTCTATATCAACCTATGTGCATGTTACCACTATGCTCTCTGAATCAGACCATGGTTATTCTATGAAGCAATCAAAACCCGTCTGTCTCCAGTACCTTGTCCTCCTGCGGCGTGAAGAGGACAGTGAACTTGGCAGACATTCCTGATGCAACCTTGCTACCTGCATCCTTTGGTCCGACCACATGGAAATACTCTGAGTTCTGCAGCTCCAGCTTCACTTGTCGTGAAACCTTGACAAAGAAAAAAAAAACATCACAAGCTTTATAAAATTGCAAGCACTGCACATCAACAAATACAGACCTAGAGAGGGACACACACAAGTGATGATTTATTCATTATTACTTGATGGTGTCTTGTACAAATTGAAGCAATAAATCTCCTCCAACCTCTCATGACCTTTTCCAGTCATTCTTCACCCCTAAATACAACCCACACTTCATTACACACAAACATCCACAACAACACACATGTTGTAAACACTAATTTTTTCTGCTTCTAAGGTCAAAGCTGTCCAACATTTTGACGGTTGCTGTTGTCCTGATTTATAGCTGTTTGATTGAAACATCAGCTCAGCAGCTATGTTGTTTGTGTAAATGTTATTTACATAATTATCACTCATTCACACACCTTGTCATTGTTCAGGAGGAGTAGTGGTAACTTGTAGGTTTGTGCAGGCGTGAAGTTCTGGAAGACCAGCTCAGATGGGTAGGGCTGGAAAAGCGGGTGGTCCACATCCACCAAGGACAACTGACAACACACACACGCACACACACAACACTATGAAATAATGCAGATCAAAGCATGTCTTTAATTAAAAACAATTACTATAATGCTATGTCAGACACATAATGTATTGCCAAAAGTTTGTGGGTGTAAGTGCCCATGGGTGCTTTTAATTTCAAAAGCATTTACTTTATACTATATTTGTATATTAATATAAATTTACCAGCCTTTTTTAGATGCATACAATGTTACATTCTATGATGGTGTACTCCAGCATTTATCATTTCATCTAAATTTGAAGCAACTCACAGGAGACATTAAAAATAGGAAAGTTCCTGACTTTTAGTACCTATTTAGGGTCAAGCCCCATGCACATCGGATCCTACATTTCCCACAATACAATTCATTTTTCCATCCAATCCACACCTCAAAGTCTTCCAAAGTCTACCAAATCTAAGATGACCCTAATGACAGGATCAGGGTTATTTTCTCAGACTTTGTAAAGCTCACATCAGAGCCACAGAAGACATTATGCAGCTGTTTACACAGGCTGAGTGGTGCTTCTCAAGCAAAGTCTACTAATGTACTAAAACCATCATATACATTAAAGTCATTCAAGTTATTCATCCATCTTATTGTACCTCCAAAGAATTTTTTGATAAATAATCAATATGTATGAAACGATATATTGTGTTAAAGTTAACCTGAATGATTTTCAATTATCTTCTGTAATTCTATCATTGCAAGTCATAGCATTAAAATAGTTGTGCAAGTTTAAGTGTGCAGTTCACTTTCAGGGTGACATCCTGCTGGGCATTGCTCCTTCTTATCGCCTACAGTTGCCCACAGTGGACGATGGTCACGTTCATATTTGCATATTTGACAAGTCAACAGAAAATGTGAACGGGGTGAGATGCAAAAATGTGTCCTCATAATTATGATGAGGGTGCATTTATTCATTTCTTAGGCATTTCACAAACTTCCAGTGGCATTTTTGCTTCAAGCCCCCTGTTAAATTCTGACTCTAAAGGTACAGAGCATTCAGTCACATTGGTTGCCCTCTGCCCATCAATTAGTGCATGCTGACTAAGCAGTAGAACCCTTAGTACAGTGTAAATGACCTTTCCAGAAAGTACATTCCCTGCAGAGGAATAATGATAATATAATGAGAAGTTTGAATGTGTTGTTGTCTTCTCGTCTCATCCCATCTATTCCTAAGTCTGCCACATTAAGTCATTTTTATCTACATACATTTAACATTAGTTCAGCCCATAGGGGCTCAAATCTGCCTTGGTCAGTTGTTAGATTAAGTCAGATAAGTGGAAGTACAGATCTAAAAGTACAATATAAATAATATTAGGAAGAAAATTAGAACAATAGTTTTCTATTCTTTATTATTTATGTTTATGGTGTGCAGGTCCTTAGGCAGCCTAGGCAGCCAGCTTTTCAAAATTAAAATGTTAATAGTTGTTTTTAAAACTCAGTTTTCAAACTGACTCCCAAGGGTTTTATTCTTGTAAAGGTGATCAACTGTTAGGGATCGACTTAAGCTTGTTTGTAGAGAGCTATTGTAATAGTTCTGCCCAACTTTTTTATCTTTTGCTGTGAAATGATTTTGCTGTAGGCTGTTTTTACTGTCAAACTTCAACACCCTAACGTGTTTAACTGGGTTCATCAACCTCTGTGACTACTGTAATCCTGTTCTTTTGCTGTGTCATCTTCAGTCATTTTTTGGTTGCTCTCTTACAAGAACTTAGTCTTTTTTCGTGGATAGTGAAAGCATAGCTTTCTTTGTAGCCTTATTTTTAAGCAACTGGTGTATCACAAAATTGGCCAGCATTTACTTTGTGATGCGTAGTTTTGCTCATGTCAAGCAGCTCTAGGATCCGTGGTGGGTACACCTCAATGGTGTTAGCCAGGCGCTCCTCTGTAGACTGTAGCATCTCCTGGGTGTAAACAGATGGAGTCACCTGCAAACACACAGCAGCACAGTATATTATGCTAACTGCACTGACAGCCTGTTCCCTGTCTTCTAAGCACCAGCAGTGATGTAAGTGATACCACATCAAACAAAACTGTTACCACTGATAAAGAGAGTGGGGAAAGAAATAATGAGCACAAGAGCAGTAAATTGTCAACTTTAAGCTGTCAGCTATAACACATATGCACTGACACCTACATCAAACACATAGAAGAACATTAGCATCTGCAGATTTCATGCCCTCAAAGAATGTTAATGTTCCTCCTCTTGGAGAGGACAACCTGCAGTATTTTGTGGATAGTATCCTCTCTACACAATCCTCTTGCACCTCTTTATCTGTGTACCAGAAGCAGGGAGACATCGAACTGCACTTAACCTATTTCAAGGTTGAGTCAGAAGAGAATTTTAGCTTAAAATCTAAATCAATAATGTAGCAGCGGGGGTTATTGTATATGCAATATTTAGCAGCTGCCAGTTAGGTGTGTATTCATAATACACTGCATTCTGTTACTCAGAGACAACAGCGTTGTATGGGTAAACACTGTTTTTTTTTGTTGTTGTTTTTTTCAGTTTTCAAATCAAGTTGTGAAATAATGTGGCTTCTCTCTTGATGGTGACTTTTCCTAAAATGTAAACCATTTTGTGTTTACATGGAAAAATACTGGCCTAATAGCCCACAGAACACTGAACATTGGGCTGTGGGATATAATGATTGCACTGCTTTATTTGAAAGAGATTTGAGATTTGTATAATAACTGATAAATGTTACAGCTCAATTCATTCTACTTTTTAAATGATCAATCAGTGTATGTATTGCACTTCAATATCCCAATTTGTGTTATATGAATAGAATTTAAATCAATATTATCAACTGTGAGGAGAGATGATCACTTTTATGGGGATCTCATTCTGTCCTGGGAATAATCAATGTAAAGTAAAAGTACTAACTGGTCATGCCCACTCTAAGTACAGATACAAGCAGCTAAGCAGAGAGCAGAGGACTTAAATTGCTGAGCTGAGGTCACTGCAACAAAGCATTGCAGTCAGATATTGATTTTTGTTCCCGATAAGAAGCCAAGATAATTATTAGTACAATCTGTCATTTGGAGCAGCTTCTTTGAAAGAATCGGACAATTTCCAAAATGTTGCAGGAAATTGGTTCCCTCTTAATTCATGGTCTCAACATCTCATTAATTTTGTTGGGTTGTTCCAATACGCCATGTTGTCATACAGTTTCACAGTTAAACCAACAAGCACTGGCAAATGTGAGGAAAAAAGTGAAAATGACATGTTATCCTCACCTTTCTCAGCTTGTCATCCTTCAGGACAAGTTTACGCTTGGAAGGCAGGGACACTTTGCTTTTTAGTCGCTTTGTTCTTGTGGGGATCTGAATGTCTGTCATTGTGATTGTATTTTGTAGTGAAAACACCTGCAAAAAGGAAGAAAAGAAAACAGGAAGACGTGACAGAGAAGAGGAGGAGAGGAGAGGAGAGGAGAGGAGAGGAGAGGAGAGGAGGGGAGGAGAGGAGAGGAGAG
>CM076652.1:6446507-6474588 GCA_038496675.1 Rachycentron canadum
AATTTAATCCACGTGAAAAACATAAATTAGATCAAATATCAGTTTGTTTTACTTTCAATATCACGAAAAGGGTAAAAAAAAAAAAAAAACCAAATATTGTGAACTGAATCATGTAGATGTCTGGTACCAGACCATATTTCAGTTTCTGGGGTTTATGAATTACTGACTACAAAAAAAAAAAAAAAAAGAAAAAAAAAAAAAGATCAGGTTCAACTACTCTTCAAATCTTCTGCTGGCACCAATCCAACGAATCTATGTTTGTCTCACAAAGCATATGTGTGTGTGTATATATATGTTCCCCATATGTCTGCGTGCACGTCAGTGTGGGAGTGGGCGTGTGTTTGTGTTTACTGCTGCCATTGCCACCTGAAGAATAATGTGAGGGGCAGCTCCTGCAACTGACAGTCATACAACAATTGTGTCACAATGACTCACACAGTCATTAAAGATCACTGAGATAGGTGGGTGGAAAGTTATACACACTTAATGCTTGTCCAAATGCACAAACTGTATTTAAAGACTAAAAAGGCTTTCCCTTTGTAACTTGAATTGAATAAGGACACAAAGGGGAAAAGTGGGAGGATTGAGCACCCAAGGCCAGTCTGATGTAGCCGTCATTTTGGATGGCAGCTCTAAAATGAGCTCAGCATCACCAGGCTTTCTCCTGCTTTCAATTGGTCTGGTGAGGCTGCAGCCTGAAGGGTCATTGTGTTTTAATAACAAAGCTTGAGGCATAGAGGACACATTAACAAGGTTATAGCCAGATTTATAACCAAAATTACAGCTGGTTTCAGACTTTGTGTAATGTTATACCTGTAGGCATCCCCAATTAAAATCAGTCCTGAAAAATTATTTGGCTGCTGCACTTAAAATCACAATGTAAAAACCCACAAGTGTGTTCCACAATGTATTATTTATACTTAGTTTCACCCAGTGTTCCTTTCCACAAGTGTTTTCCCCTGCAGCCACTCCTTTCCTAGTGTTTCACATGGTTGTTGCAGAATATTGGATAATATCATGAGCAATGTCTTGGTGTTGGTTTTTAAAACTTGATTCGTCATCAGGGCCTGTTCATGAAATTTGAACACACCAGGGAACCTGGTTATGTTAAGCCTTTGTAGACATATCTCTTTATTTTTAAAGTAATGCAAAAACCTATTTTCTTCTCTGCTTCCCTGTAGGATTTTCCTTAATGCTTTGTGGTTTAAAAGTTTAGAGAGTCAAATTAAAAAGTCAGTTGAACCTGTTCTACTACGGCATTGGTAATGTGGATAATTGTATGTTTGCCATCCATGAACATAATCCCTTTTCAGCAAAGTCCTTCCCTACTTTCCTCAATGTAAAGTAATACCATTAATGTAGATGTTTATTAGCAGTTATGTGCTTATTTCTTGTTGACGATGATGATGGTTATGGTTGTAATTATCATGAGACATGGAACAATTCTATATTAATCCAATTTTCTCTCTGTTTTCAGATACAGTTATGAAGAATACAAGGAGACTGCAGACTGGCTGCTGTCTCATACAGAGAACCGTCCTAAAGTGGCTATTATCTGTGGTTCAGGCCTGGGCGGTCTGGCTAATCTGCTGGACAACAAGACTGTGTTTTCCTATAAGGACATCCCACATTTCCCCACCAGCACTGGTACATTGTGTCTGTCACTTTCAATCTAATCAGAAAAGAAATTCTAAGTTACATAGTATTTGGACACTGTGCATAAGCATGTTAGCAGCTGCTCATACTGTATGTCATGTGTGCTGTGCAGTGCCAGGTCATGCCAGTCAGCTGGTGTTTGGGAAGCTGCATGGCCGTGAGTGTGTCTGTATGCAGGGGAGATTTCACTTCTATGAGGGCTACAACTTACACATGGTAAGCAACAGTATTTAAAGTATACAGTACACACACACAGAACTAAGTACACCCTGTGCTATATCAGTAAACTATAACTGTTGCATCTTACGTTAGCATGATGTATTATTTTTAAGACAATGCAACAACAATGCACACACCAGTGATTTCCTATTAAAGCTAATTGCATGAACAAGGTCATAAAATCACCTGTGAACTCCACAGGTTGCTCAGTTTTGGCCCAGGTTGTGTCCAATGCAACACATGGTGAGGAACTGCCTAAACAAGAAACCAGATCATGAGACTTAATAATCATCAGTGAGCTTCTGAATATAAGCTGCTAAACATTTATGTAACCTTATTTTGAAAAACAGATGGGAAGGGCTTCTGACTTGGCACAAAGATTATCTGTCGAAGGTTTCATTGACTGAAGTGGGAGTAGCAGTAGAGGAGATAACATTTATAGATAGAACTGTGAATATATGTCCTTCACTCCAAAAACACACAGAGGTTTTTACGGAGCACAAAACTGAAAACTATGACCTGGCCAAGTGTGTCCCCTGACTTGAAACCAGTAGAGCAACTTTTCACAGATTTGTCACAAATCTGATGTTACGAAATTAAAAGAATTACATTTCTCTACACTATCTTCAGTTGCACTTGTTTAGTCAAAGATTTCAAATGAATTGACTTTATTCATCTTGAAAATTTTGGTCAGACAGACAGATAGATAGACAGATAGACAGATAGATAGACAGATAGACAGATAGATAGATAGATAGATAGATAGATAGATAGATAGATAGATAGATAGATAGATAGATAGATAGATAGATAGATAGATAGATAGATAGATAGAGCCATGCAACTGGCTGTGTGGGGCTGTACTAAGGCACAATGGTGCTTTGAACTTAACGTTAACATGCTCACAATGAAAATGTCAGTGGTGGAAGAAGTATTCAGATCCTTTACTTAAGTAAAAGTACAAACACAGCAATGTGAAAATACTCCAGTACAAGTAAAAGTCCTGCATCAATAATCCTACATATGTAAAGGGAAATAAAGATGATTAATACTGAAACATCAGTGTGTGCGTGCCGTGTTACTGTTGTAGATACAAGAGGTGGAGCAAGTTTGAATTACTTTACAGTTTCATATACATTGACATCTTATGATGTGAGATGATTACTGCGAGAGTTAAAAAGAAAAAACAAAGTTTTGATACAAAAATCTTTCATTTTCACACTTTTTCTCCAATCTTCAGCAGTCCATACAACAGCCATTGAAATATTTCTGGACCAAATAGGTGGACTTTGTCATCCATAGTGCTAAATCGCTAACATGGCTGAAATGTATATGTTTGATTTCACCATTACGTAGTCAGCTTTACAATTTGTTATGCTGGAAATGCATAAGATCAAATGAAATGAATGGTCCCCATGTGAGCACTGAGCAGTGCACTTTTAACCATTTGTCCCTGCTCCAAGTTGCACTGTGTGCGGTTTCCTGTCTCACTCTGTCACAAGCCAACTTGCTTCTACATTTCAAAACCTTGCTGATGCAAATGCTGTTCTATACAAACTGAGCAACAGCTGGCAGTTTATACTTTGACTTTGTCAATCACTAAAGAAAATAGTCACGGTTTCACAGGATAATCTTTAAACCACAGACATGAACAAAAACTCACTTTGTTATTCTTGTCACAGGGGCAAAACAAATGATTGATTTTGTGCCATGTCTCTTTCCTGATGTCGTCGGTAGTGATAACTGTAAATACAGTTTTAGTGACTAGTTCTACACCATCTGTGAAATAGATCATTGTTTCAATTCAACAGCTCAAACTGGCATTTTTTCATATCACTTGATATATATACACTGAAAAAAACTGCTAAGCTTGGCAGATCTTAGTATAGTGGCTAAAGCTTTATTGTGTGTGTTGAATGATCAGCTGCAGGGTTATGATGACAGTAAGAAAACCACCCAGTATGTCAAAGTGATACTGGCCCTTGGCCCATGAGATAATGCATCCTAGTTTTATTTTATTACCAGCAATGATTTCCGCATAAAATAATCCAAACGATTCCAGTAAATTATAAAATCCTGTTTCATGCATACAATATGCAAAGGGCAGATGCACCATGACCCGTTATTGAGTCTAAAGTACTTTAGACATATAACACAGTCATATAATAAATGCATCTCCCTGAATTAGCAACATAAACTGAGCTGAAACTAAAATGTTTTGACTTTGTAAAAACCATGTGAGGTAAAGCCTAACAGACATTGTGTGTTACAAATATACATAGGCTGGGAAGGAAGTTGTAGACTTTCTGTTGTGTTATTGTCCTTAACTCATCTTGACAAGCTGAGCAAAATCGTACACCAAGCAGAGGAGTGTAACTATTCTTTTATGACTGAAAACCTTTATGACTGAAAATTCATTACGTTGTTTGCCTTTGGGAAAATTATGCAGTAAAGTCAACTCACCATTTACAGCTCACCATTACAATTTAACCACTGACAGTTCCTTTGTTGCATAATGTAACACACTCATAGTCCAGGTCTGACAAAATCAAACAGCCTCATGTTCCAAAATGACATTGACCTTATCAAGAAACTAGGTACTTGGAAACATTTCTGCACCAACTGGCAGAGCGCTTTCAATTCAAGCTATAGAGAAATGTGAAAAAGAAAAAGCAATTTCCAAATGTGACTGTAGTGAAAACAGTCATTTACAGGCCATCAGCTTCTCTATAAAGGTTAGTACAGAACCTCAGCTGTTGCAGACGTGCCAGAACCTACAGTAATAAAAATCCTAAAGTCTACTCACATCAGCATTTTTAAATACTGGCCATGTGATGTGTTTTCTCCTATATGGTTCACATCTGCCCCCATCTTGTAACTCCCATTGTCATAATCAAATGGACGACTGTGTCTGTCTTGTTTTCTTCTCCAGGTGACATACCCAGTGCGAGTCTTCTTCCTGCTGGGTGTGGAAACACTGGTCGTGACAAACGCAGCGGGGGGACTTAACGGCAGCTACAATGTGGGAGACATCATGCTCATTAAGGATCACATCAACATGCCTGGATTTGCAGGGCAGAACCCACTTTGTGGGCACAATGATGACAGGTACGGCACAAACGGCAAGGGGGGGGCTATAAAAGTGAAACATACATATACACTGGCAAAATCAGTGTCTTACAGGCTATTGCTATAGCCAATTCATTCATGTAATTTGTCTCCAGGTTCGGAGCACGCTTCCCTTGCATGTCAGATGCATATGACCGTGGGTTGAGGGCTGTGGCCAAGAGGATAGCAAAGGAGCAGGGCTGCGACAGCTTCCTGCAGGAAGGAGTTTATTGCATGCTGGCTGGACCGACATACGAGACCATTGCAGAGTGCAGAGTCCTGCAGACACTGGGGGCTGATGCTGTGGGTTAGTATAGCTATGTATTCACATAAAGGGATAGTAGAGCTCTACAGGAAGGCCTCTTAACAGTACAATAGGAGATTACCTATGCAAACCGTTGTGAATACATTAAGACCAACCCGCTCTGAACAAATACAGACACTATGTGAATTCCACAGTTTTAAAGGGTTTAATATCTTCACACGCACAATTCTTCCTACTTTTTTCTAGGTATGAGCACAGTCCCAGAGGTGGTGGTGGCTCGTCACTGCGGCCTGCGTGTCTTGGGTCTGTCACTCATCACCAATAAGGTTGTGACAGATTATGACAGCGAGGAGAAAGCAAACCACGAAGAGGTGCTGAAGACCACTCAGCACAGAACCCAGGACCTCCAAAGGCTTGTCAGCCACCTCATCTCCGGTATCTAGTACTATCATCTAAATCCTGTCAGCACAAAAAAAGGATTTCAACCTAAATTGGTAAATAGCTTTGAACAAAATGTAACATGTATGCGCAGACGGTGGTGATGAGCTGTTTAAGTTGTGGTGGATAGGGTCTTTCTTTATTACTGAGTAATATGGTGAAGCAGGGCAGAGCGTGAGATATTTTTAAGATAGAGAGCAGATTAAAAAAAACCTAAATGTCAATATGCCACTTAGAGACATGCATAACGGCTGGATACAGTCACAATATTTGATGACTGTGAAAAGGCCAGTTTGCTATTTATTGTTATAACATCAAGATTTCACAAACATTAGCATGGATCTAGTCCCCATGAATCACATCCATGGAAGAACGCTAGCTGAACCAACAACAAAATAATGATGGTGTGGTATTTCTAAAGTAAAAGAGCAACAAGGAGCCATTTAGTCTCAATAAATTTTATATTAATTCTTTGATGTAGCAACGTCCAAGCGATTGGAGTAGTAATGCTTACGGACTCTTTTTAACACATCAAAAATAAGATGAAAAGCTTTCACAGGCCTCTCTGGATGAACGTTTAAAGCATGTTTCACTGACAAACCCCACCTATAACCACACCAAACATGTCATGGTGAGCTGACACACCCTCATCAGTTCACTTCTGCATCATTGCATAAATACTGAATGTAACTGATGAGATGAGGAAACCAGGCTAAGGACATGTGGTGACAGTTTATAACAATGAATGTGTCCTTGAGTGACATCATGGCATTTGTTGTGTTTGGTTGAATCTAAATTGCATATTGCAGTGGCTTCGGGTAAGTCTTATAATTAAAGTAAACTATTCTGTTACTTAAAATAATCACATATATATTTCAGATCATGGATCACTAAATGTAATAGGAATACTGTGGTGTCTACTATAGAATCCCACTAGAATGCGTTATTATTATTATCATTCATTATTCTGCATTAGAGCTGAAGGGTAGTTTTCCCTGTACTGCCTACAGGGAAAGTTAGAGGTAAAGTGGCATCACACAAAAACACCTGAACCTGTATAATTGAGTGCATCTAAACAATGTAATGATTATTGGACAATGTTATGGTCAGTTTGTGCAACTGCCTGCTAATGACTACAACTGGACACATGCAGCCTTGAGATACACTGAGATGATTGTCTCATAGTTTTTTATGATGACTGTGTAGCCTCCTGTTCTTGTTGATGGTGCTTTGTTTTTTTTTTTGTTTTTTTCCATCTTTTAACAGTTGTTAAAAAGTGTTAGCGCATTAATCCACCGATGTTTATTCATTCTTAGAGGTGAATCCACATGATAATAGCCGCTAATGAGAGAGTATAGAATATTGCTTGCGATCTAACAGTATCACTGGGACCAACTGGCACCAGCAGTCATTTATTTTGTTATTACTTTTTGTTACAGATGCACAACAAATACCTATTTTAGCTATAAATCAAAATAAGCTTTATTCTATACATTCTTTTATGATCAAATCAGAGTTGTTTAGTTTTGAAGTAGCCAAAATATGTATTTTAAGTATTTAATATGTTTATTAGTGAAAAATGCCAATGGCATGTCAATTTAAACCATTGTTGGTTTTCCAACAAAATAAGAAAATAAGTTTCAGCTGAATTAGTGTCTGAAAAGCCTACGCAATATTAGAGATACCCAACTTTTTCACATAGATCAGTTGATTTATGTATAGAAATCTAATAAATCACGATTTGTCTGTGGTGGATTGCATTTGGATCCGTTTTTGTTTTTGCACAACAAGAGACCATAACACTGTAATATCAGCAAGGGCTATAATACCTGGGCCTGCAGTTTTCAATTTTCTCTGAACTGATCCGGGACCTCCTGCCAGATTCCTTTGACCATCTCATTCATTAGAGCTGGAAATGCTGGAAAAATCCTAGATCAGCAGTCCACCTCTCAGACCATTTGTATCAGGCTTAACATCAAGATGGTAATGTGAGTCTTAAAGGGGAATTCCACTCAGAGAGAAGCCTTCCATCATCACGATGTAAAATCTGGAGCTGCTCCATGCATAATAAAGGAACGCATTATTTACACACGGCGACAATGTTCGATTTCCTTATCTTAAAAGTTATGGAGCATATACTCTCCAAAAAAGCTTGAATAGATCCACTACTACCATACGTGTTTTTTTTTTCTCTCTCTCTCTATGGGTGTAACCAAATCTGGCGTTTTGTTTTCTTGTTACTTTTCTGTTGTCTGGTTTGTGAATACTTCCTGAAGTCTGTAGTTAATGCTGAATAACCTCTACTGTGTGTTATGTCCAATTAACGGTCTCAGGTTCAATAATAAATCACTTGTAACACACAACGACTATGTCTTTGTTGAATTAAGTTCGTTTTCATGCAAAATGCTGCTCCTGCCACATAAAAAAAAAAAAAATCTGTTATGGATGAGTGTATACATTTGTGCATGTGTGTTTGTGTATGTGTGTGTGTGAGTGTGCAATGAAGGGAGTATGACCTAGAATCAATCAATAAGGATGTAAAAGTTTGTTTTGAAGGAGAAAAATACCATTTTCCGTGCCAGTGAGGAACATAAAGGCGAAAGCCACCACTCCATCCCTCTCAACACACACACACACACACACACACACACACCTCATCACCACATCCACACACTCTCCCTCTCTATTCAGCTTCAATCCTTCACTTTAGACACACCTCAAGCAGATGAAGACGCTGTGAGATTGAGATGAAATGGAAATGGCTGTTCTGTGCCCTGCTCCTTTCTGTTACATAATTGATCTGCATAAAGCATGTAGAGGTGCAGCCCACTGTGAAACTGAAATATTAATACAAATGAACCAGGCAGTCTGACAACACAAACACAACACCTATAACTGGGCTGGATTGTATTTACATGCATTCACACAAATGCCTCACACCCCAGCTTTACAGCTAAAAGTGAGACATCTACAAAGGCACGCATGTAGGATGCAAATACCAGGCTTCTCTGCTTTGAATGGAGGGAAATGGAAGACAGGACGCTCAGATGAAGACAGACGAGAGGAGTGACTAAAGAGAACAAGAGAGGAGAACGAAGTGTGTTTGACTCGGCAGTCCCCGCAGGCTGGCGACAGGCCTCATCTGTAATGTAATGTTGATCTATCTATTGTCGCCGTGCCAAGTGAGCCCAGGGCCCGCTATTGATTATTATAGGGTGAAAAGAGAAGCTAAGGAAATAGAGCGGGACAGCTCTGCTGAGTTTACACTCTCAAACACTGTCACATTCCCTCAAACACTCAGTCTCTGTGTCACAAACAGAAACACACACAAGCTGTTCCTATGCACTGTCATGTACCTGAGTTCACATTGTCTGTGAGACAGCAGTGCAGCCGTTAGTGAATGTGACTTTTACAAGCGTAAGAAAAAGCTTTGGTGAGGAGACGTCACTGCTGACTTTCACACGCTGCCTCTAAAAGAAGCTGGCTGCCAGCAGCGTGTCAGCACTGTACCAGTATGCAGCAAGGTGGATCTGGAAAATTACTGCTCCACCTCTAAGGAAATGTGACAGCACAGTGCCAACTTAAACTGAGAAGACAAAATGTTAACATCCAACACTGACTGCAGCTGCATGTCTAGCTGGTCATTTAATTTTGATATGACGAGGAAACATGAATGAACGCACTTGGAGCGGAAACTGTCACAAAATCACACCTGGTTTCAATAACATTTAACTCAATGAACTCTTTAAAAAAGGTCTAGCACTCTCTCCAAGAGTGGGACTGGAGGAAAACAGCAGCTTGGGGGCAATAAGGCTGGTTTCTAGCATACAGATTAGGCAAAACCAGTTAGTCTGGGTCTTATCAAACCTGTACACCTTATATGGAGACAACTACCAAAACCTGTTATCACTGACAAAATGGCGACCTGCACTGCAGAAGACACTGCACTGAAGTATCGGGGGACATTGAAGAAATAGTTCCACCATGTGAGCAGACACCACCTGTCTGCTGGATGAGTAAATAGGCAACTGTTCACGCTGAAAGCAGTGAGAGTGAAATAAAGAAATCTGGCTGCCCAGATCAAGGACACTATTAAAGTTTCACCAACTCACCTGAAATTCCGACAATGTCAGACATTTTAATTCCCACTAAGTCCCACTTAGCAAGTAGAGACCATAGACTGTATATAAAAATAGATGTAGACACCAGGGCTGAAAAGTGAAGCCAGTGTTGAAGAGACTTAACCTGCATTATATCCAATGACTCAGGGGGCGTAAAAGAAGTCTGTCTAATTCTCACTTGATTTATTAGCTCAGTAAACGTTTTCATGATGACTTTATTGTCTCAGACTCTAGTTTCTAGTCGTCTTCAATGAAGCGTGTTGATTTTTTAAATGATGGTCCTATTTAGAGGAAAGTAGACCATAAAGCAGGGTTTGGATCAGGGCGTGGCTACTGTGTGATTGACAGTCTGTACTACACAAGTCGAGCCCGCACTCCTCCTCAGTTCCACCCTCTGCTCCTAATATGGTTTCCACTGGTTTAAAAAAAATACCAACATGGCAACGGCCAATTTACAAACTCAAGGCTTCAAAATGGCAGCTCACAAACCACTTAGTCGAGACACGTCTTGAAGGATGGAGACATCTGCCACCGCAATTTGTGCTTAGGAGCAAATGTTTGATGGGAACGAAAGTTAACATGGAAGCACTTCTACTTTCTGACTGGTTGCTGCTGAACCGTGTCATAGCTCATTACCATAAAGTGAAACTTTAAGCTTTTTCTGACGCCCACGCCGCTCAACACGCGGCACCAACAGGAATACTGCCAAAAGATGCTGGCTCACAAAATGAATGACTTCCAGCCACTTTGACATTCTCGCTGCTAACAGGTTCAAACTTTAAGATGTGATAATATGTCGACTTTGTGTTTGTAGCTTACTGCCTCCATGTTTCCAAACTCTTAATGCAGGTTTGAATGATTTTTACAATGCTATACTGCAAAGAACCATTTTTTTCTTCTCAGATGTCACAGCAAAGAGGCACAAAGTAACACAAATAATTAATAACATTAATTAATAACAGTTTAGTTATTCCTGTCCCAAATGTCTGGTTTAGTACCAACTGACTGCTGACACAACTTAATGGGAAAGCTAATGAAACAGAGCCAATGTTAAGTAAATGTAAAAAGTTAAAATGCTAAAGGGTCTAATGAAATCACCCTATGGGGCTTGTACATACACCCAGTGTTCTTCACAGGGTTTCTAAAAACACACAGGGGTCAAGTGAAAAATATTTTTAATATTCATCTTATGTGAAAAGCTTGTCTTTTTCTAGATTTAATCCAACAGAAGGAAAATGCTTCCAGGGATACTTGGCCTCCTGCTCATTACAATCCCATTACTTCATCCTGAATATTATCACCTCCTGCAGTAAATGAGTAGAAGAAATACATAAGAGTACATCTCATTCTCCTAATAGGATCTGTGGCTTTGCCTCCCCTCTGCACAGTAGACTGGCCTTTAATGAAAACGCCGTTTTTTTCTGAATTTACATTTATTATGGGGCTAATCACAGCTGGCTAGCGGCAGTGTGGGGAATGTGATTAGTGTGTGAGTTCTAATTAAGTCTGTGAAGCCTCACACACTGGTAGACAGGCTGCAGGAGCTGCACGCTTAGATAGCTACACACAGATGTAGGAGAGAGGAACACACGGCCGCGCGCACACACACACACACACAGGCATACAATGCTTGTGCATACTCAAATATGTGGATTCACATGCATGCACGTGCACTGGACCAAATACCTAAGGATGGGATTTACTGTATGTGCTGTGATGATGCAACAAAGCAATCTGCATCTCTATCTTCCTCTCTGTCTCTCACACACACACACACACACCTATCAGTTTACTGCAGTGCCCAAGACATCCCATCACACAACTACATCTATCTTAGAACCGCGTGCACATACACACGCGCACGCGCGCGCGCGCGCGCACACAGGGACGCTGACTCAGTTGGCCGCTGCCGGTGGCGCTGCGCCCCCAGCGGCGGCTGAGCGGCGCTGCCGCTCCTGCGCCGCGGTTAAAAAGCGGCGGGCGGCGCGCCGGGGCCACAGTGTGAGGTGTGTTTGAACAAGAGACACAGAAAAGTTAGTAGCGGATTTTTTCTGGCGTCTGAACCTGCAGCAGCATCCGTCGAGAGCATCATGGCAAACAAAGCACAGCAGCCTCCTCACCTGCACCTGGCCGAGGTCACCGCGTCCCAGTTCCTTGACATTTGGAAACATTTCGACACGGACGGTAGGAGTTTTTTTTTTTTTTCTCTCTAAAAGTTGATCCACACTCAAATTTCACGACATGGGACTGAAATAAATATATCACTGCTGCAAAATGCAACCGACTGAAGAAAGAAATACAAAGATGAATAGAGCTAAAGAAAAAAAATAATAATAGCAAAAGTTTGAGGGAAATAAAGTCACAATGTAGGAAATTAGAAATCGGTAAAATAAGGATTTTGTAAACTCACTTTTATTTGTCCGAAGTGACCTAAAAGACCTTACAGGTAGAAATAAGTCATATTATAGGGACTATTTTGTCTGTAATATGTGATGATATTCTTTTTCTTCATTTTTCTGATCAATAAAGTATATTGGATATATATTGGAAAGTATATTGGATATATATATATATATATATATATATATATATATATATAAAAGCTTCATATGTATACATACACACATATACACACATACTCATATATATATATATATCAGCCGATTTCATAACAACAAAAAGTCGTTTTTTTGATGCAGACTAATCTGGACATCTCATGATGAAGCTTGTTTTAAAGTTATATACAGAACCATTGTGTTAATAGCTGCGATATATATGGACAGTATTCTATATTTTTAATGGTAAACCATAAAAAAAAAACATAAAAATGGTGATTAGTTGCTGTGATGCAGCTTTGTTCCTCCTGGAGAAGTCAAGTCCTCCCTCTGTAACCTACATGAAGTCCACCCTGACATGTCCATTACCGAGAGCAAAGACGTTTGATTTAAACTTTCATTTAATTTAAAATGTCATTTTCCCATCGATTCATTATCTCATTAGTGTTTCCTGTGAGTTGAGATAAGCTATAATCATTGGACCCTATAAGTAATTGGTAATGATCAAAAACTGGCTTATTCAGGCATCATCAATAAATCAAGTGTCAGCTGATGCTCTTTATGCAGTGGAGATATCTCACTGTAACTAATATGGATTTATCGGATCGTTATTGATATGATGTCTGTCAACGTAAAATTTCATCATGTAGTAATTAATTCAACAACCGTTCCTCTCTGGTACATAAACACGCACACACCCTCTTTGTCCATAGTCTCATCTAATCTCATCTTGTTGCATTGATCTTCTGTTTGTCTCCATCTAGATCTGTCAGCTCAGTCTCTTGTTCCCACTCTGCAAATATCTGTGTGTAGTGTGAACGTGTCTGTGTCACAGTGTGACCGTGTTCCTTTTAGTTTCGACGAATTCATCAGACACGCCTCTGTCATGAAAGTCTCATTGAGCATTATGGAGATCAGTGGACTGAGCTCAGGAGAAAACTCATCAAACCCTTTGGCAAAGCACTTGGACGGACTCTAAAGTCCACAGTGTCGAAAGGGAAAATTTTTTTCTGCGAAACTTTGCATTTCTCTCGTTGCCCTTTAATGAATTGCTGAACTGTGTCTAATTGGCTTCCATTACAGCATCAGAGGCTTCATTCTGCACTGGAGGACAAGTACTGTGCCCTTTACTGTTCCACATAATCAGGAGATAGCATCAAACTGACACCAGCTTCCTTATTATTAACTATCAGAAACTGTCGGCTGATTCAAATGGTCATAAATCATGAGGCAGAAAGTGAGTTAGACTGGGACCAGTAATTCCTGGCTGCAACTGGTCACTTATCAACAACAAATAAATCCTCAGTCTTGGTTGGTCAAACAACCTTCTTGAGGTGTCCAGAGTACACCTGCAGACAAGGACAGTGTGGTGCCATTATTCCTTTTACACACACACACACACACCTGGGAATTAATCGTTAACACGATCTGTTTTGATGCATACACACTGAAACACACTCCACAGGGAAATCAATGTGGAGTGAGCAGTTGGTTGGGGGGGCTCAGCAGCTGAGCTCCGACATACGAGCCTATGTGCAGACAAAGTCGCCATATCTGCTGAGTGTACAGACATCAGTCCTACACCACCCAGGTTTTTGAGTCCTGATGCCGAGGTATTTTACATGCTGTGCTTTGCAGGGAGTCACTTTGCAAATCAAATACTACCAGTGTGCATCAACAGATTAGGCTGGGAGTGTTTGATTTGTGCTCTCGTTTCTGGGAGTGTCTTTTCGCTCAGCAGAAAGAAAGGAAAGCTAATTTGTTTGCTCAGATTGAGTAAACATCTCTGAGTAGCGGATAAAAATACACAAGAGGCGATGCACCCAGAGATGATGAAACCACATATTCCCCTGTTGGCCCAGGATCAAATCTCATCTGGATCGTGTCTTTCACAGCTCCTCCACTGCAAGTCCCTCTCATCTTTCTCTGCTGCCTCTGTCAGGCCTTTTTAATTGAATCACTTCAAAGCTGGAAAAGGAAACAACTGCAGTTCCTTTTGCTAATTATAGAGCATTTGCTCTCCATTACTCTTATTAACCTGGATATGGAAATTCAAAATATAAAGCAAAAATCCACCCCTTGAATTGACCCAACCTTGATCTCGACACATAATATTTGAATAGGCAGGGCTGCGCTCTACTTTGAAAGGCAAATGCATTTTATATAGTTTAAATATGCACATAGTTGGCACAGCAGAGAGATTTTAGAATCAGAACCAGAAGAGTAAAACCTCTGTACCAGCGTCACCTGGGACTATAGTGACACAGTATCCCACAAAGTGTGTGTTTGGGCTAAAAGTGATTTTGTAAACCTTTTATCTTGATTGTTAATGAAAACTGTAAGTGTTTGTGCAGGAAGACCAAAGTATATGAAGGCAAGTTGGCAGGAGTGTGATCATTATGAAGTATAAAACTAGTTATTTAACATTTAATCTGAATGATCTGGAAGGGAGTCGAGGTCGGGCGGTGATTTTTTTCTGCACATCAATATAGAATCATTAATATTCACTGTAAATGAGGAGTACGGGCTCACTGGATTTGGGACAGTGGGACAACATGGACTCACTGAGATTATACATACAGCCTTTCATTAAAAAAAAAAAAAAAACATGGGGTAGCTTCATCATACAGTAAAAGGCTGTTTGGAACAGAAAGTACTTATCCTACATCTGAATGAGCGCAGCACAACCACAAACAGATGCTCCCTCATGCCCAAGTATAATGAGGTGTATGGATCTGTTGCTGCGTTTATTGAACATATGACGGCACTCCGGCGTAATTTATTCATAAATCTATTTTTATTGTCATATTATGCCATTCGTCTTGTACTTAATCACATTTTATTCTGTTTAATTATCAAGCAGGTCATTTCTCTCCAGAGTGTTAAATGTCAATAAAACCCACAGGAGGGAGGCGCGATGGCAGCGAGGCATTTCACTGTCCCACTTATTGAAACGCCGTCATGTATTCATGAGATTTGATAACATCACTAAGGAACGCATGCATGCCCACACACACACACACACACACACACACACGCGCACACACATGCACACGTGCACAAAAATTTCCATGGATAGAACAAAAGACTCTCAGATGTTGGTTGGCTGGGGAGGGGATGAGTTAGATAGAAGATGGCAGAGAACGACAGCGAGTTACAGAGAGAGGAGAGGAAGTGGATGGCATAATAATCTTTGTTAGTGTTTAATGAGGCAGCTCTGCCTTCCAGGGTTTTATTGAAGCAGCTAGTCACATCGTTTGGAGCCATCTGTCCGGCCATTCAGCATGCTTGTTGATAGAATATTGGCACTGGTTCACAGACTACCTGGGTAAAGCAGGCGCAGTCGTTTGTCCTCTGAATAGCTACTGTCAGGACACCTGCACACCAGGAACCGTGATAAAATAAGATGAGAAGAAACTTGACTATGTCGTGCCCAGGCTAGATTTGTCACTACAGAATCCAAGTCCATCTGATGGACACCCTCTCAGAAAAACTATCATTTGACCAAAGTGACACTTACACAGTTTAACAAGGTTAAGACATTTTCTAATGGAAAGTTGGAAGATTCAGTTGTCTGAAAATCAACATCTTATTTTTGGCATTACACCATTATTTATCACATTACATCGTTGTCCATATTGATTCGTCCCATTTGCCAAACTCCCCACTGAATGCAGTATTGATCTTCATGGAATAAAAGAAGCTGCCTGGAGATCATCACCTTCAAAACCCTAGAAAGGCAATTTTCCATATATAGCTTCTCCTTGCGTACAACCCTGTGAACACACAGTCTTTGAGGAGTGATCAGTTTGCATCGTGTCAGTCAATAGTTCACTCTATTGAGCCAGAGGGGCAGGAAGAAAGTTACTGGTAAAAGGCTCATGTTTTAATCAATACCAGCAAAACTGAACCATTCTGCGATCTGTTTGACACCGTGACCACATCTGCATGTTTTTTTGGGGTTTTTTTGCGTGTCAGCAACACTGACAATAGTCCTTTGTGGTGTTGAGTGGCGTTATGGTCTGTGTGTCTCGCAGGTAATGGCTACATCGAGGGGAAGGAGCTGGAGAACTTCTTCAGGGAGCTGGAGACGGCCCGAAGAGGAGCAGGAGTGGTAAGTCCAGGGAATAGACATTAAACACACATTAGATACACTGACCACTCGGGTTTCACTTATACTGAGTATCCATCTGTTCTAGGACCCTTCAAACCCTACATTCAGAGAAAAGATGAAGGAGTTCATGCAGAAGTTCGACAAGAACAAAGATGGACGAATTGAGATGTCAGAGGTAAGGCTTGTGTATTATGCTTGAAAATGTGTTTTTTCTTAAAAGGGCATTTTGGGAAACCCACCTATATATAGTGTCTCTTGTTGAGAGTTAGAAAAGAAGACTGATACCACTGCAATATGTTTTTCCACATTCGGCTACTAGCAAAGTTAGCTTAGCATTAAAACTGGAAACAGGAGAAACAACTAAATTCTTTCAAAATTCAAAGGTCCCACGTTGTATAAAGTGAGATTTTTTATTTTTTTTTTATTGTAAAGCAGGTCTAGGTTCTATATAATTACTACAAAATGATCAAAGTGCTGAGTCCACAGAAATGCACACAGCCTGTATTCAAAATGGAGCCTTAAAACAAGCCATCAACACTTCTTTTATAATTATTATTAATAATAATTTTGTGATAAGCCCAGTCCATACAGACACACTGTCCAGCATTGAAGGACTGGGTTTCTCCAAGTGTTTACCTGAAATCTGCTAGTTTTATTTGGTCACTCAGAAAATGTCAGCGAGGCTCAGATCCTCTCTTCTGATTGGCTCTGTTGTTGCTTGAGCTCCCCAGAGAAGCTTGATAGAGGTGATATAAAAAATATCTTCTTTTAAATATATAAACTTAAAAACAAAAAGTGTAAAATATGCAACCGTTAATATTTGCTTACAATATCTAGATGAGAGGATCAGTTTTGGGCTTTCTGCTTTCTATAGAGGGTGAGGAAAAGTCATAAAAAATAAAAGTGTAAGATTATTCACACAGGCAAAAGAATACAGTTCTACTGAGGCTTCACAGGTTTGATCAATACTCAGATTGATTGCATAAATGCAGCCTTCATGATATTCTCCTTGGAGTGTCGGTTTGGGATATTGCTTTCCCTCGATTTTACCATTTTCAGAGTGAGATCTGAAAGAGATGTGCAAAGGAGGGCTTCTGCAATATCAATAATCCAGCCTGGAAAAATCTGCCATGAGTTTTAGGTTCAACTATTGCAGTAAAAATCCAACGTAAAGGCTTTGTCTGTGCATCCAAAAACATGATTTACAAAAAAAAATTTAGGCATAGCATTGCCTCTGAGGTTAAGTCTCTCTATTATTTATGTCTGAATTGCCCATTTGAAGCTTTGCAGACAAAAAGCTCCCCTGTCTCCATTTCTTCTCTCCCAGCATTTCAACTCAACCATCTTGTTCTCACCACTCCCATTTTCCTGTCATTTTTCTCTCCAGCTGGCCCAGATTCTCCCAACTGAAGAGAACTTCTTGTTGTGCTTCAGACAGTTTGTCAGCTCCAGTGCCGAGTTCATGGCGGTAAGAGTGTGTTTCTGAGTGTGTGTGGATGGACCGGTATATTTTTTTAATGCAAAGCTGCTAAACCTCCCCTCCCCTCCCCTCTCAGCTCTTTGAAATGCAAAAGCTTCCTGTTCACTATGAAATGTCACCAGCCAGGACTTTAACAAACCTCACATTATAGACCAGAGTCAGTCAACCATGGAGGACTGCACGTTTCTTTTCATTTCTACCAACTAGCTAATTTCATGGATTAGTTCCCTCTTTATTGGTGAAGGTTTACCTGTTGAAAAATGAATTGGACTAGTCTGGGATGAAAAGCACAGACTCTCTGCCTCCATTGCACGCGACTGCCTGATTAGAAATCGAGCGACCACACCTGGTCCTTGATGAACACTGACTGCAGAACTGGCTGAGCACCAATAAAGGCTAATGTGTGACAAGGGTGTGAATAGAAAAAGACAGTAGAGATATAAATCCCCTCTGTGAAGTTAAAAGGAGGAGTAAGTTGTTTGTTACAGGACTGATTTCATTGAATGTTTTTGTTACTGTTAAGGTAGTAAACCCTTTGTTGTGTCTGCTGTGGCACTCAAGCTAATTTTATGTGCACTATTAGCTTCAGTGTTTCATGCTCTGCAACTGATTAGTGTTAATTACTTAGGCTGTAAATCGTTCTCTAAAGATGTACCTAAATGTGTCTGCTGCTCTATGCAGACAAGTTATGGGATGTTATTGGATATAGAGGACTGAGGAGTGGAAACACCAGTGCAGACCTGAGCACTAAGCAAGAAAAATTATTGGATCAAATCTGAAAAAGGAAATTTGGTTGCACCCTATTGTTTGTTAACTGGAGTTCTTCGGTCACTGTGACGTGAGCTGTGCTAAGGACGGCACACGTTGATTACAATGCCCACAGCATGGCCTTCTTCACTGTTGGTCACTCCCTACCTGCACCTGAACTCCCCCTGCAGCTGATCAATTATTTACTGTATAAATAAGGAAGTAACAACAAATTAGACACAGTATAGTACTTCATGTCTGCAGCATATCAGGAGCCGTCCCTGCTCCATTTACAAACAGGCAAGGAGAGAAAATTACAGAAACAAAACAAAAAAAGACGCAAAAAAACAACTCAGCGTTTCAAGCAATCAATTTTTTCCTGTGGTTAAACCCAGCAGCTGATATTTTGGGGTTTTGATGATATTGAAATGTGTGCCAGTCTCAGCTGCAGTGACCCCACAAAGGAGGTGCACTGATGATGGACTGAGGAAGAAGAAAGCACTACTTACAACCAAAATGGCTGACACATTACACATGCAAGGCAGGTGCCAAAGCAGTCACATGATCAGCGGGGGGGGGATCACACAAAGCAGCCACATGAAATCTGAATTTGAGCAATATGGTCACATATACCATTCTGGTCACAGTCTGTAGTTTACTGAGTCAACAAAAACATGGTCCATACAGACATATGTTAACAATTGTTCATAATAACAATATTGGTATAAAATGTGTTAACTACAGGACAGTGACCATTAGCAAGCAACTAAATCAGTTAAGCCAACATACAAACAAACATTAACTACAATTCATTTACCCATAAAGCATTAGTGACAAGCTACACCTTCATTTTATTCTGTTTGTAACAACTAAATTGTTTGAGAAACTATATATGAAAATGTCCAAGTGTGGTATAGTTAAGTGCTGTGAATTGTGAATAATAAATGAAAGTCAGAGTAAAAAAAAAGCTCTCTGCAGAGCAGGACATGTGCTGAAAGCTACAAGAAAAAGGGAAAATCATTTACTCCGCAAAATACCTCCAGATGATAAGAAAATGGCAGATTTCATGTTGGCCCTGCCACAATGAAAGGATAGAGCCAATTAGAAACCAATTAGATGTAGAGAAGAGTCCTTGTCTCCTGTGTCAAACTGAGAGGGACTAATGAAATGAGAAGAAAAGAGAAGGTGTGGAAAGAGAGAAGGATACAGAGGGCAAACGAGAGAAAGCAGGAACAGAGGACGTAAATGAAATGTCGATGGGAAGTTGAGAGCTGGAGTTTGAGAACATAAAACAAGAGGAGGATTAATCCGTCTTTGCTGAAGGGTGCAGGAGGGAGGAGGTGGGCAGAGAGGTTTTTAAAGGGTTAGAATGAGGAAGAAGAACTTTCTATTTTCAGAGTCATATATAATGGATAACACCACTGTAGCTCCTTTCTGCAGAGCCCAGAGGAGGAGCAGAGGGGCAGAAGGAGAGAAGGGAGAAGGCCATCCATCTTTGATAAGGAGCCCTTCTTTGGACAGGGACAGCTGCTAGATTAAAACATTCATTAAAATGACTTAGTCTCCCTCTCTCTCTCGTTGCCCTCTGCTCAGTATTGAAAACTGTGTGATTACAGTGATGGTCCAGGTTTCTGTGGTCGCCCCCTCTGGAACGATTTCAGCTCTACACCAGAGAAAAATCAAACTCTTAGCTCAGTTAAAGAGCAAGCAGGGGTTCGATCAGGGAGGATTTATGTGCTGGGGGGAGAGATGTAAAGAGCGGAGAAGAGTGTCTTTGTGCTGAGAAAATTCAATCCACTGTTTCTTTTGTTTGGTTGATTCCTTTCAGGCATGGCGGCGGTATGATACAGATCGCAGTGGCTATATCGAAGCAAATGAATTGAAGGTATGTCGTGAAAATTTAACTGAAATCTAACTTTATCTATGGAAATGTCTTTAATGTAAAATGTCATATTCATCCTAGTGATAGTGATACTTATTCTTATTTTGTTATGTCTTTTTTTCTTTCTTTCCCCCCCACACACACATATTCATTTTCACATTCACACACACTCACTTACAGAGCACCCACCCAAAACTGCAATGATCAGACAGCCAAGTACCCAAGTGTCCATTTGAATAGCTACTTTAATGTAATTATTCACATATCTAAACCACTGTAATATGTTCTTAACTTGCATGCACTTGTATGCATTCATGTTATCACACCTCCTAATTTTGCTGCAGTGCATTAATAAAAAGAAAGACAAAACAACCTCAGTGACGACCTTATCCTCAATGAATCTGTGTGAGTGAAGGAAAAGTTCAACGCTCATTTACTTTCTTCAAAAATTTCAATGAGTAGACTGATACCACTGTTTTCTAAATAGGAAGCTAAAGCTAACGTAGCTGATCAGTTTCACTTTGCATAAAGACTGGAAGCTTCATGGTGACGACAAGACCATAAGAGAGTACAAGGATATAGCCCATATGTGTTGAATTATTATTTTATTTTAATCGAAACAACTGTAAAAATGATTTCTCTTAAAGACACTGTTATGGAAAGATAACAAACTGACCTGATGGCTCCGACATATTACCTGATAACTTCCACTTCCAGAGTAGTGCTTCACCTTTTTTTTGATACATATGGGTGAGTAAAGCCAGGCAACAGCTTTGACAGAGGAGAGTTAAGTGGCTGCCCCACAGGAAATTCCCCAATGACCATGAGTGTGTTTTTCAGGTGAGGATTCAGATGCAAAAAGCTTTACAGATTACACAAATCTTATCACAACGTCTCCTCTTGCAAATGTTGTGTCAAATTATATAAAGAAAAGTGCTCCACACTGGGGAGGTGAGCGTTAATGGGGTCAGTGATTATGCCTCATGTACAGATTTTGCTGCTTGGGTTGTTCTGGGATCACATTTCTTCCAGCTGACCAGGTGCAGAGGAGTTACTCAGGTGTGCCTTGTGAAAGCTTTGGGAAAATGCAGATGAGATCACAGGCAGCAGACATATGTCTGACCATATGACTGCGAGCAGACAAGAAAAAACATCACAGTATATTCACTCAAATACTGTACAAGTGATATCGGAGAACATTAGAGATAATTAAGAGACTTTATACTTCCACTGTATTACATTCACCCAATGGCTGTAGCTACTTTTTACCCGTTACAAAGCATTAAAACAACTAATCATTTTTCAGTAATCTTACTTTTACTTCTTCCATCATTATGATATTTCCTTATTATTTCATCCATCTTTCATCATTTTAACCTTTACAAATACTAACCTGCATCTTATCCACTACCCCATCACTGGTACTTTGGATTCTTGAGTACATTCTCCAAGTGATTGGGACCTTACAGTATTTTAAATTTGCAAATGATTGCTGTTTTGTATTGGATTTTTCTGAATATTAAAAGAAGAAAACGATAAAACCACAGATACTCTGATGTGAACAAAAATCCATGACCTCTGATGGTTGTAGTGAATCTTTAGCTACAAAATTTCCCCCAAATAATAAATAAATCTCTTGCACAGTTGTGATTTTTCTCTATAATGGATGAAAACTGAGTGCTTTGTATATACCACACTTCTGCATGTTCTTTTTTTATCTATGCATGTCTCTGTCCTCAGGGCTTTCTGTCAGACCTGCTGGAGAAGGCTAACAGACACTACGATGACCAGAAGCTGCAGGAGTACACACAGACCATAGTAAGACTCACTCTTACACAGGCATTCAAACTCAACACAATGGAGAAGCCCACACTTCCTGTTGCTTACTGTTTCCTTTGACTAGATGACATCCACAAAAAAGACACTCTTTAAAGGAGCAGGTCTGATTGAGTTATTTTGTTTACTTCTGCACAGCACAGAGAAGTAAACAAGGTTCTCGTCTCAGCTCAGAAAGTTGTTTCAATGACACAAAGTGAGGAGAAAAGTGTAAAGATTTTAGATCAGCATCTCTCAAAGTAAACTATAAACACCTAAAACTGTTTTAGCGTGTTTTTATTAAATTGTATAGACTCAGGGGAAAGAATCCTATAGCAACAATGTGAGTCTATAGTCTTTATGAAAGGTATATGTCTAGTGTCCTGGAGGACCTCAGAGGCCTATCGTGTTGGTGGCAGCAGCGCTGTGCGGGTGAGTGGTCATTACCCATCATGTCCTGCAGGTTGTGTTTACAGCCCAGATGTGCTCACATCTGCTTCTTCCTGGAAGCCCCAAAGCTGACCTGACCTGATTTGCTGAAGCAGTTTCCTCAACATATTCTCAGATAAACTTCACACAATAATTAAAGATGTACAGATGTGTTTTGTTTTGTTTTTTTTAAGATATTTGCCCCATAATCCTCATTAAATGGCAGAATGGGCAGTAATATAGTTCTGCTGTTGTTCGTTCAGCATTAACTGCAGGAGATCTATGTGTGGGAAATCTATTAAATATCATATAATTTATAATATTTTTAATAAATCCATATATGCCTAACAAATAAATTCTTATCTATTCAAAATAAATAACAATAAAAAGTAAATTGAGGCATTAAATTCTTTTAATTGTGTTTTAGATTAATGGTTTTATAAGTGATTTCAGACACAACCAATGTGTCAGAAATGTGTCTCACTCATTTACTCCTTCCTACTCACTATCCAGGGACCTTAGGAGTCCACTATATAGGGTATAATAATTCCCACTATACATTCAGACAGTACTACAAAATGGTAATCTCTCCATATTATGGAGTATATAAGGAGTAGTGAGCCATTGTGTTTCTTTGGGAAAACATAGTGTTTTCAAGAAAAGTCATCTCTCTTTTGTATTATTTTTTTCTAATTCAACTCCCACCTAAAAAAGAGAACATTTAAATTACTATTGTGCAAATGTTCACCATCAGATACTTTGGCTGAATTGCAGGGACCACGTTTTACCTACTGTCCCTTCACTATTCAACATCTAGAACTATGAAAATAAAATGTGGATGAATAGTAAATAAAAACTTTATGGTTCTCCATTCTATTTCACAGTCAATGACATTTATGAGACCATATTTTCTATCATCTTGACAGCGTATACCTATAAAAACTTTCCTTTCTGTATCTCTCCTCTGTCCTTTCCTGCCTCTGTTCTGCTTCCACTTTGTAGCTCAGGATGTTTGATCTGAATGGAGATGGGAAGCTGGGCCTGTCAGAGATGGCGAGGTAATGTGCAATTTTACTTGCTACTGTTCACTAAATAAATGTTGAAACACATTGCCCGCTGGCAGATTTGAATAATTTAACAGCTATTGTGTCCACTAATGAAGTCCTTCTCTCCCTCAGGCTTCTCCCTGTTCAGGAGAATTTCTTACTCAAATTCCAGGTAGGTAACAAACATGGTGCACAAAACAGCTCATTTGGGGATGAACTGAATGGCTGAATGGTTTGGGTGCATATCACATGGGCGTAAATGCCCTGAGCAGTGATTCAACACCCAGCCAGACTGTTTGCTGTCTGGCTCTACTGTCACCATCAAATCAAGGCGCACAATGGCCCAAAACCTCATTTAAAAAAATAGCTTGTTTGTCACTGAGATATGCAACATGGAGTAGCTTCTATTTTTGAACATTTGAGATAAACTTTTTTTTGATGGGGTTTTGTCTCACTGTGACTTTGACTTCTAACAATTTGTTGCCTGGTAGTGAGACTCCAACCTTGTTTTCACAGGGTGTCAAGTTGACCACGGAGGAATTCAATGCCATCTTCACATACTACGACAAGGTAGGTGACTATCTATCCGAGCTTCTATAAATGCATAAAATGGACATAGGCACTGGGGCTGTAAAGTGAAGCCAATGCTTAAGTGCCTAAAACCTGCATCAGATCTAATGACCATCAGGGGGCAACTCCACTGGTTGTAAAAAGAAGTCTGTTTGTATAGAAGTCTATGTGAAGATGGACCCATTTCTCACTTGATTTATTAGTTCAGTAAACACTTTCCAAATGAAATCACTAGTTTCAAGTCTTCTTCCATACAACACGATGTTTATTTTTTAAATTATGGTCCCATTTAGAGGAAAACAGGTGACCAAGCAGGGTTTGCATTAGGGCGTGGCTACCGTGTGATTGACAGTGACCTGCCTGACAATCAGGATAGAGCTAAGAGCAGGTTAGATCCACCCCTCACTGCTCCTCAGCTCCACCTTCTCCTCCAAATATAGTTTCTTCTGGTTTAAAAAAAACAAACAAACGTGGCAACAGCCAAACGAAAAACTCAAGGCTACAAAAAAAACGCAACTCACTAACTGATGGGTGACATATAGGAACAGAAATACAACAGAGCTTGAAAAAGCTTAAATCAAGTTGTATGCGTGACTCAGAACTGGGTTTTTTTGCAGTTTGCCTTTTGTCAAAATCATAAATATGTAAATTCATTGTTTTGTTTCTTTTTTTTCCTTTTACCAAGTGCATTCCCCATCTGCCTAGGGTTATGAGTTAGGCTTGGCACACCTTGGCCCTTTGTAAACAGCTCAGGGTGACTGAGCAGTGTGGTTCAGTTAATGGCCACATTTTCCACATTGGCAGGTGATTATTGGGGAGGGATGACGGAGAGGACGAGATAAAACAGAGGGGAAAAGAGCACAGTAATGCACGTTGCGCATCTGTATTTGTAAAGTTTTAAAATCTAAAACTGGTAACAGGTTTTCTAATTACTGCATCATTCCCCCTAATGGTTTATTAAGTTGTGCAGTAGATTAAGTACTATGCTGTTTTGCACTGTCAGCATTATTGGTCTGTAGGGGAGAGGATTAGGAGTCTCCGGGGGATGGGAGAGGTTTGTTTTATATACATGAATTTTTGCAGCTGCTGATGTTATTACTGATAAAAAATGATTTAAAATCTGGCAATTAAATATTCTTTAACTCACTCCTGTAATAATATAATCTGACAGTATGGTCAAATGGCTGCAAAACCTCTACAAAACACAAAAAAATTCTCATGACAATGTCTAATGGAGATTTATTGAAAAGTGAGGTTTGTATTTTCAAATGAATTAACATTGCAGCTCAATATTTATGGTATTTTGAATTCTCTAAACCAACTTTGGCATTAAAAGTCAGGGAGCAAGAAGTCAACATGGAGCAGTCCTTCACTGCAGTAGTGGGGGGGGGGGGGTTGCGTGCATGTTCATGCCTTGACTGAAGGCATGAACGGTCTCTCTCGCTCACTTGCATAGAGACAGGGATGAATATTTAATTATAGATGAGCCACTGCAGTCCATTGATGTAGACACTCTATGCGAACGGAGCACTACCATTTATGTGTGTAATTAGTTTCATCATTTTGTTATGAGCTCAGCCCTGCAGCTGAAACACAGGCAGCTGTTGCCACTGGGACTGAAAGATCTTGGGCAGGGCAAAGTGTGGCTGGTCAGCTGAAGACTAACATGGCTCACAGTGTTTACAGTGCTGCTGCCCCAAACTGTGCGAGGCCTTGAAAATGTCTGAAATGCAAGATTGCACGCAACTTAGACAGAGTGGCAAATACCTGATGCTGCTCTGCTTTCCCAAAACTCTGAGGGTCTTTCATCTTTAATGGGAAAATAAACAGAATTCACATTTTATTCCCAAGATCTAGACACTTCAGTCCAGCTTTTAAACACGAAAGAGCATATCCCAATGCTAAAAAATAGACTGGCAAGCCACTAAGCTATGAAGTCATCTTGAAACTGAGCTTACATTAACACGACATGGATTTGTGCCACTTGCTAACAATTTTAACTTATTTTCTGGCACCACATTGCAAACATTACAGTGACAGATAACCCATTAATAAGAAAGGTGGCTCTAAATTGGCTTAACAGCTAAATCCCTTTACAAAGTTGTAAATGGGAAGTCTCTTTTTTAATCATCAGTCACGATTGCCCATTTGGCTGGTGCATTTGTGATGGCTGCCATCAAATATTGAATGAAGTTGAGCTGATGGTCAGTGAGGCTCAGCATCCAAACATAGCTGATGAACACTGTTTAGGAAAAAAAGAAAGGTAGAACCTTTTGATAAAAACAAGAAAACAAAAACCAAAAAAACATAAAAGAAGTAAAATAGAGAGCTGCATATTGTTGAGGTGCAGTTATGTTTGTATCTCATTCCAGTCCTTAGTGTCTGTTTGGAGATGAAAATAACATCTGCTGTTTTTCCTGTTGACTCCTAAAGGATGGGAATGGCTACATCGATGAGCAGGAGTTGGATGCCCTTCTACGAGACCTTTACCAGACAAACAAGAAGGTGAGTTGAGGGCTTTGGTGAAGGTTTACACCTACTTTGCATGGTGGCACATACTGTGATCCTGTGGCATACTGTATACACCAGGTTTATTATGAGCTTTGTGACTTCTGGCACCTTTCTTTCCAATCACTTCTGCTCCTCTGAGCTTTTTACTTCCAATACATAAGGCTTCATATTAAAATACAGCTGTGACCAATTCTACATATCAAACAGGAAGAATCAGAAATAAGGATCTGCCTCTAATAAAAGTATGTTACATTCTGGAGTTAAGGTAAATTCAGGCTAAACTATTGTGGATCCAAGAGGCTTTACTCTGAGATAAAACTCTCTGAGTGATCATTGTACAGTAAATACAGATAAAACCACAGAACAGTCTTTGCCTTTCATTTTTATGTTTACTGATTTTGTCAGATGACGTGGTTATAAAAATCAGGATTTGACCATAGGCGGTAAAGCCACGTTCTAGGTTTTGACAGGGTCTTGTTTTGTATTGATTCTGCTACTAGTTTACTCGTATGACGATCACATATGAGCAATTTTGGATGACATTGCACTTTCTTGTTGGAAACCAGATAAACCAAAATAAGGCACCTTTCAGTATTTTCTCACAGTTTACAATCATAAAGACACGTAGACACTCAAAACAAAAATAATTTTCCAGCAGTGCTATTCTTTCCTCACCAAAAACCTGCATCTTCACTTTCTCCAAGGTTTTTATTGATATGCTCTCTCTAACTAACAGAGGGTTTTGGTTGAAAAAGTACAAGTTACATTGATCTAGCTCAGCCTTCTTTATCCCTGGTTGACCTCCTCAGCTTCACTGACTCCATGTTACGTCCCTGTCTCTTGTTCAGGAGGTGGACGTGAAGAACCTGACAGGCTACAAGCAGAGCATCATGAGCCTGTCTGATGGAGGGAAGCTCTACCGTGGCGAGCTGGAAATCATCCTCTGCAGGGAGCCAATTGTGTGACTCTCTCCTCCTCTGTTGTTTGCATATCATCATTTCCTCTGCCTGCCCCGCCTTTGCTCTCCTGAGACCACACCCACTTCCAGCTGCCTGGCATCATAAACCAGGTGCATGTGCCGGACACCCCCCCCCCCCCCCCCCCCCCCCCCCGCCCAGCCCGCCC
>CM076652.1:6474917-6531291 GCA_038496675.1 Rachycentron canadum
TGTGTATAAGAGACAGCCCCCCTCCATCATCTCCCCAACCTGCCCTAAAGTTACAACATCAAAATGAATGACAAGTGCACAGTCAGCACACAACAGCTCTGCTTCCTTAAGCCCTTCATTTCTGCAACCTGACCTATCAACCCTGACCATGATCTATCAAAAACTTCTACCTTTTTAACCTTTCAACTCTTCCCCATGTCTCTTTCCATTTCTGACCTCGTCCTTGTTGCCCAATACTGTGCCTGACTTGCAAATCCTGACCAAAAGCCCAAACCCCTTATTCCACAGAAATTACCTTTTGACCTCTTGATAACCTTGACCCCAGCTTAATTGACCCCTCCATTCCTTCGCTCTATCAAGTCTGCATTAGGTACAATACATAGTCAAACAGAACTGCAGTAAGCTGTAATTGAATTGATCTAATTTATAGTCTGTGATGGAACTGACATTGATTTTCCACTTCTATTTGTCCTGAAGCCCTCTTGACCATTAAAACTCTTCTGTACCATTGCCATGACATGATTTTCATTTTCAATGTTTGTTTTTGGCTGATACTGTCAATTTAAAATATTAATAAAATGTCTTAAGATAAAATCAGTTTTGAAATTTTGATTTTGTTCAAGACTTAATTGCCAGCGGTGGGTTACGGCTTGATGAAAAGGAGTTGGCACTTTTACTCACAGTCTGAGTGTGTTTTACTTCACAGCCCCTCAGTGCTGTGTCATTCTCTGCGAGTTACATTTCTTGATTACTTTCTGTTGTGCTGACCTTCAAGCATACCAAGTCCACTATTTATGGAGGTCTCCCAGCTTTAAACTGCTCCCTGGCCTTCAGTGCACCAGCATAAGCATAAAAAGGTTTGATGATGGATGCAGTCGCAAGGCCAACATGGTGTGCAATAGCTATAGTAAACTAAACTTAGAGAGACACTAAAGTTGGACACAGCTACTGTTGGTTGTCAGTTGGTTGTGCAGCATAAGCAGTAACTACAACTTCTTATGCTTTCCCTGCAAATTTGTCACTTGATGTGTACTGTAATCAAGAAGATGATAGAAATAATGGCTGTTTCACTGTAGCACAGAGTCAGACAGATTTATTTGCAAGCGTGATGCCTTTCTCCCGGGGGCATAATGAAAATGACTGAAGAAACAAACAGAGTGATATTGCTGAGTCTGCTCCATGAGGTGTTGCCTGTGTTTTCCCCCTCTGTGTAAATGAAATGAGGCAGCATAACAAAACAACCTCTTTCTCTCTGAGTTGCTGAAGCAAACCCGAAAGTTATAGTTGACATGAATTCAAAATGTAGTTATACTAGACATTCGGCTCATCTCCTGTCATTGCTCCACAGGCAGGACATTTAATCAACAGAACACAGGGTCCACAACGCTACAAGATGAGTGTTTCCTATTTAAATAGGTCCCACTAAGAACAATCAGTTAAATAACTTGAATGATTGATTTTTGTAACTCTTAAGAAACCAAAGTAAATGCAGAAGGGAGACGACGAAGCTTAATAAGTCAATAGAAACATAAACGCAAAGTCTATTACACAAAGCCTGGAATAAAGAAGAACTACAAATGCAACCGTCTGAACCGAAAAAAGCAGAAGATTATGTTTGAAATCCAGCAGTAGACCTGGACTCATCTTCTCCAGCTGAGTCCAGGGTGGGAGGTTTTCCCTGCTCCTGAGCTGAGATGTTACTCCTGAGATAGTAGGACAGGACATGATATTTCTAGTAAAACCCCGTAATTGAGTTGACATGCTTTTAAAGCAATCTGAATAATACAGCAAGCACACAAGCTCCCATCTCACTGTGGAGCTGGCACAAACCCACATCAATTAATCAGGGGCATTTAAATCTTTATGTGTCATGCAGCTGCACAAGGAAAGTGTGTATCACTGAAATAGCAATAAGTACTTAGCTGATAAGTCCTATTTGTTTATACTGAGACTGTTTAACTTTTGCTGAACAGGTTAAAAACACAGGAAAATGTTAAATGTGAGGATGATGTGTAGCACAAGTAGAGAGGACTCATGAAGTCAGCACACACTGACTCAGAGTTCAAATAAACAAGAGAAAGTTTATTACTTGATCTCAGGGGGCAAAGGTTGCAGGGGAGGAGGTGAGTTCAGTGGACAGAGGGGAGCTGGAGGCTGGCAAGGAAGGATTGAGTGGGTAATGAAGAGGCAGGGCGGTGAGGAGGGGCTGGCTGACTGTCATGGCAGCTTGGGGGAAATGAGCGAGGCCTTGCACACGTCTGCAGCTGCTCTGTGAGGAGGTCTCCAACCTACAGGGGTCCCTGCATCCCTGACAAAAAACTTCTCCCAGCTGAAAATAAATATATGCTCAGCTATATCACTCTTTTCTACGACACGAGACCTTTAATTACTGTTTGGTTGGGAAGTGTACAGATGACTCAGCTGTTGTCGTGTCTCAAACAGGGGAGAGAACTTTGAATAAATGCTTAAAGGGGTTGGTGCATCAGTGGAAATACTTTTTTACAATTACACATCATTATAAAAAAGCAGCCACTAACAGACTTTGGAGAAGAGGCATGTCTAATTAAACATTTTGCTGAAGAGGAACTCGTTGAAAGATTGGATAACTGTCGTTACCTTGGTGCCCTGTTTAACAAATCTGCAGCAAAAAAAGAAACACCTTAAGACACCCCCTTGTTTCTACAGATCACTCACATAATTCTCACATGCTCCTCTCTTCACAAGAAGACAGAAAACTCAAATGGCATTGCAGGGAGGAGTATGAACTAAAGGCAACACACACACAAGGCAAGAAGCATTTACAGTCCCTGAATGCAGCCTAAGTACTACTTTCTGCTACCATCTGGGAACAGCTTTAACATTTTAAATTTCACATTTAAACTGTTCTCAAACACTAAAACTACATACTCAAATAATCTATATTACCTATTTAATAAATAAATTGTATAAATGTTGGAGACTAAATCATTCTTTTGTATGCTGCCCATTATTGTACAATGAATGTTATAGTTTACTAAATTATTCTACAGGCAAAAAATGATTGAGAATAAGAGTGTTTTGCCTCCAGGGATGGCGGCCGCTCAGTCAGTGGGTCCACAACTTTGGTCCAGACTGACGTACCTGCAAATCTTTTAGACAGATTGTCGTAAAATCTTGTACAGAGAATTATGATCTCTACAGGACGCGTCATAGTGACTTTGGTGAGCCACTGACCTTTCGTTAACCGTCACCATCAGGTTGATATTTGTGGTTTTGACTGAAATGTCACAGTAACTATAGGATGGGCTGCCATTAAATTTGTGTTCGTTCACAGGATGAGGTGAAAATGGTAGAAATACCTGATGGACAAACTAATGTTGAGTCTTCCTGCATTCAGATGACGTAACATGCAATGGAGGGAAATCTGCTTCAGCAGTTCAAATGCTTGAGGGAAATTCCTTTGCTGTTGATAAGTATTTCACTAATTCAAACAACGGTTTTTTGAACTGTTTTGTGTGAGGACTATTGTCCTACATCTAGCCCACTATGATAAACCAATGTGTTAAAGACTGGAGGCAGCCATTTACACTGTGCGCAGGGGAGAAGATAGAAGAGAATATGAATATAAGAGGATAACTGCCATGATTTATTCATTCATGAAAGGAACCCTGGTATTTTATTTATGATCTCTTTAAATATAGCTCATGTGAATTAAATAAGTTATTGAAAATGGATGTTCCAACCTAGATTCATGTGTATCCCACACACCTGAGCACATGCACACAATGAACACAGGCATGTGCACACACGTACACAAAGAGGACATCACACCACGGCACATGCACACATTCACAAACAGATACACGATAATATAGCCACACACACTCAATCTGTTCTTCAGTCTTGCTCCTGACTGACAATATCATTACTGACTCTTAGCTGCAGCACAAAAGGAAACTCCCACTGTAGCACGATTGACTGCCACTGAATTTGAACATCTATAAAAATTCATCATTGCTCATAATGGTTTAACAGCACAGGAAAAAAAAAAACTACACCAAATGCTTGATAGTTTTGTCTGTGGGATTCAAATTACTATAAATAGCAGCTTAGCCAAAAGATGTCTTCATGTCACCAGAGGAATTGTCTCTTCCAGCTCATTGCTCACTTCATCATAAATAAGTCTGGTTCTCTGTTAAACTGACATCATTCACTGAAACTCACAGTTAGCGTTTCTTAGTTGTGTCAAACAAAAACTGCTTTGTCATGTATGCTTATTCCTAACCTTAATGAGCATTACACAATAAAGTCAATACCATTCACAAGTCTGTATGATAAATAAATAGCAATAGCAATAAACTATGGCGACAGTCTACTGATTTAACTGAAGATATGCTTAGTCCCGTATTTTTAAGTTTAAACAGAAGGAGCAAAAAAAAAAAAAAAAAAGATTATACAACTGAGGGGACTGAGTTAAAAACCACCTGATCAATGGCGCCAGTTTAAAGCTCGTGCAAAGCAGCAAAGTAACAGCATGAAGATATATGTTTAAACTTTTATGTCAATATTGACATGCTACACACCATTAGCCCATAGATTGTCCGCAATTTAGTGTTTTAGTTCATTTTGCAGACATCACAAGTACAAAAGTGCAATAAATTCAGATTTATCAGCAGCATTAACCAGCACGATGGAGAAATAGTGGTAATTTCCTACCTTTGAAGCAGTCGATTTTCTGCCCATTTCCTCAATTATTTATATGCCAAAGGTCCATAGATCAAAACAGTCTAAATTGATTCTCATTCAAATGATTAAAATGGTGAATATTGTCAGTTTAAGTCTATTTCAGACAGTCAGGCAGCTTCTTCAATTCTTCCAACATGAAAATATTATTTCCGGTTCCGGTTCCGGTTGGCGGGCTTTTGGTGTTGGTTTTTTTTCTTTAGTTTACTGCCCTTTTATAGACTCCTAATCATTGCGTAAGTCAGCTAACGTTTTCTAACGACAAAAAAAAAAAAAAAATGTGGGGGAAATTTTTGGAGTAATCCCAGTTTGATGCTTAGCTTCGTTAACTTCCGCCTCGCGGCTCCGTTTTTCAATCAAACGATGCGGTCGAAAAGTCCAAAAAACCTCCTTTACCAAACATTTTTCACTCCCTCAATGCAAAAAGCCAAGAGATCAAGGAAACATATCAAGGATACTTCATAAGGACTTAGGAAAAGACAACAGTGATGCGGAGAGAGTCCGACTGAACTTTCACTTTTTTAAAAAAAAAAAAAAAAAACTTTACAAACTTTATGTATAACACATGGATGATAAATACTTTGATCCTAACAACAAAAACAAACACGATTATAACGCTGAGTTGAGATAACGTGAATGAACAAGTAGAGAAACTTGATCCGTTAAAATATTAACTGGATGAAAATAAGAAACTGAGCAAGAGGCCAGAATAAATTATTGCCACATAAATATGCTGTTTCCTGATATTGATGCTGTTGTCAATTTTACACATTTGTTAAGTAGATGAAATAAATTTTTTGTGTTTTACACAATAGTAGGGGTTTTTAGTGAAATTACATTTTAGTATAAGGAGAGTACTTTGTTATAATGATATTGTTTAACTAGGAATCTGGACAGATTTCAAAGAGAATAAATCTATATCTAGGTTTGAAGTTAAAATGGTCCATACGTTTTTTGACCATATCACAAGCATAGAACAGATTATCTGTTGTTTGTATGTTTAGGCTCAACAATGAGATGAAACTCAGTGTAAAGCTTCATAAAGCTGAGGGGAGCTGCAGATTCAGGTGATAATTCTCTGTGGGCTCCTCTGCTCTTTCTAATCTGAATCCCAATTCTTAAATCTTGTTCTTAATTATGAACTTTTCTTATGTCAGGACTGTAAAATAGATTCAGACTAATAAGACGTAAACTTAACTGTGACTGACAGTGGCCCAGACTCGAACTGGCCTGCCCACCTCAGTTTTCCACTGCATTGGAAATCCAAAACAATTAGTTGCAGAAATGAATACCTTTTTTTCCTTGGCCTGCATTAAGCTTGTCACTGATCTTTATCATGCTTCACTCTTTCACAGGGCTCCTAACAGAGTCCCAATGGCCCGTTAATGTTTATTTCTTACCACTAAGCCAATATTGGATGATTCCGGAAGAACATATGAAAGAGGATCCTTAAAGGATACACTGAAAGGAAGTACTATAAAATGATCAATAATGCCATTTTTACATGCTGAAAAAACTCCTGTAGTGATTCAAAACGTCTTTTATTTTTGTTGAACATTTGCTGCAGAGAGTGCGTAATGTTTAATAAGTTCTGCTTGACCTTTGTTGTTGTTGTTCAAGGGGAAAGGAAGAGACTAAACAAAATGACAGACAGCCACCAGAAAAAGACATAATCAATAAAATTGCATATTAAATTATACGATTTCACAGCTCTTAGGGAATCCACTATGCCCTTTAGTCACAATGTTCAATAATGAAATGAATGTTAAATAATAATTACTAAATTCTATGTGTGCATAAAAAACACCAGGAACCTCACACCTAAGTGGAAAAGAGAACACAAATATTGCATGTCATGTCTCTCATGTTTCACTTTCTACAGTGAAGCTGAAGCAGTAACTGTAACACCTATCTTCAGTTGAGGAATCTGTGGGTAGTCCTGAATTTTTTATTAATCAATATTTGGAGTTCACTAACTCTATTTTTAGTACTGTCTGGTCATGCATAAAGTCAGCATATATAGCTGTTATTTAGAGTAATACAAGTGTTAAATGAACTCTGGAAATGTACTGCATATCACTCAATATATGATTTTGTTGAACAGTTATGAGCTGAACATCAGCAAATCAAAAGAGCAAGTGGTGAACTTCAGGAGATCCAGGAATCCTAAGTGTCCAGCTGGACAGCACACTGGACTGGACCAGGACCTCTGTTGTTGGCTCTTTTGCCTACAGAGGCTTCAGTCCTTCAACGCCTGTGGCACCATGCTGCAGATGTGTTAAGAGTCAGAAGACTGGCTCAGTTCTGGAGGTGGAGCTGGACCCTCTACATGTGGTCACAGAGAGGACCATGTTGTCAAAACTCTTCTCCATCATGTACAACATCTCCCACCCTCTACACAGTTTTCTGGTTAGTCAGGGAGCACATTTAGCCAGAAACTAAAACATGACAGTAGTTCCTTCCTGTGACTATACAGTTATGCAGTTTCTCCACTTTATGTACATCTCCATCAGTACTCCGCTGTTAAACTACTGTTGACTGTTAAAATGTTAAATTCATTAATTTGCATTTGTAAATGTTTTTGTTCACTAAATGTATATTTACAATCATTTCTGTTTTATAGTAGTTTTTACTTTACTTCCTCTTTACTAACTGAGCGTGACTAATGAAGAAATCCCTGCAGGCATCAAAGTGTTCCTTGATTCAGATTCTGAAATGGCAAAATGGAGACACCATGTTCTGCCCATCACTGTCTCTATGCAGTCTGCAGTGATTGCAGTGACCAACTGTAATCTAAGCCATTAACTGACTTTTGAATTTTCTGTACAGACAATACCTCACTACTGTGAATGCTTAGGCAAACCAGTTAACTCCGTCCAGCTACAGGAGCACAGCTCTGCAATACACATTGTACCACTACCAACTCATCATTTGCACTATGTGCGCTGTGCCAAAGTAATGTGTCTGTAAATGGAGGCACAGAAGCCAAATTCCAAATTAACTGACCTGGAGTAAACCAGGGATATCTGCTGCTCCCAAGCACCAGGAGCTTTAACAGAATTTGGACGCTGCCAAAGAAACCATCTGTGTGCTGTGACTGCATAAGCTCCATCAGCTGTGCTGTCAACCTTATCTCTGCACCTTCATCTTAATGTGGCTTCAATATTTGAAAACTGACTCAATGCAAAAACAAACAGTAGATCCTCTCTCTTCTTCAGTAAATTCGTATTCATGAAAGCTAAACTATCAAAACACAGATATCAAAATGATGAGAAAAATCAAACTCTTTTAATATTGTCAACATTTCCTTCTTGGACAGTCTCCCTTTTAATTTATTTAGTCTAACTGAGAGGTGAAAATGGAAGCCAACGCAATATGTAAATCATAACAAAAGAACAGCTGCTGCTTTTACTCTTGTAATGAGCTCTGTCACACGTTACAGACAACAACCAGCATTTTTAAACTAAACTTGCATTTATGTAACAGTGAGTATAGTAGATATACTGTAACAAGAAACTTATTGCAGTAGGCTGTGTCAGACATTCTAGCCACAATATAATCATTGTGAGTGGCATAAGCACAAATCATTTAGTGACAGTAACTCCCTCCTCATAAAGTAATAGGCTATGCAATGATTTGATATCTTGCATATTTCCTGAAATTCCTCATTGAGCTAAAATTTACCAATCAAGTCCCCTTTGTCTTTTGTTTTATAAAAGTGAATTATTTTAAGATTACTCTTAATACTTAGTAAGTTGTCCCTTTGCCTTGATATCAATTGTCATTTCTCTGTATGAAATGCTTTTCTTTAACCTAATTTAATTAAACTTGGGATATAATCATATATGATTATATTTTCCTCAACAATTCCTGATCAAATTCAATAGGAACTGGCAAACTATCAGTTATGAATGGGACCGCAATGATTCTAACCAGAGAGTCTTAAGCAAATATGGCTGCAAAAACGGCGGTGTGCGCGACTGTGCGAGATGAATTGTGGGAAATGTGACCCTTAACGCGAGGAGCAACACCGCAACGTTTCGCTCCAATAACTAAGGTCTGGGTGTTTCTATCGACCCCGTCAGGCGGTTTCTGCTGAATTCCTGAAACGTAGTTGTGAGAAACGGCCGTTTTGACGAATGTATTTCAGTTTCCCAACGGTTTCCGGTGTCCGATACGCTGTTTAACCGTCTTCCGCTTGTAAAGTCTCTGGTCCTGCTCAGCGGAGTGGAGCAATCCTCCCACCTAGCGGAGGAGTCGAAGTCGCGCGATATTTAGAGATTTAGCTAAACCGCTCTAACGAGAGCTAATCGTTAGCTAGAGGTAACGGTAACGATGAGCGGGGCCACGAGTTTCAAAAACTGCGGTTCCCTGCTGGTGACGGGAGCCAGCCGGGGCCTCGGGCTGCAGATCGTCGACAGTCTGGCGAGTGGAGGTTTCTCACCGGGCAAGATTATAGCCACGACCCGAAACCCCGGGAGCGCACAGGTAAACAACCCCCTAACTGCCCTGTTTACCTAACGGTCCTGTAGCCATAACGCAGAGCCTCCAGCCTCCTTATGACAGGGGATAAACCCAGGTCAGCACCACGCTGAGTCGACACATATACACGGAATAATGAAATAACGTGAAATTATAGCAACCGGCACCAGAATTCGCCCTCATTCATGGAAATTACTGGATATTTGTGAATGAAAATTGATAACGTGATCTGCTCTTGACCCTCAGAAACTTAAGGAACTGGCAGACAAACACCCCAACATCCATATAATTCCTATGGGTAAGACAGAGAAAAACAGTCTAAATGTTCTTGTTTGTGTATAAATATATATATATACATACATATAATATGTGTATTTATATTTTAGATGTCAACTATTTTCATGTCATGTTTGGTCATTAACATTATTTTATGGCCTTTGAATGACATCAAGTAATTGCTTCCCTTTTTATTCACATTTGTTTGGTTTTGGTGTTTTGCGTTGTTGATATGTCTCTTTACCAGATGTCTTGAGCCAGGAGAGCATAGAGAAATGTGTGGAAGAGGTGGGCCAACTGGTACAAGATGAAGGTTTGAACTGTCTGATAAACAACGCAGGGATCAATGTGGTGGCCGACTTTCATTCTGTTACTGCAGAGAAGATGATAGAAAACTTCCACACCAATGCTGTGGCTCCCCTAATGATCACCAAGGTAATGTTTATGAATAGATCCTGTGGGCTTGGATGTAGTTGATCAACTAGATGGTGACAAAAAAGGTTTTATTCAGTTATTATTTATTTAGAAGGTCTTCAAATCTCGCTTCACCAGATAGTGACAAAACAAAAAGAAGGAACCACACTTCTGTTTCCTATAGTCAGCAGGAGCCGGACTGATGAGTAGTTTATTTCCTGAATGCTGCAATCTTAACAACAAGATGACCTTGATGGACTGAAGTAACAAAAACCCTTTAGCCCAAAGCACACTGCATTTCATAAATATTAATTAAAAGTTGGCCTCAGAGTACGGTGTGAACTACAGAGAGAGAGATTCAGGTTCTGATCAAGAGCATGTCAGCAGGGCAGATGCCTGCTGACACACAGTTTGCTCCAATTGAAGAACAGTTAAGAAGGCCACACTGCAGCCCAAAGCTCTTCTGTAATAAAAAGTGGAGGTAAATGAGTCACAAAGAGCATGAACCTACCACACTACACCACCTGCTATGGTATTTAGAAAAATCAAAATTACTTTTGGTCTTTAGATTTGTATTTTTGTTTGGACAAAACAAGCAATTTGAAGATGTCACTTTAGGTTTTTAGATTTTTTTTTTTTTCTATTTTGTGACATTAAATGTCTAAGTAATTAACCGCTTAACAAGAAAATAATAGACAGCAAAATCTATCAAGAAAACAATTGTTAAATGTAGACCTAACTCAGAGTTAGGTTCCCCGGAGAACTGAACACTCTTAAGGTCCATTTATTTTTCCAGAGATGTTTGATTGAGTTTCCTTGAGATATTCATAATTAGAGATGTTTTTTTTTTTCCATGATTGAATATAGTTTTTTTGTTGTTGTTTTATTTTGAATATCAAAACAAAGCCAAGCAGAACAACCAAAAAAGATGAATACCCATTCCACCTACTCATAGTATATACAGTAGTATCCTAAAAGCCTGATGGCATGATATACAGTGTTTGAACAGGAGAGCGTATTAGCATTTGTATCATTAATAGTATTGATAAAATGATGGCTCTGCTAAATATAATCAAACAAATCTTAGCAATCATCAATAAGGCTTCATTTTAAAACTGTAATGTGGCCTGAAACATGGATGTATTTATTATTGTCTTTATTATTATCTACTGTGTATGGAAAATTCAGACCACTTCTCCTTAATGTGAATATTCTGCCACCAGAGGGCAACACTGACCTTATCTCTCTACACATTCAGTGTGATATGTGTTTCACCCTGACATGATAACACAAAATGCAATGTTTTTTATATTCTGTGCTGTCCTTGTAAATGCTGTGTACCTGTATATTAACATTATATGTTGTTTATAGTGTAATATTATTCTTAAATTTATTAAATAAAAAATGTTTTCTCTAACTTAGCTAATTCTTAAAGCTGATTCTTAAAGCTCTGATGTAGTATCTGTTCCACCTTGACATTCAATGGTCTGATCATGAAAACCTTGTAGTTTTAAATCAATGTCAACTGTAATGTGTGTTGTATTTTTTTGTCCACCACTGCCAGGCCTTCCTGCCTCTGTTAAAGCAAGCTGCATCCAGAGGACAAGCAGAAGGCTCAGGGAGTATGAGCATCCAGAGGGCAGCGGTTATTAACATCACCTCCCTGCTGGGCTCTGTGGAGCTCAACTGGGGGGAGAGAGCGGACAACTTCAAGTGGTATCCCTACAGGACGTCCAAGGTACTGTCACCATGGAAAGGAAATTCATGTTTGATAGGTGAAGCCAATTAGTTACACGCTCCTCTTTAAGACACGTGAGGTTGGTTGGCTAAGCTTTGGTATGGCTGCAGAAAGGGAGCACAGACTGTTACTGATGGCTGTGAAGAGAATAATTATTTTGCAACAGATTTTAGGAAAATATCAGCTATGCCATTCAGTTTTCCTATTGATCATCTGCTGTGATATTGGGTTAGATTGTACCATAATGGTTTGATGTTGCATGATGAGTTGACTTTCTCGCCTTTTCAGAGTGCCCTAAACATGGTCACTCGATGTATGGCTGTAGACCTGGAGGCTGATGGGATTCTTTGTATGGCTATACACCCAGGCTGGGTTCGCACTGACATGGGGGGGTCTCAGGTAAGGGCCTAGTCTGACTCACTCTGTTGCAGTCTTTCTGGGATGTTCATAAAGACCAAAAGCTGTACTTGAGTCGCATCAAAAACTGAGAATATTGATTCTATTAATAATTTTTTTTAAAGAACAAGAAAAACTGTCTAAAATGAATCCAACCAAAACATCAGCTTGTATCAGTTACATTGTGATGTCAATTTAGATTGTCCTTAACATCTTACAAGTATCCTGGGTGATATATAAACAAACCATTTGTAATTTCTCGAACACGTCAAGATAAAATATTGTTTTATGTTTATCTTTTTCCAGGCTCCTTTGAATATAGAGGAGAGCATTTCTTCTGTATTATTTGTGATCGGTGGACTGACTGAAAAGGATCACGGGTCATTTCTGAACTTTACAGGAGAGGTGTTGCCCTGGTAATCCTGATCATCACAGTGATGATTTGGATAATTATTAACTGCAATGCCTTATGGCTATTTAGTCAGTGATGATCATCTTTTACTATGCAAAGATAAATGTAACATTGGTTCACAGTGTTTTTCCCTAATCAAGTTCTATCTGCTCAAAGAAATCTTATATACTTCACTGAAATATAACTTAATTATTGGAAAGCAACAGTGTTCAATTAGTTGTAGAGATTTAATGTATTCATCAGTAGATGGGTGGGCTATGCTGTGCGGCTTGTTTTATAGGCTACCTAATGTACAGTGTATACAGAATGCTTGGTGTGTCTAAGCTGTGTTCCAATGTAAATAAAATGTTATTTTTCCCTGATCAGATTTACATTACCAAGCTTGAGTGTCATGGCCACAAAATTGCCTTCTTTAAAGATAAAATACGTTTCCCATGTTAAAACGTAAAAGATCTATTTTGTGTACATGTATTATCTCAAGCATCAGTGAATCACTGACTTTTGATATCAAACTGAACTGATCACTTACTCAGTGTTTTTACCAGTTATCCCCTGATTTGTTGGAATAAAGGATGATTGCACTAACAGCAATGAAGACAACTCCCATGATCCCACACCACTTCACATCACCAAATGTCATCTTTTCTTAAGCTTTTGATTGAGACATCGTCCAATTAGTCTTGCCTCAAACAAAATAAATTCATCCTTATTGAAATGATTCTCTGTCATCCAACTTTGTCATTTGCTATAAATCAAACTTCAAACAAAAACAGATGAACATTATTTTAAAGGTGTAAGTCATCAGAAATGAACGATTATGGTAAAAACTCAAATGTTTTGATGATTAAAAAATACTGCTGCAAGAATCTTACACTCTACCAAAAGGTTCTTAAATACTGGCTTCTGGTGTCTCAGCGTTGAATCTCGAGGTGCTGGTTATAGTCTAGGTTTCTCCATTCCCCTCTTTACCTCAGCAGTACATATATTCCAACCATGATAACTTATTAGCCAGATACTAAGGCCCTAAACTGTGGAATTCCCTCCTTAAAAATCTCAAAACAGACCCATGTAACATTTATTAGATAAAGACTAACAGGAAATACACGAGGGAGCAGGGATGACTTGCAGTAAAGAGCCTGGGTTAAACCTGACCTGCTGTAGTAAAGGCTCAGCACTGACTGTTATATCCTCTACCAGTGTGACCTGTGTATATCTTTGATCCTGTGCAATGTTCTGGTAACGTACTATACAAATAAAGCTATGATTGTTATGAAGACTTTCTTCCTTGTAAGTTTTAGTGTCAACTTTGACCAAGAGCGAGAACCAGGAAGTTTCTCATAAATGTTTGTCTTCCTAATTCTTGAGGTGGCATGTTCAAGTCTTTTAATAAGTTAATCTTTCAGCCAGGTGAGTTGACATGATGCTGAAAGTGTTGAAAGCACATTCTTAGGTATGCTTCCTCTCTCCCATTGTGTACCCTGCTGTCAGCAGAAAGGCCTGCAAAACAATAGGTGATGACCCAGCAAGAGAATGAAAACAATGGAAAGCTTGTAAGACAAATGCCATTTAAAGTCATGATGGTGTCTTAGCTTCACTGAGACTGTTACAGGTGGAGGAGAATTGACTGTCTCCTGCCATTGTAAATTTATAACACCAGTGCCCACAGCTGCTTTGGTTGCAGTTAAATGATAAATGTATCAAACCTCCATGCAAAGTATATCTAACAGTTAATGAACTAAACTTGTTGCATATATTAATTTCTTAAAGTGCAATGTTACCATGGTGTATAGCAGAGAAACATGACAGTTTAGGCAGGATTCAATGTGCAATTATCTGACATGTTTTAATTCCCTTTTTTCTGTGGAAGTACCTGAATACTTGGTATGCAAGTATCAAGAGAGGAATCTTTTGGAAGTAGAGAGCTGGAGAGCAGGTAATGTGAAGCTCCCTTAAATGTCACTCAAATCTAATCAAACCAGTTTGTACAGAGTTGTGTGCAGAAAGTCATATGCTGGGTGTGTGTAGAGAGAGGAGAAGAGGAGAGGAGAGGAGAGAGGGAGTTTGTGTGCAGACTGCCCAAAACAGCAGAACAGTTAGATGATAACGTGCTGTTTTGAATTTCTCTTGCAGCCAAGTTCTTTTGTGTGTGTAAAATTTTACAGAGCTCGCAGCCTGGATTTGTAGGGAAATGTGTGCACTCCCGAGGAGAAAGATGAGCTGAATTTCTCTTTCTTGCTACAGGTAAATGTTTATCTGTGTTTCATTTTATTATGTATTGGTTCACAATTCAAGTGGGAAGTGGAAAGAAGGCCTGCGCTCTAGTGAAGCAGATGTCTGTCTTAACAATTCTCCAATCTTTCAAAATAGGTTTGGAGCTCATTGACGTGACATTGTACAATAATTGACTTACTTCCTTTGTCTTAATGTGAATGCTTAGTAATTTTTATGTTGATTTTCATCTTTATGTTTTGCATGAAGTGTGAGCGTGCTATTTGACTTAACTGTTAGTGATAAGAGACAATAATGCATTTACAACTAAGCCACAGTTGTGCCAATTTTCTATATTCAAAGAACTACTCAAATAATAATCCTGTAAAGTCTGAATAGAAAAGAAGAAAAAGAGGAAAAGCCCAGTGAAAACCCTTTTAGTATTTTAGCAGTGATCTTGCTCAGCAGTGTGCCTTAATGTTTTTGACTAAACACGTTTTTCTTTCTATCTATGTATGTGTTTGCATTACTACCACCCTCCTTGGTAGATCTGTTCTATTTGTGTTTAGTCTGCAATCGTGTATCGAGCATTGTGAAAAACATCTGCCAGCTTACCTTCTTGTGTTACTTACTTAGTCAGAATAACTGTCACTTATTTTTGACATTTGTCCTGACAGCACTGTCTTAACATGTTTTACGGCTGTGTCGGGGCCACAAGCCCTATGGCTCCATGTTAATGCTTACACTATAATTGCCACACACCCACTCACAGGGGAACAAGCAGATATAATTTATTGCTAAAGCTCCACTATGGTTGCTAGAGGGTCCATCAATCCACCCAAAAAACCATTGATCTTTTATTGCAGATCACATGGAGGTAGAGAGTCATGGTCACTCTGATGGACTATCCAGCTCCTGTTAGGCTGCTTTCTGCTGCTGGAGACCTGAAGATGCCGTTCTCAGACACGGTCAAATACTGCATCCTGGGTATCTCTGTCACTCTCCTTCTGCTGGCCCTGGGCATCTTGGTGTGGCAGGTTTTCAGATGCTGCACCCAGACACACAATACATACGAGCGACAAGATACAAGTAAGTAAGGATCATCTTACAGTGCCAAACAATACAGTATAGACTGATGCTTGTTGTCTGACCAATAAATTTGAATTTTACTCCAGTGAACAATGAGCAGCTGTACTCAGATGATAAGTCAAGAGCTACAGGAGAGTACTCAGGAGCTCCAAGTACTAAGGTAAGAATAGACAAGACTCATCCAAAACTGGAGTCCAAGTTTGACTGGTGTGGATAGACAAACATTAATTTCTTATTACATTTTCTTATGCATCAGGTGGCTTAGAGTTCAAAGTAGCACCCCTAATAAACAATTACAATTAACCAGATTTGACAGATTCTCTTTCCAGTTTTGTGAAAAATGGAGCTAAGCCACCTTTGGAATACATGAAGGACACTGCTGCCTCTCAGTTGATGCCCAGGAGACAGGAGACAGGAGACAGTGTCTGGATGTGTGTTTCAGGGCTGTGAATCTGAATTATGAAATGTGCTCTTCAGATAAAACCGGAGTCAAAGTAAAGGTTATGAATGCATTCAGCTGTGATGTAAAAATAACACTTTTTAATTGAATAATTCAGCAGCTCAACATTAGCATGAGACATTGCAATGTATGCTGTTGAAATGTAATATGTTGGCACTAATCTCTTTACATGCATGGCTACTTTGTTATTGAGTTATGAATTGCTGGCATTTTTAAGTATGAAATAAGTACAACAGGACTCAAAACACCCTTTGCCATGGTATTTTAAAGGCTCTTTAACTTTTTGATTTTGAACAATAACAAACCTGCAGATGACTATTTTATTAGCTATAGCAGAGTTATGGCATAGAACAAAGCAAGGATGTATTATTTTATGAGATGTATTATGGACTTTATATATGTCAAGTCAATTTTTATTTATATAATGCCAGGTCACAACAGAAGTTATCTCAAGGCACTTCCCAAATAGAGCAGGTGTGGACCTACTTGATATAAAAGTATTTACAGATACCTAACAAGTCTCACCAAGAGCAATTACAGGATGATGTCAACTCCCATGGAAAATGCTGTAACTTGAGCTTTTTCCCTTCTTAGTTTTAGTTTGGAGGCATCTGCACTTTAGTGCATGTACATGTGCGTGTTAGTGTTTGTGAGTCCCTCCGCCACCTCTATAACCCCCAAAACACATGGCTTAGGTGAAAGCAACCCAGACCAAGACCAGAACTCAGGCCATAAGGATGACTGATACAAACCTGGGTCAGTCAGTAGACTGTCAAAGTATCCATAACATTTTTACTGGCTCTGTCACTGTCATTTATGCGATGGGGATAAGTTCAAGTCTGAATTTAATAGGTTCTTCCACGGCCCCTTTCCCACCATCAAGTTTAGGGCAAATGAGTTATGTCCTTTTTCCCTAATTCCTCTGACAAACACATGTGGATATGATATGTGTTTATGCTCTCCAGATGGCGAATGTCAGCACTGAGGTCCACAGGTTGAGTCGTTGTCTGTCTCAGGAACCATTTCCGTCCTCAGAATTTAGTCAGGTAGAGGTAAACCTGGGAGAGCAGGCCAACATTAAAAAGGTAACAGACATTACTGTATAATCTGTCTTTATAGGTTAATAGTTTTGAAAGGTCTACTGTATCTACAGATTATTTCCACAGAACTAGAATTATATATTTATATTATTTCATGGTAATCCACCCAGTAGTTGTATTATGATAGTAATGTTTTATTCTGAAGCTCCAATGTGAACCTCATGGAGGCGCTAGAGTCAGGGGATAGATATGTCCCAGATTTGCTTCACTGCAGAAATGTACGGATGTCCATGTAGCAATGTGGTGATACACAATCATTTGGTATACACTATACACTTGGTCACATCTGCAGATATACATTAATACCATGCTGTACCCCAGCTCATACTTATACATGTCACTAAACATCATGAGGATTCATCATGAAAAACCAATTAATGAACTTGTCATGATATATTGAATGCTTTTTATTCTTGACTTTTGAGTTACTAAAGTACATTTTTAATGGAAATCTCCCTTTTAATCTTTTTATATTAAAGCAGAGAATAATCGCTGAAAGAAAATAAGCATTGAACATTTTCACAGCAATATAAAGGTTAGCGTTAAATACTTGACATATTCCCTGACACGTGTTCTTGTACCAGGTCGATGGGTCGCTACGTTTCTCTGTCTACTATGACCAGCTGCAGTCCCGTCTGGTGGTCACCGTTTTGCAGGTGGAGGGGCTTATGGAGGGCAGCCAGACATGCAGCCTCCAGCCATTTGTTAAGCTACGGCTCATGTGGGCAGAATCAGAGGGAGTGGAAGTGGAGAGCTATAAAGATGAGGAGGTAATGTTGTTTTTTATTAGTTACTACAGTACATGTGTCACTTAACGAAATAAACATTCTGAAATCAAATAGTATCTTTTTCTTTTTATGCCTTTTAGACTCACCATTAAAATGACTGCATTATTACATAAAGATTTTGCTTAAAGCAGCTTTAACAGACGTTATGACCCAATATCTGGTGTTGGACTTCGATTCTTCAACAATATGAACCTTGAGGCAGTGTCTCTGTACTCTATGAATGTGTTATGGATTACTGTTGTGATCCTTTTAGGGTGAAGAGATGCCTATCCTGTGGACAGTGTTGCAGGAGTGGCGGACTCGTATTGTGAAAGGCAGCTGTAACCCTTTATTTGGAGATCAGTTCAGCTATATTCTGCAACAGGATAAAGATACGCTTCATCGCATCAACCTCAGGATGGAGGTCTTACACTTCGCATCTCTCATTCTCAACAGCTCTTAAATCTTAATCTTATTAACTTCTTAAATCAGTAAGACTGGGACACAGTGTGCACCTATTAACGTTTCTCATTTTAACTGCACCAACAATACACTCCCAAAGCTACAATGTATAAAACTACCTGCAGTTTACATTTTAGCCATTATACTGCAAGGTCATACTGTAAGTACAACAGTCACTGAACCCTTCAGAGAGTGGACTAATATTAATTGCTGAGAATTTGCAATGCAGTCATGAGACAAATATGTTTATATGTTTTCAACTGTATGGTTCTGTAAGTAAATTGTCTGTTGTTGTGTGTGTGTGTACATTTTAGGTGAGGGACTTTGATAAATTCTCCAGACACACAGTGTTAGGAGAAGTGAGGGTTCCTCTAGGGCAGCTCAACATCTCCTACCCTCTGGAGCTACAAGAGGATCTGCAGATACCCCAGAAGGTACAATAAGACATTACATATATATTCTCTGAGGTGAATTAAGGAATGGGATTCTTGCACTTTTAATGAGAAATATAGTGTTAATAAAATAAAGTGCTCATAAGCCATCTGTTTCTTTTATGTTACGTTTTCAAAACATAGGAATTAGAACCAGGATGTTTTCGTCTTCCTTTTTAATGAAAAAATCTAAATGTTTGAATTGAAAAGAAAAGACTATTCTAAGCTGAAACCAGAATTACAGTTCATATAACATACGTAGTTGTTTACCCTCTCTCTGTCTAAACAGGATCTTGTAGGAGAGGTGCTGCTGTCATTAAAGTTTCTTCCCACTTCTCAGAGGCTAGAGATCGGTGTGCTAAAGGTCAAAACAGTCTTCAGTGACATATGCACAGATGCAGGTAGCAAACATCTTCTTAAAATTAAAGCCACCAGCTGTCATACAGATACAGTCAAATGTAATTGTACTAATTTGCCTTCCTTGTGTTGCATAGCCCTGTACGCCAGAATCAGCATCCAGTACAATCAGTGCAGGCTGAGGTACCAAAAGACCTCTCCAGTGGCCCGGTGCCTGGTGACTGTCTTCAATGAGGTGCTCATGTTCTCCCTGCAAGAGTTTCATCTGGAGCAGTGTAAAATTATGGTCTCAATCTATGAGACACGCATGACTAGGAAATCAACCAAACAACTGATAGGACAGTTGACTGTGGGGAAGGAAAAGGGTTCAGAAGACAAGCACTGGAACTTGATGATGCGCTCAGTTCGCCAGCCAGTAGCAAAGTGGCATGCCCTACTGATCTGAGTTACAGCACTTGCACTTGTTGGATGTATTTTACTAGAAGCATGTGGTGTTTGTGCATCAGCTGTTTAGGGATCTGCACCTTCACAACTGAGGGTCAAACATGGATCCTTTCCCTCTTCACTCCACAGTGGTAAAAAGTTCTTCCTGCTCCAATCAGGACAGTGGAGTTGCTGATCAACTGAAAACTATTTATTTTATTTTTTTTTAGCGTCAAATCTCATCATTTTGAAAGGGCTGTCAAAAATTCTGATGAAGACTACTTTAGTGTTGCACTGCAAATAACTGTGTTGTTAGTGTATTATTTATCTTTAAGTTGTGCTGTTTTTTGCCTGCTTTACAAGGCACCGATTCCATGTTATTAAATGTTTTTAATCACAACACAATTGAGTAAATTGAGAAATTCACTGTGACTTTGCAAATTCCTTATATACAAAAACCAAAGGGTTCATTTGAAATGGGTGTTGAAGTGGAGTGATCAGGGCATGACTCTTAAAACATCTTGAAAAGGAAATAAATTTCAACATAACCTGACCAAGGACAAGTGGCCTTATTGTGAAAATGCAAAACACAACAAAACACAATTTTCAAGCTTATTGTTGTTGTATGTTAAATATATTTCAAAATATATTTACTACACTCACACAGCTGCATATGTTAATAATGTCAATGATTTTAGTTGTAGGTTAAAGGGTGTTGTTGGTTATATATTTATTTCCTCCCCATTGTAGTTCTTTGCATTGGTTTTCACGATAGGCCTTTGCTGCCCCCTGTTGGTTTGTGAAAGCAGAAACTCTGTTCTGTTCTGTGTTAATGTTGAGCAGCCAATAACTAAAATTGGGGTTGGATGTAATGATGGTGATTTTTTTTTCATTTAGAAATCAATCTTTGGTTTAGTAAAATGTGACTTTATTACTAGTACATTATTCAAAATGTTTAAAAATTTGAATTAAGTCAAAATTAATTCAATTTATAAGGAATGCTAAAAGAACAACTGATGCAAGGTTAGGTATGAATTATTATTTGCTTTACTTGACAGAATTGTATATTTTTATATTTTCTGATGATCAATTTTTGATCCCCTATTACATAATTCTATGCAAAATTGACTAATTTAAAATAAAAAAAATTAAGCACAATCAGTTGAAATGCAGAAATAAGGATTATATGTGAATGAAGACAACCTGCATCACTTCCACACTGTGAGTATGTTTTTGGATAATTTGCATCTAAATACACACAAGTCAATACATTTCCAAATAACTGTGGTTAAATAAGATAAAATCACCGCAATATTAAGAGTTTATTTTTTGATGTTTTCCACCATTCAATGAGAAATAGTCAGTATATTCCCCTGCGCCACCAGTTGAGTGCGCATGCGCGACAGTCTGCGCTCAAACCGGAGCGGAGGAGGCTGCGGTCAAATCCTAAAGAGTGAAGTCAGACCTGTAATTTATTTATTTAGTTAATGCCAGTACATAGTATTCATATTTAAACACATTTTAAACTATTATTAGGGGCCACGCATCCACATCCACATCTAAATCCACGCAGTTGTGACTAAGCTTTTCCTCAGACTCCGGCACCGGGTCCGACTTGCGTCGCCTTGACGGGCGGCGGTGTGGCGGGGGTCGGGGGGAGGCATGGACCAATGGTGCTTGCAGGTCTAGTTACAATTAATATTATTTTAGAAGCAACCAATGTAATTATTTTTTAATTTATTTCCATTTTAGTGAGCTAACTAGCTAGGCGGAGTCACTAGCTTAACTTTAGCAACGTTTGCTACCACAGCTATCCAAGCGACTCAGCAGTTAAGTAGCAGTTACTGGATATATTAACACACACACTTTAACACACACACACACACACAATGTTTGTTTTTGTGTTAAATTTGTAAGGACATTTTCTCATTTATGCTTAGCCGTGCAAACAAAGTGTGAGTGTTGGACCCATTAGCTAGCTAGGTGGAGTTAGCAGCTTAGCTAACCGCTACTTTAGCAATCCAGACTCTCCAGCAGTTAACCAGTAGACACTATATATATTTAGCTATATATGTGTTTGTGTGCGTGTGTGCGTGCGCGCATGAATGACAAGTGACTTAAGCATTTGTGCTTAAGTGTGCTAACATGGTGTTAGACCAATTATCTAGCTGCCTAGCTAGGTTGTCTTAGTATCTTAACCTTAGAGATGTTTGCTACTTTAGCGATACGAACTATCCGGCAGTTAAGTAGCATATAATGTTAGCTGTGAGAGAGAGAGAGAGACAGAGAAAACTGTAAGTAGAGTATGAGACCTATTAGCATCTAATTAGAAAACCCTTGCATTGAGGGTAAAAGATCATTTAAACATTGTTAGATAAATTAAACTTTATTGGTATATGTTATGTTATTATATGACATAAAGTATATTGTATACAGATATAACCCACAGATTAATAATGGACAGACAGAAACAAATCAGTGTGGCTGTTTTAAACATGCCTTTCATGCTGCCTCTGTTGCATGTTTTTATTACCTACTCCAGGAGCTCAAGAATTATTTTACCTCATTCAGAAAAAAGTGCAACTGACAAGGTAATATAGTCACATGCTAATGCTATAAAGTAATCTTGTTATTTAAAATGAATGGACTGTTAAGTCACTACTAGCTAGTTAGCTCGCAACTGGAACGATAAAGTGAGTAGATACCATGAGTTTCAAAAGATCATATAAAGTGTAGTCATATCATAACAGTATAGTTAGAAAAGTAAATATTGTCTCAGGATACACCACTGGACCCTAGGAAAACATTTACTACAAATGTGGTAGGTTTGTGCTTATTTAGTGGGATAAATCTTGCCCGTGTGGCTCTTAATGATGATGATATTCATATGAACAATGACACCAAGGCAAGTCAGTTTTATGTATATGGCCCAATATCACAAATCAGTAATCAAGGGTCTTTGCAATCCTTACAGAACACAGCACTCTATCCTTACACCCTTGAGAGAAAGCCAGATGACCACTCTAAAAGCAAGGAAATGGAAAATACTTCTGAAAATGAGGATGAACTTGCTTTCCAGGATGGATAGACAAACAATAGATTATATTCCTTGGAAAGATAGAATAAGCACACTGACAACCATTCAGAAGCATTGAGTAAAAAATTTATTTTTCAAGCGTATTTCACATCATATTATATGATTAGAAACAGCCGATCAGGCTGTGTGGCTCACTCAGCTGCATCTTTTCCCTAGAGAAAAAGAAAAAAAAAAGGTTTGGTTATGTGTTAAGTATGAATATTTATTTGCTTACTTGACAGAATTATATATTTACCTTGCCAGAGTCACGGCTCTTGGCTCTCAGTTTGTTGACCTGGGACTCAGCAATATCAGCACGCTCCTCAGCCTCCTCCAGCTCGTGCTGGATCTTCCTGCACTTGGACAGGNTTCTTGAGGATTGTTGCCTTCAAGTACAGCTCCTTGGTATCAGCCACGTAGCAGGCAGTCTTGGCATCAAAGGGTTTGCTTTGAGCCTCAATTCTCTCCTTCTCTGGCTTACGGAGGTAAATGGCAGCTTTGCCATAAACGGCCATCTCTGCGTCCGTACTCATGGTGGCGGCTTATGTCTACATAGAAAGTCAAATGACAGCAATCTTAGACTTATTCTTCATCTAAGTGTGTGGCATGTCACTCAAAGGTGAACCTGTCCACAGCAAATAATGTCCTTACATTATTTTGGAAGGCTTTTTACACCTTTTAACATTAATAAGTGTATGTTTTATCCATATTGTATGAACAATAAGTCCAGCCTGATGAAGCCACTAATACATACATCCAAAAGTATTAGATCAAAACTCTGAGACTTGGTCTCAGACACTTGGTCCAAGTGGTTTCAAACTGTTGGATTCCACTCTGTTAAGTAAAAGCAAAAAAGTAATAAGATAAAAGTTGTACATACCTTACCCTTTCCCTTTGTGAAAAGAATAGTATATTGCAGAATCCTGTTGAAAACATTATGTTATAGTCAGTGCAGAAAACCAGAAATAAATTGTTAAAAAGCTCACACATTTTGTTTTAAAGATTAAAAAAAACTGTAATTTTGTTCCAGAGAATGGCATGCACTTAATAATAATAACAATTTTTATTATTATTATTACTATTATTAATTATATTCTTATTATCAAATATATATTTATCTATATATAGTACATATTTTTCCTTTTACATGACATTATATCATGTAAACAAATTAGTGAAATGAGGAGTACATGTCAATGCTACAATGCTTGATAGTGGATAGTCTCACCAAAGACAAGCTTCACCGGTCTTCCACCACACACTCTGAAGCCCCCTCGAAGACTCCTTATATTCAGACTGGTTTGCTTACAAAGCAAGGTTAAAGCAGGGTAACCAGCCATATATGGAGTGACAGTAGTGTCTTGAAGCATTTGAAATATTTTGCTGCCACTAACTTTGCGAGAATCCCTATGTAAAGTGGCTCAATCACTCAAATAATATATCTATATATATATTTATACACGTATAGGCAGTAGATAGATTAAAAATTTCATAAAAAATAAAGAGGATACCTTTAAGATTGTGTGTTATATTTCCCATTAGCATCCTCTGAGGGGTATTTTAACTTTTAAAGTGAGAAATAATTTTGCACTCTTTGGTACTGTAACAAAACCTTGGAAAGTACTTAAAGTAGAATGTTATTTGCTTCACACTTTGATTTATGTTCTGAGCTTTTATGTTTATGTAAGGAATGCAAACTTGTTTTAAATTTAATAGCTTGCACTGAGTGAGAACACACATGGTGGAGGTGGATGACAGCTCTTTTTTTGCTTGCAACAAGCTGTGGACAGGGTGCAGGTGAAAAGTCTGTGGTTGTACTTGTTTAATCATTGCCTTCAAATTAACCTGTTTAAATGGTGTTGGGAGTGAAGCAGATGATTTTCTTTTCACAGAATAGGGCCACAGTAATGTTGGTACTTGTTTTGACATGATGCTTCTCTTAATTATTTAAACGAAAGGCATGAGTAAAGCGGGCATTTTAGATTCCACTCGAAGTAATAACACTTTGTGGAAAATTTATATTTATGTAATTTAAATTTCATTTTTATTTCAATTTTATTATGGGGCTTTTTCCTTTACATGTAAATGTACCCTTATTTGACTTACTATGAAATCTATATTTCACTAAGTAATCTAAAGTTTAATGGAATGTAATTATATTATTTTTTATTATTATTATTTTATTAATTATTTAAATTCAAATACTTTTTTTTTTTTTTTTTTACGGTTTATAGATAAAATGTATGTCATATACGTTTTCTTCCAAACTACTGTGACTGTCTCCTGGAATCTGAATTCTCTGTGAGGAGATTCAGTCTACAGTATAATTACACAGAAGGTTTGACTTAGCGTTCAGGAGACCAGTTGTCATCTAACTTGGGGTGCAGAGAGGAACACATGCACATCTCTTTGAGCTACATTTGTTCGGGGTGGCCTTCTGTCATGCTCCATCATGTAATTTGAGTAGTGCTATAGGATAATGTATGGTGGTCAAAGAAGTCATCTAAGAGTGGGAGGGCACAAGGTCTGCCCTGGATTTGTTGACTATGTATTGATTAAGCATAAAGACTATTTTGAGCAAAACTGATTACTTCTTTTATTGTCAGGAGATTGTGAGTGTTAATAGGAAAATGTTGCCACGACACTGCATTTAGTCAGTTGGATGCCAAAAAAGTCCTTATTGGTTTATTGATATGCAGTAGATATTGTATGTATGTTTAACTAAAATGTATTGAAAAGACCATTATGATGTAGATATGTTGTCTATGTAGCTAATTCTCCAAATACAATATGAATTTTAATTCATTTTCAGTGTGTAATGATTAGATAAATCTACTTCTGAATGTGTGTCACGTGAGAGGAAAACAAGTATTTAAGTGGAATAATAAGGTTACATTTGTACCACAAGCATGAGGCACAACAAATGATGTGTTCCTATCATTTGTTGCTGACCAAGCATGATGAATACTTTGACTGATTTCAAACAAGAAGTTAACTTTTAAAGCCTAGTCATCACAGAAAAAATTTGTCTCATTAATTAATTTTTGTAGCCCCTTAGTGATGTCCCACACGGAGGAAAAATACAACAGGTGGGTATCACAAAGGTCTGTAAACAGTGTGTAAACAGTTAACAATAATTAGTTTGATTTTATTCAATTATTCAAAGTTCATTCTTTACGCATTTTGGTGTAGGCTCACCTAACGTTTGGTGTGCTGCATCTATCTAGTTACGCCTGTCCTATGTAATGAGATAGGTGTCAGAATACTCGGGGTCAGAGGTCAGGTGGTGTGATGTGGTGGGAGTTTTGAGGCACAGGACACTTGTTGAAGCTTTTGTAAAAAGCCAATCAGCAGACCAGTAGCCAAATTGAAACAGCAAAGTATAGAATTGCTTTGACCACTCATGGTATGATCTATTTATGTATATTTATATATATATATAAAAGGGCAGTCCACCAAGGGAATAGAGGAAATAAGCAGACAGAGGGGGCCTCTTCTTTGTCCTCTCTCCCCTAGTTAGAAATCAGCTTTGACTATTAGACTTCACTTGTGGTGATCCATTTTTGTTCTGAGGCAAAAGTGTGTTTCTCAGGGATTGTAGATCAGGGATGCCTCTAATTTGAATTCAAATATTTTCTACTGACCATTCATTACAGCAGGGACTGGTTGTAATGAATAACCGGTCATCTCCTCCCAGAGTCTCAGACCACTCAAAATTCAAAATCTGATTTATTGCCACAAGTATGTGTTACTATGGACGGACAAAAACCAAATTACATTACATCAGCCGTAGATCCAGAGTCTCCTACTCTTCCTGATACTGGGTGAAAGGGCTCTTGCACATGAGCTTGAAAATGTGCCCTCAAGAGATATTCATCACATCTTATACCAAGAATGAACTTTTTGAACCAACTCTAATTGATTAATTAGCACTTAAATGATAGTGTGTCAAACCTCATTGTGCCTCACACACCTTCACTGACTTCACCCCCCCCCACCCGGTTTGAGCATCTGGCTCAAACCGCAGTCGAGTCAAAAACGAAACTAAAACAACTCCCTCACTTCGGTTTCGTTTTTCAATTAAACAAAAAACAAAAAACCAGAAAAGACTCCCCGGCTGCAGAGAGATGCAGTCTGCGACACCAGTCGTTGGTGAGTATTTGTTTTTAATTTCTCGGTGTTTCTACACGAATTGAAAACGTCTCCTCGGGATGAAATGACCCCGGAGGTTGAAGGGAGCTTTACCTCGAATGACACGGACTCCGCTCCGTTGCTGAGGCTCAAAGGCTAAAACGACCCACTTTTGCTACCACGTGTAGGCTTTCCCCGAAGACAAAGGCATTTACAGTGAAGACACGAGGCTTATTCATCCCTTTAAAACACGGAGAAATGGAGCTAAACCATCGCGAACTAATGGTAAACATCAATTGTAGAAGCCAACCAGCGCGCCTCCAAAAACAACTTGAAAATGAAAGAAAGTGTGTGCATTAACTTGTTGACTATAAATGAGCTTCTTCAAAATAAAATTAACTCCCAATGAATAAAAGAAAACCCTGTTGTTAAGGTGAGCTAGTCTGCTCCATTGCATTTATTTTTTGCAGTGTGTGGGATTTGCAGAAGTGATGAGATAATGTTGATCTGTGGTGACTGCCCTGTGAAGAGCAACCAAAGGAAGTGGTTACATGATATACATTTGCCTGACTAAAGGGGAAAACACAAAGTCTAGGTGCTTCAATTTTTGTTCATTTTGCTTGTCTTAATCTTTGTTTGTTTGTGTATCAGCTGATGGAGTCTGACCATGGATGAGGAGTTTGACCATGGCGATGAAAATGTGAACTCCATCTTGGCTCAGGAATCCTCAGAACTGTCCAACATCCTCAGCGATCAGCCACCCACAGTCATAATGAAATTGTGCCAAATGATGCCCAGCGATGCTCAGAACAACATGGGCCATTTGAACCCCCCTGGCTCCCCATCCGCTGTAAAAGAACTCATCAAAGCCATGTTGGATCACTTCCAGGTGGCCACCGCTACAGATTGCTCTAACTTTCTTCAAAGCATGTGCATGTTGTGTGAGAATATCCCTATGCACCTGGAGTCGAGGCTTATGTCAGCGGCTGGATATGGAAACAGTGAGTATAAAATTTAGCCCTAAATGTTGACAAGTGATGTTAGTCTCTGGCTTGAATACCGAGTCTGCACCATCTACTATCTGAGAGCACCAGTCAGTTATAAGATGGCCTACATGAAGGCTAAAACAGATTGTACACAACAACACAACAAGAGCACAACTCCTGTTTCTTAAGAGAAGAATATAGCTATGTGGTAAGGACGGTCTGTATTATACCATTAATCGAAAGTTTTTTTTCTTTCTTTTTTTTTTTAATGTGACCATGTGGAAAGTACCCACTATCACGCAGCTTTTTGCATGAAGCAATGTGCTACTTCTGCAGTTACAGTAACAAAGTTACTGTACAGGCTTTATTCCACAGTGAACAAAATAAGATCCCAACTAGCCTCTCATAGCTTTTTATTTTCAGTCCATTCTAATATATTGTTTGCCAATAAGCCATATAGATGCTCTGTATGTTGTTTTATGCATAGTAAATGGAATTTAAAAAAAAAACAACTCAAAAACTCACTAGTACTAGTTACAAAAAACATTGTGCTGGCTTGGCTGTGACTTTCTGTTTGACTTTTACAGGCAACATTTCCACAATTCACTAAACATCAGGCCACTTAAAGTACTGTTCCACCACACGCACATGGTGTTGACTTTGTGCTGCTCTATGTGCACTTGCATATTAAACACACCCAAAGCAGCTCTTGAAATGACATGTAACTCAGCAGATTGCACAAATTAAATATATATTCGGCCAAACACAGTAGACTTACTGACAAATTAAAGTGAAAATGAAAGCGCGCTATTGGGACTTGTAATCTTCAGTAAATCACATGACAGCACATATGTCTGTTAGTGCTCTTTATAAATCCCTAGGCTTTTTTTCTTTCCTTTGTTGTTCCTTTTTCCTTTCCTTTGTTGTAGCACTAGATGATTTAGAAAGTAAAATTGAGGGCTTAAGCATAGTAGTGAGGACACATCTAAAACTCTTTCAGCGTAGTTAAGAGCTTTAGCCTTTTTGTATAATTTTTTTAGTATTGCCCAGTTTTTTGGGTTTTTTTTTTATTTTTTATGTGTATGTGTTTTGTTTTTGCTCTGTAGGTGACGAGGGCTCGTCTTCGCTACCTTCAGACCAGCAGCTCGTCAAACGCCCACGGATTGGTAGAGTGTACACTTGCCATCTTATCCTTGTTCCATTGCAACTAGCAGGATCCACATTGTAGTAATGAAATAACAATTTCCCCCATAACCTAAAAGCATTTTCTGATATATACATATATACATACACATACATATAACTGTTAGCTAAGCACATTGAAGAGAACAGTAGGTGCCTTTTGTGAATTACTTTTTTGAATTTTTAACTGAAAAACCTTTTTGATGTTTGGCATCTCTATGGGATAAATAAAGTGGAGTCAGAGACAGACATACAAAAGTGAATTAGTGAAATCACTCACTTAAATAAGCACAACTAGTTGTAATACTTTCATGTTAAAGTCTCATTTACGTTCATTTTGACATACACATTTCCTGATGCCTGTAAATACAGCAATAGATTGTCTTTGACATAGCAGAAAGAGGTATAAAATGAGTTGTGTTGCCTGCTACCAATATCAAGACGTAACTATAAAACTGCAAACTGAATTTATGCAGACAGTAAAAACCAAAAGTGAAAGGTATTTGTTTTCATTCCACAGTAATGTGTTAACTATGGGAATAAACCAGAAATGTAAACTATGTGTCTGTTACTGAGTATTAAGTTACTGCGCCTAACCCAGTTCTCTTAAAATGTGTAGACCAAAGCCAGGTTACTTGAGATGAAATAAAATCCAACTCCATATTTATTTACTGTAAATACCCAGCACCTGTTATTTGTTTGATGGCTGGTTTGTGTACTTAAAAGTTTATAGGATTTTATTCATTAGCAAACACAGACATTTCCAAACTAAATAATAGAGTTCCTTGACTTTTCCAACTTTTATATCCTATAATTTAATGTAAATCACTATGCATGAAGTAGAAATTGTCTGTTGAAACAGCAATTACATTTTTAAAAAGTGATCATCTGCCTCTGTGGTGCAGATTATTAAAATGGGTCTTTTTTTTTTTTTTAATATCTTCAACTTTTCATCTCTTCAAGAAGAATTATTCATCAAGAATTATTCTCTCCTCAAAGAAACTGCCCTCTACAAATAATGTGTTATTTAATGTACTCCACTTACAGACCACTGGGAGCAGTACATTTCTGCAGTGATGAATTTACTGCTGACAAGGTGGGAGCGTCTGAGTGAGGCCCTAGTGAAGGAAGTCCAACTGGAGAATGTGTGGGTCAGCCTAAGAATGGCAAACCGAGGCAGGGACAGACCTGATCAAACCCCTGGCCCAGCAGACAGAGGGAGCAGAACGCCAGGTCAGAATGGCTTCCTCCTCTTCTGATTGTTGCACACAAAGAATCTGTTGAATTTATGTGATTGTATCATATTTTTTAAATTGAATAGGGATAACATACCTCAATTTTAACAGCATTAAAAGGTTTTTTTAAAAAAAGAATAATCATACTCAAACAAGTATTTTCTATGACATGGTAGACAGAAGCTTCCTAATCATGCATAATGAAACTCTGTTGTGCGCTAACTGAACTTGTTTTCTTCACCAAACTCAGAGCCTGATGGGGATTTTGGGTCTTTGGACTCTAAAGTGACACTGGAGTCCTTCCTCCAGGGATGTGCAGGAAAGGTGACAGTTGTTGTTGGCCAAGCTGGATCGGGAAAAACTCTACTGATGTCTTGTTTAGGACAGCAGTGGGCTAGCAGCCTTGTAAGTTAACATACTGTCTTCTCATTCAATATTTTTTTCAGGTTCTAAAAAACTTTTAGGTTTATGTTTGCATTTTGAGAGATATTCTGTTAGGGCTACACAATTGATTGAAATATAATCGAAATTGCAGTATAGCTAAGTGAAATATCCAAATCACAGGAGCTTCACTGTTTTGACCTACAAATTATATTCCCCAGATGTAGAAGTGTCAGTGTCACCCAACAAAAAAAATGTTTTCAGTGAAAATGAAATGCAAAAAGATTATTCCAACAGAAATATTGCAGGTACAGTATCTGCCAACATAATTGCAATTTGATGGATTGGTGTAGGGGCTAATCAAATAATTATTGTTTAAAAGAGGATGGAAAGAGGAAGAAACAACAGAGGGTCTCCCTTAGAGTGAAATTTGTAAAAAATATTTTTAGTCTCAATCAGTCTGTCCGTACTAAAGCCATATACTGTGGGTATTGCGGCAATTGCAGGGACCGCAAAACACTGTGCCCCTCTGCTTCTTCTTTGAGTGGTTAGCTCAATACTTACCTCTCAACCACACAATTCAACGGGCTGCCTGTGTCAACAACATCACCTGTGCTTAGTTTATAGGTGTGTTATCCAAAAACCTACCATGTGCTATAGCTAGTGCCACTGATATGAACAAAAGTGAGATTGTCTTTTCCTGTGCCAATAATAATGGAATGAAAAGTGCAACCAAATTATGTCCAACTGGTCAGATTGTCTAACTTTTCCAAGGATGTGGAAAAGGACCAGTGGAAAAATCAATCTGGATACCTGTGCAGACCCAAAAACAAGACTTTTAAGAAAATACACACCAGGAATCATTTACTGGTTCCTGGTGTGTATTTTCTCAGTAAATGAAAGCTGTTACACAGGCCATATCTTCCAAATGCAGAGGTATTGGTATTGAGATTGGGTCAGTGTGCAGTATGACAGATGCTAAATAGTTGGATGGTTCTTGTTGTCATGTTATTCTCTCCCTTACCTCCTATCTTGCTGCTGTTTCTGGCCACATACCCCCCCTTCTCCCTTATCAATCAGGGCCCCATCCCTCCATCCTACCTATTTGTCCTGCTGGAGTTTCGTCAGCTCAATCTACTGTCCGGCCCTCTCTCCCTGTCTGATCTGCTATTCCGACACTACCTCCCTCCAAACGGGGATGACAATGCAAAGGTATGCCAGGAGAAATACTAGAACAGTAATTTTGTAACTTCATAAATCAGGACTTTTTGTGGTCTTTTGCATTTATTTGACAATCCGTGTAGTGAGACAGGAAAGATGAGGAGACCCTGTTCCCCTGGCTGAGAGCTAACAGATGATTTGTGGTACACTCTTAATATTAATCCACAGGGGTGCCCCTTATAGTAGCATTTTAAACTCTGCAGATGACATTTATCACAATGCCTACACACTGCTCACAGGTAGATTGACTGTATAAAGTAGTGTGGTGCCAAGAGAGAAATGTTTGTAAATATAAAAATATGAATTCTCTAAAAATGTCTCCTGAAATCATAATGACATAAAGCATCTTCTGAAGCAGAGAGCAGTCAGGGTTCATAGACAGAACCCTTATTAGTCAGACTAAAAACCAGGATTATTATCGTTACAAACCTTGTGCAATGATTTCACAAGTATGATCGAGTGGGTGTGGCAGCATTCAGGTTACTAGCTAGTCAACCAGCTATTTTTCAGTTTCCTGGAAATGTTTATTGCAGGCATTTTTTGGTATTAGTAGTAACTGAACTTAAAGATCTGTAGCAAACAATCACAGCCACAAATACATTTCAATTAGGTGAACTAATACATGTTGGGTTTTTTTATATGTTCCTCATATATTTCTGTGTTCGAGTAGAGAGCCATTGTGGATTACCTCCTTTCCAATCCAGAGCAAAGTTGTTGGGTGCTGGATGGATATGATGAGTTTTACAGCAAACTCACCATACAAGAAGTGCAAAAAGAACAGTTGGACCCAGAAAAGCCAATGCCTGTCGGAGACCTCATCTCAGGGTTATTAAATCGCCAGCTTCTTCCAGGATGCACTGTGTTGGTTACTTGTCGTGTGCGTGATCTCATGGATTTGGAGGGTATATCAGATAAAGTGGGACAGCTGCTGGGATGGGACTGCCAGGAGATCAAGGAGTATGTGGGCAACTTCTTTGGAGTTCAAGGTACTGTTGTTTTCTATTTTCATTTTAGTCCAAGTCTGTGTGTGTGTGTGTGTGTGTGTGTGTGTGTGTGTATACAAGGTGTATCTTAATTAAACTTTACAATCTGTAAAATGTTATAGTGTCACTGAGACTTGTGTAGAGTACACTTGGTTTGTTTAGAGCAGAAACCTAGTGTTGAATACAATCACATATTTATACAATTCCCAAGTTCCTGTTCAAAACATAGTTGTACTAAAGAACTAAAGAGGCCTAACACCAGTTTAACATATGGAGATCAGGGGAGCACTATTTAGCTTTTAAACAGCTGTAAAATGAATTCTGTGGTTTTCTTAAATCTGAGAAAATAGTCCCTTCTGATGACACCAGGAAGATTACAAAGGGTGGCATTGAATTATGGGAAGTGTAGGCTTCTGGGATTTGAGGGCATGGTTAATATTAGGTATTTAAAGTCAGGACATGTTGGACTCAAGGGTGAAATGATTAGATTAAGCTCTTTAGGTTACTGTTGTATCTTCATCAACAGTTTAATACTTGTACATTAATTTATAACTGAAAATTGACACTGTTTCAAAGGTGTCCTGTTACATAGAGTTCCTAAAGGTCAATCCACACCTGGTAGCCAATCAGAATCCAGCCACTTTTCCTCAGCTTTGGTTAATAGTGTTTTAAGTTATTGTTTCAATTTGAGCAGAGGCTCAGCTTGAGTCCAGCTGAGCTAGATTGGGTAATAAGATCACTTCATGTAAAAAGAATCCTAACAAAACTAAAACTAGAGTCAGACAGATGTCAATAAACATCAGGGCTACTTTGACTTCCTTTTGGTTTAAACTAGTTTATGTTTCATCTCAAAAGGAGACTCAGGAAACAGAGCCCTCGGCGTGCAAGCAATAGATCTCCTTCTTTCCAATCGACGCCTCCTCACCATGTCATACCTCCCTTCCCTCTGCAACATCTGCTGCATCTGTCTGAAGCATCTACTGCTAGAAGATGAAGTTGGCAGAGCTAAAGCACAAGCCGGAGAAGAGGACAGAGGGAGTGAGACGAGAAGAAAAGCCACAGAAAATGAACTTAAAAATGTTGAGATTGCAGGAGAAAAAAGAGGAGACATAACGATGGCTAGGGCAAATGGCAGAGCCCAGCTTGACCCTACACTAGCCCTGATGCCTTCAACTCTTACCCAGGTCTACCTAACTGTTCTCAGTGCATTTCTGAACTGTGACTCTGATAATGCAGGAAAAACTGACATGACAAAGACCACAAAACCTCTACATAGGTATGGAACAAGTTTAACACTAAAATTGTGTTCAGACCACTAAAATCTAACATATAGTATTATGTATAATAAATAAGTCTTAAAATAATTGGAAAAAAATTCTCAATTTCTTTGTTTTGTTATACTTACTTTTCAGTTTAAATTGAGTTTTCACTCTCTTATGATTCTTGATTATTTAATATACCAATGCAAAAATTAATCAATGTGAATAAATTTGTTTTCTGTCCCTTGCGTGCAGCACTATCCACAGGCTGAGTCAGTATCGATCTGAGCTATGTGAGCTAAGTCAGCTGGCCTGGAGAGGGTTAGAGGAGCGCAAGATTGTCTTCTTGAAAGAAGATATTCCTCAGAAAGTCCTGGAGTTTTCACTCAGGACAGGGCTCTTCTCACAGGTCAGACATGGCTATGAATGTTTTCTTGTTTTTGATGCTTTACAGCTTTACACTGAAACAAATACTAGATCTTAACGTTTACCTGTTCATTAGAGTAGGCACTGCAGCCTTAAAGAGCACATGTCAGAATGAACAATGCATTTGTCCCTGTCTTCTTGGAAGGTGGAGCTCAGACTTGAGGATGGGATGCTTGTCAGTGCCTACTGTTTCATTCATCTGACAATACATGAGTTTTTGGCTGCACTTAGAATCATGACCAGTAATGATGTTAGTGACACGCAGCTCAAGAAAAGGTAAGGAAATGAAGCAGAGGACACTGGAAACAAACAAATGATAGTTTTTGAAGCTGAAGGAGTGAGCTTTATTTTAGTTTACTATGCTTAGTGCTGTGTGATCACTCAGGCATCCTCTTTGCTGGGAATCAGTCAGTCCTCACATCCTCACATGCAAATGTTACACCAAAACAAGTCCTCCTTCAGTCATACAAAACTAGGTAAACATTAACCTGCTACCAACCTCTACACTGCCACCAAAATAGAGCCTTGTAAGCCTGGAATTTGATCTCATAAATAACAAATGAATGATCATAATTCTATTCAAGCAAGAACCTGCTGTCAGAGCACACATCTATAGTAAATTCCAAAATTGAACCTAAATCTGTGTCGTGCAGAGGTATTTTTGGATTCTCTGCTTATTGACACAAGCAGAGGAGTGCCACAGAAAATGACCATATGAAGACACACTGTATACCAGGAATAACTTAGCCATGGAAGCAAGATGAGCTGTGTAAGTCGAGTACACTAAGAGACATGTCTGTCCTTTCTCCCTAAAAGGGGGTCACAAAAACACTGATGCAGGCATTTAACAGATGGTCCAATCACAGCAGTGGAGGGCCAAGGCGTCAGCAGAGGTTGGGGGGGGTGGCACTGAAATTGATAGGTGCCTGGCACGCAGCTCAAGGTGTATACTGTCACTCAAGAAAAGCTTAAGCTAATGTATGGCTACATTATAAATTATGTTCTCAAGCTTCCCTTTTCTCTCTATCTAATATTGCTAAGACAGTGTGCTGCTGTCTCACCTGTCATCTACATGTTCAAACAACAAGAAAATTCAACGTGATAGACAACTCAGCAAGACTCTTGATCTTTATTTAGTCAATGTACTTCATGCAGTTAACAGTTTTGGGTTAGGGTTAGAGATCACGGTTTTTTTACTGTAAAAGGATGGTCATACTAAAGGGTGTTAAAAAGCCCTATGAATAAATATTGCGTTATTTAATTGTAGTCTCTGGATGTCTGGTGGCCCAGAAGTTGTGTGGTCCAGTAAGTTAGTTTCTGTAGGTGACGATTTTCAACAGTTGTGACTGAATGTTAACGAGACTTTGTGATAAGGTGTTACACACAATGTAAAATACAAAGTCTCAAAAGTAGACCAACACTGACTTTTTTGACAATATCCAAACAACTCCTTAGATTTAAATGTAACTTTTGTCACTGGTCAACTAAAAAGTACAAAAATTGAACTGTCTTTTACACTGATATAATGTAGGTCTGTACCCTAGTCTAAGTGAAACATTCACTATTTTCTATCTTCTTATTTTTGCTCTTCTTCTTTTTCTCTCAGATTCAGTCTGAAAACTCGTTGGACAACCAGGTCAGACCAGAGAACCCTCTTCACTGACTCTCTGCATCTCTACTTGTGTGGTCTGGCCTCCCAACACTGCACTCCAGCCTTGGTTCAATTAGCCAGGGCTTCTGTTGGAATAGGGGTCCAAAAATGGGTCCAGAAACGACAAGCCCTGGTTCTCAAACTGCTAAACAACCTGTGCCACAGCAACACCCTGACTGGACCCAAGGTAGGATGAAGACATGTATTTCCTCTGCCATTTTTTAGGTATCCCTTTCTTATCTCTCATTACTGATCCTCCTGTCTTCCATGTTCCCAGATACTGGAGCTTTGCCACTGCCTCCAGGAGAGCCAGGACCTGCAACTGGCTCAGAAAGTTGGGCGTGCAAGACCTATTCTGGAGCTGCGAAACATCTGGCTATGGCCTAATGATATTGAGGCGCTAGCTTTTGTAGCTAACTCTGTAGGTGGTAGTGGCATCGGCTTGGACTTTGGAGCATGCTCAATGGAGCTGGAGTGTTTAGATATCCTGCCCCAATGTCAGTACATTCACTACCTCAGGTAGGCAGACTCACAACACTGCAACAAGTAAAATGATCAATACACACACACACGCAAACAAATAAATGAAATAAAATAATTACAAAAAAAAATCTGTTAGTTGTTAAAAGACTACAAAAGCTTAATTTGTTGTACAGTTTGTATGATATTAAACATTTCCTCTCCATTGGAGCAAATTATTGTGTGTATTAAAAATCAGTCAATCATAGTAACTGTTCAGAGAGCTAAACGCTAAAATGCCAAGTACTCAGGGAATGTGAGGCTAAGAACTATTTTTATGACCAGAGGCGTGCTTCACTTAAAAAGGCAGGTGAAAACTGCAGTTGTAACACGTGAGAATGGTGAAGTTGACAGTGTTGAGCTGTCAGGACTCTGAAAACCTGCGTCTGGCTTTTGGATGTTGAGAGAACAGTTGCACTGAGGCTCTGGAAAATCTCCTTGATATTCTGCAGCTGACTGGCCATCAGTCCTGCATAGTGTCAAAGTGGCTGAAGCTCTTGATTTCCTGCTGTGTCCCTGTTGTTGGATTGTCCATCACCAGCAGACATACAGTAACCTAGACTCACACAAAAACATGGCAGCTGACTGTTACTACTGTCAAAGTAGCACGTCTGCTAACTAGTGGTAGAGAGTACAAACGAGATTTGACCCTGGAACTATCTGTCTGTTTTATTCACTATTGTTGTTTGTCACAATTTTGTGACTTTGGCGCTCAGAGGGTTAATAGGACCTTTATCTGGCACAACCAACCCAAACATGACACAACAAACGATGAAGGAAAACAGTGTCTGAATCTGCTCTTGGAGTTCTGCAAGGTAGAATTAAGGCAAACTAGAAGTAGCATGCAAAGCCATGTAGTGTACATAGGATAGTCTCCACATGAAGGCAGTCATTGAAGAAGCCAGTCGATCAGTCAGGTCTTGCCTGCAGCTCTCAAGATCTTTGGTTCCAGTATTAGTAGCACACAGAGCTCCCATGCACATTCACCATCCTTGTAAACTGCTAATATAAAGAGCAGTATCAATAATTATCCTACATAAAATTTTTATGAAAAAATACTTTGTTTTATTGTGAATCACATAATTTCTTTCATTATTCTGTTTGCCTTCAGTTTTCGCGGCCGCAAGTATGGTGACAAGTTTGCTGAGAAGCTTTCCTCCATTTTGCCTGATTTCACAATCCTGAGAAAACTAGAGTATGGTTGATTTTTTTTCCCCTTTTTTTGTCCAAATCTTAACTACAATGTTCCTGATAATATGTATTTAATAGTAAGATTATTTATTGAATTTCCAACTTCTCCATTCGCCTTTTGAGTCTCTCTTAAATTATTTTTGATTGACCTTTGTTTAGAGTAAATGATCAACAGTAAATGATCAATTTGTTTTTACCCTTTTTTCCTTTTTTTTACTGAAATGTGTTAATCCTGGTTATTATTGTGTGTATCCTCTCAAGGTTTTGTGGCTCCAGTCTGACGTCCACAGGAGCAGCTAGTTTGGCTTCTGCTCTGGAGAAGTGTCCAGACATCACAGAACTCAAGTACATTTTCACATAAATTTCACTGCCAATGTGAATGACAGATTTAAAGGTAAAATTTAACACCAAGCTTTTGTTTTTGTCTTTCAGTCTAAGTGACAACAGCCTGAGAGATGAAGGGATCAAACACATAGCTGATATCCTTGCCAAACTCCCAAAGCTGGTTTCTGTAATGTAAGTTGTTGCTGTTTTTAATTACTTCATTACAGTTGCATTACACACATTACAGAAAATGAATGTTTGTGTCGGTGCTTGCAGGGTGGGTCGAAACAACAGCTCTCTGAGAGCAGTGGACTATCTCATTGAGAAAACGTCTTCATGTTTAAACATCCAACATGTTCATGCAGAGTATGACTACACACGCACACAAACACTGCTTCAAGCATCATTATTTTTTCACATAGGCCATACATTACTTCCTCACCACGCAGTTGGGCTGCAGTTTATTGACTGCATATTGTACCCCTCATTCTACTAGTTTGGTTTTGTCACCATTTTTGCAACATATATTTTCCTCCACATGCTAATAAGCTTATTTTAGAGACCTCAGAGCAATTAAATCAAAACAAAGCAAGTAAAAAATCACAATATTGATTTTTATTTTTGTCCTTTTGCAGTGCAATGAAAGAAGTGAGCGTATCTTTCTCCCAAAACTCAGATATGACCAGGTTGGTTTAATGATTAGTTAAAATTAATAAAACCATATAACAAATATTGCCTTAAACTGAAACTACTGAAATCTAATGTATATACTTTTGCAGCCATAAAGATAAATCAGCACCAAAAGTCAGGTAAGACCTAAAAAATAACTACTAACTACTAAAAATAATAAAATTCATGTTGACTATCTTAGGTGCCATTGCCATAGTACCATTGTTTCCTTAGAGATCTTTGCCCCCTCATTAATTAGATTATCGAGGGCAAAGAGCATATGCCAGGACTTTTTTGGAAACGATTCATCTTTAGTTGTAACAGCCTCCGAACCTGTGACCTCAGTGCTTGAAACGTGGTTCAAATTACAGCTTTAGATGGTGATATTTATCATTGTTTTACTATTGATATTTATATTATTTGTTGTGTGTTTCCAGCTTGTTGAACCAGAACTGGAGCAAGCCTGAGATGCTAAAAGTTGCAAAGTCATTGGCATGTTGCCCTGCCCTGTCTGTCCTGGAGTAAGTAACCCTGAATACACATATTTAAACTGTATTTACAACTAAATACACTAAAAACAAATGGATAACAGCAGTTACAAACTTGCTGTTTTATTTTAAGATTTGAGTTGTACTCATTCGTACCATAGCACCCTTCAGTCTCTTATCATACATATCGTGTATCTATGTAAATAAAATGCCTTTGAAGTTCTGTCTGTGTGTCTCTGTGTGTGTCTATGTGTTTATCCTAGTTTGTCTGGAGGCCACTGGGATGAGGAAATTTTAAAGGCACTGACTGAGTTTTTGCCAAAGATCAACATCACCAACAAGCTCATGTAAGGCTTGATTAGTGGCACTATCCATCACGAAGCACATGATGTAATACTTACATAAAGCTACATGCATTCTGTGTTTGTCATACACTATTTAATTTTGATATATTTGAATATACATTAAAAACCCCAAAATATCACAGATACTTATAATACACTACAAAATTTTTGTGGTTAAAAAGAAGCAAGTACAAAGAATATGTTCAGCATCCATAAACAAATGAACAGCAGCAGTTTGACGATGTTCACGTCCTCTCCCAGTCTCAATGACAGCTGCTCCTCAGTGGATGGCCTGGTGCTTCTGACTGCTCTGCTGCCTAAATGTCCTGCTGTGATGGAGCTTCACATCAGGTACAAACATGATCTGTAATGTGCATTGCATGCAATAAACACACATTAAGCAGTGACTCATATCAGGCATTGGGCCATTCTTTTGCAACGACTCCTGGTGCCTTTATAAAAACAATCACTATTTTTCGTTATTCTACGGCATTCTGTATTGTTGTAAAGCACTGACACCAATTTAATCTACAGCCACAAATTACTTAATTCAGGTCTAAATAGTGGATTTGTAATTGCTATGTAACTGCATGTTTTTTATGTTTTAGACTACAGTCTCATCCAGATCCTGTTCAGGTGTCTATAGTGTTCTCTGGAGGGAGAGAAAATCCTGCAAATCCTAAAATGTCTAAAACATTGTGGTATGAATGAAGTTATCTATTTACTTACTTACATATTTACACATACACATATTTTAATTTCTTTTTTTTTTTTGGTTTTATTATTTCATTTATTATTATTTCATTATTTCCATTATTATCAACTCCTATAGTTGCCTGTAAAGCTTTTAAATTGTGCTTAAATGTTCAGAAAGTGATATGCAAATACGATTTGATAATGATAATGATGAACTGTTGTCATAGTGTCGCTGTCACAGCATTTTGAAAGCATCATGTTACAACAGGATGCTGTTTTTGGATATGATTCTGAAAGAGATCATATGAATCAGTGAAATACAAGGATATGAATCAGCACAGAAAATTATTTATTGAGATCGTTAATAGTGGGTTGGACAGTTTCACACATCTAAAGGAATGGGAAAAGGCAATGATACAGTTGGTAATATTGACGTTGATTAATACTGGTAGTACTAATCATGATGCTGTTGCCTCTGTCAGCCTCCACTGCTGTGATCTGCTGCATGCTGATATGGAGAGAGTCTGGGGGAGTTTGGGGACGTCCTGCGATCTCACTGTGCTGGAGTAAGACACAGTACACACACCGAAACACTGACTATTGTCAGTGATTCCCAAACCCTCTGCATATGCTGCCTTGTGTTATGATATGGCGTCTGCATTCTGACTCTCTTCTCACGTCTCCTGTTACATGCTCATCAGCAGTAGTGTCATCAAACTTTCCACCATCAGCAGTGAAACTCTATCACTGCATTAATGCGCTGGCCACACACACACACTTCATTTGTATTTACCACGTCTTTAAAACGTGGCAGGAGCAGTGAGCATGCATCACACTTTTGGCTGTTGTTATTGCAGAAAACTGAAACCAGGTTACTTTTTTATTCTCTTAGTAGACAAGTGACTATATTATTTACACCACTTCTATTTGTTTCAATGTGTAAGAAGGGCTTCTACATTTGTAATGACAGTTTGTCCCTTCACAAACCCTCAAATTCTAACATTTGTAGTGAACATGCTTGTCATTCTTCCTTTCATACTGAACCTAGATCACTGTTTCCATTCAGTATATATTACAGTGATCATCGATGTACACTCCATTGTCTATGTTAGATGTCATCGTGAAACTCAATAGTCAATCCAGAAATGAAAAAGTATAATTGAGTTATTTGTTATGTTATTTGTATGTTTTGTTTTATAACCAGATTTTTTATTTTTTGCATCACTGAGTTATTTAATTGTTTTATTTGGTCTGATTATTTCTCCACATTCTTTACTGTCAGTTTGTCCAGTAACTGTTTAGGTAACAAAGGTTTAAGGAAGTTGTTGGATGTCTTGCCTCATCTTAACCACATCCAAGAAGTCAAGTAAGGCACACACACAAAAAATAACAAAGTTTCACACAAAAAATGAGAACGAATAAGAAACAATTACAACCTTTGCACCATCTTTTGTGCCTTGGCTGCTTTGTCAAGATAGAACATTTCTTTAAAGGAAAGAGGGAACTGTTGTTGTTACCCAGAGCTGATCTAATCTTGTTAAATTGGCAGACAGGGCTATTATTTTCTCAACAAACAGATCCCTAAGAAAATGTGCCAACATGATCTACTATGTTGTTTTACCCTTGGGCCTTCTTTCAGTATAAATAGAAAAGCTCATATAGAAATTAATTATGTCCTTCCTCCTGGCTCATTGTATTCATTGTGTGTGTTTTTCAGTGTCAGCAAGAATGGCATCAACATGGAAGGAGTGGTAATGTTGGCTGGTGCTTTGTGCTCCTGTCACAACTTAACAGAAATTCACATCAGGTACCCTTTGTTTTTGGCATTTAATGATTCTCTTAGAGCAGCAGCAGAGTCTGAGCAGCTGTTTCACCAACAGTGTTTCACCAACAATGCAAGCTGCCGGTTAAACCAGTCTGGTTATCAGTAAACTGGCCTTAATGTGCAGATTGTTACACTGACAGTGTATTGTTGGTTTTACAGTGATGGAGGGAGAGAGCAGGTGATCCTGAAGCTCTGCTCTGGCCGAAGGTAGAAAAACCTCCACATATCACGAGCAACACTATTTACCTTTTTTATTTGACCATCAAACAACATGATTTTCTGCTCATTTCATTTTTTAGCGATGACAAACAGCAGCTAAAGATGTTCAGGTACAGTAACAAAACATATGATATGATAATCAATTAATTAGATTAATTCATTAATTGATTGATTGTGAAAATAATCAGTACTTTTTAGGACCACAAGTCACTTAATTGGACTTTTAAAAAATGATTTTGTAGGTTGAACAACAGCCGCATCCTGGCGGCTGATATGACCACATTATGCAGGAGATTGGTCCGGTGCCATTCCCATTTGGAGTTGGAGTAAGTTTAATAACTATTTACCCACATGTTTTTATTATACATGCTACAGGTACAACATGCTTTTGTGTTGTGTCAGTTTGTCTCAGAGCTCATTGAAAGACGAGGTTGTGAAGAATCTGGTAAAATTCCTGCCAAAGATGGAGTCACTGCAGAAGCTCAAGTAAAACACACACACAATGTTGATGTTGAATTAGTTTGTTGGTAAGAGGAAGTAAACATCTTTGTAGTTCTACCGGTTTCTTTTGTGTTGGGAAGAGAGCTATTGCTGGCATGTTATATGTACTCATACTGTTATTATTATGGGAAAACATGTTTTATAGATACAGACATAAGGGAATTTGTCCAGAAATAAGTAGGACTTATATAAGAATGTGTATAAGGTATTAATTATCTATAATAGTAGTAATTATAATATAATAATAGTAATTTGATGACCTTCTCATTTAATCTTAATAAACCCTGTCTTCTCTTCCTTCAGTGTCAGCAACAGCATTATATCCACAACTGGGACACTCAGTTTGGTCAGTTGTTTGATGGTCTGTCAGCGAGTCACATCACTGGAGCTTAGGTAAGATATTAATCTGTGGTACAACAAGAAAAAAACAAAGCCATGGATATCTGCCACTGATAATGTTTTTGTCAATTAATTGGTGAGTTGACCTCTTCCTCAGGCCTCAGATGGAATGTGTCATCCATTTTGACAGAGTGGAAACAGAACAAAGAAGCTGCAGGTCTGTGATCAATAATTAACAAATAGTTTTGTTCACTGTCCACAGATATAACTAGACTTGTTTTTTGTTTATCTCTGCTCAGTTTGTCATTTTTCCAAGGATCCATTGTACATTCAGTATATCAAATCTGGCTTCTTCTAGTTTCTGTCTGACTGCAATTGTGTGCATGACAGTGATAATGATCTTGGCCGGAGTTGACGGATCTTGGCAGCATATTTCTAATTCCCCAATAAATACATCCTTCCTCTGTGATTTTATATAGAAAATTATGTGCTGCTGTTTTGCATTTTTTTACTGTCTAAAAAAAAACTGAAAGAATATACAAGGTTTTAGAGCAGCCCACAACATGTCACCCAGTAAGAGTCACAAACAAAATTGAGATTTTATGACACATTTTATAATCACTCAAAGAAAGAGATAGAAAGTGGCAGGAGAAAAACTGGAGCTGATTTATTATCTGATTAGTGTGTCAGTTTGATGGACTTTGGGTTCCCAAAGAGATGTTTTCGCTGTAAAGATTGTGAGATAAAAAATAAAAAAAGAAGGCGATTGGTTTAACTTATTTTCTGTCTGTCTTCCAGATTAACTCATTGTAGCCTGAACAGTGAGAACTTGGGCACACTGATTGGGATCCTGCAGCAGGGCCTTCAGCTGTCTAACCTGGAGTATGGGCCACACGTTCTCTTACATACATAAGCAATGCTTTCAAAACAATGCTTTCTTATTGAACTATTGATATGAATAATGAGCAATTCTTTCTTCTGACTGCAGTTTATCAAGTAACCAACTCAAAGATGAAGGGGTGAAGCGTCTCATGGATTATCTACCAAGTCTTAAAATCAACAGCTTTGTCAAGTAAGATAAAAAAAATACTGGTGTTTTCCAGTCTCTCTTGCAAATTAATTTGTAGCCAAAATGAGTCAAAATGCTGTTTTAATGAAGGATTTGTTATTGTATAAAAGGAGATTTCCTAGGTCTAGGTGCTATATTAATGCTGTGAATATCCCACAGTCTGAACAACAACAGCCTGACCCAGCAGGGGCTGCTGGACGTGGCCAACACACTGTGTACCTGTGAAAATGTCTCTGGTGTAGAAGTCAGGTGAGTGTGCAGGAAATAAAGAAATGAAATGAACCGTGGAAGCATTAAAAAAAGTACAAAGTTTTCATTGTCTCTTTTTTTGTCCATGGACTGAACTTTCTGATGTCTGCTGTTAGTCTGGGAGCAGAGGAGAGGTGTCTCATTTGGTTCAGACAGTACAGAGGTCGTGAAAAAACTCTGAGGTAAGAACAAATGATTGTGTTACTTTGATATGTGAAATAAAGCACGTGACATCCGCCAGGTGTTGTGCCATAGAACTTGAGGTGTGGTTGCGACAATCAATCACATTCACTGCTTTCATCCTGTGATTTTATTTGTCGTACAAATGTTCATAACCATTCCACCTAAATTATTTTGATGTTACAGTTAATCCGGATTTGACTGTTTTTAATTGGGAAAAAAAATCATTGCTGGCAATCTCATAATGAAGCAGTCGTTTACTTCATATTACAACATAAATGTGTTTGTATATGTGAAATCACCAGGAAACCAAACCAACAGCAGTGGAGGATATAACTTAAGCTCCTTAAGCCAACATTAAAAAAGAGCCTTAAAAATTAATATAACTTCACTGACATTTTCTTCACAGCACATGGTACATGTGAGTGCAGTGTCCAACAAGTACATAATGAAGCATAACATTTTACCATGTTGCCATCACAAGTTTCACAGTTTAAGTGGTAGAACAAGTTAGAGCAGTTGTTTTTCGTTATTAGCGGCTGTTACCCTGCTCCCAGACTAACAGCAGGTGATGAGGTTGTTTAAAGGTCTCAGTGCACATTGCCTTTGTTCCTTTTTTAGTCAGGATATCCCTTTGAAAAAACTAACATGTTGTTCTCTGTCTTCTCTGCCTCTCTGTCAGTGTCAGAAACAGCAGTTTGGGACGTGAACATCTACTCAGGTTAGCAGAGATCATGTCTGACTGTCCCAGTCTGACCAAACTGGAGTAAGTACATCTTCATTTTAGAGCTCAGAGTCATATGTAAAGCATATGTAAACTAGGTTAGCTAGTTAAGTTAAATAAGAATGGAATTGCATTTTATGTGGACGTTGATGCTCTGATAGTATCTTAAAACCTCCCAGTTTCATACTATAATTTTTGTTGAAGGAAATTCCTTGAAAATAACCTTTGTGATACATACGTAATACCCTCTGATTTAAGGGTTAATACAAAAATAAAGCTATATTTCTTTATCCTGAAAGTGAAGGCAGTGTATCTAAGCAGGACTTTTATGTGACTACTGAGCTCATAGAAATTGCTGACATAACTAAAGACCTGACTCGTTATTCTAAGTGTCTCTGGTTGTCTATTTGTATTTTTCCATTTGTTTTCCCCCATTCTGAATTCTGAAAGTTAGTATTTTGCTCTGTTGTTGTTTTCACAGCTTCAAGAACAATTCACTGCAGTCAGAGTGGATTGAAGACTTTGTGAAGGTGTTGAACATTGGTCAGAGAGGATGCAGTGTCTGGTGAGAAGTCCAGTGAATGTAGGCTGTGCTGTCTGCTCCTGAACTGAAGTGTCAAACCAGTCCAACCATAGCTAAATGGAGTGGTAGTGAAGTGCTGAATTCTTTTATTAAAATACTGAACTGTATCACACTCTGTCTTCTTGTCAGTATCGAGGAGAGTTGGATCAGAGCAGAAAAAGCTATTGGTTTAGTGTGTCGTTGCCTCGAACTCAGCAAGAACATTCAAACTATCAGGTGAGATATGCAAATGGATACAAGCAGACAAATGCACACTTTTCTGTCCAAAGACTGTACACAAAGACAAATACTCACTGTTGAATTATCCATCTTTATGTTATTATAATAACACTTATTTTGCAGGGTGCATCACACCACACTACACTTGACTATGATGGCATCCACCGGACTGACTTCAGTCAGGTAGTAAATTAACTGTTAAAAGTAAAAAAAGATTATAAAACTGCAACGAAAACGCATAAACACTATAAACATGAACTGAAACAACCTCTGCAGTCCCTTGTGGCTCAGCAGAATTTTCTGACCTTGATGAAAATATGGTTCTCTGTTCCTGTAAATGCTCGACCTAAAGCATTGAAAGTTCAAATCTTAAAACCACTGCTCTATGTCATGTTAGCTTGCCCTGGTGAAATATACTGTACATTAAGTTGTCCATTCTCAATGGAGTTTTCTACTGTGGTCCTTCCTCTGCTGTAACACAAAGACAGAAGACAAGCTGGCTGTGCAACAAACTTAAATCCTACATGTAGGCTCATGCATTCACTTTAAAACCTTGGAAAATGTTTTCAGGAATGGAAAAGAGCCAACCATTATTTGTCTTCATAATCAGCAGGAACAGTGAAAAGGAGATAACACTACACATCCTGTTGGCAGTTAAGTCTTGCAAGGAATAGATGTTAATCTCTCTCCTTCCTATCCTTCCCCTCCCTCCCCCTCAGCCTTGTGGCTTGTGCAGTGGACGGGCACCAGCTTGCACCTATGAAGAGCATCATCCAGAAGTGTCCTTCTCTGACGGAGCTGGAGATAGTGCTCTCCAGTTTCTGTTTGAATGAAATATGCACATCCCACAACAGTCTGGGTGCAGAGGGAGCTGAGTTTGTCTGTGCCGTTCTGCCCTCGCTGCCCAAACTCACCTCTCTCAGGTGAGAGCCTTTTTTTGTCACGTCCGACACTCACACTAAATCATCTTTTGATGCTCCAGCATGAAAAGTGTCTGCTCGTTTTACAGTATTGTCTCCAAAGAGATGTATGTGACTGTGGTTGAGAAGCTGTCAGAGGCCTTGCTGCACTCTACAACTGTTCAGAAACTCAAGTGAGCAAAACATAAACAAACCCATTATATTACTTTTTCAGAGCATTTTCATTCCGTTTCTCATTGCCTTTATTCGGGGTCTAATTCAGTAACACTGCTCCATTCTTGTTTTACCTTATTATAGTTATCCACTGTCTGTACATGGGTCACTATGGATAGTACAGGGCCAGAAATAAATACAAAGAAATACAATAAAAACCAATTACAGCAAACGAAAAATTTAAGGTAACTGAGGAAAGAAATCATTCTTCTGTATGTGTTGAGTTATTTAGCAGCCAGTGTTGATGCTCTGATCCAAATGCACAAAGAAATATTAAGTAAAGAAATCTACCTCTTTTTTATATAAACTTAAGGGATTATTATTATTATTATTATTTAACTTTTAATTTATTTTCTCTTTATTATGGCTTAGTGTCAATACTATTGTACTAAATATTATTCATTTTCATCTGATTGCAATATTCTGCAGCTCTTTTTTGATATAGACACAAAACACAAAACCTGGCTTGCATTCATTTTATTTATTTATTTTTTTTTACCTTTCACAAAGTTAAATATTTTTCTGCAACATTCCTGTGCAACAAATTTAATTGTCTTCCTCTCTCTTCCACCCAGTCTGTCAGGTCATGTGATTAGTGACACTGCAGCTCAGACTATGACCAGAATGTTTCCTCGATTACAATCACTGAAGTAAGTGTTCAGTAAGCATTCAGCACAGAAGTTGTTTACAGAAAAAAAATGGTATAAAATGAAAACTAGCTGTAGCGCTTCACACAGTTTATGAACATTTAACTTGTCTGCTCTAGTCTGTCTCATTGCGCATGGTCAGTGACTGGAGGACTGCAGCTGGTTGGAGCACTGGGACAATGTGTCGGTCTGGAAACTCTTTGGTGAGACACACACACATATGAATGATCATGTACAGAAATAGTGGACTCTGTGATGTCATGAGATATGTGTGTGTCTCTCTGTGCCGTGTGTATTTGTGTGTGCATCCTAAGTCTGGACTCTGTGCACCTGGATGAAAACAGCACGGTGTGTCTAGCGCAAGCACTAAGGAGTGTCCCCTTGATATGCAGTCTCAAGTAAGAAACATGGTCTGATTTAATAATGATAGTAGTAACCTTTATTTATATAGCACTACAGTGGCGGCTACAGCCAGGGCCATGTTATGTTTGTATGATGTTTGCTCGTCCATCTGTCCTGTTTTTATGAACGTGATATCTCAGTAAGGTTTGAGGGAATTTCTTCAGATTTGGTACAAACATTCACTCGGATTCCAGGATGGAGTGATTAGACATTGGTAGTGTAAAAAAAACACGTTTTTCGCCATAATTCATATACTAATTATGACACAATTTAGCACAAATCTCAAATAGGGTAAAATTATTAAGTGATGAGAAGTGGTGACATCGCCATTATTCAACACTGTAAATCATGAAGCAGAGATTGTGACCATATTTCCTGCAACCTGGCTGGTTGCCGGAGACATACAACCACAAGGCGGTAATTCTGGTGTCAAAATGTTTTCATAATCCCAAAGCAGACCTTTCAAAGCTGATTTTGAAGGCCAAACCAAGTATAATTTGACCTCCTGTAGCCACTCAACACAGAGTTGTAAATCTTTATTTAATATAGTAACTTATGCCTGTGGAGCTATTTCAGGCAGATGTCTTTACTAGTAAAAGCTGCAGTCATAGTGACACATTTTATGCAGACATATTTAGCACCACTCTAAAAATCTGGTCTATTTAAGATGTCATTCAGTAGCTCAGAGTGTCCCAACCAAAGCTGTGGATTCACTTCTCACATTGCAGCCACTGTTGCTGCAGCTAATCATTCCAACTTGTCATCAACTCAGCATGAACCTCATCATAAATGAATTGGGTCTGATCCTATAATCGTACTCCCCCTCCTCAAGGGGAAAGGTATCATTCCCTGTCCTCTCATAGTGCTAAGCTGTAAAGTCTTGCTCACTGGCAAACTGCAAGATTAGAACACAGATGCAAAATGTCAGAGTTTGTATAGTACATGAATACATATCATATTTGCATGGTAATAAATCCAGCTCAGATGAGCTGACGATGTTTTTTATCACTACTAATCTTCATGTCCTGACCACTACTACTATTACTACTAGGATATCGACTCTTTGTTGAGAACCAATATCACAGTTTCACAGAAGGCCTGATTGCTTGGTTGAACAGCACATTTGATCCTTTCTATGTGGATTGTGTGCATGCCAGGCTAAATCAGAGTGGCACAGTGGAGCCATCAGAGGCAGGCAGGGTGTTGGATCTTCTGGCTGCTATGGAAGGACTGACACAAATGGAGGAGATAGAGTGAGTTTTTTCGAACACACAGAAAGTCTGGCACATAAACATCAACAACATCTTTAGTCATTAAAATAAATGTTGGATCTCTTGTTGTTTCAGGTTGGAGGGCTGGAGGATGGCTAGTGAAGGAGTAAAGCAGCTAACCAGGCTCCTTCCTATTTGGACAAAGCTCAGGAAGATCAGGTAGATGATCATGTTTCATGTCCCTCCATTTTATTTCCGACACACATACACATCATCCATGGTGTTACAGGTTCATCTTGATGACAAGCAGATCCTTGGTCTAATATTGGTGCCAAACATAAAAGTAACGTATTCTCACATAAAACCAATAAATTACACATTTATACTATATGTATACACATCTCCATATATGATATATAAGTACATAAACATAAATGTAAATATTATAGATGAAATTTGACATTTTAACATATTGATGAGTATGTCTAGCCCATACAAATATGTATGTATATTTATGTTTTTACTGACATATGTTAAATATATCCTTCACAAAGCTTGTGTTATATGTTGATATTATTGAGCCCCCTCAACCAGACTAATAAAAAAATTATTAAGAAAAAGCAAATAAAAGAATAATGAATATTTATATTGTTTGAATAAACTTGCATATAGAAAGTAAATATATATTAACATAACATATATTAACGTAACACCATATACAACTTCATTTTATCGATATTTTTTAATATATGTCTGTATACAAGATACATATACAGCAGTTTTACTATGAATATTTTATGCATGTTATAAATGTATATCTTCATATATATCAATATAATATCGAATAATGTATATATGTGATAATAACATATATCATGGCATAAAATATGGCAACATCACTTTTTATACAGGGACATATATGTCATATATTACATTTCTGTTTTAACTGATCAAATCCTTCCTCCACTGCTGTGACATTTTGATTGTAACCTCAAGAGTGCAGTTAAGTTGTATCTAATAAATCATTGGCTTGGCCTTTGCTTGGTCATACTGGTGTCTAGTGACAGTTATGCAAAACATCCTGGTTGTGTTTTTGGACAATCGCCACCTTGTTTATGGGGACCAGCTGCTCCTATTTGGCAGCAGGTTCTTACTTTTCAAGAGTTAGACCTACAATTCCAGTAGGTCTTGTGACAGAGTGAGTGACACTGCTCCCTTATATGTTTATTTGTTTATTTTTTGTTCTCATAGTCTGTTTAACAAATTGCAAGTTATTATGTCCGAGTTTGGGACCACCCAGTGGTTGTTTCTGAGAAGACAGTAGCGGCTTTTATGTCACTTTAAAATAATGTCTATCTTATTACTTCAATCTTCCAATGACCAAGGCTTTCAGAAAAGAACATCAAACTACTTATTTTCTGTTTAATATTCTTTATATGTCCATCGTCCAGGCTCTCAAAGAACTTGATCAGCGACCAATCGGGAGAGAAACTTCTGGAGGCTTTGATCAGCTGTAGTCATTTACAGGAGCTCTAGTAAGGACATGTTATCACTTAATGACTTATCCCTGTAAATGTTCTTTTGGAAAAGGAATGAAAGTGTTTTGATATGTATCATTCACAGCTACACTACTAGTATTCATGGCCAAAGAACATATATAACATTTGGTTTCCTGTTTTTTGTAGATAAAGCCCACATTTAAACACTTTACCTGAACTAAAGACAATAATCGACATGAAAATTTTATCTTTGGCATGTCAGTAAAGAATGAAAGTTTTTTTGTGCTGTCTTCCAGTTTGGGCAGTAATCGTCTTGGTGATCTCACCGCTGCCAGGATGGCCCTTGTTTTACCATCAATGACACACATCACCGTGTTAGAGTAAGTCACACACACACTAATTTCATGTATTGAATGTATTATTAACATGTATTATATCAGAGTTGTCCTGATGTTTGTGTTCTTCATGTCTGTCTGTGTCTTTTCCAGTGTCTCAGAGAACAATATTGGATGTGAAGGTTCAGTGAGTCTGTCTAAAGCAATAACGTACATGAAGAACCTCACCAAGATTCAGTAAGACTCATCAGCTCCTCCTGTTGCTGTGGGAATCGTAACAATGATAATGGATGACTGGCTTAACTGATCATTTCTTTGTCTTTTAGATTGACCTCTGTTGGGACTCCAAACCTGTGCCCTGTAGCTGCCAGTCTGGCCCATTGTCCTCGAATACAGGATGTGGGGTAAGATTAAAAATTGCACCCAGTGAATCGGCAGTATAGTAGTAACAGTAAATGTGTAATGTATAGAAGGAGTGGTTGATACTTAACTTATCTTATATGAGTTCTAGATGTTAAAATCCCACAAGTTGCTTATTTAAAATGTCAACCCAACCAAATCCAAGACCAAGAGCCACATGGAATCAGCATTTGTGACAATGTAGATTCAATTTCAATTGAATAAAATTGACTGTGAATTTGCTCTTCCTGGAGTGAAAACATCCTGAAAACATCTGAAGGTCACCTGCATGTTATCAGCATGTACAGGAACAACCCAATTTATCCTCACTGTTGTTGTTATAGTTGTGGGGTTGAATTATTCGTAGATGATGTATTTATAGTTTGTTTGTGGTGTGGATGACCTTTTAGATGTGGTCAAAAATATTAAGTTGTTTCTCTCTCTCACTAGTCTGGGATGGAATAGTTGTGGTGATGATGTGGCGCTGGAGCTGGCCCGAGTTTTGCCTTCCTGTCAGGAGATGACCAGAATAGAGTGAGTCTGTTAAAACACACTTAACTACTGTTTGTATGTATATATTTTAAATATTTTTTTACATTTACGACTCAATTTTACACTTTAAATTTTATGCCCTCCCTTGTGATCCTTGCCCCACAAACTGATACATAGACAAAATGTGTTTATTTCTCCCAGTCTGGAGTCCAACAATGTGAGTGTTTGTGGAGTGGAGGCCCTGATTAGAGCCTTACAGTCATGTCCTGCTCTTCAACTCATCAGGTATATCTCGTTTCATAGTGTCTTTCAGACAAGGTTTGGCCCATATAGACACCTGTACATGTTTATCACCTACACCTTCTTCTGATACCACATTTGATAGTTAGACCACTGCTTAAAATCAGCTACATTTGGATTTTACAAATATTTTTAAAGAGAATATTAAAGTGTCCACCACTGTGCTTTTCAGGCTGTGGAGGAACAAAGTGTCTTTAAGTGAGGCCAAGACACTGATTCTGAAGGACAAGAGGCTGAATTTCTCTCCCACCTAATGTAAAATGTGCTTATGGACGTGGAAGTTGTTCTCTGATTTATCAGTCCACTTCATCAGTGTCTGCAGAGCTGAATTGCTGCTATGGCATAATGTTGCGCTTGCTCTTCATGCCACAAAATGGAACCACACATTGTTTCCTCTGAAGAATATTCATCAGAAAGCATGAACAGTGATCAGTTGTGTATCCAGCAACAGCAGAGCTGTTGTCTCAAATGATGACTAGACCATTATGTGGTGTAGCTGTGGAATATATTGTATGTATATAAAAAAGTTATCTTTTAGAGATTCAGGGAACGTTAAGGGTTTATTTTTAAGTTTAAATGTATGACTATGCACTGAGTGGTCTCATTTCACAGCAGTAAGCTCACTAAATCAGCTGACAGTGTAGTGGTGCCCCTTCACTATTACCTTTTTGATGGTTCACACCCAGTGTCATCATGATGTGGGCATGTTGTGAACATTACAAAAGGAACATGTGGGCAGAATGTATGTTACATCATGATATAATAAGTTAAGATAAAACTGGATGATGTTAAACTGTATAAATATAACGCTGATATAAGCTGAAAAATTTGCAACAACAAGCCATTTAGCGAATATTAAAAATATAATAAAAATATAAAGCATTAAAATAAGATAAAAATGAGAAATAATAATAATTACTAGCCCACACTAAACATGCACTATATGAAGCAGTTAATTGTAAAGCCCACACTGCTGTGAAACTAGAGGCCACAATCTAAAGTATTCCTTGATTGATACATATAAGTAGACTGTCTTATACTGAGTCAATATAATTCTGTTTACAATAATTAGAGGCCACATGGGTGAAAATACAATAATACATGAATTCAGTAAAGAAAGAGTTGAAATAGAGGACCCTCTCTATTATCTGCTCTTCTGGTAATTTATGGTTGTAGCCTCTAATTTAGGTATTTATTTCTGCTGTCTTTATGGAAATGAATTGTTTATTGTTATTTATAAGTGATTGAGTATTTCGTTTTTATTGTGCTAGTAATGTTGGAATAATGCACCTTATTTTTAGTTTCATCCTAGTCTCTGCAGAGACATTGGATTTAAAAAGGCAGACAAGACATGCCTGTTAATACTTATTTTGCCTTTCAGGTTTGTGTTCAGGTTGTGTTTAGTTCTCCTGCAATAATTGCTTGTTTTCTCAAAACACTGGTCTATTGTGACTTGCACTGAGATGTCCATTAAGGATTTAAAAAGATTTATTTGCACTCAGTTAATTTCTTTTTCATTGTCTTTCTTTCTCTTGGGTCACAGCCAAAAAGTTGTACCGTGTCACTCAAGCATGTTAAGATTCCTCATACAATATTTTTAATATCTTTGACCAAGCTCTTTGTCTGGCAGCAGCAGCTGATGTGACAGCTGCGCCTGTTGGTGAAGAAGTCTGACCAAAACACAAATCACATGACTCCCATTCATTTACGTTTGCCTGGCACTCTCTTGTGGTTAAGACTGGTGTTGCAAATATGGGGCAGTTGCATCTGCTGTTTTCCTGTCGAGGATCTGCTGGCACTAAACAGGAGTTGACACACAATCTAGCGTGATCCTCTTTCAAAATAAGAAATGTAATATTAGGCCTCATAAATATTCCAGTTAATAATGTCAACAACTAATCTATAAGTATACAGTATCTGAAGTAAAACCCAAAACACAATGCCCTTTTAATGACATATGTACATATTGACATTTCACAGTGGGAAGAGCTCAACGTGTAAAAAGTAACATTTATAAATTGAATTTCATTTAGCTGCTTCAGTTCCAGTGCAAACTGGGCCACTGGGGCACTTGAATAGAGCAGAGCCATTGGTACAGTTATTAGTGACACCTGTGCTTTTCCCGCTATGACATGTCTGCTGTGAAATAGTATTTCAGAATAAATAAGTAAATCGTTGTCCACAAGGAAAAGCAAGGATTGTTGTGGGTAATGTGCTTCTGTGATCCTTCAGTAAAAGTAAAAAATACTACACTGTGAACATACAGCGAAAGCTCGCTGCTGTAACTGTAGTCAGCTACATAACAGGCTATTTTTAACCTTTCGGTTTGAACTGATTCGCTTCCTAAAGTCTGTGAAGCTGCTTCCTCTGCTTAATGGTGCTATAACAGCCAGTCATAACAGACCTATATGACCTATATGTAGATCATATAGGTCTATGTTGAATTTACTGTTAAAGGACAGTTGAAACTGTACCTGTTAAATAATTGTGTTGGTGTAAAGGGAGGAAGATGAGTGGAATAGAAATATGTAAATGGGCAAATGCTAAAGTGAAGTACAGACACCTTTTGACTCAGAATCAGGTTTATTGCATTTTAGGTTTTTCAATGTACATTTAACAGGGGGAACATCAGGAAGTACTGAAGGTATATATATATATATACACACACACACACAACACAAATATGTGACTCAGTCCTTCAGTTAACGTATTTGTTTCTTTTCAGAAAAGTAATCTTAAATTGATGTACCTGCATTAACCACAAGAGAGTGCCAGTGGAACTGCAGGTTTTCCATAATAAAATGTAAAATGCTATGTTAATAATACGGATTTGCTTTATCCTAAATATGCTAAACAACGTGAGATACACCGGAGACACAGATGTGTAGTAACAAGGGCTACCTCCTTTACAAAAGCAACGAGTTTTGATGTTGAAAAATAAATGGACAACATTCTTCTGACGGAAAAAGACTCTTACTCTGCTTTTATTTTGTACGGGAACTCGCCCCACTTCCGCTCTGTGGTGAGTGCTGTGAGCTTGACTGAGCTCCGTCTGTCAGCGGCGCTGGGCTCAATGTGCAGCGGCCAACGAGGATGATTTACGTTCACACACTGTTGCGCCTTCCAGGACACTCGGGATAAAAAATGGCAACGGCAACTTTAGTTTTCACTCCTATATAAAAAAAAAAAAAAAAGAAAAAGTGACTGTGGGGCTTGTTATTTGTATTTTTCTCCTCACTGTGCGCAGCAATTGAAGAAACTGACAATTGAAAAGCGCAGAGGAAGAAGTTGTGCGTCCTTTGCAGAGGTGAGTGTGGTATTAGTTTTGACATGTTGTTTTTGTGCAGGGATTTAACAGGTGTGAGCTGTGAGGACGAGGCTGCAGGGACGCGCTCAGCTGTTAAAAATGAAACTACAGCCCCAAATGTGTCGGTCCGCTGCCTGCTGAGCTCAGATGCGGATTGAGGAAGGATGTAACATTTTGCTGCACCTTGCTTCTTGCAGAGGGAATAAGGTGCATGAAAGAGAGAGTGGCTGTTTTACTGATTT
>CM076652.1:6531690-6578325 GCA_038496675.1 Rachycentron canadum
ATATATATATATATATATTATTCCCTGTTAAGTTTCCAGTCTCTAAGTGATTGCTGTTTACAGTCTCATTTCTATTAGCCACTTTGGCACGAATGTGGCAGACAGGACATGTAATTAGACCTAATGACTGTGTGCAGACTTCACTCTGCTATTAACACGGATGAAACAGCCTCCATGCTGCTCTCAGTCAGTCAGTCAGTCAGTCACACTTAACCTGCCCTCTCTGTCTGGTTTTCCTGCCCTGCCCTCCTGCAGAGAGGTGACTCGGGTGTGGATGTGCAACCACAGGCATTGACACAGCTGCTGAACTGTAGTTTGGTTGTTTTTCTTTCTTTTTTTTTGTCTCACCCAGACATACAATATTCGTTGTAGTGTTCTTCAGAGGCGGCATGGTCTTAACAGCAGGTCCTTTATTGTTTATTGCTATTTCCATTGTGTGGTACAGCAGGTTATGGCATCAGCAGCTTCTGGATTCACACTGGGGGACATTCAAATGATGGTTTTCCTACCTGCTGGGTCAAAGTTGGGTGATGCCCCTTGTTTGTGTTTCTCTGATTATCACTCTTGACAGATTTTCCAGCATGTCCTGCTTTAACCTGCCCCAGTTCATTGTAGCATCATGTGTTTAAGTACTTACATTTTTTTTTGTTTGTTTGTTTTCATTCATTCATTGTATTTATCTATTTTTATTCTGCACTGGCTTTTTAATTTTAGGATCTGCTGAAGCCTGAGTCCATGAGCAGCGAATGAATGAGTAAAAGTGTTTCAGCCAGTCAAAACAATCATTTCGCCGACAATGAATGAATGAATGAATGAAAATACTGCTCTGGTATTCTCAGTACATCACCACTACCAGTGTGACATCACAGGAGCAGAAAGGGAGGAGCACGCCGGTTATGACACATTAGTATCTTAGCAACAGACGGCGTCATTTTAACATGCTGCTCTGAGAGCAAAACCACCTTCGTGGACGCAAGGGGCTGTTCTGTCTGTTTTTAAAATAATGGTTTCAAATATGACACAAGTTTGTTACTAAGACGCACAAACATGTTCAGACTCTGAGTTTTAATTCTGAACATTCGGTCTTTCATGATTCATGTCTTTCCCACTCGTTGCCTGAGGCTTCAACATTTTGGTGGTTCTGCAATGATCAGGGCTCAGGACAGTGTGTGTGTGTGTGTGTGTGTGAGTGAATGTGTGTGTGCATATATGCGTGTGTTTGGCCTTATACTTGATAGCGTTGCTGTTTCCAGGGGGCAAACATGACCTATAACCAGACCAAAGCCTCACATTGTGTGTGTGTGTTTATGTCTGTTTACAGTTTTTGCTCAGTGGTTATTTGAAGCCAAACAGAGTCATTAGTCTTTGAACGGCTGTAAAACCATGGGGGATGATTATAACTGATTATTTATTTCTTACTTGTGGAGTTTCCCCCCCTCCCTTATTTTTTGTTATACACATTATAATTCTTAAAAACACTGAAATGTTATTTACATTCAACAAATGTCAGCCTCCTGTGCAACATTATTTTATGATAATCTCCTGATTTCTCATGAGAAATGCACCTTCTCCATAGCAACAGATTCGTAAACCCAGTGTGTTGCCAGAGTCTTATTTTCTCTCTGAGGTGATGTTTCCAGTAATTTATGATGCTGTCGGCTGTCAATACAAGACACACATGACACTCACTGGCACCTGTAAAGCATTGGAGTTATGTTAAAACCCCAACATGTAACTGTTGGTTTTCCTGGACACTGGACATCCAGGCGTATGTAGCAACAACCGACAGTTAATTTCACACAGATCGAATGGTTCATCCTCATTTCATCAAATTATTTCCTGCACATCACCACAGCATCCGCAAAAGACTCAGTCCAAAAATCCAGATGTTGCATATATTGTATATAAAAAAACATCAGTAAGATAGTTTATTTTCACATTGCCTGTCCATAACAGTCTGGATTTAATGGTATATTATTATTGGTATTGTTATAAGTATCACTGTTTTATTTATTTATTTTAGAATTAGATTTAAAATCTTTTTTATGTTAGGTTTATTTAAATTTGACACAGCAGCACAGGGATCAGTGAATGTTCATTTTATCTTATATTTTCATCTTATTGTGTATTTGTTTATTCAATTATTAATCATCAGTGGTGCACAGATACTTTGGGATGGTGTTGACTGCTCAGTAAAGGGATTAAAAACAGCTCTGTGTTTCGGTCCCAGTTTCAGAATCAGGAGATATTGGTAAATAACTCCTTTTAATGTATCTCATGTGTACTGCATTTTTAGTTTTGTGCTTTTTAGTTGTGTTGGTGGCATAGCTACTTTTTGCATAGCCATTTGATGGAGTGCCATGAAATTTGGTGCAGACATTTATGGGCCCCAGTAGATAAAGTCTGCTGATTTTAGAGATCCCATGAGTTTCCATTAAGTGCCACCACCAACATTGGAGACCTTAATTATTCCCAAATGACATCCTACTGACTCTGGTGGTCCCCTGAGTTTTTCCACTCTCCTCTCGCAACACTGTCAAGTTGTTATTGGTACAGACACATTAACCTCATGGTGAATTACAAAAACAAGAGCCACAATGAACTCTGATTTTTAATTTCTCCACTGCAGAGCTACAATTATTAGTCGATTAATCTATTAGTTGAGCGTAAGAAAATTAATTTCTAACGTTTCTAATAACCGATTAATCATTTATTGTGAGGATTTGCTGCATTACTTGGTCTAATATTTTCTATATATTTGGGCTTTAGACCACAACAAGTCATTTAATGATGTCACTTCATGCTCTTGGACATTGGGAAGGACCATTCTCACTGTTTTCTGATGTTTTAGAGACATTAAAATGGTTACTGTGGTGAACATTGGCATGCTGATGGAAGCATCTGGTTCAAAGCACAACTGTAACCCCCCACAGTGTTGTTAGCGTGGCTATAGAACCTGTCTAGTATCTGCATTCATGTATTTATCATATTCATATGAGGAAAAATCATATTTGTATAAGCTTGGTGTTATTACTAATCAAGAGTCTCTTTCTCTCCAACACTGATCTGTTGTCCAAGTTTTAAGAATTCAAGGGGCACCCATGGTCAGCCAAGAAACAGCCAGTGTGGGAGGGCGCGTGGGTGTGTATGAAACTTAAATTATTTCTACTTATTTCTCTGTTTTGTTTTTTTTTTTCTTCCAGGCTGATTAGTTGTGACCTCAGACCATGGCCTACACTCTAGGCTCAGCCACTGAGGGCCAGACGCGCAGTGTTGGACCTCAGCATTGCGTCACTCGGGTGGAGCTGTCGGTCACAGCAGCCAACCTGCTGGACCGAGATGTGGCCTCCAAGTCGGACCCCTTCTGTGTTCTCTTCCATGAAGTGGATGGAAACTGGGTGGAGGTAAGGATGGAGAGACCACTGGTTAGAAGAAAAACTGAGATGGAGCAGGAGAGGGGACGGGAGCGAGGAAGAGGAAGACACGGTTGAAAACAGGTTGAAAATCAGTAATGGTTGAAAAATGGCAGATTGAGGATTAAAGGCAGATCAGAGAGATAATATGTTGTGTTAAGATCATAAGGAGGAGGAGTCAAACCCATTTTTGCTGTTTCTCCACGCTATGTTTGAGCTTCAGGGAGGTGGAGAGAAGAGGATAAAAGGGAGGCAGAAATAAAGAGAAGATTTAGGGGAGGATGGAGCGTTTAAATACATGTTAGAAGTGCTCTCAAGGTCACATTCCCCAATGCCGGGTCCTTGGGCAAAGAAAAAGAAACGAGCACTTTGTTTGTTCTTACTTTGCAGGCTGTATATGTTGAGAGCCAGATCCAAACTCATGATGTTGTGACCATCTGGCATGAGCCCTGGAGCACTGAGCCCAATGGGATGAAGCAACATTTGTGACTGCTGGTCAAACATTAGTCTAGACCATAGACTGTATGTAAAAATAGATGTACACTCCAGGTCTGAAAAATGACGCCAAAAGTGTCTTAAACCTGCTTCCTATCAGGGGGCGACTCCTGTGGTTACAGAAAGAATTTAGATTTTCTTGAAGTCTATGAAGAAATGACGCTACTGATTAGCTCAGTAAAAGTTTTCATCATGACTTTATCATCTCTGTCTTCAATAGAACATGTTCATCTTTTAAATGATGGTCCCATTTAATGGGAAATAGACAATAAAGCAGGGGATGTATTAGCCTATGCCTTTTCCTCCAAATAGGGTTTCTTCTGGTTTCAAAAAACCAACATGGCGACAGTTAATTTACAAACTTGAGGCTTGAAAATTCAATGGGTGACTTCACGGTGAATTGTCACTTGGTCTAGACCTAGTGAAAAGTGTTATTAGGGCATAAATTAATAATACAAGGTTCCACAAGTTCTGCTCTTACAGTAAATGTCACACTAGGTCATAATGAGCCCGTCGAGGTTATAAAGTTTGTCCTTTCACAAAATGTATGCATGGTTTATGTGCTACTGGTTAATGAAATATAATCGCTTCTATCACAGTGAATGGTAAACATGGCATTGCAGCTCATGCATAATGCGTAAAATTTATTTGAAATCAGTGTAATGCAAAATTAAGAGCTGTCATTTTAGAGATAATCTGTATATGACTTAACTGTAGTAAAAGCACATTTACTGTCATTCCTGTTACTTCCTTTTATAAAGGATGTTGCATTTCGGTTGCGCAGTTTGGAAATAAATTCAACTTCATTAAGAAATAGATTGTTTATGGGCATTAACATGTTCCAAAGATATTTAAAGGACTTCAAAATGTCAACTTTTGCCACATTACAGTATATGGCATGGTTTGCCATGTTTACAACTTGGCAACTTTTACTCCATTTGGAATAATCAAATAATTGGTGATACAAGGGTTTAAAATATGTACACCGACAATAAAGCTCTATCAATTAAAGTTTGGGTTAAATAACTTTGAATGAAAGACTCTGGCTGATGTGAGGCATCCATGCTTGGATGTTGACATGAATGGTATTTACGAGTTGAAACTGGCAATTACAGTAACATGGTGGTAGGTGATTTTAATTATTAGGCCTCCTCTCACGACTGTGTGGGTGTATACAGGCAGTGTTTGACATCTCCCTAGCTCCACTGTCAGCGTTGTTGGACGTCTGAGGGCAGGACAAATTACACCAGTATTATTGGTACAAGGCATCTGGTGATGTAGTTTCTAATAAGGGTCTAATAAGTGAAAACACCTGTCATCTCAGCTTGGTCTTCTCCCAGGTGTTTGCTTCCCCAAATCCAGGTACATGGAGGTTAAAGGCCTGTTCACACCAGGATTTAAAATGATGAATTTTTACAGTGAAATCAATTTATTCCAGTGGAATTGGATCCACTTAAGTCGACGAAATTAATTCACACAACTGTTCTTTGTCCCATTAATGACAAGGTAAGCCAGCAAAGAGCTTAATTTCCCTCTTCAATAACTGAACAAAATGGTGTCTAAACATGAGCAAAATGTCAGGTGGAAATAAATAGAGCACTAGATTTTAAAAAAATAAATAAATAGAGGGAGCTTTTGTGACTGATTAGCACCATTGTGGCAAAGGCTATTAGCTCACCAGCTGTCACTACACCACCAAATAGTGAATGTCACTTTGTGGTGTGACCTCTGCTTTAGCCCTGTAATGGTCTAAACACCATATTGAGGGTGTGTCCCAACTTCTGTCCAATACGCCCTGGGACATGATAAGCTGTGATCAAAGAAAATCAAAGTGAAGAAGATCGAAACCTGGATTTGCTAAGGACACAAAACAGCAAACAAAGTCGCAGAAGAAGCAGAGCTGATTTGAGCCTTTTACTGTTCCTGTGTCGACCAGTGGACAAGTTGAGTTCAGGCACTTGTTCTGTTTCCTGTTTGAACTTTCTTGCTTTGATTACATGAACCAAGTATGATGGATTTTTATGGCGCTGGAAGAAAAAAATCATGAGCTCAGAGTTGAAGGTGCTGAGGAGGAAAACGGTGATGAAGTTCTGGTGTGTGTGTGTGTGTGTGTGTGTGTGTGTGTGTGTGTGTGTGTGTGTGTAGGTTGCTGCCTCGAGGCTTTTCTGTAGCGAACAGCTGGTCAACAGGGCAAACTGGCTTTTGTGTATATGTGTGTGTGTATCTATGTGTGTGTGTAGGCGAATGCCTCTGGTTGTAGCTAGCTGTCGGTCAGCAGGGCATGTGGTTCTGATGTGAAATTGCCAATGGTTACCACGGCAACGGGAGAGGAAACAAAGGCTTAATGCTCCTGGAGTGAGGGAACGATGCAGGAGGTGAAATGAGGCCCGAACCTTTTCTTGGATGTGATCCACATCTCGCTGTTTCTCTCTCGCACTCGCAGCTTTCTCACGTTCTCAAATCAACCTCCTGTTAGCTTTGTTTTTTCTCTTTCCTTCTTTCTCCGATTGTCTTCTTCATTGCTGTTGCCCATCTTTCCCTCTCCCTGTCTCTTCTCTGGCTCACTTCCTGTCTATCTTCGTCTGTCTTGTGAGATAGAGGTGTGAGAAGCAGCTGGGCCTATCAGGGGGAAAGAGAGAGCGAGGGTAAGAGAGGGTAAGAATGTGAGAGCGAGGAGGTGTGAGAGAGAGAGAGAGAGAGAGAGAGAGAGAGAGATGAGAAAACGGGTGGAGGGAAAGACAGGGTGAGGAGAAAATTAGCAAGAGAAAGGGAAAGCACGGCTGGAGAAGAATAAGAGAAATGCAGGTGAGAATATGAATGAGCGACAGATTGAAAAAGTGAAAATGAAGCAATGTGGTGAGCAAAGGAAACCATGATGGAAACATTTGAGAGCAACTAAAAGTGGTGTTAGAAAAGCCACAAAGAAGATGATATAAATATAGCTCTCAGCTACAGTAATGACAGGGCATCCAGTTAGCAGACTATTGGGCCATTTTCTAAATCCTTTGGAGTTTTTTCTCTCCAAACTCTCCTGCTAATCTCAACACAGTGACAAATAGGGGCTGGAAAGATGAGCAATTCAATAATATTTTAAAAACTTCAGGTTTGTTCAAATATTTGAGACTTTTCTAGTTACTTGAAATTAAATTTACACAGGTTTTTGTCTTTCTTTGTAATATGCTTAATGTCTCAGTGCTCTAGATAATATTTAACAAGTTATGTAAAATTTGTTAAAAAACTAAACTTTTACACAGCTTGTCAATCATTACACCACAGTAGAGGATTGCATTTTATTCCACATTCATTTCCCTGTTTATTATTATATTTGCATGATAAGTACTGGTTACACCAATAGACTCAAACCAGTTGCTTCTCAAACCATGTTCCTTCTACAGTCAAAGACCATGGTTTGTTGAAGAAACTGGTCCTAAAGATCAAGCATAACTGTCAACAAAGTCAACTGAACTTTTATTTTATCTCATTGTAGAAAAGACATCTGACATCAAGAAACATGAGGGTAAACATGGCAAGATCAGTGTTCACTCATTTGAAGAAACGCTCTATTGTACTGTTTCAATTATGAAACAACAGAAATTTAGGAAAATGTGTTACAGATGTACATTTTAATGATTGCATAACATTTTTCATCACTGAATCACCCTAATATTTAATTTAGTAATAATAATAATTAATATTTTTATTAAATTTTCATTAATTAATTTTAAAAAAGCGACGACCAATGGGGAAACTGCAACTCATCTGAATGACCAATGGTGGAGCAATGATCATTTAACTATGTCAGTCAGTCAGACATTTGTTATTACAGGGCTGACCCAGCTGTTTCACAAGTTTCAGCTACATAAGTAGACAAACATCCTTTCAATTTTTCAGTTTCTTTACCTCGTAAAGGAGATGACAGAGGACATAGACCAGTAAACCAGACAGCAAAATGGAGAGAGAGTGGGATTTTATTAAATCTTATTTATATATAATATAATTATATTATTATTATTATATTATTATATCTAATCTTCATTTGTGACCTAGTCTGATGATATTCTTGTTAGTAGGCTATTATTCCATCCAGGTGTTGGTATTGTTGTTATGGCACCATTTATACCAAACATGCCAAAACCTTTCTGTGTGTGTTTTGTTGTTTTGTTTTTTTGTTTTGTTTTTTTTTGTTTCATCTTCTTTATCTGATAGCAAACATGTACAGATAAAAATAGAAAATAAAAAGTGCCACGAGGGTCTGATTCATTTCCATAGCCCAGTGAACCAAGTTAAAATCCACAGTGACACAAATGTGGGACATGCTCTTCAGCCTGCCAGGCTTTTATGATCCCCCAATAATTTCAGTTTTTAAGCCACAAAGCACAGCTATTCTCTCATGCTCTCTTCCCCTGCATTAGATAGATGGATCAGCACCGTTAGCAGACTAAAGTTAAAATCCTTTTCCCTCTGAAGTAGATCTGCATCTTCTCAATTCTTCAATGATAATATCTAAAGTCAGAGAAATATGAGGTATTTCATATTTATAGAGGTATGTAAAAGGTGCAATTGATCTAAATCCCTTAAAGTTATATAATTATTGGATACTTTATTTGAAATGAAAAGCATGAATATTTTCAGCTCTGTTGAGACAGAGTGATTTTCTACTGCAACACAGACTGTAAATAAAGATGGATGTAGCCTCCGTGACGTCACCCATAGGTATGTGAAGAGTGGTTTTGCCATCTTGTCAGTGCTTTACTCCGCCAGGTTCCTGACTAATTGAAAAATGGGCAAAGAGGAGGGGCTTCAGTGCATATCGGTTTGTGGCAAGCTTACTTACTCGCCCGTCACTCAGAGAGTTGTAAAAAAATTCAGCCCTGTACAGTTTTCATGAAGGGTGAAATTAGCTGTAGAGACTAAAACAGTTTTTTTGTACCAGGCTGTAAACATGCCAACAAATTTCTAATCTATCTTTTTGGGCTAAACCAATATGGACCGACCAGCACAAGTGGGTATGAAGGGTGTTTGGTCCAGCTGCAACTCTGCCCATCGACTTTATGTGTTCACATCTTTGTCTATGTTTTAACTCCAGGCAGCCAGCTGTGGATGGTTGTTGACTGGCTTTACATGAAGTGAAAAAATGAAAAGATGTGTCTGAAAAGCTGAGAGAAAAAAAAATCCAAAAGTTGCAAATAGTTATGCAGCTTCTGCAGACAATAGAGAGGAGGAGCAGAGCAGCTGAGTGGGTTCAGGACCACAGCTCCGAGTAACTAGAGTATAAACACCAGTCGAGTTTTACAGCTAAAGTGTTGGCAGGAAACGATACGAAGTTAGTTTTATTTAGCAGGATAGTATAGAGTTTCTTGGTCTGCTTTGGTTTTGTCATTTGTTTTTGTTTTTGTTTTGTTTGTTTTTTTTCATAAATTCAGTTCCAGCATGTTGAGAATATTACAGGCCCCCAATTCAGAAGTGGTGACAGGATAGACATATACTGACCTTGTCTAATGGTGGATAAACACAGCATGCAGTGTGTCCTGGGTGAGTCAGAGTGGAGAGTAGCACAGCCAGTAAGTGTTAGTCATCCAACAACCTGGTTTAGAAGACCCAGAGCAAATAACATGGCTCTCACGGTGCTCTTACACCCACACGCTCTAATCTGTCTGTGTGCTGTCCAGGCTATTTTTTGGGGCGACAACAACTCACCACTCCTACCTCAAAACTGGACCCACCTAGGAAAACGGTTAAGTTAATGGACATTCATGCTGCCCAGAGGACAAATCCCCGATAGTTTGTTCATCCCCTTACTCTTCCCCTGGGATCACATGTCAGGTCAAAGGTTTCGCTTATTCTATAAAATAACTCCAATATCTACAGGATAGATTAACATCCAGACATTCATGGTTCCCAGAGGATGAATCCTATAGACTATGGTGATCCCCGACTTTTACTCTTGTGCCACAGTGAAGTATGTTTTGCAGTTTTATAAAGAAATGTCTGAACAACTGCGAATAAATTTAGCATATGTACTCATTAACTCATGTGGGATGAAATTACATTCCTGTCAGCGTTGGCTGTATTTTGTGTTTAGTGCTAGTTAGCATGTTGCCATGCTAACACACGCAAGTAGGATAGTAAACATTATAGTCGTACCTGCTAAACATCAGCATGTTAATTGCAAGTATGTTCGTATTTAACTCTTTAATTTAATGCAATGCCTAATAACTATGTATTTTTAGCCTTCTTCCTCAGATCTTGGTGAAGAACTACAGGACCTCAAAGGTTTCATCTACAGAGAAAACTGATTTATTGTACAAATTAATATTGATTGATTGATATTGAAAGAGCATAATATTGATGTCATGATATAACAAGGCTACTCTATTTCCAATGTAAACATAATAGGCTGCATTGTTGTGAAACCTGCAGCATGGTACAGATCATAGTCACAGTGGCAACAGTCTGGTGCTTCTTAAACTAAATTTGACTAGTGGATTTACAGTGTTTACTGATGGTCTCACAGTCCAGACCATCAGTCCAGTTAGAGACTGCAGAGGAAACAGATACCTGCTTCTTCTTATCCACAGTCACTGGGAAGGTTCATGAGAAAAATTTCAACTGTGAAGCTGTCTCTTCCTGTAAGGGCTCACTATTCTGCTGGATACACGAGTACGGTCACAGTCCACTTGAATTACACTTGTTAAAGTGAGTTTTTTTCTCTCTCTCTTTCTCTCTCTCTTTGTTTCTTGTCGTTTAGCTGGGTCGCACTGAAACAGCTGTGAACAACTTGAATCCAGTCTTTGGAGTGAAGTTTCAGGTGGACTACCACTTTGAGGAGATCCAGAAGCTTCGCTTTGCCATATTCGATGAAGACAAGTGCGCCACACAGCTCTACGAGCACGACTTCCTGGGAGAATTCATTTGTACACTGGGAGTGGTATGGAAATATTTCTTCTTTCCAGTTTGTATTAAAGAGGACGAAGGATAACAAGGTACTATAACAGATGTTGTTCTGAAGGACAAGTCAACTGATAAATTGACTGAGCGTGAACTGATTCAGGAAATTAGGCTCAGACTATATTATAGAGTAGAATGATTTAAAACAAGGATCTCCTGTACCTCAAATCCATATTTTTATCCCTCCAGTCCATCAACAACCAGAGAGACATGTTTTCAGGTAGTCTGTCCTATAATAATATCTCATTAACGTTATTTGCCACTCATTCATTTGGACTTAAGGATGAACTGATTAGATCTTGGTGGTTGAAGGTCAAAGTTCAAGGTCATGTTGACCTCATGTTCTTGTGAATAAAATATATCAGGAAAACCCAGAGGGAATTTCCTTGCATCTGCCACAAACATTCACTCAGGAATGAACTGATCAGATTTTGGTGGTCAAAGGTCAAAAAACACATTTGATAATTAATGACAACTCATTAATTCATAGGCTAATTATGACACAATTTATTTCAAATGTCTATTAGGATGAAATTAAGTGATGACATTTTATATCAAAATAGTCAAAGGTGAGGTGAGTCCTGGCGAGGTGTTAATTTTAGTTGTTTCTGTATTTTGTTCTGTCCTGTGTGTCTCTCTTTAATTGTCCATTAGATTGTGTCCAATAAGAAGCTTCACAGACCATTGATCTTAGCCAATGGGAAGCCGGCTGGCAAAGGATCCATTACGGTAAGTCAATCAGTATTGTTTAAAACAGGCTTTCTCTTCCTGTCTCTCCTGTTGACACATTTAATACACACTGTACGTCGAAGGTTTCTGTTGTTGGCCGTGTGGATGCAGTTGCTGTTGTTTACTATAATGGCATGTTTGCAGTGGTTGATGATGATGTTATTGGGTTGTTGATAGCTGTTGTTGTTCCTGCTGATGTTGATGTGAATGTTAATGGTTATCAGCATTTTTGTTGCAGCTAATATTGTGCTGTAAATGTTATTTTAGATAACAGCTCAGGAGCTGTCTGACAACAGAATCATCACTTTGACCCTGAGTGGGCGTAAACTGGATAAGAAGGTAGGCAGTTAGACCCACTCACACACACACTCAGGATGCAAACACACACACTTACTCAAAGTACATTTGAGCATTACATTGTACAAGCGAAACCCACACAGACAACATTTACAGTAAATGTTTTCACACTCTTCACCTCTGTCCTCCAACTAATGGGCTGGCAGGTGCAATGATATCTGGAAATGAAAACCATGTAAGACCTGTTATTATTTTTTAAAGTTTATTTACAGTCAGGAAACACACCTTCACCATGTGTCCAGTTTATTTACATTTAACACCAGATAAAAACATCATGTATCATGTATCTTGAATCATGTTGATTTTGATGGTGTTATTTAAAAAAACTACATGTAAAAATAGAAAAAAAAAACCACAAAAGAACACAAGGAAACTTTGCAACAGTCTGGACCTTTAACCAGGAAGCAAAATTAAGTGGATAACAATAGATTTGGTAAAAGAGAAATTGGATACAGCAAACTAATTAATTTGGAGGCTAAATCAATTTGAATGTATGTTTGACAAATGTGTTGTTATTTCTTCAACATGTAAATTATGTCAGAATATACTGTGCAATGACTCCAGTCCAATTAATTGTTGGTGGGATAACATGCAAAAGTCCATGTGCTCTATTGCTCAGACCTGTTTATAACTTTGGCTTTCGTCACACAATAATACAAGCATAAAGAAAAAATATAAAATCTAAAAATTATATAAAAATAATAATTGTACTAGTGTGTGTGTGAGGTAGAGGGTGCACCACGAAAACATTAATTAACACTGAGAAATTTAATAGATTTAATTTAGTATTTTGCACAGTGGTGAAATGGCAACACAAATGAGAATAAATCAAGAATCATCGTCTAAGACTTTATAACCTACAGGACTTCTTTGGGAAGTCAGATCCCTACCTGGAGTTTCACAAACAGGGAGAAGATGGTAAATGGATGCTGGTTCACAGGACAGAGGTGAGTCATGGGTGGGAATTAAAAATACCTTAAACTGACACTGTGCAATTGTATTGTGGCTACAACTGCATCATATATAACCTAATTATTTCTGTCTGTGGCTCCAGGTCATAAAAAACACTCTGGACCCATCATGGAAACCTTTTACTATACCTCTCATTTCTCTCTGCAATGGAGATGTGGATAGAAACATCAAGGTTAGTGATTGGGGTTTGTTCTTCATCTGTAAGATGTTAAAGACTGATGGTGTAAAGTACAAGAACGAGTTAGCTTAGCACGAGGATACTACAGAGGCTAACCACATCAGTGAAAAGACGCCGGTATGACGTGATGTGTTCTACTCAATGACAGGTTCTATGTTATGACTATGATAATGACGGAGGCCACGACTTCATTGGGGAGTTTCAAACTACGGTTTCCAAGATGAGTGATGCACAGAACTCAGTGGAGGTAAAACATCTTAGAGCTGAAGATTTCCTCTTTTGTTTTTTTTTCTTTTTTTTTTTTTTTTTACCCTTTTTCTTTTATTTGACATCTGAGTTTTTAATGTTGTGTTGGTGGGCATTCAGACGAGATTTGAAAGAAAGCTAATAACCTACTTCCCATCAGCCCCAACTCTTCTTTGTCACAACATGCACATAACATACATCCATCATCTATACTGCTTATCCATCAGGGTCGCGGGAGCCAATCCCAGCTGACGTTGGGCAAAGCAGGGGTCCACGTAGCCATCTGAAGTTTGCATTTATCAGACTCACAGTCCCAATCTTCATTTTTCTTTCATCTTCATCACATAAAATGAATTCATTGTTTTCAATAAACTGTGTTGTTACACCACTGCAGTTTGGTCATAATACATCATGAAGTTTGACTGTCAAACATGTGTGCTACATGTTAACATGCACCCATCGCTTGAAAGTGGCATCAGCAAGCTAGCATGCTAACATTAGCATTGAGCTCAAGTACAACCGAAGCTGAAAAAATATAGACTGTGCAGTACTGAATCTGAGATGTTACAACATCTCATTATGTAATGACCATTATCAGCCTCACTGGGCTGCTAATGTCGTTACAGATGATTTAAACGTCAATGAAATCCTTACATTGCCCAGTTTGCTATGTTACACCTAAGCTGCTGAATCCTGTAGGAACAAAAGTAAACAGCATGAATCTGATCCTGCACAAAATAACTGAGAATCATGCTCTGTCATCAGTCGGTGCGTGGCAGCTTTATTTTATCTGTTTTAGCTCAGCCGAATCGGCCACACATTCTGCCCCGTACTTGCTAATTTGCAGTTTAAATGCATTCAACAATGAAGCTGGAATAATAATACACAGCTTTGCATCTGCATTTTTCACACATTATGGCCTCTGAGGACCGATTGAGGCCGAAGTCTGAGCTCCGAATGATTAAATAGTATAGAGATGTATTCTTGTCACTTCTGTATTTCTGGTTTGCTAAAGATGTAAAGATGCAGTGATCAGAACACAGTTTATTCATTAGCAGCTCTGCGTGTGCTTGCATGTGCATCAGTCTGTGTGTGTGTGTGTGTGTGTGTGTGTGTGTGTGTGTGTGTGTGTGTGTGTGTGTGTGTGTGTGTGTGTGTGTGTGTGTGTGTGTTCATTTGTGAAACTGCGTGTGCACATGTGCCGAAGCAGCCTCATGACTTGTTCTCCCACAGAGTCTCTTCATGTGTGGTAATGATGTTAGGGGCAACACAAAATAACAAGCAAAAAAAAAAAAAAAGACAGAGGCAGGATGGAGAGATGGGGGATGGAGAGCGAGAGACAGTGTGTGAAAAGACAGTTGAAATGAGAGGCGCTTTTGAGATGTAAAACAGCCTTTAGCTGAGCCCTAGTAACACGACAAGGCATTTAGAGATACCTGTCATATGAATCACCAACTGACTTAAAGCATGAGAGTCTGTGCAGTGTGTTTGTTTCTGTGTGCATGTCTCAAGTGTCTCTTTTGATCAAACACATGGCCATCTGAAGTTTGCATTTATCAGACTCACAGTCCCAATCCCCATTTTTCTTTCAGCTTCATCACATAAAATGAATTAATTGTTTTCAATAAACTGTATTGTTACACCACTGCAGTTTGGTCATAATACATCATGAAGTTTGACTGTCAAGTTGAAGTTACTGTAGGCGGCGTGTGGAAAACATGCAGATCCAAGTCACGTCTCTCAGTCGTCTGTTCACTCCTTCCCAGCTTCTCTTACCAGCTCAGCTGTCATCTCTTCTTTCCCCTCATTTCCTCCCATCCTTTTTCATTTTTTTTCCATTTCATATTTTCTGATTCTTATTCTTTGTATCTTTCCTTTCTCTCCTGCTGTCTTTCTGTCTCTTCAGGTGGAGTTTGACTGCATCAACCCCAAGAAACAGAAGAAGAAGAAGAATTACAAAAACTCTGGAATCATTATTGTCAAGTTATGTAAGGTATGGATGGATGATGGATCTATGTATCTACGTTTCTTTACAGTTGCATCTAAATCATGAGCGCTGCTATTACTTTTTGATGGTTGACTGATGGTTAATTTCTCACTGTTACTCTCTGTCACTATAATTTGTTAGGCACATTAGACACATTAGGTGAAGCATGTTTCCCACATCTCAAATCAAAACAAATCAATTTCCTCAATGAGTATTTGCAGCTGCCTTGAGATAACTTAGGAGTCAAACTAATAATGATGCTCTTCACAGCCGAGGAGTGGTTATGAAAGGAGGAAGTGGAGGCTATATAAATAAAATAAAGTCACACAAAAACAAAAAGAAGGTTATAATTGTAGTATGTCGATAAGTTAAGAGAACATCAGGTCAAGGGCATTAGCTGCAGGTATGCGCTCTCTCTCTCTCTCTCTCTCTCTCTCTCTCTCTGTCTCTCTCTCTCTCTCTCTCTGTCTCTCTCTGTATAGATACAGCAGTAGCATGTGCATGCTACAGCAGTTCAGCGAGGCTACAACCTGCACAGTGTTACACAGTTGGGTAGATGTTCAGCACTGCATGTGACAATTTAATTTAACTTGCATCTTATAGCAAATATATCAAAAGTATCACTTTATGTACGTTTATGCTACTTACACTCTGTTCCAGGTAAATTCCTATTTAAAATAACAATTTAGAGTTGAAAAATTAAAAAAAAACTAACAAATCAAACCTGTCATTCAGTTTCTCTTCATGTCATGTCATGACCCATCTTACACTCGACTCAGCGAAACATTTGATTAAACCTTTGTGGTTTTGATCAGCTGACACACTTCTAACTGGGCGTTCATAACTCTTTCTGAATAACTAATTAGCGTAGCAGCTTCGAGCCCCACATTAAGCTGGAACACTGAGTCTTAAGATGCCTATTGGAATGACATTAAAGCCGTGTGCGTGTGATGACAAGCTTTCATAAATGATTCTTTTCCTTCGTCCTTTTTTTCATCATGGAAAATCATGAACAAGCCTTTGTGCAGACGTACGCAGACACATTGCGCGTACACTCGTATACACATACAGCGCATGCACAAAACTGCTAATACAGTAATTATATTTGTTGGCTGCCAGCAGGGATTAGACTAATGACAGTAAAATCCATGCTAAATATTCATTGTAATTGGAGTGGAAATTGTGTTCAAACAAGATAATGAATTGGTGCTCCATTGGTGGTACCTTGTACCAGAAAAACAAGGGCCACTTTTTCATTGTAAAACAAATTTTACAGCTCTGTGCATGAAAAGAGTTGTGTTGTTTACTAAGTAGATTGTGCTGCAGTAAAAAAGGACAAATTGCATCTGACCCTGTATCAAAAGTATCAAATAACTTGGTTACTGAGTTAACATAGATCTGATACCTCTGCCCTTAAAAGATTTTCTTTTGTGGCTCAAGTTATTTTACTTTTCTTTCTTTTTCCTTTGACTCTCCTGTGTCTTTAGATAACGAGGGACTACACCTTTCTGGATTACATACTGGGAGGGTGCCAGCTCATGTTTACTGTGAGTATTATATTGGCATGCCTTTTTTTCTGCCTTTGAAATGATGTGATAATGAAATACATGTTTCCACATGCTTTGCTCTTGAAAGTGGATGGAAAACATTCACTTTTTTTTTTCCATCTCCTGGGGTTACAGTGAGATGATCATTTACATATAGAGAGGAAAAGTGCAAAAGACGAGAAGATGTTACTCAGAGAAAATGAGTGGAGAGAGGAGTAATGGGGTATTGTGAAACACTGGATTGCCAGTACTTTACTGGATTTGAGAAAGAAAGGAGGACAGAAAGAGAACAGAGAAAAACAGGCGATGACAAGAAATTACCCCACTCTGTCACTGACACTGTCCAAATAGAGGCAAAAAAAAATATACAGAGAGAGAGACATAAAGAGAAAAGGTGAAGAAAGAGATGGAAATGGCCACTGAACATAGGAAGGAAGGGAGAAAGTGACGCTATTAGTCTATTTTGGTGCCTTGTTACTAGAAAATCATGTGTCCCTGGTGGTGTTACACTTGTGTGGAACTGAGTGCAGTAAAAACTTATAGTAGCTAATCAAAGACACACACACACACACACACACACACACACACACACACACACACAGTTATTGAGTAGTTTTATTATTATCCAGTGTGAGTGTTTTGCGTCCAACAAATACAACTGCCCTGCTGATATCTCTCCATTCAGGCTGGTTTCCTGTTACTGTAGCTCTCACACTGATGTTCTGAAACCACAGATGCACTAAGAACCACAAAATATATACAACGAGAACACAAACACACACATACACATTCATATAGAAAATGTAGCAGGGTGTTGCATAATGTTGTTGTGGAACGATGTGAGTACTTAACAATCATTGCATTTGTTGCAAATTACAAAACGCTAATACTTGTTCTGTTGCTGCTGAACTGTCCCACAACTGATTTGAAATCAAAAAGAGAAAATATTTTTCTAAGTTGATAAACTCATCCAACATGTTACCCTAAACTTCAACTGGAACGTCTAATGAATGAATGAATCAGGGTCATATCTGATAATGGCACAACACAACAGCCAAACACACGTCATCAACTGGACACATCAGCTGTTTATTTCCTTTTGAAACCATGATCAGCTGTTTTCTCCCCCTCCTCACTGCTGTATTGGAAAACAACTCCACAGCGTCTTGTTCAGTGCGTCCGTATCTCTCTAGCTCTTATTGAGGGTAATTTTGTGTTTGTGTTGGAGCAGATTTTGGTCAAGTATAAAAGAGCTGTTGTGCTGAGGTGTCTTTACTTTACAGGGATTCTGTCAGTGTCAGAGGACGTGTCTTTGTCTTCTGGGGGCAGAAAGCTGATAGATTCTGTGTTGACTTCGGGACAGTACTGAGGAGCGAAGATACCCAAACAGCAACACAGGCAATGGAAACATTCACTGTCAGCCTGTTATTTTCACCTTATCTTATTGTCGGAAATGAGGCTTTAATGCAAAGAGTATTGTTATTATTGCTATAGTGAGGCCTCGTGCTGTTGATGACAACATTTGCACCGTGATGAATAAGTGAATGAGAAAAATACAGTGGAAGCCTTTGATACTGAACACAATTAAAGGGATCAACTGCTTGTTGGGATCAAAAAGATTAAGACAGAGTTTCTCATATAAATACTGTTTAAAAGATTTGCTTTTAATATTCTAGTCGTCTGAGTCCATTTTGGGTCTCTTCATGCTGCAAGCTGTCATATGCTCAGGCTCTCCTCTAACTTTTTGGATTCCCACGGTGTATAACAACTGTGTGTGTGTGTGTGTGTGTGTGTGTGTGTGTGTGTGTGTGTGGGTGCGTGTGCGCGCGCGTGTGTGTACGTGTACTTGCTGTGCGCACTTGGATGCCATGTGATATCTTCACCGCTGTGGCTCAGTGAGTTACTTTGGCTCTCGTTCCTGCTCTGCTCACGTTTTGGGACTTTTACAGTGTGTAATTATTGTCTCCGCTCTCTCGCAGCAGCAGGTGTGTACGTGAGTGGAGTGTAATGTTTTCACTCTGACCATTCAGATGAGGCTTGGAGCTTATTTTATCTTCATGTAATAAATATACAAATGCCGAGTGGATGGTGATTTGTATGAGAGGAAGAAAAAACAGAAAAAATGGGAAAAACCATCTGCTTATAGTGATTAATTTGCCCTGGACAGACATGATCTCTATAAGTAGTTTTCTACTGTACGTACAAAAGAGAAAAAGAAGATGAAGGCAGAGTGGTATAATACATATATATATATATATATACACACACACATACACACACACACACTGTATATATACTGTATGTGTAATATATACTGTAAAATATACTGTATTTCTCTGTGTTAATGTAGTTCTCTGTCAGTGAAGAGGCTGGTCTTTATACTCATGATGTATTCTCAGTAAAAAGTGAGTTTACCTTAAGACAAAATTCAGTCCTCGATTACAGCTCATTTTTATTATTGTTGTTTTATTTCAATATACTAATTTTAGAATGAACTCTTATTGTTGGTCAGTCAATTTACTGACCCCAAAAAGAAAACAGTTGACCTAAGAAACAACGATTGTAGAACTATAGCTTTGGATTTCACTGCACATGGTGCTGTTATAAGAGTGATAGTGATCAGGAGTGTAAGTGTGGATAAGACCTAACCTTACCTTGCTGCCTACATTAGAGCAGCAAAGGTCAGTATGTCCAGCTAACAAGCTCACGACCTACAACAGTTGTAATGTAAGAAGTGAAAACATAATGTGAACTAAGCAGCCAAATGGATTTATATAAAATGAAATAATCAGATTTTACATTTTTTTTTATAGGACTAGACCTCTATGTTGCAGCACATGAACGATTTATTTATTTCCACATCTTCTTCGTGGATCATCACCAGGTTGCTGACCTTTTGCCTTTTGAGTTAACGTCAGCTTCATTCTCCAGGTAGCTACAGCTGATGAAATCTGCCAGGCACAGGAATCAAAACAGCCGATGTTGACTGGATATAAATGAGGAGTCAAAAAAAATCAAAGAGCTTTTGTTTCAGAGATTACCACAGATTTTTATGGTTTATCTGTTACCACTATCAATGTAAAATGCATTATGTGCCATGTGAGAATAGAAAGCCTATTCTCATCTCAGTGAACAATGAATTGCAGCCGAATTTTAACTGGAAATGCATTTGGATGGAATTAAAAAGCCTTACCCTCTACATGCTGTAATGTCAGTCCCATTTAATTGCTGAATATGTGATAATCCCATTAACTAGATGTGAAAAGTTGTAACAGTAGGAGGTAATTCCTCATGTGCAGCCGTGGTCAGCTCCTAATGACCAGTTAAAACCAGAATGGGGAGGTCTGACTTGACCGGCATTAAGGACTCTACATCCAGCCTGCTCTCTTTTGGATGAGAGAAATGCTCCCCTGTCATCAGCCAGCAGTCGAGTGCCTCAGTAAAAGGTTGGACAGTGTTTGCCAGTCGTGGAGATTTTTCACTGCTGAGTGTTTGCATGTCAGGATGTAAACATTCAACATAATGTGTAAAATTAGAAATGTCACAATTTGTAGAATTTGCAAAAAGGGACTGGTGTAAATATTTGACTCATTTCATCACTCCAGGTCGTGCTGTATTTGTAACGAGCAGAGTTTCACTGCAATGGGAACATTTGCCTCTTCTAGTGGGTATGAGATGAGCAAATTTAAGGCGGAATGGGAACTTAAATCCTCACTTCTCCCTCCTAATCTTTTGCCTTTTGTCACAGACCTGCAGCTCTCTCACTGATGCACAAACACACACACACACACACACACACACAAACACACACACACACCTAATACTGTCTTAACACAGATACTTCCTCTCCTGCTTACAAACTCATTTACATACACACATGTGAGCACAAACATTTATTATCGTCTCCACACTCGTTCTTCTGCTCTCACATTTACACACCACTGTATGACCAACAAACACATGCACACACAAACCCAAACACAGTATCTTCTTCATACAGACATTTCATTGTAGATAATTTGGCAATCTGAACCAAAGGTACTGTACGTTCACACACACACACACACACACACACCCACACACACACACACACACACACACACACACACACACACACACACACACACACACACACACACACACATAAACAATATCTCCAAACATGCACCTTCTCTTCTCCACACACTGCCTGATTTAGACATGCTCAAGCTCACATAATCTCACACAAACACTCAATCATCTCACAAACACTCACTTAGATGTGTAGATTTTATATAGATGCACATATAGCGAAAAGCAATCGTGTGAAAACACACACGCACACACACACACAAAAAGAGCCGTTCTGTGGTGTTCAATCAGACTTAGCACGGCTCTAATCCTAATCTCCAGGAAGGGAAAGTCTTGGGGCTGTGGGAGCTGGCGGAGAGAGAGAAAGACTAACATTTCTCTGTTACACACTCCAACACAAAGAGACAGCCTGCTACTGCTGATGGGCTGTTTGTGAAGGACCCATTCCAGCTGAATTATGCTGTTATTCATATCTTATGTTTGATAGCATTCAGAGCTGTGTAGAGCATAACTGGTTGTAGGGGATTTCAGTGAGTGGAGAGCAGCGAGTGACTGGTATAGAAAACGTGCAGGAGCTGTCATAGGACAGTACCCAGTATATAAACTGTCAAATCCATCAGTAGCAAACAGGAGCAAGCAGGAGCACTTTATTTCACCTTAGTTCCCAGACCCTGTTTCTCTTAGCGTCCCCAGCTACCTGGTTCTCATTCACTAATTGATTGCAGCTGCAAGTTCATCCATATACAGCAACTGTAAATGGAAGTTATTTCCTGTACACCTTTCACATTAAAATCCTACCATGTAAAGGGGTTTATATACCATTTGACCCACCAGAAGGCTTTTAATGTGACATTTGTCTAGGAATTGTTGAGTGTAAAAAACAAACAAACAAAAAAAAAACAGTGAGGTATAATCAACTGCAATTAATTAGTGAATAGAACAATAATTTTTTGTGGCTTATGACTGTGTTGTTGCACTCATTGAATTTGTGATGCTGTATGATTGCACTGCTTTTTGAAACTGATTTTAATATTTCAATATTCATTTTATTATTTAAACAAATAACTTAAACATTTACATAGGGATCAATTGTTTGTTATTGTTGAGTTTGTTGCGTAAGTTTGAGTTTGCATAAACCACAAAATAAAACATGAGCAGATCAAAATGACAGGGAAATGTTGAAAGTACTTGAAGTACTTTTACAATCAAATTAACTTTAATTAGAGATAAAGTCCTGCCTCTAGTATAACCCTGGTTAAATGAATGTTATGTTAAATAAATACCTGGTTCTATCTATGCTTGCAGTAACTAGAGATCACCAGCTGTGAATGCATGATTTGAAGGCAGGATGAAATATAACTACATGACAAAATGTTCACTGTTATACTTTATTTTACTGTATGAGATATATCCATACAGCTACTGAGAGCTCGAGATCAATATGTGCTTGACACTAGTGGGATGTTATGGGTTGTTTTTTCAACCACCTATAGTGGCTCTCGTGTGTCGAATAAATATACACAAGAGCAAATCTCAATCCAAAAACAGACTCTCTGAGTGGAGAAGTCTGGCAGTGGACAGCAGCAGCTTTAATCCATCCAACCTCCCTGCCATCTCTCTAGCTGTTTAACTGCAAATGACTCTGAGAGGTCCTGGCGCGAGAAAAGGCTGATGCTGGACAAGACACAGCTGAGTAAACTCCAGTGTGAATGTCAGCATGTCAATGATTTGACAGTAATTTAGCAGTAGTGGAATCCCTCTAAATTTCTGCAGTCACAGACATTTTGCCACATTGCTGCTCCTAAATGTACAGTAATGGGATGCTGCTCTGTCGCCCCCTGCTCATTTTCACTCTGTGGACTTGCTCGTAGTTTCACTGTGTGTTTGCAAGATGACAAGTCTTGTGTTTTGGCTACTTGTGTGTTAGCAATTACTTATAGCTTGAGGCGAGGAATAAGTTGGAAACAGCATGGTGATGTCTCCCATTGTCATCAAATTTACATCCTTCAAAACCAATAATGTCACTGAAGAGGGCACTGAGGGAAAATACTGTATATACAGTAGAGGAAAAAATTAAAATACAGTCGTTTCTAGAAATATTTGTTCACGTATGCATCTTGCAGTTGGGAACAAAAATTTGTTTTGTAGCTTGGTAATTCAGAATCTCCAAATACACAGTTACATAGCTATTCATATTTTAAATAGATACAGGTTGTATCCATCCCCTTCTTACACGTAACCCAAGACATGAATGGAGAAATCCTAATATGCTGATATCTATATCTATATATAGATATCTATATATAGATATATATCCTAATATGTCATTAACTATTTGGGTTATGGCTACAACCATTTAATGCTAATAAAACAGTAAAAACATGTGTGTCTTTATTAGAAGACCACATAGTAAAGACAGAATTGTCAAAAGAAATTAATTTCCAGTTTTGTCTATTACAGTACTCTCTATGATCCAGATACCAGTGGGCCTGTTTTCTGGAGCCAGGCCTGGGAGCGCTGTTCGAAGCTGAGCGCCTGTTCGCTCGGTGATTAAAGTAACTCGTCCATGCTCAAGCTGAAATTGCATCTTGGTTCTCATTCAGTAAACCTGTCTCTGGGTAAAGGAAACCATGGTTGTTGTGAGTGTTTGAGAGGAAGCACAGTCACAACCTCAAAACCAAAACCAACCATCTTGATAAAAAGGGATGAAATAAAAAAAAAAAACCCTCTGTTGTGGCTGTGATGTGTCTCACTTGGTTGTGGAAAAGGGAAATGAAAAGAAAATCTCTATATATTTGCTGCTTCTTATTTGGCACAAGCAGAGTTTCTATAAATTTGGATGATGCGACTCAGGTAATGAGCGCTTCCTTCTTTTTTGGAGCCTGTTTTTCTTTTTTTATTTGTTTGTTTGTTTTTTCAGCACTACCATAATGGTTTTTAGGGTAACCTGTGCACACACCATGTGTTTTTATCAATCTTTTCCCCTCTTTTTATCAAAGAGGGATGCTCTCCCTTAGCTGATTGGTCTCCCGTTGTTAGACTTCTGTGTTAGGTATGTTTGTATGTAGCAAATGCAAACTGACCACACTGAGGTTTAAAGGTTTACATGGTCGTCAGCTCCTTTGACAAAATGATGGAGCTGCTGTTCAAAGATGGAGGAAGGTACCATGACCAAATAACCAGCATTAAAACACAAATCAGACGTTTCAGGCGAGCAACATAGTTATCAGTCATAAGCATATTTTGTATTTCTAGGGTTGATTTTTACTTTTCAGTGTGTTATTTCAATTCTTTGGTTCCAAATCTCATCATCTGTTGATGTGATAAAAGGGAGGAATTATTTGTCCACTCAGCACCTTGGACCAAGACTACTTTGCAATATGGGTCTCTTTTTTATTTTTTTTACATATATGATATTCCAGGAGTAACACACATGCACACACATGTGCAAAATGCACAGCAGCACCCTGATTCTGTCACCCTGCATCTCTGTGTCCGTCACTCCTGCTGCTCCTGCTGCTCTTTACTCTGCTCTCTCCTCCCATTCTTTACCTCATTTGTCCAATTGTCTCGCACTCATTCCAGCTTTCCTCTCTCTTACCTTCTCCATTGTCTCTTTCTTCAGTTGTTGACCATATTGAACCAGAACATTGTTGTTTTAAAACACCCCCAGTGGCTTCAAACAAAGAGAGAAGGAGGGAGATGGTTTATCTTTGAGCTGATCGGTGGGAGGCGGAGTTTCTGCCTTTCAGCGCCTAAGGAAAAGCTTGTCACTCTTAATCTCATATTATGTTCGGCTGTGTGTTTCTGTGTGTGTGTGTGTGTGTGTGTGTGTGTGTGTGTGTGTGTGTGTGTGTGTGTGTGTGTGTGTGCCTTTGTGTTTTAGACGCATGTGTTGTGGTGTGTGTGTGCATATGTGGATGTATGTGTGTGTGCTGTATGTTCTCGCAGTGTCACCCTGTGGTCATCTGTGTTAAAAATATTCCTCTCTGTGATTTCAGAGACTTTCCTTTCTGCACTACAGTTTTTTTGTCTGTCCCAGGATGAAAACCTTGTTTGTCCAATTATTTAGAAAACAGCATGATTCCTGATTGCTTTAGGGCTTTAGGGAAGTTTTGAATGTTTTTGATGTGTTTGAAGAAGCAGGAAAGTTGCTTACTAGACAAGTGACCGAGTGAATTCCTGAATTTAACAATACCACAGAGCAGTATTTGTATTTGGGCCACAAAATAAGACAAAAACAACAGATAAGGAACCATCTTCTGTTATTGTTTGTTATTTGTTATTGTTATATAATGTCATCTTATTGAAAATATCTATCTATATATGTGTGAATAGTTTCATGTTTAACTGTAGTTTTATGTGATTCTTCTTAGTTACTGCATTACGATAGAGAAACAAACCTAAACCTACCAAACCATCAGTGTTTTTCAGGTAACAGGACTTAATGAGAGCAACATATGTCAAACTGGCACCGTGTCCCACATCTAGATGATATACACTAGAGTTGAGCTGGTTATGTGTAGAGAGATAGAAGATGATGATGTCTACTTCCTGGATTTCTATCAGAGATTAAAATAACAAACCTGCAATTTCACTTGATGTCAAAAGAGACACAAACATTCCTGTTTCATGCTGTAGATTCATTTCACGCAATATTTAGGTATAATAGAGAATCAAAGTCATCGTAAGTGTTGTAAAATTGTAAAATTATGCTTTAAACTCACAACAGGTTTCTAATTTGACCTCTAAACTTTCACCCCTCTGTATTTGCATAGGTCGGTATCGACTTCACAGCCTCCAATGGGAATCCTCGAGAGCCGTCCTCCCTCCATTACATCAACCCACTGGGCAGCAATGAGTATCTCGCCGCCATTTTAGCTGTGGGACAAATCATACAGGACTATGATACGTGAGTGTCTAATGTAGCTCTGTAGGCTGTTGCTGCACTGATGAGGTTAGTTGATGTTGACATCCCAGAGTGTCCCTACAAACACCAAACAGCTCGAATATATCCCCTTTATTTTCCCCTTTATCATTTCCATGCGAGTCATTGTTGGCTGTGCAGAAAGAATTGAACCTTTATTTGTCAACTTCAACGACAACAACAAATTTATCTAATAGCATTGGCATCAATAATGACCACTATTTTAGTTTATGTATTAAAAATAAGGTTTTCACAGTAAAGGCCTAGGTTTGTGACATTAAAAACATACTGAGACATTTAAAACATACTGAGACTGTCAATATTACATACATTTAAGACATTTATACAAATTTTTACTTTTACTTTTTCAAAAAAAGCGAAAAAAAGACCATACATCAGAATGTCTGTGTATCCTGCCGATCAGATAAAAGTATCTTCATAGTGAGAAGCCATTTTACAATATCTCTGCCTGTTTCTCTGGCAATGTCTTTGAATATGTGTCTTTGTGACAAGGTAACAGGATTTCCTCTGCTGTCTAAATCCAGCTTGTTGAATTTGGATGAAAAAAAAAAAGGTTTAACTTACGGTCTAATCTGTTGTCATGGTTTCCGCCTCAGCGACAAAATGTTTCCTGCTCTGGGATTTGGAGCCCAACTCCCACCAGACTGGAAGGTATATGTGTGTGTGTGTGCGCGCGTGTGTGTGTGTGTGTGTGTGTGTGTGTGTGTGTGTGTGTGTGTGTGTGTGTGTGTGTTGGTAATGTTGTTGTTGTTGTTGTTGGTGGTGGTTGTGGTGGTGCATGCGTGTGTGTGCATGCATGCACAACAGAGAGAGAAAGAGGGGGGTGGTGTTATGTGCAAACTTGCAGTTAAAGCAAGCCTGTATCATATGTACATTATATTACAAACACACACAAACACACACACACACACACAGTGTAAGCATTATACATGCGTATTCACATGATTACGCAACTGTCAAACCCATCTGTGTTGCCATGGCACTGTGCTGATGAAAAGGACAAAGGAGAGAGAGCAGTTCGCAGAGAGATGGAGAGAGGGTGGGAGGGAGAAGGTGTGGGAGAAATGGACAGTATTTCTTAACAATATTTTACAGTGTAGTGAAGGATGAATATCAAGTGTATTGTCTTGTCTTTTGTCTCTTCAGGTGTCACACGAATTTGCAATCAACTTTAACCCCACCAACCCCTTCTGTTCAGGTGAGAGACGTCAGTAACCTTTGGAAATATTGATAATATTTTTCACATCTTTTGATTTTGTACTTTTATTATTATTGTATTGATCTGTTTGACAGCCTGACTGATACAGGATTTCTGAGACTGATACAAATATTGATAATTTAAACTGTGTAAAATGATAATGATGATACTTGCTAATGTAATGACATAAAGAATAGGTCAACTCCTGCCAACATGAACTTAACATTGTGACATTTGTGATATTGACCAAATAAACCTGACCATATGATGCCATTAACGAGGATGAGCTCACTAACATGCTGACTTGTTTTCTGTCAACAACTCTGTTCCATTCACAATAACATCAGCTGAAAACGCTGTTGGTCGTCTGTGTTTGTAGGTTGTTGACTTCTTTGTGACTTGGACCCATATCTTTTACCAGCAAGCTGCATGAGCAGATATGGGTTAGGAAGCTGTTTCTTGCCTTTTGAAGATGTAAAACATTATTTGTCTACAGTAGTACTGAAGGATCATAGGCCCATGATAAAATGTGATTTCACGAGTGTTGCAACAGCAAAAAGGTTGCCACCACTGCGTGACAGGCCGAAACAGATTTAAAGTTAATTTTAAAGGACAGAAAATCACAGTTTAATTTTCTTTATAAACATTCAGACTTGAGATGGCAACATCACTGTGACTATGTGGAAATGAACTGAGACAGAACTAGGACACCAGTGCAATTAAAACTGGAGTATTCTTCAGTTTAACTTCAGGAATGCCAGACATAAAAAAACAGGCCATCTCCACATCATGTGACAGCAGCAGGTGGTGCACTCCCCTGTGAGAATCTCGCTGAGTTGAGTAAATAACACATTCACACTTTCACCTACACTTTCTTCTTAAGATGATTGTCTGAGTTTGCAGTATGAACTAGTGCACAAACAGTTGCTCCTGACATTTCAGACCAAGTCAAAGATCCAGATAAGTGCATTTATGTTTATTTACTGGCATTGGAGCTTCTTACTTGTCAGGCACAACTGAGGAAGCTTTATGGTTTAGAGGTGAAACATTTTCAGAAAGTGACAGTAGATGCTCGATGGAGACACAGATGTTAAAATTCAGTATAAAGTCAAATAGCATTAGGCTATTATCAAGTAACATGGTCTTAATTGGTCCATCCGTCCCCATGTGATGAGTCCTTAACAAAGCCCCTGACTTTTCATCTAGTGCCACCATTAGATTGGCATCTGGATTGTTGTTTTCACTTGACCACTAGCGGCATAGTTCCACAGTCTATCCATCCTGTGACTTTACCTCAGCAGCCACCACTGATCAACATTTTACTTTGAGAATTTCTTTGGCTTTACGTGTAAAATGAATCAGCCTCAGCTGGACTTTGGGATTTGTGTTAATTAGTGCCTATACTTAGACTTTATTGCCTTCACCCCTTCCTGTTTTTTCTGCCCTTCACAATAAAGTCTCAAACCACGGCTATAACCATTTCCTGTGTGAACACTTAACACAATAACCCAGTATAAAATAGGTTACATTAGTAAATGCTTGCATGCTAAAATGCAAAACCAGAACATGGTTACACATCATCATTAAATCATAATCATTGTGATCATAGTGAGCATGTTAGGACATCACTGACATTAGCAAGCTAAAAGTACTGCTGTGTCTGAGAGCTGCTAATATGTCTGTACTCTCAGTCAGTGTTGGTTAATGTTGTTAGTGGCAGTAGAAGGTCACACCCAGTATAAATGCACATCTAGATAAATTAAAGCAGATTTGTAAATCCTCAGTATCCTGCACCTACTTTAATGAACTTCAGGGCAAGAACTTAATGTGGTGCATTCACATCTGTTAATGCACCATTAGCATTTGAGATGCACAGGATGGAAATGTGTTAATGACAAATGCAAATGACTCGAATATCAGCCGCTGAGAGCACAACTGTGAGACCCAGAATGAAATTTTGTAACATATTTTAGGCTGACAGGGGCAGGAGGTTATGCTAAATACATACATTTATACTCAGCCTGCTGCTGATGAAGACCTGGGTAAAACATTAAGTGCTGCGTCTCCAAAACAGATTGTTACTAAAACATCTGCCTTCACAAACCCCCTTTATTTTTAAGATTAACAACAGCTTTTCTACAAACTTTATAAGAGAACATCTTTTCTTTGAAAGGCGAATATGGCCTCCATTGGACTCTAAAATGAGCAGAATCAGGTCAAACAATTAAACTGGATTTGGAGGACTGCAGTCACAAAGTGCTGATAGAACTGATTCGAACAAATACATGATATGGGCTTCGTGATCTTAATTCAGCAAAGTTCAATAACAAGAAGGTGTTTGTCTTTTTCCCTTTTCTGGCACCGGTTTGATTTAATATGTAAAAAATAACCACACATGCACCAAAGGGCAAATAATATTTTTTTTTTTTAAATGTGGCTTTTTCTAATAATAAAAAAGAGTAAAATAAATAATTGGTTAAAGAAATTTAATCTGTAGACATGATAAAACTTTTCAATAAAACTTAGATATAGCTCCCAGTGCATACCTTGAAAGCTTCACCCCCATTGACCTGTCAGACTTAACTTCTGCTATTACCTCCTCTAAATCAGCCACATGTCTACTTGATCCAGTCCCGACAAGACTGCTCAAGGATGTCTTCCCCTTAGTTAACACTTCCATACTGAACCAGATCAATCTTTCCTTAGTCACAGGGTATGTGCCACAGGCCTTTAAGGTGGCAGTTATTAATCCCTTACTTAAAAAGCCTTCTCTAGATCCAGGCGTGTTAGCAAATTATAGGCCCATATCCAACCTTCCCTATATCTCCAAGATCCTTGAGAAGGTGGTTCTAAAGCAACTACATGAGCACCTGCACAGTAATGAACTGTTTGAAGCTTTCCAATCTGGATTCAGAGAACACCATAGCACTGAAACAGCACTGGTAAAAGTCTCCAACGATCTTCTTATAGCTTCTGATAGAGATCTGGTCTCTATACTGGTACTTCTGGACCTCAGTGCTGCATTTGACACCATTGACCACAGCATTCTGCTGCAGAGACTAGAACATGAAATCGGGATTAAAGGCTCTGCCCTAAAATGGTTAAAATCATACTTATCCGATAGGTTTCAGTTTGTTAGTGTTAACAATGACAATTCAGAGTACAGCAGAGTTACGTATGGCGTACCACAGGGCTCAGTTTTAGGGCCAATTCTTTTCATTCTTTACATACTTCCATTAGGCGATATAATCCGGAAACACTCAATCGACTTCCACTGTTACGCAGATGATACCCAGCTCTACGTATCGATGGAACCAGATGATAAAAGCCGCCTCACCAATCTGCAAGACTGCCTAAAAGACATCAAATCCTGGATGTCCACTAACTTCCTTCAACTAAACTCAGATAAAACAGAGGTCATTGTGTTTGGACCTAAAAATCTCAGGGACACCTTCTCTTTGCAGATTGCTAATCTAGATGGCATCACCCTGAACTCTAGTATGACCGCAAGGAACCTTGGAGTAATATTTGACCAAGACCTTTCATTCAGCTCACACATTAAACATGTGACTAGGACTGCCTTTTTTCACCTGCGCAGCATAGCCAAAATTAGGAATATCCTCTCTCAGAGTGATGCTGAGAAACTAGTACATGCATTTATCACCTCTAGGCTGGACTACTGTAACTCTCTGTTGTCAGGATGTCCGAAAAACTCTCTAAAGAGTCTGCAGTTAGTCCAGAACGCTGCAGCAAGGATATTGACAGGAGTTAGTAAAAGAGAACACATCTCTCCCACTTTAGCTTCCCTCCATTGGCTTCCTGTAGGTTATCGAGTAGACTTCAAAATCCTTCTGCTGACTTATAAAGCCCTTAATGAAAAAGCTCCATCTTATTTGAAAGACCTTATAGTCCCTTATTATCCTTCCAGAGCACTTCGCTCCCAGCATGCAGGTCTGTTAGTGACTCCCAGTATCTTTAAAAACAGACTGGGAGGTAGAGCCTTCAGTTATCGGGCTCCTTTACTATGGAACCAACTCTCTCCATGGGTCAGAGAGGCAGACACTCTTACTACATTTAAGACTAGGCTTAAAACCTTCCTCTATGACAGAGCGTTTAGTTAGGGCCGGTTCAGGTAGCTCTGAACCATTTTTATGCTGCTATAGGCTTAGACTGCTGGGGGACACATCAGGTTACATGGAGCTCTCTCCTCTCCTCTCCTCTCCTCTCCTCTCCCATACTTTAAATTATCATTTTCACTATCTACTGCACCTTGTTGTTTGGCCTTGGTGTCTGGCTCTCTCTCTCTTGTGTTTCCACAGATCCACTGAAGCTCCATCTCTCTCCACCAACCACCCCCTGCATCACCCCCTTCCCCTTTTACCCCTGCTGTTAAACCGACCTGCTCTTCGCTCCCAGGAACCAGTCTACCACCCATTACCCCCATTAAGCTGCCTGACTCTCCCTGCCTTCCCTCCCACCAAAAACTGCCTTCATTAACTCCTGCACACCATTTCCATCTGTGTATATTCTGTATTGTTACCTGTTTTCTTGTCTGTATACAACATCTATTGCACGTCTGCCCGTCCTGGGTGAGGGATCCCTCCTCTGTTGCTCACCATGAGGTTTCTCTTTTTTTTCCCTGTTAAAAGGGTTTTGTTTTGAGTTTTTCCTCAGTCGATGTGAGGGTCTAAGGGCAGAGGATGTTGTTATGATGCTATGTAAAGCCCTTTGAGACAAACTGTTTGTAAAAATGGGCTATACAAATAAAATTGCCTTGCCTTGCCTTGCCAGTTATAAATGTATACGCAAACTGAGTCAATAAGACAGGTGGGCAGGACATGTGAACAATGAGCTCACTTCAAAATACTGCCAATGTCCGTATTTCTTGCATCATCTGTTACTGCAGAAGTGATGTGATCTTGCCAGTCCAGCTCTGTAAAGCCTGTTAAAGTGAAATACCGTCCTAGTTCCTCCTCATACTGAGCATTGTTACTGTGATAGCTCTGAGCAGTGCAAGAGGTCAACACGTCAATCATTGTCTTTGCTTTCCTCTACACCAAAAGGCTGCAGGTTGGTTGCACTGAGGTTGTCAATTAATTGTTTGAGTTCTTGAGCTCACACACTGGTTTTGCAGGAGCCGGGTAGAAAAGTGTTGTTTGGTACCGTGGGAGTTTTTCTCACTGTTTCCTTGTTGTTTGCCTTTATGGTAGTGATGGAGATGAATGCTCATGTGTTTTGTGTGTAGGGCATTGTCGTCTCGCACAACTTACACAAAGTCTTAATTGCCAGCAACTCTTTCATGTCTTTAATGCTAGTGGAGCATTTGCTATCGCTGTATTACTGTCACCTCCCACTGCTGCAGTTTTTAATGAGTGTAAGTCTCAGGAGACTGTTTTATATAAATAAAGAGAACTTTTACAGCAACATAAGAAAAATAAACAACTGTATTTAAGTTGCCATGTTGGCTTTCTAGTTCTCTGAAAGAAACAAAAAACAGACAGAGGGCTAGTGTTCAGCAAAACAAATGCACAAATTCAAGAGTATGTTTGTTTCAGGTTATTTGACTGTATCATAGCAGTGCTATTGAGAAACAATAAGCCATTTTTTTTCTTCCTTCTCAACCCTCTCTCCCTCTGCTGGTCTCTGTTAATCTTTCCATCTTGAAAATTTAAGGTGTGTTTGAACTTAATCTATAAATTCTCTCTGTGTGTCTTTGTCGGTGTCCAGGTGTTGAGGGTATTGCCCAGGCCTACTCCGCCTGTCTTCCTCATATCCGTTTCTATGGCCCGACGAACTTTGCTCCAATCATCAGCCATGTAGCGCGTTTTGCTGCCCAGGCCCTTCAACAAGAGAAAGCAGCGGTACGTGACACTTTTTAATTATTCTTCATCTGAACCTATATATTCAAAACAAGTGGGATGAGATGAGGGTTGTCATGTATTACCAGGTATTTGTTCACCCAATGCACCAATTTCTATCTAGGAGCGCCACTAGTTAAATTAAGATGTTGAACATAGTAATATATATACACTACAAAAACAACAAAACATCAGCCTTGTCATTGTAAACTTGTTAACATACAGTACATGTATTTATCTGTGTGCAGTTTGAGAGTATGTTTTAAAAAATTAGCTCATTTCAGTTCATAAAAAAGTGGGATTAGTTTAATATAATCTCTGTTTTTCATATGTATAATGTAGTAGTCTTTAGCTTTTGGTCTTCTAATAAAATTAATTAATTGTTTATTTGCCAACTGTTGAAAATAGCTGGATTTATACAGACATTAATTAATTTATGTCCCTTATAACTACAGAAAAGACAACCTGTGTTTTTCAAGGTGATATTGTAGGTTTGCTTTTGTTTCTCCTTTGTTGTTCTGACTTATTTATACTAAATTGCGAACTTACTTTGTTGTCAACGTTCGCTGTTCACTGGTCTTTATGCTCATCTCATAGAGCAAATCACATCAAAGCAGCACCAACATACCACGAAACACTATTGATTACTCACAGGTAATAGAGCAGCAGTCACTGGTCATTAACTGTCAGGGCAGTTTGAACTTTATTTGTTTGTAATTTATTTACCCTGTTTAGCAGCTTGATGGTTGACAGGGAAGAAGTGTGTGCATCTGTTGGCTTGAACTCCTGGCATGTTGAGCGTGCCAGGGGAGGGTGACAGACTGGAGTGACAACTTCATGTCCTTCCACCACTTCACAGCTGAGACACTGACCAGGCATTTCACACACTGTCGGGCTTAACAACGTGATAGGGAGAGATCCTCCATCTCATCCTCTCCTTTTCCTGCTGGTGGCGTGGCTCTAGGGATGCCAGTGTCTGTAGTCAGTCCACTGCTTTAGCCCAGACTGAAATATCTCAACAACTGTCGGCTAAATTGCCACAAAATTTCTGCACACTTCTGTTGCTCAGCATGCAGTCATTTTGATGATCCTCTGACATGTTGTCAGGTGCCGTTGTCAGATCAAATTTGTATTTTGTCTAATACCTTGGTGTGTTATCTAATATCTGCCAAATCAATGACATTGTCATCAGCCTCAGCTGTGCTTTGTATAACTAGAACATGTTAGATTACTGACATGCTAAATCAAGATGGTAAACTTGGTAATGGTAATGATAACTGTTAAACACTGGTATGTTGACACTGTCATTATAGACATGTTATCATGCTGATGGTAGCATGTAGTTGACATAGTTGATGTAGACTCATAGCCTTGTTTGTAGATGACCTGTTACAAAAACAAACAAATGGGGTTCATTTAGCTGTAACTTTACCAGCAGTGGGATTGTTGTTGTTTTCCAAAACACAACCTTAACCCCCTTTTCATATAGGTTTTCACTTTTAGACACTTCTCTGTGCAGTGGTGCTTCCACATAAATGAGCATTAAACATGACAAATAAGATTACCAGCACACCTGTAGTTGTCTCAAAGAATCTGGTGCCATGATTTAATAGAAAAACTGACGCATATTTGAGGTGGTTTTCGTCCAAACCCGTGGATTACAGCATACTGTACTCCCAACTAGGTGAACAACTGGATTATGTATCTGAGGCAGTAACACACAAAATCCAAATTAGGAGTCAGCCTGAGGCTCTGTCTCACACTCAACAAGGCTTTCTATTTTGGGAGCCTTTCCTGGTAGAGAGTTATACAGTTTTCCTTGAGGTGTGGGACAGTCTCATTCAAACAGGACTTCCTTCTAGGCTTCGGTTTAATCGACAATAGCACAGTGTCACCAAACACAACTGTCTGTCATATTGTAGTTGTGTTGCAACGCATGTTGATGAGGGGGGAGGTGTGTGATTATATGACCAATGAAATCCACAGTATTGTCTCTTTATAGGATGTATATTTACACACAGCTACTTAATGTAATGGGAAAAAGCTGAGGACATTGTTTGACACAATATAGTATTATACTCATTAAATTGATGTACTGCAGTGTGGCACCGTAGCCCAGTCATTTATTCCACCTAAAAGAATTTTTCAAAACACTTTCATGTAGCTATTAAATTAAACTACAACTACTCAAAGCATAAAATATGCAAAAAATAATAGATTCTCTACAATTAGATTCTTCATGTGACATGTCTGGTGCATCAACTTTTATCATATACCAAAACTTCTATATTTTGTGGACTTACATCATTGATAACACAACTCATAATGCCAATCAACTCATTTTGCACATCTATCTATCTATCTATCTATCTATCTATCTATCTATCTATCTATCTATCTATCTATCTATGTTTGGGGTCTGATGATGCCTGATTTCCAGATTTTAGCACCAAATTAAGCTTCTTTTTTTGAACCTTGCTATACAGAATTCTCAAATGAGAAAGATTTTGCTCGGTGGCTTAACGTCTTAAAGTCAAATCACAACTTAATGTGTAATCACTTCTGCCGCTCTAGCTTCTAACTCGGCCACTTGGGGATCCAAATACAAGTATTTGCCTGTTAGCCGTGGACTTGCTTACCGTGAGGCAGCAGCGATTAGTACTGGCAAAGGTTCAAACCCCAGTAAGCCCCTCTGGTGCAGCAGCAGAATCACGTCAAGCTCATATGTCTATTTTAATTTTAGAGATACCAAAGCAAAACGGATGGATGTAGTTATTTCATCACAAAAATAAAGGAATGTTTTGATAAATAAGCTAAAGGAAGCTTTCCCCATTGAGTGCTTGTGCACTCTGTCACGTGTTGTCCTTTAGTTCATGTTTCTCACCGTGTTACGCTGTAGTCACCAAGGTCAGTCATGCAAAACAAGGAACAGATGTGTGAAACTCACAGTAGCTTCAGATCTTCAAACTTCCAACAAATTGTACATGTCCCCATCTCGTACGTATCCAGTGGCACTTTCTCTTGCCTAAATCTGAAGAGAGTGCAGTAGCTGGGTATCATTATGCCCCCACAGTGCTTTTTGTCCATAATTGTACCCTGTCACCCTGTAGAGAACAAATAGATGAGCAAAATACACAAAGGGTTGTGTGTCGTGTGCCAGAATCCTATTGTTTCTGTAAGGAAATGATTGCAGGCCCTTTTCTTGTTTTATATTATAGTGAGTTCAAACAGGGGTACACCGTAGGAAAGAGTAACAGACAATAAGATGTGACAGCCACAGTGGATGCGTATGTGGACCACATCCTGGGGTAGTGGCTGGTGACTGGTGTGTACATATGTGTGTTTGGGTAAGTGGGTGGGTAGTTAAGGTTCCTGTTCCTGGTCCTGATAATGAGAGAACCTGCGACGACTGTGTAATTGTGTATGTACACACTCCTGCAACTAACACACACACAGGCTGCAGGCCAGTGCAGTCTGTGCATGTCTCAGTGAGTGAGCGACCCTGTCTGTCTGTGTGATAATGACTCTCTAATGAGCGCTGCTGTTAGCACATTAAAGAGACAGGCTTCAGAGCCCTCCCTGTGTGTGTGTGTGTGTGTGTGTGTGTGTGTGTGTGTGTGTGTGTGTGTGTGTGTGTGTGTGTGTGTGTGTGTGTGTGTGTGTGTGTGTGTTTCTTAGTGTGTGTACTGTGGAAGTGACATTTTTGAAGTAACCATTGAAGTAAAGTCAGCATGTCTTCACTTTGTCTTATCTAAGGATAACCATTCACATTCTAGCAAACAGAACTGATCATTGTTTTTCTCATGTAGTCTGTCTTATCTCATTTTCAAACTTTAAACCAGGGGCCTGTGTCACGAAACAAGTTCAACATAGTCTGGCTTTCTCTGAGGGACCAGGTGATGCTGCACAGCCAGTATCTCAAAGCTGGTTAAGTTTAGTTAAGGTTTACTGAAGCAGCTTTGGCCACATTCATGAGAGAGTTGAAGGCACAGCAGCAACCAGTGCCAGCAGCACTATGTCCGTTCAGTGTTTTCCTGACTTTGACATTAGATTTCTGTTTGTTGGTATCTTGGTGCCTAATGTAGAGTGTGTGATGCAAAGATGGGAGGAGAGGTGCAAACACATGGGAGGTTCATTCAAATTAGGCTGCGTCAAGTTGTTGCTATTATGTGGAAAATATGTCTTAGATGTTGAAAATAGACTAGACAGCTTTTTCCTGCATAACATCACTTCAAGGCGAGTCCACTGAATTTGCAAACAACCCAAACTAAGTACTTAGTGTAAATATCAGCATCGATATGTATGTTCTGTGGATAAAGCTGTAATGTTGGTGGATCAGTCTGCATTGATAGATGAACGAATATGAGGAACCCTTACATTAAGCATGTGACGGCAGCAGGACACAGATTGTATTTTGATTTGAGTGCTATGCCACTGGGCTGTGTCATTTCTCACTGCCGACCACTTTGCCTTCGTTACTGCGCAGAAATGACACCAGGCTGGTGGATTACAGTGGCCTATCAAATCTGTGTATGATTTCCCAAATGTATTTTCTTTCTAGTTCTATTTTCTTGGTTTCCTGTTGAGTGAGGCCAATACTATCTGTCTATGATGAGAAAAATGGATGGTAAAAATGTTTTCTTAATTCATTCATGTGAAAATGCAGTAGAGTCATGATAGAAGCTTTATAAAATAAATAAATAGTCTCTTACATAAGAATTTACTAATTTTAAATGTATTTCTTCAGCAGGATATGATCCTCTGTAAGTGATTCAGTCATCACTAGTGTATGTATGTTTTGTATGACAGGATGTACCATCTGTCCAAAAAGACATGGTCATGACACTTTCTCCCTTTTTATACAGTATTTACAAACTCACAAATGTTCCTCCACTCATTTATTCAGGTTTGTCCTTGGATTTTTGCAGCAATGTATAGAAAATAATTGATGGCAACCTGCCATAGGGTGTTTTAGTCATATCCCAAAACCCAATCTCTCATTTAGTCGTTCATCATCATCCTCTTCTCTTCCTCTTGTTCTGCTGAATTCATTTTTTCTTCATATTTTTCCCCCAGGAACAGATGGTGCACTCTGTCATATGAATGGAGCTCAACTCACTGTAATGGAGAAAAGCTTTCAGTCTGGTTTCCACTTTTTTATTTTTTCTGCTTACCCTTATTGACAGCATAATCATCGTGATTGAGACAGATTTTCTTGTCTTTTCTCTCCATGCAGATTACTCTTCAAGCTACTCCTGGATTGGTAACAAATTTAGCAGCAAAAGCTGAACTAACAGTCACATTTTTTTAATTCGATTTTCTTTCTTTTTCTGTCTTTTCTCATCCCCTCCTCATCCCTCTTCTCCTCTGCAGCAGTACTTCACTCTCCTCATTATAACAGACGGTGTCATCAGCGACATGGATGAGACACGTCACGCCATCGTTCAGGCGTCTAAGTTACCAATGTCCATCATCATCATTGGTGTGGGCAATGCAGACTTTGCTGCCATGGAGTTCCTAGATGGAGATGCCAGTGTTTTGAGGTCCAACACAGGAGAAGAGGCTGTTCGGGACATTGTGCAGTTCGTCCCTTTCAGAGATTTCCGTAATGTGAGTATTGTTGCTCTAGTTTTTAAGTCAAAGTAAAAAAAATAAAACATCCATGTGCACATGAACAGTTTAAAGGGGCTCTTTGGAAGTTTTCTCTGTCACCAAGCATGGTCTCTTGCCAGGAGCAGGTGATGGTGGTTGTTGTTTGAAAAGAGCATCAGCCTTGATTGTCTTTATAAGACAAACGGTTATAATCGTCTTCTGAACAGTGCTACGTCTTCAGGATAGACTGGAGGCTAAAATAAAATAAAAAAAACAAATTAAAGACTCAATGAATGATGGTTTTATTGTATAATAAGTGGTTGATTGTTTCCAGTTTATTTTTCAAAAAGACAAGAGAGTCGCCTCAGAGCTTCACAAATGCTGTTATTAAAAAAACATAATTCCAAGGGCTGCAGGGAAATGGCCAAAGTTTCACAGTCGTAAAAGTGTTTAGACGCTTCCACGACACGGTGCTTAGAGAAATCTGGCCTCTAACATTACGTACCACACGAAACCAAGTATGACTCAATGGGCAAAGACACCACTATTGAATGAACAGCCCAAAAAGGCAAGAATAAGATTAGAAATACTTTAATAGATTAGTGTCCTTCTATAGAAATATCAAATCAATGCAGAGCTCTTTAGAAATGCAGTGCATCAGTTTTTATATAGGCAACAAAATTAAGCATATAAGGATAAGAGCACTCATGGTGGAGGCTCTGTCATACCAAGGGGCTGTTATGCTGCATCTGGCCCTGGGAGCATTGAGTGCATCAAAGTAATGACAAAGTGTTTTAGAGCAAACTGTGTTAACCAGTGTCAGGAAACAAAGTTTGAGGTGAAGGTCTTGGGTCTTTCAGCAGGACAACAACTCAACGCTCACATCCAGCAGCACAAAAGAATGTTTGAAAAGTTTTTAAGCTGGCCACCACTGAGTCCTGACCTACATCCCATTGAATATCTTTGGAGAGAGCTGAAACCTGCCATTGGAAAAAGGAATCCCGCAAACTTAGATGAGTACAAGAAATGCTCAGAGCCTGCCATGGCATTTCTTTTTTGGTCTTTTGTTCAGACACTTTTATTAATTTTTTAAAAAATTCAAGGTTGCCAATAATCTTGACTAGAGCTGTAATGATCTGATGTCATTACAGAGTGTGAGTGTGTTACCGAACAGCAGCTTGTTGAGACTCAGACTGCTCTCACACACAGGATGTTGTAGCTGAGGGTAGCTGCCTGGTTATCTCAGTAGAGATGCTGTCAGTGTGTGCGTGATGTTTTCTTTTGATGAGCATGCAAAACCTGTTAATGTTAATGAGTGATCTAGGACAGCACACAGGTTAATTAGTGTGTGCACACTTTCAAGCTGTGCACAGGAAGACTAATTTGGTGCATTTTTGTTTTTGTCATTTTGGTATATTTTGTGTGTGTGTGTGTGCGTGCGTGTGCATGCGTGTGTGTGTGTGTGTGTGGGCTGGTAGTGGGCGAGCTGACTTCCTTTGTTGTGGGAGGAACAGACAGTATTTGCTGGCGTCGTTCCACAGTTTGTCAGTGGGAGGGTGAGAGACAGCAACAGACAGAACACAGAGGAAAGGGATTAATGAGTGACCAAAAATGATGAGCTGTGTTGGCAGGCAAACTTTTACTACAAATTACCTTCGTAAAGTTGGTGTTGTTGGTGGTGATCAGATTGAAAGTTACTGGTAAGATACTAGTGTAATAAAATCCGTTAGTTGTGTTAAATTCTAATGTTCTGTCTCTAATTTGGTCAGAATCTGCCTCAAATTCAAATTCAAATTCATGAGACCATGCAAGTACAAATATTTACAGTACAAAGAAGACTAAGTGAATAGAATAACATCTAGGCTTTTTAACTAATAACACACAAATGACTGTATTGTCTGAACTGAACACACCATTCAAACATCCACAGAGTCGATTAGGGAAAGTCCAGTCAAAGAAAGATTGGAGACGTGAGTTAGAGCTACGTCTTACAAAAAAAAAACACCTTTGTTGTTTCCAAGAACCATCTACTGATGTGAACAATGCTTAAAAAAGGGTGTCAGAGGATTTATGATCAAGAGTTGATGATTTGCATGAAGCTGAATGAGTTACGCAGTCAGAGAAACTGTGAATGGAGATGATTTAGGTCTGTGGGTACTCTCCCTAGAAGTGGGCGTAAAGCTGAGATGACTCCAAAAGCACAATGCAGACTGATCAGTGAGGTTACAAAGACCCTCAGAGTAACAGTGACAGGTTTAAAGGAGTCATTGGAGATGGTTTACATTTCTGTTCATGAGTCTACCATGTGGAAATCATTGGACAGTTTTTTGATCTCTAAAAAAAAAAAAACATCACAGTGTGGCTGAAGTTTATCAAAGACCTCAAAACTCAATATCTCCACAAAACTACTGGGAAAATGTTTTATGAAACTAAGGTTGAATTGTTTAGGAAGAACATGCAGCAAACAAAAGAAAAATATGAAAAACAATATTATATTGTTGTAGAATAAACTGCTGTCGTTATCTAAACCTACAGAGCCACATAATGTTCTGCTTAAAAAGACTTGAATTTTGAATTATGTTTTCTTTCTTCTATAGCAGGTCCAGTAAATTCTGGTCTCACTTCTCTCTATTAATGATCACTGATGTTGGAGTTTGAGTTGTAATTCATCCCAAAGGTGTCAGATGGGGTAGAGGTCGGGTTCTTTGCAGGTCTGTCAAGTTTGTGACACCAAATTGGGAAAGATATTTATTTATGTGCTCAGGAGAATTGGAGGCTAACCATTGTCTAAAATACCACTGGTTATAAGGGGTCTGACCCAAACCATGAAGGAAAGGAGCAACAATACACAAACAAATGCGGAAAATAGACATCTAGTCAAAGCAGAATAGATACAGACTAAAAATGCCAGTTGTCTAATCTTTTTAAGATTTCTTTCTTCTTTGAACTTAAAGTATAGTCTTGCTTTTTTTCCCCTTTCTCTCTCAGGCACCCAAGGAAACTCTTGCCAAATCGGTCTTGGCCGAGCTGCCTCAGCAGGTCACCCAGTATTTTAAACAGCGGAATCTCCCACCCACCAACCCGGCACCGGAGTGAGACGCCCCGAAGATGAGAGCCCACACTCCGTCCAATGGATCAACAAAACCTCTTTTCTTGTCAACGGCAAACAAATAGAGAATGAAAGTGTGTATATCAGCTGTGAACAAAAATGAGTTGTGGACACAAAAAAAAAAAAAAAATCAGCAACATTGGAGACATCTCTGCCATTATATTTGCAAGGTTTGTACCAGTTACAGAAAGTTTGGTCAGTATCCAGTATGAATCCATCAGAAGTTATTTTCTGTTTCTTAAACCTCTCCTGCACGGATCGATGAGGATAAAGGACCTTGCATGTGTAAAGTGATGGCAGGTGTCTCCAAATGAGTATATGAATATGCAGCTAAGACACTGGCCTTTTTTTAAAGAAATGAAGAATATCTCGATTCATCAGGATGTAGGTTTTTTTTTAATATTAATTTATTTATTTTTGCTTTTTGCATGTATGTGTCTTGTAACTGATACCATGTGATAGATACAACTCCTTGGTGTAAAGTCCCTCCTGAGCTGAACTATTATCAGTGGTTGACTCCTCTGCTGTTGTCGTATGGATCCTTTTCAGGTAGCAAATCAGATGAAGGCTGTTTTTATGCTCATGCGTGGTGGACTCACTGACTGAGCCTGAACAGAGCAGTATTTCCTCACCCCCTGCTCCATCACAAGGGGGAGGTCACCTGTCTGTTTGAGAGGTGGGTTGAACGCTCCACTATGTTTATTTGATTCAAGAGGACAGGATCAGAGGAGAATGAGGCCATAGTGGTAGCTGTAGCACTAACACAGGGTAGATGTGGGACACTGTGCGAACTCATTTGGCTGTTAAATATGGGGCCATTTTGTTTGCCTTGTATTTCTTCTTATGACTTTGGTTCATCCTGCATGTTGCCAATATCTATTCACTGTTTACAAACTGATGCTGGTGACGCATGATTTTTTTTTTCAAATGATGTATTTAACAGATTTTGTGAATATTTTAATGAGATCATGTTGAAGCAAGTGTTAGAACGGGAAACGAAAGACGTGACAGAGAAGGTTGTTATTGTCAGAGCTTTGAATGGAAGGAGACAAGAAGTTTGATATGCATACAGTATATATCGAATGTATATTTATATGATGCTGTTTATGTTCTGATAAGCCAATGTTTCTGACATGTTTTTAATGTACTTTTTATGCAGTGCTAAATTGTGTACTTAAACTGCTACCATGTGTATTACTGTGTATCTTTGTACTAAATGTGATATTAATTTTATAAAGTTGTGTCTATGTCCACACTCAGGTTAATAAACTGAAGAAAATGTCACACATCTGTTGCGTTTCTGTGTATATTTAGAGAGACACACAGAATGACTACAAATAGCATTGCTACATAGAAATACAAACAACCACAAAAAAGTGAAAAATGACTACAAAAGGGCACAAATGAAACACAAAGACAGTGACCCTCCCCCCATTCAAGTTACTAAGAGGAGAACTGGATATGGAGAAACAGAGGGATGGGTGGTGACAAAAAAAAACATTCGCACCAGATCTGTGTTTAACTCCACATGACTCAGCTTTGATTTTCTTCTTTCTTGGACTGAAAACATAGTGAATTACAGTCTGATGCTACCAGTTAAAACAGAGCGAATTCAGCTCACACAAAATGTGGCACCAGAGAAACATGGAAAAGTGAAGGAGGAAATAAATAATTCTCACAAAAACTGGCTTGGTGCTTTTGGCACAAACCACCTTGAATATACTGGAATAATTGAAAGATTGGAAAAAAAAAAAAAAAATCAAAATGTGGTCGCTGACAACTTGTTTTCATCTTAAAGGCTTTTGGATCAAAGCTCAACTCCAGAACTGATATTTCCGTTGTGTATGTTGGTTTTATTATTTGTTGTCATAGCAACTCTTTTTACCACTACACTAGAGGTGCTGAGCGTCATCTGTTGGTTAAAGTAAGAAACCCATCGCTGCTTGAATAATGTCAGTGAACTCAAACTGAAGAGCTTGTTACTGGCCATGAACGCGAGATAAAATTATCCTCAGTCTCATCAACAGTCTATGTTTACAGAGGCTTTGAGTCACTCTTGTACTTTAAGCCGTCGCTTAAAGTACAAGAAATAAGTAGAAATTTTATCCACTAAAAGACAAATATGAAGCTGCTGAGAGTCTTTATATTGTAATATTATCTCACCTTGACTGCCACTGTGTTTTTCCACCTCAATCAGCAACCTGAGCTCAGCTCCACATGCACAGTTCTTCTGCCAAGGTTTTAAAACACATCCCAGAATCCAATTACCTGAATTAGTTTTGATCTAGTACAATTTCACACATTCATTTTCATGGCCCATGTAGGTCTGGCACTGAGCTTCAGCTCCAATCTCGTAACCTCTAAAAAAACTGGCAGATTCTCTATGAAGAGTGGCAGCATAAGCAATTTCTTTTTTTTTTTTTTTAAATGGAGCCAAGCACCCATCTTCCATTTTCATCTTTCAAGCATGTTCATCTTTCAAACCAACTTTTTAAAGACAGGGTTTCTACCACATATTTAATATCCCAGCTCAGTGAGCCAACTGGGCTGGAACCTTCTGATAAGATGGTCGTGCTATGAAACATAGGACGTACTGTTTATTTGATTAGGACTAATTAGATACTCTAATATTGTAGAAAGAGATACTGTATCCATAACTTCCATATTTTCTTTGATTATGAAGACACTCTATATACTATGTAAATACTGTCTAATACTATCAAAATGCTTAATTAATAGAAATATGCACACTCTCCATTCACAAACTGCTTTAAAACAAACCATCAGGACCTTGGTAACTTTGTGAGGTCACAGCAAAACAGTCACCACCCTCAGCCATGCCACTGGAATGGCTCACCATTCAACCGTGCTTCGAACCACAAATACATCTTCTAATGGATGTCAAAATTTCAAATAAAGTGCACGGAAAATGTAAAGTATGGGACCTTTAATTCAGAAAATCCAGTTATGGTTTTGAGTGATGTCGACAGTCATGTTACATGACATCCAGGCTGACACATCATACAGGCATTAATTTGCTTACGAGGCCACTTGATTCTTAACTTTTTTCAGTGTCCACAAGGCCAGACTCTTAATGTGTTCATTACTAACAGCCAAATACATATAAAACCAATGGCTTTCTTGTCAGCCTTAAATAGATTGCATTTTGCATTAGATTGATAAACATTAAACTTTCCAGCACTGAAAAAAAATTTGCAGGCCTCTTGAGGAAAGGTAAGAATAATTTGTCTCAAGAGGTGAGAGGCCAAAACAAGGTTTATTGCAGCGCTGGTGACATTTTCTCCATTCCACCTATTTTGAAGTCAATTCAATTAATTGTCTCAAGAGATGTCACTTGACTTAGTGTCGGTTGGGGAGGACGTAAAGTGTTAAAATGGAAGAAATATTACACCGATTCCTTTCTAGGAGTAAACATACATCTGAGGGACAACGTGATAGGGATTAGGATTTTTGATGATTCTCAATTTTTTGTTTTTGTGAAATGCTCAATACTTATCTCTGCCTGCCTCCAAACCTTGAAATAAAACATCCTAAAAAGTCAAAAATCACTCTTTGGTGTTCACTGTTTGTAATTCATATCCGCAGGCCATACCTGTGATGGTCAGACAGTGGTATTAGCTGGTGTCTGGAGAGAACTAGATAAAAATGAATTAATGCACAATATCCACTTTACTCCTAGTTTATTGATACCTTGCATGAATTAAGGGACGCACATCTGGTCATTCCTTGAGTTAGCAGTATGCTACCTTTGCATTTCCTGCTCTGCTTTTGTGAGATTTTATTCGCATCAATAAAATATGACCAACTGTAAAATATCAATGCGCTGGAATAACAGACTTCAGACAAGCACGTGTTTGTTTCTTAGACCACTCTTTGTGCTAAGCTAAGTTGGCTTGCTATCAGCAGTGGTTTCATAATTGGTGTACAGACATAAAGGTGGTGCTGAACCCCCCCCCCCTCCAAAAAAACAACATAATCAGACAGAAGAATAAGGTGACTACTATGTTCCCTAAAAAATCCCAGTGCATTGCAAAGTTTGAGGTAATAGATCTTTCTCTCTCACACACACAAATCCTCACAGTAAACACACAGCACAAGGGAAAGCTCTTTATTTTCCTCTGCTCAGACTTTCACAAACAAAACAAAGCTCCAGCGCCTGAGCCAGCAGCAAACAGTCCAGCATCTTTCCAGCATGATGTCACTTTGAAGCAAACTTCTGACAAGAAAACACATTACATCACAAAAATAGAAGATGAATTGTCAAACCATTTACACTTCGCATTTGACCCAAAAGAGAGAAGGAAGCGTGTCCTGCCCCGGCTCTCTCTCCTCTGCTGCTGATAGCTAAAAAGGTGTGAGTCATGTGACAGTCTAAAGCAGTCTCTTCCTTGCTCCACAGCTGTCAATCACTGTTCCCTCAGCCAATAGCACAGCTTGCAGTCGCTGTGGCTTGAGTTGGGAGGGGGATGTGTGGGGGGGGGGGCAGGATGTCATCAGGGTAGGCAGTGCGGGAGTGGTTGCTCGCCTTAAACTGTGTGAGATGTAATTAAGGGAAGGAAGGGTGGAGGTGTCATGTTTGAGTGCCACAATAGCAAAAAAAAAAAAAAAAAAACACAAATAGATACACAGATTTTGTTTAAATTGGTTTAAATGTTGTTAAGATTATATTACTGGGCTGAAAGAGTAACAGTTCAACTCACAGCTGTGAAAACAACAGGAATACTGAACATGTTGGCTTGGTGTGTGTTGTCAGCGTATGACTCTAATGTGATATGAACTTGGCCTGCAGGTAGACTTCTGTAGGCTTATATTAGTGTGTGTGTGGACCTCTGTAACAGTGTGTGTGTGTGTGTGTGTGTGTGTGTGTATATATATATATATATATATATATATATATATCAGACCTTTAATCTGTCTCTGTGTGTATTTATTGTGTGATGTTACCTTTTCTGACTGTTTGCCGACC
>CM076652.1:6578388-6658524 GCA_038496675.1 Rachycentron canadum
AAAAAAAAAAAAAAAAAAACACAAATAGATACACAGATTTTGTTTAAATTGGTTTAAATGTTGTTAAGATTATATTACTGGGCTGAAAGAGTAACAGTTCAACTCACAGCTGTGAAAACAACAGGAATACTGAACATGTTGGCTTGGTGTGTGTTGTCAGCGTATGACTCTAATGTGATATGAACTTGGCCTGCAGGTAGACTTCTGTAGGCTTATATTAGTGTGTGTGTGGACCTCTGTAACAGTGTGTGTGTGTGTGTGTGTGTGTGTGTGTATATATATATATATATATATATATATATATATCAGACCTTTAATCTGTCTCTGTGTGTATTTATTGTGTGATGTTACCTTTTCTGACTGTTTGCCGACCACTCTAAAGGCAGGCAAACATGCTTCAGAGGTTGTGTGTGTGAGGATGCTGTTGTGTGTCTATCTGTAAGCCCTGCTGTGCCGGGGGTACGGCAACATGATTGCGTCCACGCTACCTTCGCTGTCCGAGCTGCTGTCAGAGTCGCTGCTGCCAGAATAAACCCACAGTCCTGGTAAAACGCCGACGCACACGGCTGCTGATGGCAGGTGTAACACGCCTTGACCGGAGCTTAGGGGAGCCGAGGTTGTCTTCGCCGTGAGGCCAGGGACTGTTTGTTGATCTTCAGCTCCCCCTGCTCCTCCTCCTGCTCCTCCCTCCTGTTCTAAACAGCATAACACACTGTCAGATTCAGGAACTGGACGCAGTTTCTTTCAAGAAAAGTTAGAAATGAAAATTTGGAGAAAAGGAAACTTTGAAGCTGCTGGTGAGAAGGAAATGCTAAACCGATCATTCAGATCAGTGTTGTGCTTCCAGATCTGAGGCAAATAAAAATTGGTTAATGCCTCTTTAAGCACTAAACTAAGTTTTTTTGCTTGTGTTAATAGGCTGATTTCAATGCTTTACTCACCTCTACTCACAATAATCTCAGTGGAAATCGTATAAAAAAAGCTTTCATATTTACAAATGCTGTACGAAGGATCAGACGCATTTCCAATCTGTTATGATGAATTCAAAATTTTCCTATGAATATTTGCATGCAGGTTCTAAGCACAGAGACGTTCTTGAACACTGTAAATGAGACAAATCAGGTGTATAAACTTTGATTTTGAGTTTCCCAAAACAATCTTACATGAAATTTAGACTGATTTTAGAAAATCAGCTGCCAAATAAACTTAAAACTATTCCAATGAATCCACATCAAAGAGACTCAGTTCTGCATCAGTCAGCTTGACAGTGATCTGGACATGTTAGTGTAAATAATAGTAAATTGTGAGCGACACTCTTTTCCTCTTTTTAGGCCTCAGGCTGCAGCCCACCTGTGTGTCTGTCTCCATTTCCTGTTGTTGCTGTTGTGATTTCCACCTTCTGTTTCTTACTGGTGTCCGATGACTGGGAGGAACTGGGTGAGAGAACAGAGGGATTTTAAAGAATATTTAAAGCTGCTTTAATCAATATCTAGTAGTGATTCCTATAGCTCTGGAGTGATTTAGTGTCTTTGAGCTCACAGTTTTAGTTTGGTGGCTATAATGTTGGGGTTAGTGACTAGCTGGTAAAAATAGTTGCCGCTTGTTTCCCAGAGCAGTTAATGGAGACCAAAATAGACCTAACAGCAGAGTGAGAATTAGATTTACATTTCATCAGATGGACATAAAATCAAGCAAATGAATACTAATGTTGCTTCACATCTGCTGGTTTTATAAATCATAGCTATACCGAAAGTAGCAAAAATATAGAGACATAAAAATGCAGGTTTAGAGCATCTGTGTACCTACCTGCGTCTCTTGACAGCTCCAGCCAATAAATGGGCCTGAGACAGGTGGCTGGTCCTTTGCTCTGACCCTGAATGTTTTGGTGCTGCCTTTTTTTCAGGCTCTCTGCGGCTTTCGGCAGATGCTTGCTTCACTAGAGCGCTGTGACAGTACAGAGTTAAGATGAATAAACCATAATGGAGGTTGGAGAGGGGACAGAGAGGAGCTCAGGGGCAGGTACAACATACAATCCATTCAGTCACAGTCAATTCAGCAAGTTACATTTTGTCCTCCCTTCAGGGGGGGCCATTACATCTCTCCATCAGTGCGCTGGAAAAAGCAACACAGTTCTGAGAGGCTGAGAAAAGCAGTTGATGAGGCAGAGTGAGGGAATGAGGGACAAGAGAGTGACACAGATAAAGAGGCTAAAACAAGAACAGGAGATGGACGGAGCTCAGGAGACATGAAATAGGGTCGAGAAGCAGAGACAGAGGAACGTGGACAGGGAGATGCAAAAAAAGACACAGAGGGTGGGAAACAGAAGAGACGGTACAAAGAGGACCAAACTAGAGATGAGGTTCAGATGAGCATTCCTGATGTTTTCATGCATTAACTAAGGTCTACACCTGTGTTTCTGCATCGACTGTGTGTTCACAGCAGCAAATGACTGCTTTTACTCGTCACCGTAGTGACCAGCCTATGATACAGTTTCCACGACAACCCATTCTCTTCATCTGCAGACAAACCTGTCTGTCAGAAACCTGTCTTTCTGCAAAGACAAAAAGAGAGTGACAGAGGGGAACAGATCAAAGGCACAAAGAGCAGCAACCATTGAGCAAAACTAATGGACATGTAGTGAAATGTGCCTGTTTGAATTACAAGTGATCTGTTGATAAATCAGGTGAATACACGAATTCTTCTCAAATTATAACATTTTATTTCCATGCAGGTAGCAGGCGAGAAGCAGCTGACCACTGTAAACATCTATACAGAAAACAGACTGACATGTGTCAGATAGTTTCTGTTTACATGTAACAAGAGTCCATTCTGTAATGGGCTCACACCAGCAGCAAGAACAGTCAACATATTAATGTTGTGCCCTCAGCAGCGACTACTACTAAGTTATTAGTAAGTTCTAAATAGTCATTACTACATTTTTACATGAGTACTCAGTACTTTTCTGAGAGCACTTGCTCTCTGAACAACTTTAGCACCCAAACATGCAACTACTTCTTTACGTGATCTTCTTGCACTTATTAAATAGATTCAGTACTTCAGTGCTTAGACCAAGGTCTCCTACTGCACTGAGTTTGAGTGATGTCTTGAGTGATTTAATTCTGAGAATCCAGTTGTGTTTTTTAGTGATGTTGATGGTCATGGTTAGAGCTAGTCAATATCGCAGACTGAAACCTGGTTAAATTATAATTTCATCACCCCAAACTTATCATCTAGTGCCCTCATCAAATGTAAAGTTTCTTCCACAGCTGTGATGCTCTCGCTGTGACCCGATCTGCCCACAGACAGAAAGACAAATAAACACCCACCAGAGTCAAAACCTCCTCTGTAGTAGTTGCCACAACAGTGAGTGCCTCAAGGACCAAATCAGATCACTTCGCCATGATGATACACACAAGTCGTTGCAGCTGGTGCAGTAAGGTCAGGAGTTTTACCTAATGTCTTGTGATTGAACCTGGGATGCAAGGAACTGTGAGTTACACCAGAGGCATACAGTGAGGTGGCAATAGCCCCTTTCCTACTTCTGGCACCTTTGGACTGCATATTTCACAGGTGTTTATCAGCTCATCTGTTGTGGCTGCTAAATATTTCTATTTTTCTGTATGGTGCAGATGTGTTTTAATGCAGAGACCAACCGAGATAGAGCAGTCTGGGTTTTAATGACTGATGATAGCAAGACATTTGATGATTTGAGTATAGATGAGATTGGCAGAGCTGTACAAGTATTTTAAATCCACGTACAAAAATAATTGACTGAAAAACTGTTTATTCTCCTATTTCTAGCAGCCTCTGCCACAAATGTCAACAGGACAGATATGTCAGTTGCAACGTGGTTAGAGCAAAACATTAAAAAAAAGAAACCCTCTCTCAACACAACACACACACAACCTCTGCAGATAAGGCTGCGACCGAGAGATACACTTACTAGACAGAGCAATTAGTGTACAGCATTGTGCTGCTCTCATACATGAGCATAGATTATGGTTCAGGAGGTATGTGTGTAATGTATGCATGATGCAGTCCCAGCAGAAGCCTGACTATGGTGGATACATGCCTGCCTGAGTCTGCCAACACACACAAAGCTGCTTATCTTACATGAACCAAGAGTCTCCTACATTAGCAGCACACATGTCCTTCAGCTGTTGAAAACAGCATGAAGTGAGCAGATTTACCTGAAATCAGCTTCAAAGCTTAACTGGGACCGAGACCCAAAGACTTAGTGAGAAACTCAGAGAACAGAGAGAATTATTGCTTTGCTACAACATCACAATCACACTTTTCACCAGTGACAGTTATTTCAGGGGAGGTGTGCAGGACATGCGGCTCGTGTCATGTAGCTTTTCCTACAAATATCCAGTGTGATAGCATCAATACCGAGTTCACACTAGTGCGGCAATGACTCAACAATTATCTATTATTTCATTTATTAAAATTCATTAGTATGTAAAATACGAAGGATAGGTGATTAAAAAGTAATTTCACAAATGTTAAGGTTTAATTTTGTCTGTTTTTTATTTCAACTAAATCAACTCAATCATCCACAGCACTGCATTAAAAATGTTGATATTTTGTCCTGACGTTTTAGGTCCATGCCTGTCAATCTTTGATTATAGAGGTGTTAATGACACTTGTTGAAAGCTTTCATTGCACTTAACACAACAATTTGTCGAACTGTGTCTCCTCTGCTCGGCTCTGCTTCATGTGTGGGGAGGGGCTAAGACACAGACAAATACAAACAAGGATACCTGCAGTTGTAGCTGCAACATCTGCTTTTCCTTAAAACTGTTTTAATATTTCAAAATAGCCTTGGATGCCTTTTAATAACACACAGATCATCCTTTGAAATAGCATCTTTTTAAAGAAAGGTAGGTGATCCAGTGAAGCCACTGAAGCAAACAGTGGTTGACTGCCTCCTGTCTTCCTCTTGATCCTTTACATTTTATCTTAGCAGAGAAAGAACCAATCCAGCATGACCCCAGGTCATATGAAGCTTCATCTGTTCGTGTGTAACTCTGTTCAAAGACTCCCACAGGTCTTCTATAAACATCTACTCATATCAGGGCAAGTGACATATTACAAGTGCAGTGATAATTTAACCTCCATCAGTAGATGGTAGTAACTGCATCAACACTAACAGATCTTTGGCACAGCTGATACCGCCCACTCTTACACGTACTGTTGCCTGTGACTGACACAAACAATCAAGTCATGTTTTTAGTCGACGGCGAGTATTTCTGTTTCAAGACGGAGAAAAGACTGTAAGGTGACTTTTGCACGAGTTTGCCACCATATTTCAAATAACACATTTTGGCCTAGTAAGTTAATTTTAGCATTAGGTGTGATGTGATTAGGATAAAATGTGTGGATTAGGTTTGTATTAAAATCTTGAAGGATGTAGTTGAAGAAATGCATCTTCTTTTGAAAGTGGCTGGCCTGTCCTGGGGCATTGAACTCCATTGATATAGGTCACACAAGAGGTATTTTTGCAAATTTCAGTTTCGCATTTACATGAATGATCTGTTTTCATTTGAAATGTGTGTGGAAACTGTACTGAATGTGAAATAGGCTTGAGTATATTAAAACTAAGAATTTATCTTTAATCATAAATTTCCATCCTGAAGTTCACAACCACTCAAATAATCAAGAGAAATAACTGTTGCAACTGTGACTTCACCTACATGTCAGTTCTTATTTGTAGCTCACTTAAGTGGGCGATTAACATATTTAGGCAAACAAGCACAGAGTGATTTAGGTTATTTACAGTGTTTTTTGCCCATATTAACAAACACTTGAGAAAGGATATTCTGTATTCCAGCAGTTCCTGCTTCTCCTCGTCCCTGCGTTGCTTCTCCACCAGGCTCTGTTGCCGGGAGACCTCGTCCAGGAAGCTGGTCTCATCCTCGTCCAATCCCCTCACCATGTTCCCTGTCACCATGGAAACAAACATGCTCTCATCACATGGCAGGGGTGTGCATTTTTCAGAAAACAAACCTGCTTTAAATCCGTACACAAGTGACCTTCACATAAAAAGAAAACGCTGAAATCAAACGAAACGTTTGGCACATTTACTGTTGATCTTGAATACTGACACTGTCAAATGTTTTCAACATGCTAAAAATGATTTTTAATGCTTAAAAAATGTCTGAATGAGTGTATGTCCTGTGCCAATTAGTGCCAAAAGTGACTAATACCTATGACTGTTAGATTAATGGAGATCAATAAAAAGTACAATATTTTACTTTTGAAATTAAGACTCAAAAAGACTAAAAAAAAGAAATGCTGAAGTACCTCAAACCTATACTTTCCACCAGTGGTCTCCTTCATTGCCCCATTATTGCTTATTTACTTAATCTGTCAGATTTTATGTCCGCCATTTGTAACGCAGCTTTTCTGTAAAAGGTATTAAGTCTAAAATTCAATCTGAAAAAACCCTGACAAAATCATCAGGGTTATTTTTTATTACAGACAGCTCTCTTTTTGTAAAATTAAAATTAAGAATTAGAGTGAACTGTTTTCCTTTTCATGTCCGTGACCTTTACATGGGCATTGGATCTCTGTCTTGGAAATAATACAGTCAAACATAGATAAGAAAGGACAGAGCTAAAAGGTGATAGTGACAGCAAAGAAACAGGTGGACCAAGACCCACTGAATTTGAATTGCTCCTCATATTCCTCCTGCTTCTTGTCTTTCTGCTCCTGCAGTCGCTCATAGAGGGAACGTGGGTCATACTCCTCCTCTGGTGCCTCTGAAGAGGACACAAACAAATATGTTTATGTTATGTATAAGTTCATACATACATACACATACATACATAGGCATTTGTAGCGGTGCATTTTGGATATGAGTGTGTTTTCTTACCCTCTGGGTCATCGGGTTTCCTGACTTTCTCCCACTCCTCCTGTCTTTTCTTCCTCTTCTCATCAAGCTCTGCCTCAGACACAAACTTCCTGCTGAGGTCGACACCCGCTGACCCTCCCCCTGCCATTACACCTGACACACACACAGACAGACACACCTTACTTCTGAGTACAATTCCAAAAATATTATGCTTTTTATTGAAGGCTGGATAAAGTCTTTTTCTGGTGGATGTTTATAGACTAAAAGGAGTCTATAGCAGTGGGTGTCAAACCCAAGCTGAAAACTCATTGATTCAATTGACTTGAAGTTTTTCTGAACTACTTAGAAAAAGAAGTCAATTGAATCAATGAGTAACAACCAAACCTAATCAATTAAAGCTCAGCTCATGTCCCCTGAGCAGAACCATGTACGACCACTACACAAAGCCAATACTTAACTTAAGTCTCAGCTAATCAAAACAAACTGAGACTATAATTCTGTGATTCAGCATGATTTCTTTCTCTTTATGAAATTACATCTTCAATTTTGAATGAATTTGTTTATATTATATATTTTTTACAGAAACAAACATATCATCAATTTACATTGATCCTACACTGTCAGATTAGAAACACATTTTGCCATTAAAACAACAAAACTAGACATTTCCTGACATCATATTGACAAATGTCTATAATGTGCACAGTGTCAATGACTCTACCATGTTACATATTAAATGCAAAGGGCAGTTTAATGCTGCACATTTAGAGCTTTTTACATGTTATTTACGTTGGCCAAAGTTAACACTCAACAAGTCTCATCTCTGGGATAATCAGCGACAGTCAGGCTGAATTGAATAACTTTGTGGTGTCACTCTCAGACTATGCAGAAAGTGAGGTGAGATGCACCAGGACTGAAATTCACACCAACATCTTTGGTGAAAAATATGACAGCAGATGCGTTCAGCATGATGAGATTGTTCATCTTTTATCACTTTGGTGGTGACACACTGCTGCAGTGAGATCATCAAAAACACAACAACTGCATGTGGACTTTTTTTTTTTTTTTTTTTCATTGAAAGTCTCAGCTCAACCTGAAAGGTGCTGGCTCTCCCTTGTGGTCACCATTAATCATTACAAGTAAATGGAGATAATCGGGATTTAACGAACTTTTAACGTAGAGGACAACAACCACACCACAACAGTTTTGCAACCAGGTAAACAGGCGGTCTGCTAATGGACCAGAGCTCATTCACTGTCCCACCGTGAAACCGCAGAGCAGCGATAACGACGTTAGCCACTAAAGAGGGTTAGCATTTCGAGCCAGGCGCACGTTTGGCCAACGATGCAGCCATTTACCAACACAGCTAACAATCGGGTTAACAACAGTCACAGCCGGTGGCTGTGTTGGTCTAGTTTAGATGGTCGAGGGGATAAATACGCGGACACGCCGATGCCTTGTGTCCTGTAAACCCCCCCCCTCTCCCTCCTCGGCTAACGTTAGCTTCTTTAGCACACATGCAAACTGCCGACGCCGCTGTCGGTAAAAACAGCATCGTGTCACATCGAGAAGTCGCTATTTTCAGACGCACAACCGCACAGATCGGAGCTCCGGCCCAGGGCGGGCTCGTATATCAAGCTGGATTTCAGTAGCCATTTAAACTTACCAGTATGATACTGCTACAAATCTATGACGTTTTGCGTCACTGCAAAAAATGTCCCGTCGCAACTCTAGTCGTCCGACTTCAGTTCCGACTCGCTGTTGGTTCTTTCTTGTCGTTACAAAAAAGCGCAGATATTAACAAATATTAACACGCATATATCAGAGATTTAATTGAGAAAAGAAGAAGAAATATTAACAAATAGTCTCAGTTCAGTTATACAGTTATATAACTTTAATACACTTTGGTGTTTGTTAAGTACTGGATACTTTTTTAATGTAGTGTTGCAGTTCATTTATTAAAATATTCAATATTTTTAGTTCTTTTGAGAATGTGAAATTTTGCTAAGGTGGTAAAATATTGTAAACATTTTTTCTGGGTAAAATCTAAATAGTTAAATGAACAGTATTTGTCACCAGAGAGCACAGAGTGTTGTTTATTCAACCTTATCAATAGATTTACAGGGAGTCAGCATTTATTGATCTGCTTTTTCTGGACAGGACAACGGTGCCATCGAGTGATGACACAATAGCAAGAAAAAGTATGTGACTCCTCAGGAATCACCTGGTTTTCTGCATTAACCTGTTTTAAAATATGATCTGGCTTGAGTTTGAGTTTGTTGTTCATAATGACCAACATCTACTGATGTGAACAATGCCTCAAATATATCTGTGAAGAATTATGGTCAAGAGTTTTTGATTTGCATAAAGCAGAAAGAGTTTAGATATTCAGGAGACCACAATCAGAAAAAGTGTCTGTGAATGACTTAATTCTGAGCCTAGTCTCGATAGAAGTGGGCATAAAGCTGAGATGACTCCAGAGACACAATGCAGACTGATCAGTGAGATAGTAAAAAACCTTAGAGTAACAGCAAAAGGGTTAAAGGAATAACTGGAGCTGGTTAATATGTTTGTTCATGTTCTACTACAGAAACAGAAAATCCACCTTCTAGAGTGGCCAAGTCGCTCACACCAGACATCCTAAGAATATGTATGGCTGAGCTGAAGTAATTCTGTAGGAAGCAAGGTCCCAAATTCATCCTGAACATTGTGCAAGTCTGATCCACAGCTACTGGATGAGTTTGTTTGAGGTCACTGCTGTTTTGACCAGTTATTGAAGCCAGGCGTTCACCTACTTCTTCCATTATGTTTAATGAGTGTTCAAATAAAGACCTGACAGATCAGAATTGTTTTTTATAAACACATTATTTTATACTTGTGACTAAGATGAATATAAGATAACATTTTATGGCCAATTAATGCAGAAAGCCAGGTAAATGAAGGGTTCGCATACTTTTTCTTGCTACTGTATATTTTAGTAATTCTTTTATTTCAAAGCATTACACAAGGAGTTTGTTTCTCTGGCACAAAATATTCTTTCTCACTCACCTCTTAATTTTATTGACTCTGACATACTGATCTTTTTCCTATTGAAGTTTAAGACTCAAGTTTAAGGTTCAAGCAGTGAGCTACACTGTAACACATTTGGCTGCTCTGGATTCATTCACATAACAGGCCCCACACTATCCCACTTAAACCTCTGCTAAACCAGTTGTAACTAAAAAAAAAAATCAAAATTAACACAATTTAAAGAGCAGCTTCTGGACACAGCAACTAGGTTTCAGAGGCCATAAAATTTTTTCCAAATCACACAGGTTTGAATCCCTCTGAACCTCAACCTCCGGAAGAGCTGATAGAACAACAGCTGCACTGTTACTAGAGAACATTTGTCCACTAATTTTATCAAGAATCCATCCATTTGTAATAGACTTTTTTTTTAAACTTAGTATCTTAAATCTTGATCAATATCATGAATCTAAAACATGTGCATGTGTATCATACTTTCCAGTGTCAGGCCAATTTTGAAACTTCAGAGCTCAAATACAAACTGTACCATACAAGCACTTGATTTAATTATTTAATAATGAAACAGTCAAACATAGAAAAATAGGTTATATTGTCAAAGTAAGGACAGGGAATTGTAAATGAGAAAAACTATGACATGAGCAGTTATTGGTTAATATGTCTCTCAGCTCTCTGATGGAGGGGGAGCAGCCCTTCGCACAGCCTTGGCCAGGGCTTGTTGGATGACTGGGTACAGTTTATAGCATCCCTCGATGCAGGTCCGAACCCCGGCTGTCAGAGTCTCTTCAGTCATTTCTCCATCTGACTGCAGCCCAGAAATCTGGTTAAGGCTGGGAAGGAACGCAACAGTCAGACCACCCTGGTTCTCGCTGCTGACTGAGCTGCAGCTGTTTTGCTCTGCGTAAGAAGGATCCACCACATACGAGGGCCCGTCCTGGTGGATGGAACAACCGAGCACCAGATCATACATTTCGATCCCTGCATCTGCGAGAGCAAGAGAAGCACACGTGACCGCGTGGGCCAGAACTGAACCACTGTTCTCAAGAACCATCACATTGACCTCAATCTGAGAGCGGGGGTATTTGTGGAGGCACACTGCTGGCTGCAGACTCTCATGCAGCATCAGGGAATGGTCCTTCTCTTGGCTGCCCTGAATCCAGGAGCCCCTCTCCGGGCAGGAGAATGGAGCGAAACGCATGTCAGTTGTCAATCTGAAAAAACACAATGAAAGACATTGTTGTCTTCATACTGTAGATAGCACAGGCAAACCTGACCATAAATTATATGAGGTAGTGGAGGCTTAAAGGTGAACCCCAGTTTACTGACTCCTATTGTAGTAAAATGATATTAAATATATTTAAAAGAAAAAAAGCACATTCTTATTTTTTTTGACTTAGTTGTTTCATTTATTTAAAATTGAGTATAACATACTAAATACTCCAACACTTCTTAATCAGACTAACCACAAAGATGTGAATGTTTATATCACAATAACACAAACATGGCATTAACCCTGCTGCATTTAGTGACATTGATTGTTGGTCGTTCTCACTTGGTCTCGTTTGCACTGGTGTAAATTTGGTCTTTAAGCTCCTGCCAGTCACTGTTATGTTACATGTTTAAGTCTCTCATATCTTGGGACAAGCAATATTTTGCTACACCAGGTCCTGGACCAGGTCACACCAGGTCCTGGACCAGGTCACACCAGGTCCTGGACCAGGTGTTCGCCGCCTTACAGAACTAAATAAAACTGAGATATAATAAATAAATAACTACAGACCTTCCACATTTCATATCAGTCTCATCTTTGCGCTCAGTTTCTTTGGGTCCATACACACAGCACATCAACTTGGTGTTGCCAGCCTCGATGTACGCGGACCCTTTGGCCTGGCTCACCAGCCCGCACCGGACAAACACGGGCCGGACGTCCACCTGATCCCGCTGCCGACCGTCCGCTCTGGGGCCGCGCGACGGGAGGACGGCCGCGGGTCGGGCCACAAACAGAGACGGGCTTTGGGTCACTTCTGGACCGCGTACACGTTTGGTGTCAGTCGGCATGGTGCAGTGCGGCGACACCAACTTTGGCAGCTACAGCGTGTGATCGGGTCCTGCACGGAATCTGTTCCCCCCGGAAACACAGCAAGAGGGGAACTGATTCCGCAAATGCGTGGCATTGAAAGCACCTACACCTACACTGCACCCACACTAATGACTGAAAACCTCCAGCGTATACAGCTGAAATAATATTTAATTTTTATCGATATGTCACAAAATCACAAATTATTAGGAAGAAATTGTGATAAATTTAATGATGATCTGGCCACAATTATATATTGTATTATAATATTGTCAAAACATTATATGTGAACTTTGTAGTTACGTATGTGTTCAACATTTAAAAAAAAAAATCAAATAAAAAATAAATGTCCATTGACCTGTATATTGACTGTATATTGTCACCGGCGTCTTTTCCATTGCATCAGCCAAGCCAGCGCAAATTTGTACCACTGATGTGGCGGGCTTGCTCAAGATTGACAGTAGAATCGACCAATAGAGAGCGGCGTTTGGTGACGTAGCAGCAGACCGGACCAATAGACGCCTGCCTTGGGCGTGTTCGCCGTCCTCTGCGCTCTCCTTCTGGTCGAGCAGCGTGGGCTAAAGCACTGTGTTTGGGAGCTGTATCTGATTCATTCTTCGAGATTAGCGACTTCTGTGAGTATTGTTATTTGCTCGGATGCTTTTGAGATAAATGACATTCACTTTACCATTCAGTAACGCGTGGTCTCTGTACGAGTTGTGTGTTGAAATCTCTTTCTCGGGCTAAAGATTTAGGGGCAGTCTGTTTAGCTAACATGTAGCTTGCTAACGTCAGCTTTTCAAGCTAGTACCTCTGTCCAACACAGCAGTGTCCATCTGCTGACGATCTGAAAATACAGTGTCCCGGTTATTAGAAGCAGATGGAAATGTATTTAATGATGAATGATGGTGTCATGATGGTGACATGACTGGCACTAATTTATATTTTAATCCTTCAGCGCCTGTTTAGTGCAGAGTTGCAAAGGAGAATTGATATTAGAGAACACGAGAAAAGGAAAGTAGCCCTGTCATAGTAAATCTTTTATGTAGGTCATGCTAGTCTGAAATCATCAAGATTTAAGTTTTGGCTTGTTGGATGTAGACAAAACTGAAAGCTGCTTAATTGAGCCACTCACCTGAGCTCTGTGTCATAATATTAATTATAAAAAGACACGTTGTTTTGGTCCCTGTTAGTATTTGCATGTGTTCCCTCTTGTTAATCTAGTCCCCTGCTGTCAGTTATTGTTTTCTGCTCAATGGCTCTGGCCCTCATCTGCCTCAACACGTTACTTCTTTCAATCAGTCTGCTCTTTGCAGAAACTGAAATTTCCATCCCATCACCCCAGTGTCTCACACTTTCTCTGGTTGCTAATGTGGTGGTTTTGTAGTCAGGATGGGGACAGTGGCTGTTTACTGTCCCCATCCTGACTGCTTGCTGGATGCACCAGCTGTGTGGTTTCCTTAACCAGCTAGTTTACAAATGAGGAGTCCGCTGATGGGAATTCAATTCTGCAACCTTTTAATTATAGGCAGCCTGCTGTTTTGTTTTTGTTTTTTTTTTGTATTTTATATTGTGGTTTTAGTGCATGGTTATGATTTCAGAAGTATTTGGAACTGAATTCAAATCTCTCAGGGGCATTTAAAGGCTGGGATTTTGCTTCCAAGTGACTTTCAAAAGTTTTTACTTTTTAGCAAAGGTTTGGACTCCGTCTCAAACCTGAATTGAAAATAGATAGCACTAGAGTTCAATGTAACTGTTTTGAATTGAATTGATTTGTCTCTGATGTAGCCCCTTGAGCAGACGCAAAAAGCTGGATAGGAATAGGAAAAACAAAAAAAACCCACCAGAGAGACATTATAAATACACTTTAATTTGGAGAGGGAATTTCATTAAAAAAAAAAAAAAATTTGAAGACGCACAAGTGTCAGTTTTTACTGAATTGTGACTGATCAAAATGTTTTTTTTTCTTTCACAACACAAATGTAGGACAGCAGCCAACAATTATCTTTATATATATATATATATATAATATATCTTTGCCACATTTGTTCGATAAACATTAAAATTCATTGGGTCAATAAAGCATGAAAATATTTTACATTAAAATTTAAAAAGACGTGTCCATTTGATTTGCTTCACCTGATAAATTAGTTGAATTACTGATTAACTAGTTGCTTTCAGTTGTCCCCCCCCCCCCCCAGCTGCAAATCTTTTTCCTGCCTTCCCTCGTGGCTGCTGCAATATGCCCTGCTACGTCATGAGAGCTGTAAGTGCTAAACACCTCTAAGGCTCCATCTCACTAAACTATGTCCTTTGTGAGCAACTTGCCCTGAAAACATTCAAGTCTCAAGGCTGTTGTTTGTATAAAACGTGATGACCACGTACACATTGACAAAAACCAAATCATTTGTAAGCTGAATGATGTAATACTGCAGTAATATTACCATACACTGCCACACATTCAGATCCTAAACTGATTGATCTTGATGTGTTGTCAGTTTGATTACAGTGAACTGCAGCATTGAAGGCCTCACCTGCATTACAGGATTCCTGAGCTGCTCTTGGTTTATGAGAAGAGCCAAAGGCCACTTTGTTGGAGGGGAATGGATGACAGAGTAGAACATCTCTGCTAAAGCATCTTGTTAGGACAAGCACACTGCACAAACCAACTTAAACAAAGTGATCAGGTAGAAGTTGAAGATCAGGTAGAAGATGTGATGGGGAAACATGAATTTGCTTGTAGTCGATTAACATGAATTTAATTGACATTGTCATTATATACAATTAACTGGGTCAAAATAGTATTGTCAGATCTTTTGGAAAATGAATAAATAAAAAATGAAAATAGAAATTAAATACCTGACATAACAAGGATCTTAATGGCAGTAATGCAAAAACGGTATATAAATGTACAATTCTGATAAAGCAGTCCTGCTCTTTTACATGATATTTCCCACAATGCTTTCAAATGAAGCAATGGCTACGACCATATAGAAAGTATCAGTATCAAAATCAGTCCCATTTATATATTATGTCAAACTATGTACAGTGTAATATTTATTTATGTACCATTGATCATGTAACTGATAATAGCATTTCCTGAGCTGTATTTCTGTGTGTGTCCATTAACTAACCCAGTTAACTAACTAGAGCTTTGGGCAAATGGCCGACTTACAGAAAAGAAGCTGGTTAAACTGGTTTGTAGCTGGTGTAAATTCCCTTGTGACCAAACGGCACTTACAGAAGATTAACTTAACCTTACACTTGCTTGCCAAAAACGAGACAAGATTTCCTCTGGTGACATTTAGCCTTCAAGTCGTGTTCAGAAGCAAAGGAGTGCTGTGCCAGAAGCAACAACCACAGATCTTAACACTGTCCATGTTATTGTTGTTATCAGTATCACGCCATCGAGTTAAACTGGGTTTATCCACTTACACAGTAACAGCTGCCGTTGAGGCTTCTGAGCTATTAACATCTCTAGTATGTATCTCACATCATAACTGCCACATTAGCACTGGCCCATTCCAATCTTGTCTGAAAATCACATTAAAATTTGGGCAGAAGTGCAGTTGGACCTCACCCCTGATGACAGGTGCAGGTGCTGTTTTCTGCAGGTCCTGTTGTATTTCAGAGGGATTGACTTTATCATTTCATTAAAGAAGATTCAAGGTTTAAAACACAGAAATGTTTTGGGATTTTTAAACACTTAATAAAGAAAGGTTTTCATCTGTCAGACCAGTCTCCTGCTGTTAACTGCTCTAGTAGTAAATGAAACACAGTCAGTGACCCAGGACAATTTAATTTGGACTTGAAGCCAAATTAAAAATCACTGCTACCCATTTGAACATGCTTGAGCCTAGAATTTTCGTGTTCTTTATGTATTTTTCTTCAGAGAGCTGATTCAGAATGGACTCCTCTTTGAGTGCAGCTCAGATCCGTGAGAAGTTCATTGACTTCTTCCGTCGGTATGAGCACCAGTACGTCCACTCGTCATCCACCATCCCACTGGACGACCCCACTCTGCTTTTTGCCAATGCTGGCATGAACCAGGTACAGTCTCCACATCTCTCCCTAACACACGTGCCTCTCTCTTACAGGCTGACACTATCCAATGATTTATAGCACAACTCACATTTTTTTTTTTTAACCCCCTTCTGTTAGTTCAAGCCCATCTTTCTCAACACCATCGATCCCTCCCACCCAATGGCCAGGCTGCGTCGTGCAGCCAACACTCAGAAGTGTATCCGTGCAGGAGGCAAACACAATGACCTGGACGATGTGGGCAAAGATGTCTACCACCACACCTTCTTCGAGATGCTTGGGTCCTGGTCTTTTGGCGACTACTTTAAGGTATTGTGTTGTCATCCTTTCCAGCTGGGTCACTGTTGTGTCGCCTTACAATTATCACTGAGCTGATAATGGATTTCAGGAAATGATAGTGATATTTAAGAGTTGAAGAAATATGATCATAATCAGCACATTGTTGTTGCTTATCAGCCAACATATATTCCGATACCAATATTTCTGCAATAAACTTTTATCGACCTGTCAGATGGTCTTGCTAAACCTACGTCAGTATAGGCTGTAGTGCTTTTAATTTCGTGTGTGTGTGTGTGTGTGTGTGTGTGTGTGTGTGTGTGTGTGTGTGTGTGTGTGTGTGTGTGTGTGTGTGTGTCTCAAGAGAAATCATTAAGAGGCTTTATTCACATGCAAGAATACATTTTTATAAAATAATTCTGCTGCTACTGCTCATGCTGCATCTCCCTCTCCCTCCCTCTGCAGCAACTGGCCTGTAAGATGGCCTTGGAGCTGCTCACCCAGGAGTTTGGTATTGCCATAGACCGTCTGTATGTCACCTACTTCGGGGGTAACGCTGATGCAGGCCTGGAGCCCGACCTGGAGTGCAAACAGATCTGGATCGACCTAGGGTGAGAATATCTTGAGAATGAGATGTATTTATGAATGCGTCAGGTGATGGTGTTTACTTTTTGGCATATTTGAGTAACTGTCTGTGTCACTGCTCTGGGAATTATTTTTCCTGCTCTGCATCATTTCTGTGGAGAACTGAAGAGTTCTATTATTCATTTACAGATCTTGCTCTATATTTGTGCTGAACAACATCTACTATACATCTTCCTCTGTTTATAGCAATTGCATAATGTTGTGTGATCATTCCCCAGGGAACTGCCTTTCCACTCCACCTCAAGTCCCTCTGAGCCACCATATTTACAACAACAGCTTAGAAGATTCTCCTCCTCTACCCAACTCCCCATCTCAAGTCCTATCGCATCATTTTATCTTTCAATGAAACATTTTCCCCACAGTGCAGTTATTTACAGTTTATTTAGATAATGTGGAGGAGTAAGTCAAAGCATTCAGTTACCATTTCTTCCACTTATCATCTGACTCCCTTTGATCCTTTCCTCTTTTCATGTCCTGTCATTACGGTTCAGTCGGCATACGCTGCAGCTTACAGCATACGTTTGTATACTAATGAGTGTTTACTGACTTCGCAGTAATTGCTAATTGCTGTCGTCAACAAGCTCAAATTAATATCAAATAATTAGTGTTGAAAGACAAACATGTACATGTTGGTATGAAAGATCTAAGCCAATTACTGAACTAATTGGCTTAATTGTTTTGCTTTCTATCAACACATTAACAGAACAGTACAGTAGTAGAAACTTCATAGTTACTCCACATGTAGGCTGAGGCTGCTTCATGTGGAGTAGGTGATGTGATTGGCTTTTGATTTTGCGGCTGCATGTTGCTGCAGATTAATGAGGTAGATGTTTTGTTTTTTTTTTCTTTTTGATGACAGACTGCTGCTGTTGCTTTGTTGTTGAGAACATTGCATAACATAAGACAAGTGCCTCTTGATCTGATTTCTAATTCCCTGATTTGTGTTGTTTTTCTCATGATATGATGTGAATAGCCACACAAATGCCTTCTCTTTATTCTCTTATTTATATGTCAAATCTTTCTTTCTTCATTTTGTGCCTTACACTTAATCACATTTGCATGATCATAAAATAAATGAGCAAATATCACAATCTTTTATAAGTTGGCTAAATTATTGAAGCACACACGTCTACAACTTTGACTTAATTTTCACTTGTTAATTGAACTTTGCTCTGTGCTGCTTTGTTTCTCTCAGGGTGGAGGAAGCTCGTATCCTGCCAGGCAGCATGAAGGATAACTTCTGGGAGATGGGAGACACTGGTCCCTGTGGTCCCTGCAGTGAGATCCACTACGACCGCATCGGTGGGAGAGACGCCTCCCACCTGGTTAACATGGACGATCCCAATGTCCTGGAGATCTGGAACCTGGTGTTCATCCAGTTCAACAGGTAATGGACACACACACGCACACAGATGCTCCTAAAGGACGGCGTATTTACCTCACAAATCCATTATCAGTGCAGACATTAGGGCCAGCACCTTCATTTCTCATAATTTTCCAGAATAAACAAATGACTTTATTTTAAAGTTCACATTGTCCGAAGGCAGCTATTCACACACCAGTTGATCTAAAATAAAACACAATTGTTTCTAACACCTCACAAATGTTAAATCTTTCAGTCAGTCCTGAATGTTGCTTTGTCATCCATTGTTCCAGCAAAACGAAGATCGCTTTCACACCTGTACTGACCTGTAAAGTCAGTTTTCAGGCTAGATGGTAAACTGTAACAAAAAGAGTACAGAATGTAAAATAGTTAATTTGTAAGTGCTTTGTTTGCAGTACTCTGCAATTGTAAACTAATAATGTGCAAAAAAATCTTTTGTCCAGTTTTTCCGATGAATGGCTCCTGAAACACATCTGTTTTTAAGTCTTTTCCACATTCTGAACAATCAGAAATTTCCCATAGTCACATAGTCGTGTGCATTTGTTTTACCATGGTTTCCAAAGAATTTGCATAAATACAGACTCTTCTTCAGACAGTCACACTGCAGCTGTTTGTCTCTCATCAGTTCAATTTACAGCTTTCATAGCAGCACCTTTGAATTGCATAGGAGATGTATGTTTTCATCGAGTTTTCGACATTTTAGTTTTGTTTTTTCATTGCTGTTTTTGACCATCTAGTTGAGTGATCAAACCCAAAAGAATAAGTATTAAACTCTGCTTGCAGCTGTGGGTCTCCACTCTGTGTTTTTCAGTTGAGCCTTGTAACCAGTTCAGTAGGTTATATAAAGAAAGTTAGAACGTTCACAAGTTTTGTGACAGCAACACACCTAACGCACCCATGAATTAAAAACAATTGATGTTGGAATTCAGACACACCTCTCTTGTCTGTTATGCACTATATGCAGTGCAGCCATTGAATGAAATGTACACTCTCCAGTCATTTTTATAGTTCCCTTTCTTATTAGTACACTTCAAAGGAATGTATGGTTCTTTATGTGTTGATTTTATAAATATCCACCTCAACAGTCAGAGCTTTAAGGTAAAGAAAAGCAGACAAACTCTGATTACTTGGCCGTTTAAGACCGTTCATCTGATTTGGAAAGGCAAGACTCAGGACAGACATAAGTGTGAAAAGATGAATGAATGGTGGCTGGATTTCAAAATATTCCATGGTTTGACATAAAGCTGAATCATCCTCCTTTTACAAAGTAAGAAGTCGATCATATAAACAAATTAGTTCCTGCAGCAGAACAGTCACTGTGTGAAGTTCTTACTCGTGCACAATAAGAAAAATCTGTGTGCCGCTTCACTACATTATTGTCATACACTTGACTGATCAGTGAATCAGTGTCTTTACCTGATCTCCCTCTTCCATCTGCTTAGAGAGTCGGAGACGGTGCTGAAGCCACTGCCTAAGAAGAGCATTGACACAGGGATGGGTCTGGAGCGTCTGGTGTCTGTGCTGCAGAACAAAATGTCCAACTATGACACTGATCTCTTCGTCCCATACTTTGAAGCCATTCAGAAGGTACTGAAATTCTAATAGTCTAAAAATGCTTGGTGCACTTTTAATGCAGGTCTGATAAAGTCACACGCTCTCTTTAAAGCTTGAGGCTGTTGGTTCCTCAGTACTGGAACGTAGCAACTACAAATGCATCTGGCTGCCCAAGAATCTTTAGAGAAAGTTTTGCATGATTTCTGCCCACATTTTAGTTTTAATTATTTTACAGGATTCGTGCACTGGTGGAAAACAACCTTTAAGTCAGCTGCTAAACGTCATTTAAATCAGTCGCTCTTTTATTGCACAGTTCAAGGTACACATAAGAACAAGTAACCAACGCACAGCAGAGCTCACTGTAGAAAACGACTTTAATGAGGCTGCAGTCAACATAAAAGTGAGACTGATCTTTGGTTTGTAGTTACAGTTTTCTGCCACAGTTAATGAAATCTAGTTAACAAGCAAGCAGAAGTCAAAAACAGTAGATAATATAAAAAATATGTGGATGAAATGTCTCATACATAACCAAAACGAAAAGATTATAAAAACATTGACCATATCTCCATCTGTGTGAAATAATATTGTGACCGTCCATTTGTATAAAATAAAAAGTTCAGTCGCAGCATAATTTGTTGATTTCAGGGCACGGGTGCTCGACCTTACACCGGTAAAGTCGGCGCTGAGGATGTTGACGGTATCGACATGGCCTACCGTGTGCTGGCCGACCACGCCCGCACCATCACCATCGCCCTATCTGACGGCGGCCGGCCGGACAACACTGGAAGAGGGTGAGACATGAACGTTTCAGAGCCAAAAAAATTTAAAACAGAGGCAATTGGAACATTGAAAAATATCTGAACTATGTACAGCACCTGTAATATGTGGAGCACAGCATACTGTGATTTGTCTTGTTTGTGCAAAACCTGTTTACTTTAAGGTTTCAGAATTTGAACATACTTCACATACTATTGCTTTAGTGCTCAAGGTTCATTGTGTTTCTGACAAACGCACTGCAGAGTTTGTACCTTACTGCAGAACTACACAAGATGTTAGGCTACAAGGCTATGAATACAAAGTTTTATTGTCAATTTTTAATACTTCCGTGTAATTTTTTGTTGTTTCTATCACGTTTAGCTACGTGTTGAGGAGGATCCTGCGTCGTGCAGTTCGTTATTCCCACGAGAAGCTGGGAGCTCAGAGAGGCTTCTTTGCCTCTCTGGTGGATGTGGTGGTTGATTCCCTGGTGAGATTCACTTCCTTGTTTTTATCTCAGTGTCTCCTAAAGTCAGCTTATAGACACATTACTGCAAACTAGACTTGAATAGTGCAGCAGACAGAATTGAATTCTGGGATACACTTGGCTGTGAGGGTGTGGGTTTTGTGGACTGTGTGTTGGACCAACTGGCAGAGCATGAACGTGCACTGAGTGGTCAACTGTGATTATAGGGAGAGACCAAGTGTCAAATCTTTGAGGTCTTCAAAAGCTTTGACTTTAAATTTTCAGAAAAATCTCCTTAACTTTAGTGGTGTGAAGCCTTAAATCGCGGCCCGTCTTCTTTTCCTCTTTTCTCTTCTCCTCTTCCACCTCATCGCTCTGCTTCTTCCTCTCCAACTTTCCCTTGTACCAACATCGATTATTTGCCCTCTTCATTTCTCCAGGGCAACGCTTTCCCAGAGTTGAAGAAAGACCCAGAAATGGTGAAGGACATTATTAATGAGGAGGAGGCACAGTTCCTCAAAACCCTCAGCAGGGGGCGCCGTATCCTTGACAGGAAGATCATGACTCTGGGAGACAGCAAGACCATCCCAGGTGAGACGCTCCTAGTGAAGTGTTATTACTTCTTTGTGTACACTTGTCCTACCTGTTGTGAGTGGTGAGAGGTTGGGTTTATTTTAAGATGATCATGTGTTTTGAAACCTGGACATAATTTTCCCTCTGTTAAGCATGTTCAGTCTTTGCTTCTTTCTTTGCCTTTGATCTCATCACCACCCACATCACTTTCTCTCTTCGCTCTTTTTTTTCTCTCCTCTAATCCAATGAGACTGTTTTTGTTGATATTATGGATTGGCCTCCATCTCTCTGACGGTCATGCGCCATGTCTCAAATCTCTCTTATAAAAATATCCCTATTGAATAAAGGGAAGAGGCTACAAAGAGAAAATTTTAATCTAATAACTGATCTTTCACACTATAAATTCAAATGAAAACAAATTGCACATCCTGCGCTCCCTGGAAAACATCCTGTGGGGTTGTTGGTCCTCGCTGTATTGGATTTCTTTGACTGACTATCGTCTACCTGCAGTTTATTTCTTCTTTGTCCCAAGGGGGTGGCAGCATCAATACAGAACAGATAATATCCTTGCAAAATGCATTTCCATGGTTAGAAGTGAAATAAGAGCCCAGAACTGAAAACTTGTGCCTTTTAGATCTAACTATTTGCTGATTTACAGAAACGACTGCGACATCTGTATCAGTAGCTTGTTTCCTGTTCGACTGGAGGACATGAGTCTTCAAGCGTTGTTGCTTCAGACAGATGTCTCTCCTGCATATCAACGAGCATTATCTGTGTGTGTGTGACGCAGGTGACACAGCATGGCTGCTGTACGACACATACGGCTTCCCTCTGGACCTGACCTCCCTCATCGCCGAGGAGAAAGGCATGGCGGTGGACATGGCTGCCTTTGAGGAGGAGAAGAAGGCAGCACAGGTGAGGAGGTGGCAAGAGGGTGGATGGTGATGAATGAAACTGCTCTGTGGGGGGAGACTCCACTGAGCAGTGTCCACTCCCATGGGATCATCTTCACGTTTTGCCTTGTGTCAGCGTTGTCTTCAGTATTGCGAGTCAGAACCAGAAGCCGTGCACCTGCTGTTTAAATAAAGCCTCATTTATTTTTTAGGCCCGTTCTAATCCCTCGTTGTTTGGTTCAGCAGAAAGATTGATTTCTCTTCTGTAAGACTGCAGCCTCACACTGCTGTCCAAAACATCAGTGTGTATACACATGTAGGACCGAGCACTGTATTAGGAACAACATCCTAATACTGGGTATAGCCTCCTTTTGTTCTTAAACACCCTCAAGTTCTTGATTCCATAAGGTGTTGGAAACCTTTCTGACTGCATCGTATCGTTTCTGCAGATTTGTCAGCTGCACATTCAGGTTCTACCTCATCTCAAAGATGATATTAATTCAGATCTGGTGCCTGGGGAGGTAACTGGGGCACTCTGCTCACTTACATTCATGAAACCAGGTTGAGGTGGTTTACTTTGTGACATGGTGCATTATCATGCTGAAGGAACCATTAGAAGATGGTAAATAAAGAAGAAAGTTATAAAGGGAGGCACATGGTCAGCAACAAGACTTGGCTGTGGCATTCAAACCATGACTGAATGGTATGAAGGGGTCCAAAGTGTACACACACACACACACACACACACACACACACACACACACACACACACACACACCACTACCAGCTTGGACTGTTGACACAAGGCAGGTTGGGTCCATAGATTCAGGCTGTGGTTCGACCGCCGGCCGCCTCCAAAAATCCAGATTCACCAGACCAGGCAAGGTTTTTCTGGTCTTCAGCTGTCCAGTGTTGAGCCTCAGGTTTCAGTTATTGTTTGAGATAGGAAGTAGAGGAACCAGACATGATCTTCTGCTGCTGTAGCTCATCCATCTCAAGGTCTGACGTGTTGCACAGCCTGAGAAGCTTTTCTGCTTAACACAGCTCTTATCCAGCTCCAACCTGTGAGGCCATTCTCCTCATTCATCCTCATTCTGCTGCTGTTTTTGTTTATCGCATCATTCTGAGTAAAAACTCCAGAGACTGATGTTTGTTAAAGATTTTCACAAATACTTAAACCAGCTGTTTGGCACCGACGGTACCACAGTTAAAGTCGCTGAGATCTTGTTTTCTCTCATTCTGATGTGTGATCTGACCATTAACTGAAGCGGCTGATATTTTCATACGTTACACTGGTGCCAGATGATTGACTGATGACACGAATAAGCAAAGGTACAGGTGTTTCTACACAAGTGCTCGGCAAGTGTAACGGCCACATGGAGGAGGTTGTTATACTTATCTATGTTTTTCCTCAAACTGTGGTGTCGACCAAAATCACAGTTCAACAATAGAAATTAAAGCCATTTGGCACTAATCCCATCAGTAAGGCCTAAACTTCAAACATGAAAGAAACTGAATATCAATAAAACTGAAGCTTTACAATGACGGGATGTTTTAGGGGTGTTTTTTTATTTACAGTATTGTACAGTTATGTCGTGACTTATTAACAATATGTTTGTGTGTGTAGTTAAAGTCCCAGGGTAAGGGCGCAGGAGACGAGGACCACATCATGTTGGACATCTACGCCATTGAAGAGCTGAGAAACAAGAAGATACCCGCCACAGATGACTCTCCCAAATACAAATACTCCTCCGACGAAAACGGCAACTACGGTCAGTGACACCTGTTTCCTCTCACAGACTCAGTTCAGTGTTTCATGTACTGACCCTCATCCTGTCCGTGTGCTTAGATTTTCAGCAGGCCTCATCTACAGTCCTCGCCCTGCGCCGTGACCGCGCCTTCTGCGATGAGGTCACCACAGGTCAGGAGTGTGGCGTCCTCCTGGACCAGACGTCCTTCTACGCTGAGCAGGGTGGACAGACGTTTGACGAGGGCTTCATGCTTCGGGAGGATGACAGCACAGAGGATGTGAGTGCAACAAAAATAAAGACTATACTATAATGACACAGACAGTAGATGTGTGTCCAGCTCACTGGGCCGTAACAAGCTTGAGAGTGTGATGTGTTAAAACATAGTTGTCAGTGTCATTTTCAATTAATTTGTTGCTTTTGTCCCAAATACAATCACATTTCAGGTACAAACAAAAAGTACATTTCTGAACTGAGCTGAACTGAAATAACCTTTTCTGACTTTTATTTGGGGAGAAAAGATAATTACACCTTCTTATCTTCAAAGCAGACACTTGGTGTTTAACATTTGTTTATATAGGGACTGGTGGGTCTGATAGCTGGTGGAAATCACATGAAAATAGACCTTCTTCTAGGCGACAGAGGCTGCCACATAAAATAATAGTTTTGACAGAGGAAAAGGTAAAAGATAATAAATTGCTCTCGTCTTTGTCCCATGAGCGAGAGCTTGAATGGTACAAGGACACGTTCATATCAGTTTCCAGACAGATGTCTGTCAAAAAATAGGTCCGTTCAAATGCCAGTACTTTGTTTCTTTTCTAGGTCCTGATGTTTTTTTTTCTAACAAACCTCATTTTTGCTAAGAACGTGAAGACTTTCTAAACCTTGTCCCACTTATACGTCTTTATTCTCATCCACATCTGACAAGTTCTTACAACACTTCAAAAACTTAAAGGCGTTCATTTTAAAAACTGCATATTTTATCTCCAAATGCTACAACAAAACGCACAAAAGGCATCAGTCAGTTTACGAACTAAACTGACAGGGATTCAAATTTTTCAAATGTGTTTTCCTTTTCTTTTTTTTTCTTTTTTTTTAACTGCCAGACAAAATCCTGTCTAAGTGTCTGTCTCTCTCTGTTTGCAGCGGATGGAGTTCACAGTGAAGAACACACAGGTTCGAGGAGGTTATGTTCTCCATGTTGGCACCGTCTATGGGAAGCTGAAGGTTGGAGACCGTGTCACCTTACATGTAGATGAGGTGAGAACATTGTCCGGATTTGGAAGTTGACAGTCAAACATGATATGTTGATTATGTAGGTGAAATGGGACGAAGCTATGTCTTATGACGCATTTTCAGGATCTGAGTTGTTGGTTAACTGACAAACTTCCATCACATCCCTCCTACAGGCTCGGCGCAGGCCCATCATGAGCAACCACACCGCCACACACATCTTAAACTTCGCCCTCCGTGGGGTTTTGGGAGAGGCAGACCAGAGGGGTTCCCTGGTCGCTCCTGACCGCCTGCGCTTTGACTTCACTGCGAAAGGGGCCCTCAGCACAGGGGAGGTCCGTCGGACTGAGGAGATCGCTTGTGCCATGATCAGAGAAGCTAAGGTCAGTTTGAGAATAAACACAAAATAATTAACTCAAAAGATTTTAATGTTTTAGTTTTGCAGCTCAACTGGTGGCATTTAACAGACAGAGGGTTTTGTATGTAAAAGTTAATGGTTAGTGTCTCCTGAAGAGATAAAGAAGAGTTTGTACCAACCTTCAGTCCTGGCTATAGTTTCACATGGTCTTCTCTTTGCCATGACAACTGATTTTTACGTCAGTCTGAATATTTACTCTGTATAAACCCCTCAGCAAGTGTACGCCATGGAAGCCCCTCTAGCAGAAGCCAAGGCAATCCAGGGTCTGCGTGCTGTGTTTGATGAGACCTACCCCGACCCCGTCCGAGTCGTGTCTATTGGCATCCCCGTTGAGGACCTGCTGAAGGACCCCACCAGTACTGCCGGCTCCCTCACCTCCATTGAGTTCTGTGGTGGCACGTGAGTGTGATGCTTCACTTCTTTTCTCGTGTGTCATGCACAAACAAAAGAGGATTGAGGAGCATCAGTGGAGAAAACTGTAACATCTCTAGTGCACTGAGTTTATCACTGACAGTGAACTGGGCCTTTATAATCACACTGTTCATAAAATGAATTCCACCAACCCTTTCTGGTGCACAGTTGGTAAAGTAAAATATAAATTGGAGCATTATAAATTAGAATTAATTTGCTCTGGGTTTTATTCTTTGCAGTGTGACACAGAAACAGTACAACATATTGTTAACAGGTACATTTTATCATCTTTCTGTGTGTTTTTGCAGCAGCTAAAAGAAAGATACAGTAGCGGACTGACAAAGGTAAAACTGAGTTAAAAACTGAGCTAAGAAATCAGTTTGGCTTTCGACCTTTTGACAATATTGATAGCGATGATTTTACTCTTTAAAAAAACAGTGCTAACACAGCGCAAATGAGATTTAAAAACAGTAAAATAAACACACAAAACAAAGCATTCTGCAAAAATAAAACTTAAGGGATTTGATGCTGCTTTTTAATTTCCATGGTTTTCTTTAAAGCTAGCACGTGAGGCAGCCAGCTTTTAGCTTTGCTAAAATTAAAAATTAAAGATTAAATCTACTCTTTCTTGCCTTGCTGTTATCTCGAACTGAAAAAATACCCAGTTTGATGCAGGTTTGATCTTGGTAACTCTGTGTGTTATTATTCCACATAAGTCAATTAAAAAATAAAAACTGACGTAGCTGCTAAAGCTAACATAGCTTATAACAACACCAGTCATTGCCATCACAGATACTGACTGAGCTGATGTGTCATTCAGTTCCCTTTAAGTGACGTATCTCATTAGATTCAAATGCAAATGAATTTATTTATTGATTTCAGTGTAATTATTAATGGCAGACAAACACCCAGGAAAGCAGAAATAGAAGTGAAGACTCTAAAGGGTAAAACCGATGTTTACTTTCTTTAAACATTTGAAATGAAAACAGCAGATAAAAGAACACGTTTCACACATTTAGTTTTTTAGGTAAAGTAAGTGAATATATTTATAGTTTCTGAAGTTCTTTGCCTTCGCGCCTTATGTTTGCAGACTCTTTTTCTGTAATTGTCTCTCATTACACACAATGATCGCTTGTTGCTTTGGTGTAACAGCCGGTCAACAATGTGTTTCTGTCTGTGCAAACTGGTAAAGATGCATGTAAACACTTTTCTTACCTGATCTCCTCATCGGATTTAAGTGCGTTTACCATTACATCTCCTGCTGGTAGTTAGTGTGCATCTTCAGACTGGAGTGCTGAAGATTGAGGGCTGTCTCTGAATAGATGTCGGCGTCAGCATGAAGCCAACAGCTTTCAAGAGTGCCAGACCTGCCCAGCGGTGGTGTGTGCGAAGTAGAGCCCATTAATTGGATTTGTGGGTCTTTACAGTGAGACGATCGTGTCCCTGCGCAGACAAGGCCTTGGACGTTTTGTAGAGCTCAAGCCTGTGATTAGACTTACTCCACTGACTTTCACAGTGTGTGCTCCTGGCTGTAAAATTCACCTGAATGCCAAGACGTCCCTGCCCTGACATAGATTACTGCAAGACTTTTCATTTCATTTTACGGAGTCAAAATAATTTCCAAGCTGTATTTCATGTGTGTAGGAGTTGAAAACTTCCCTGTAAGTAGATAGAACTGGTTCAGATTTAAGCACATGAAGTTTTGTAAGTCCCACCATCACCACCATCTCACACTGCTTCAGGATTTCGTAAACCGTTGTTGTGTCTCCTGATGTTGTCTTTGATGTTGTTTTTAATGTGCTGCCACTTCAAAGAAGCCCTTGTTCCTGCTGCTGCTGTTTTGTAATGTTTTCTGCGCTGCTCCTGTTCCTCCTCCTCCTCTTCCTCCTAAGCCTCCCACACAACGCTGTTGGTAATGTGCTGTTGGTTTCTGTTATCTACAGCCATCTGCAGAACTCGGGTCACGCTGCACCATTTGTCATCGTCTCGGAGGAGGCCATCGCTAAGGGCATCCGCCGCATTGTTGCTGTGACAGGAGCCGAGGCCCAGAAGGTCAGGACACACACAGGCGGTTACTTATACATACACCCACACACACTTTGTGGGAAAACACTTCACACAGTTGATATTTTAAAGAAAGTAGAAGTCTTCATTTTCCTGCGGTGTATGTGTCAGTGAATTATTAAATGACAGTGTATTAACCCGACTAATTAAATGAAAGTGTCTCAGACTGAGAGAAAACATGCCTGATTCTGGTACCTGGTAAGAAAAACCACCCTGGTGATGAAACTTTAATTAAGCTTGTATTTGACTTGTTGTGAACTTGGAGCTAGAAATTAGCATTTTGTATTTTTCTCCTGTCTCCAGGCCCCAAGGACAAATTAATCTTTACTATTTTTAGGCAACAGTTGCCGTTTGATCCTGCTCTCTTTATCTTTCTGCCTTCTCCTCTGCTCCCACCGCTCTGTTTCATTTTCGTTCTTCATCTCTCGCTGCATTATTTGCTCTTTCCCCTCATCTCGCTCTGCTCACACCTCTGTGTCTCACATTCATCAGGCCCTGAGGAAAGCCGATGCCCTGCACCAGGCTCTGTCCACACTGGGAGACAAGGTGAAGCAGCAGACGGCCCCGAACAAGGACATACAGAAAGAGATCGCAGACATGACTGAGGTAAAAGACATTTCAGTGGCAGAAGAACTTCAAAGCAGGACAACTGTATACTGTGGTATCAACATGTCTGTCATCTCTGCAGTCGATAGGCACGGCAGTGATCTCCCAGTGGCAGAAAGACGAGATGAGGGAAACCCTGAAGGGCCTGAAGAAAACCATGGATGACTTAGACCGCAACTACAAGGCTGACATCCAGAAGAGAGTCCTGGAAAAGACCAAGGAGGTGATCGAAAGCAGCCCCAACCAAGCACTGCTCATAATGGAGATGGAGACCGGGGCCTCAGCTAAGGTGAGAGCTTTAATCGAGAATATTTATGTGTCGTCAATTAGACTGAAAATCAACCACGTCCTTGTAAAAGAAGCCCCTACACTGACACAGAGCAAATCCATAATTCAGACTTAAAGACTTCATCAGCATCCAGAAACAAATGAAAAGTGTAAACAGTATTAAAATTCACTTTATCTCTGCAGTATTGCACATTTTCTCCGGCAGTTTCGTAGCTTATCTCATTGTGTTATTGCCACGGGACCAAATCAGCTCTGTGGCCCATTAATTCTGACCTTGAGACATCAATAGTGCTGATTAGGGGACTTGTTTTTCTTTCTTTCCTCCTTGTTTCTACTCTTTCCCTCTGTCTTACTTCTTTTTTCCCCTCCTCCTCTACATCTCCTCCTCTACATCCATTTTTCACTCCTTCTCTCCCTGCCTCCCTTCCTCTCAGGCTCTGAATGAGTCACTGAAGCTTCTGAAGACGCAATCCCCTCAGACTGCTGCAATGCTCTTCACTGTGGACCCCGATGCCGGCAAGATCACCTGCCTGTGTCAAGTGCCTCAGGTAACCCCCCCACCCCTCCCATAGGCCCAGTCATAGAGATTGAAGGGGGCCTCTTTCTGAGTGCAGTGTTTTCAACAGATCTAACATTTATCCCCCCCTCCCTCCTCATCCAGAACGTGGCCAACCGTGGTCTGAAGGCCAGTGAGTGGGTGCAGGAGTTGTGCCCCCTGATGGACGGTAAAGGAGGCGGCAAGGACATGTCAGCCCAGGCCACAGGCAGGAACACACAATGCCTGCAGGAGGTGCTACAGATGGCCAACGAGTTTGCACGACTCAAACTGGGAGAGAACTAAGAGCAGGGATGAACCTGTGAGAGGGGGTGGTGTTGCGAACATAATTTGGGGAGTAAGAGTCAAAAGAAGGTGATGGTTTGAGGAGTCCTGAGTCTTAACTGAGTCAGACATCGTTAAACATCATTTTTTTCTTCCCTCCATCCTCATGTCTCCTTTTTGGGTCAGAAATTATTTAGGAAACAAACAAAACTCAGAGTTTCTCGCTCCAGCTATTTGACAGATGACCACTGACACTCAGCCTGCAGTCAATGAGCCACTGGTATATTTACTGCAAGTATGATTTCTGACTTGCCAAAGTAAAATTCATCTCTGGAAATTGCTTGAATATATATATATATACGAACCTTTCATGCAGTTAAGTGAAAGAGGGGAGGCAGATGATTTAAGAAATTAATTTTAACGCGTCCATGTCATCTTGCATGCTTGTGTACAGAGGAACAGAAGGGATGTACTTTTTTTTTTTTTTTTTTTTTTTAGCCTCCTGGAAGAACTGCACTGCTCAGATGAAGCAACAAAAACTGCAGCTTTCACAAAGTTGGCTCCTGATAAACTCTGAAACTTTGATCCTCTGCCTCTTCGTTGGTGTTAGATCTCACTGCAGCCCTGTTCATTTAGAAACAACCCCCAAAGCACTTTTTCTTCCCCGTTTGCTGAGGGCTGCTTTAACTTTTGGCTTCCTGCACCACTTAAGCTCAGCCTTGGGAAGAAAAGTGAAAAGTCAGCCCAGCTGTTAAAAGGTTTAGGTACAGTTTAGACAGTTTGTCCTTTGTTGGCTGAAGCCTTTTGATCTGATCTCTGAACAGTGGCTCCGTCCATCTGTGTGAGTGAAAGTCTGAGTTCTCGACCTGTACGCACATTAGCTGTATCATATCCTTGCTTTTCAAACAGCAAGCCATTATCTGACATGTGTAATATCAAATCTAATTTAGTATATTAATGATTCATTAACTGTATAAAATGATCATGGATCGTGTCCAATAATTTGTGTAACTTTTACATTTAATGTTGATTCAATTCAGAACGTTATAAATGTCTCATCATTGTAGCTGTTCCATGTCAGAAATGTCACCTTATGGAAATAGAATAAATATAACTGGTAAATTCCTCACGTCCGTCTTGTTCTTTGCAAGTGTGTGACATATTTGTGTTGGTGATTAATGTCTTAGAGACACAGACTCAGTTACAGCTGAATTCCCAATCAATTATGCCACAAAGACCATTAGACGTGGATCATTGAAGGTGATTAGGATATAATTTAATTAGGAAGCTATGAAAATCAAATATTAACGCTGACGGTGTGACAATAACCTCAGTAAGAGAGAGTATAGTTATCAGCCCTGACAGCATCAGTATTGGTAAATTAGTTCCAGCTCACACAAAGAAATATTACTGTTGCTTTGGAGTCGACTTCCCAGCCAACATGTAGCTGTGGTTTGGTCTCCACCCCCTCCTGAGGGAAATATCGGGCTCAAATGCCCCAGTATGTTCACCACTTCATTCACCAGCCATTAGTTGCTGGGTAGAAAGCAGTCAACCCTCATGAGAGTGATGCATAACAGCACAGTCGTGGACAACAACAAGCAAAAAAAACATGTAGAGCTGAGGTGGAGTCAGGTTCACCACTACACACACAAACAAGCAGTTCATTATTAAAATATATTACAAAAATATTTCCTATATTGACTGAAGCTGCTTTAAATGTTTTCAGTTCCCATTGATGCAGTAATGAGTAACTGTAGCAATAATACAAAAACATGCTCCATTTTAAGTCCTAGTCCCACATTCAGACTTTGACAATAGTAGCAGCAGAAAAAAATACTTCAACTATCAAGTGATGGCACTCATTATGCTAAATGACCCATCATTTAAGCAGCATTTAAATGATGCTAATTTAAATTACATTACATGCGGTTGGGTGGTTTAATTTATAGCAAAATGAAGTTTATAAAATGACACGTTTAAAATATTGATCTGAAAAGTAATTGGCTGTGAAATCGTTGCAATGGAGTAAAAAGGACAATATTTCACTCTTTTCACTTTGAGTGACAACACAAAAAACTGTTTCAGTAGCTCATCACTTCACAAACACAACAAGACTTTAACTTCGTGTTTCAAGAAGCTTTTATTTACAGTAGCATAAGATACAAAGAGTCTGACCACATATCATACAGATGTTACAGTGTAGTAGATACACAAGCACTGGCTTGTCCAAAAGGTAGTCCTACTGAAGAATGAGACATTAAAGCCGGGACTAGACAATGACAGATGCAGACATAAAGAAACCACCCACATGGGAAGATTTCACTACTTTCACGACACTCTGAGACAATAAACTCTAAGTTTCTGTTTCATACAGTATCTGTTTCATCTGAGCCACTTGTCAATTTTGCTTTTAATCCTACTTGATAAGTATTTTGTCCTAGTGATTTATAGAAGACTAGCACATGAGCTGCTGGAGGTATGAGTGTTGGCATTACAATCCTCAGTCTGATGTGTGCTGTCTGCAGCACACTGGCTTCTGCTAAAGAGCTGTTTCTGTTCATTGCAGACCAGTGAACTGAGGAGGAGAGAGCTGCCTGTGGCTGTTCTCACCTCAGCCTCAAACACCGCAGCACGATGGCATCAGTCGCAGGCGATATTACAGCGCCAGCAGCCTGGACCTGCAGTGTTTTCATTATCAACTATTTGTTCCTTTGAGCTCTTTCTCTAACAGTTGGTGAAATTTCTGTCCCTGCTGCAGAAAACTACTCTCCATTACCTCAGGGTGACACTGAGCTTTTACTGCAGCAGCTGGAAAGACACAGGATGAGAAGATGTGCGTGGTATTAAAATACTTTTCAAGACACAAGGGCTGTGATTTCCTCTTCTCTGGCACAGATTCTTGTTTGTTACAGCAGGAGACACTGCCTTGATTGTTTCTCCCACTACCAGACAACCATCCAACTTCCTGTTAACTAAACTCAGTAATGAGGCTCTGATTAATATCTTGGAATAATAAAATCTAAAGTACATCAGAAAAAAATACATACGACTATAGACTGACATTTGGGAAATGTGCTTATTCACTTTCTCGTAAAGACCAAACCAAACTAGCTCCTGTTTCCAGTCTTTATGTTAAACAGTGTTTAACACCATGGAGGTGAGATCAGGCCTCTCATCTTAACTTGCAGCAAGAACAAAGGAAAGGCTATTTTTCCCAAAATGTCAAACTATTGCTTTAAAAGCAGATGCATGTAAGGGATCTAGATGCTCTACACACTCATTCTCCCTCTGATATAAAAACATCTACTTTTTCTGAGCTGAACAGGTGTGCTTTCAGATTGTGTTCATTTCCACACTCACTCTGTTTAATTACCCCATAAAAATACGTCTAATGAGCCTCCTTTATTTCGGGAAAATTTTAATTGTAGTGTATTCCACTTGTTTGTATCTACTGCTTTGTGCAGCTGTACAAAGCTTGATAACATATTTTCAGGGGATCAGTAAATGGGGGATGTTTGCGGCTTTGCTGAAATGTGCCTCAGCTCCTAATGTGAGAGACACAACAGTGTAATAAATAGTGTTGGATCTAAAAAATATCCTGGATTCCACTGATAGCAAAGTAGAACAGAGATGATTTTACTGTGGGGTTTGTTTTCAGGAATCGGTCCAGTTTCAGCTTTGGGGGAAACTCACCACTTAGATCACAGTAAAACTTCACCTGGGAAAACTATCTGCCCCCGGGACATCTGACAAATTATGACAAATAAAATGGACGATCAAGATGCACATTGCCCTCCACCTTTGCACGTCCTTATGTCGCGGTTGATGTTTCTTACACAGCAACAACACAGGACTGGTGCTCTGTGTATTTCCAAAAATTATTTTAAGAATCAAGTCTGGGGAAGATTAAAAAAAAAAAAAAAAAAAATCAGTGTATTGGGTCAGCAGCAGGAGAAAAGACCTACTTTAGGTTATTAATGCTACAGGGAACACTGTCAGATCTGTGTCATGTGCTGTAGGTGGGAAAAAAAACCCTCCAATTTAGGCTCACACAGCAGAGAGGGATCACCCTCTGATCACAATGTTGTGGTGTACAACTGAGAAATTGAGGAAGCTGATAACAGCTCCCATGTTGTAACAGGGTCTCGCCTGGGGGGGGTGACTATTAAGACTTTTCTACCCACTGCAGGCAGCGAATGTGATAGGAATGTGTTATTCCGCTGCCAGTGAGCCCAAAAATGTCCTGATGAAAGCCACATTATCTCCACAACAATTTACACATTCATTCTGACGCTGGAAGGAGCATCTTGGAAACAAACATCAATAACACTGCGAGGGGCTGTGATATCTGACAGCTCCAAGGGAACACTTGAAGCAGGCGTCGGTTCATGACAGCGGCGGTTCACTGATATGTCTCAACCTTTAGGTGCTTTGTCATCTTCACCATGTTTTACAGTCTCTGTCTCTGAGCGGTTGCAGACCCTCTGTGTCTGGCCCTTCCTCACTGTCTAGAAAAGCAGAAATGCCTCAAAACCCTCGACTGCATATTCAAAAAAGTAAATGACCTAATATGAATTCACAGCACAGCCTTTTTTTAGCCTACAGCCTTCTTTAAAAAAAAAAAAACACTGTCAGTGTACAAAGCAGTAAGAAGCGAAGAGTGGGAGGCGCCTGTACCCCGAGCAGAAGGCAGAGTGTGCGTTTCCATGTAGGTGTGTGTCTGTGTGTGTGTGCAGCTCAGAAGGCACAGCTCTCAGCCAGAAGATGTGTTTGTGGTTGTATGTGTGAGAGACTTAAAAAATGCAAAGGTAGCAGGTGTGTTTCGCCAATGGAGCAGCTGTAGGTGAGTGACGTCCAGCAACAGGACAAGGCACGAAAGCATGAAAGTGTGTGTATGTGTGTGACAGAAAGAGAAAGAGAGAGAGCGAGAGAGAGACACAAACACTATGTCCAAATTCAGCCACGCTGACTTAAAATGAGCCCAGCTCAACACTAAAGCATCCCATAAAATCTGTTGTGCAAAAAAAAAAAAAGGATGAAAACACAGAAAACAGAAAGAGTCATATGCAATCACACAACATCCAAAGATAATACAATACTACAACAGAACTGATATCAGAGGCACAGTTCTTCCCATCACCTGCTGGGGGCAGTGTGACTCTCCAACCCTCATCATTGTGTGTGTGTTTACCATAGATCTTCACAAAAGAAAAAAACAAACAATGTCACATCATTATGTCCCTTCACTTTAACATCAGACTCGACACTGTGCTCTGTTTTCACACACAGGTGTCGTTTGACATGAATGTACCATCTGCTGCAGCGGTTGGCACTTAGAGTTCCTACAGAGACTATCCACAAATGTAGCTTCTTCCCAGCCATTTTGGAGGCGGAAGATTTGTGTGTGTGTGGTTTTTTTTTTTTAGCTCACTGTATTTCACATTATGAGTCACTAGACTTCTTCACTGACTTCTTGAATAAACAAAATGTGGACAACAGGTAAAAAAAAAAAAAAAATTCCTCCACAGCCAAGCTCGTCGTCAAATCTCCATGGGGAGCTGCTTATTTAGTCATAAATATTTAATATTATTTGAATTCATTTTCAGGGAGTTTAAGTAAACTATAAACTAAAGTTGGCTTAACTGAAAGAAATAGGTTTAAAATTCCAGCACATGTACAAGTAACAGCTGATCTTCAAGCCCATAGATAAGTTTTGTGTAAATGGGTCGTAAAAATTACTTTTCATCACACCTTGAAAGACAGTAACATCTTTTCCAGACCAATATAGGAGCCCTGAGCACTTCTTTATCAGTCAGCAGCTGTTTCTTAATAAGCACATCTGTCTGCAGTCTTTAGATGGATTTACATCCTCAGCTCAAACCAAACACTTTTACTTTCCCACCCCTCTGTGCAAAACAATCTTTTATTTCATTGATGTTTGTTTTTCGATACTATCTAGCATAATTTCCTTGACTAATATATGTCTCCCCATTATAGGTAAGTGACTAACAATGGAGAATCTAAATGTGTAAATGCGCATTATGTGATGATGCCAAATGATGATAGAAGCCAATGATGTGCCACCTGGATGGAAAAGAAAATCTAATCTGAGCCAAAAGATGATAAATCCTGCCAAGGTGTAAACTCAACACTAAACGGTACAAACCTAACAAATGAAATCTGCAGTCTGCAGGAGGATATGCCATCATCATGGAAATCAGAACAGGAAGTGCAGTTTATGCTGATGGAGATGAAGTCTAAGGCGTCCGGTGGCTACACTCCCTCCAGACATAGCTGAAGTGGTAATTGGCAGAGCAGGGACCAGGGCTAGTGGTTAATGAAGCCAGGCTGCTGGCAAGTTAAGTAAGTAAGTCCCCAGATCCAGTGGGGTTTTCTGTCACCCCATCATGTGGGCCTTAATCTGGGGCGAAATGTTCCTGACAGTCTCTAAATTCACTGGGACACAGGAGTCAGGTTGGAGAGTGAGATCTGTGAGCAGAAGAAGCTGTTTTTTTTGTCTCAGTCCTTTCAAAACCGTAGTGGTGAACCCAGCACAGTTTGTGTAGAAGTGTGAAATTGCAGAAAATACACAACACTGAACAGAACTTTTAATTTTGATCCTATAAAAACACTGGAGCAAATGATGCGTTCTTCATGTTGGCTTTGTCAGACTGATTCCTCGTGCCCCAGCTCTTTGTCTCTGGTCCTCTTCTCCCAAATTAGACCTTGACAGACCACACTAGGATTTAACTCCGGTCCAGGAACCAGTGTGCTTCCATCCAAACAGGAAATCCCAGGAGATGGACTTTTGGCCTCATTACAGTCTCATGCAGTCGAACCAACACTCTCCCAGAGCATTTCTCTCTGTGTCAGTGTGAACAAAGGCTGGAGCGGGACCTGTGGTTGCTGTGGCATTTAAAAATCAGGCTACAGAAGCTGAAGCTCATGCTAGTGCTGCAGTGATCTTTCTGAGTCAGAAGGGCCGAAAGGCAAAAGTCTTGATTGTATTTCTGTGGATCTGCTGCAAGGTGTTGAGGCCTTGCTAAGCCTGATAAGGACCTCGGGGGTTTTAGAGGACAGTCATACGCTATAAACCCACAGCAATCGCCTATCGTCCTATAAGGAACCATTGCAGCCCATCACAGTCAAAGTCCTTTAACATTGAGTCAGGACTCACAAAGTGGAGTTATGACAGTGAAAAGTGGTAATAGATGTTTTACCTCGTATATGATCTGAGAAGAACAATTCTCTCTCAAGTGAGGGCAAATCAAAACATGGCCCCGGTTCAGGTGCAGCTGTAAAAGTGATCCCAAATGTTTGACAGTAAATTGACTTCTGATAGCGCCACAGTTTGTGTCCATAGCCTCAATCTTGTCCTCCTGTTTGCCAACATTCACAGCTGTGAGTTCACAGTCAGACGCCTCGTGGCTGCAGAACAACAGCCCCCTAGATGCTAATGGTGCTGTTTCTGTGGCGTTTTCAGTATGGAGCATACAGGGTTTTTGTTAAAAAATGAGGATTATATTCTCATCCAAGAAGAACATTTCCACTGGATTGAGTCCAGGTGTGGGACTTTATTATTTGTGAGCGTTTCCTCTCTCCGGTGGTCTCAGCGCTGTACACAGTCGAAGTCGGTATTTGTGGTGAAGCTGCCCTGGGAAAGGAGATGTGTGGTCTTGTCTTTCATTCCTGACGTTGGCCAGAGGTGAAATCTTGAGCCAGTTAATTCTTAGTCTAATTTAAGGCTGAGCTCCCACTTTTAGATCATTCCTCAGTGAGCAGAACTACACATGGATCTACACTGTGTTCTCTGACCAGAAGCAACACTGAAGCACTATTTCCCCAAATATGAGGGAAAGTTAAAGGATGATTTTTTTCACTGCATTTCATCTTTCATTCCATAAGCACTGGGTTTACTTCAACTGGGAACCCAAACTGGGGCAGGTAAGTAAAAGAGAGAATATCTAACACATTCTAACCAGCCTTTTTAGTGTCTGTTGCCAAACCAGTTCTCGGACATGAAACCTCAGATAAACGCAGGGTGATTGGCTGGTTATTTTCCTGGGAATACAGTGATTTTGCCCGCCTTGGCCAGCTGCTGAATGATCTGGGCTTCATAGTCGGCATCATGGACTCCAGTCTTCCTGAACTCTCCAGAGTAGCGGTTCTGCTCCCAGTAGTGGTGCCAATTTCCGCGGCTGTCCGCCCCGAAACCAAACACATTCACCTGGAGGACATCGACAAGTAAGTATTGGAAGGCTAGAGTGTGATTACACGTTTATGTGTCGAATATGATGCAAGTATAGTTTCAGCATGGTGCAAGGATTTACAGCATGTGGTGATGATAGAAAGACTGACCTCATCACAGACGTGAAGGGCAAAGAAAAGCACTAGCATGCCAGTGGAGGGGTAGCGGCCGTGATGTTGGGTCCAGCGGTCATGGATGTATTTAAAGAATGCTGGATTAAAGATCTGGACCTGGGTGGTGGATCAAAAATATTGCAATATAATATAAACGTCACAACCTCCTCATTTATGAAAAGTTATTCCAAGTTTCTTTGAATTCAGATTATACAGTAACACAGGGATTCTTACTGCTGCATATTCAAAACCAACCAAACGAGAAATGACTTTACCAAGTTAAATCTTAATACTCTCTGAGTTATTGATTGCTGTGAAAGATTAAAAGCACTGTTAACCAAATGAATAGTAATTCATTTTGGTTGACAAAATGTTCAGTCCCCACAAACAGGCTTTAGGCTGCTTACTGCTGGGCAGTGGAGGAGGAAATCTTATAAATCTATATTTTTGGTTTGACTCCAAAGACACTAAAAATTGTGTCTGTGACCAGGCGAGGTCACACACAAAGTCTTCACAGGGTGGGGATTAGTTTGAGTTTATTTATTTTCACAGATTAAAGAGCAAGAAGAAGATTATTCAAAACAAAGGGAAGGTTTATAATCTATCTGTAATCCTTCATCAACAATAGGGAGGGGATGGTATAATTGCAGCAGGGTCACTGTGTGTGTGTGTGTGTGTGTATGTGTGTGTGTGTATATTCAGATTGCTTCAACTTTGCATGTGCATAATATTGCAGCCTTATGCTAATATCATTCTTACGCTAACATCATTTAAATTCACCAATCTAGGCTCAATACTCCATAATGACAAAGCAAATTTAGTTTACATTTCTGCAAATTTATTAAAAAAGGAAAAACTGGGACACTGTGATCAGTATTCAGACCCTTTGCTGTGACACTGGAAATTCAGCTAAAGTCCCATTTCTCTTGGTGGTGTTTGGGATACTGATTCTTATTAAATGAAAGTTCTTCTATTAAGAATCGTGAAAACCTGCTTTAGGAACATTCAATGCAGCAGCAATTTTTTTGTATTCTTCCCCAGATCTGTGCCTCGACGCAGTCCTGTCATAGTTTTTTATGCAATTCTTTGCACTTCATAACTCGGTTTTTGCTTAATTCAGCACAGGTGGAATCAGGTGTAGAAACATCTCAAAGATAGAGAAATGGGAGAAATCTGAGCTAAATTTCCAGTATCATAGCCATTCTGTGTTTATTTTGTCTTTTTAAATAAATTTGAAAAACATCCTAAATTCTTTTTATGTTGCTTTGTCATTCTAGGGTCTTGACTGTTTATCGACGAGGCACAATTTTAGCATAAGGCTGCAACATGACACACTCTGAATGCACTATAGATTTATGTGTTTGCATATTAGTGTGTAAGAGTGGCAACAGTAATTGCTGTTAATGTTGAAAATTCCTACCTTGTCTTTATCTACACGGAGGAACTGCTTCACTGGAGCATAAGTACTGAGAGAGAGAGCGAGAAAGAGAGGGAGGGAGAGAGAGAAGGAGAGAGGAATTGATTAAATATATTCAATCAGCACTTCGACTGATTGCTGCAGCTATGAATTCTGGATGATTGACGGCTGACAAATTGTTCCAACCCAGTGACTTTCTAGCTTCTAATAACTCTGCTATGTCTGTGTGTGTGTGTGTGTGTGTGTGTGTGTGTGTGTGTGTGAAAATCTATTTATGCCCTCACACTTATGTGTCTGTGCCCTTCAGTCAAATGCTGCATGCCAACATATGTTGTATGCATTGTAATCATATGTATATGCATTCACATGTGTTGATCCATACTTATTCATATCTGTTTGTGTGTGCGTGTGTTTGTCTTCTTACAATCGAATCTGGCCCGTGGACAGAGCACTGGTGATCCAGACGAGATCCAGTGTTTTGAAGGGAACCAGGACGAAGCTGACATTGGCAGCCAGGTTTTTGGCACTCTCCGGGTACATGAAGTGGTGAGTGGTGTGGCTGCCTGCATCTTCCTCATAGCCCACTGTGGGCGCCAGGTTTATTCTGGGTGCAAGAGTGAGAGAGAAATAGGATGAGAGACGTATGCCTTCATATGGCTCTCGTCTATTTATGTATGTATGAAGCCTCCAGCTGGCCAGTAAAACGATCTAAATAACGACCATGAAATAAACATTGAACAACAACAAAGGTGATAAAGTGATGTGACCTGTTTTTAATGAATGTATCTGTTGTGCACTCAGATATATCAACCCTCATCTGCACAATCATCAAGTCCACGTAATAGAAATATGTAGGTCTAAATGAGGGGAAATACATGTTTGAAATGTATAAATAAGTGATGGAGAGTCAGACGTCCACACAACGTGAGTAAACTGAGGTAAAGATAGGTCACACGACTTTAGGGATTTGAAAATGGCTTGGACTTATAAAAGCTGGATAAACCACAGAGCAACATCTATTGCAGATAACCTGTTTCCCCAGCATTTAAAAAGGCACCATCCCACCACTGAACACACTATTAACTTCAAATTAAAAGGTGCAACGTTGAATGAGTTTCTTTCACTATTAAGTGTAGAAATCAATATTCATATTGACTGTTAAGTAAAAAATTATTGTGATAATACTTTTGGCCATATTGCCCAGACGTATATGATGACTTTATGTATTTCCTGTAATGTTTGTGGAAGCAGCTTGTGCTTTCATGCTCCATGGCTCTGAGGCTTTTGAAAGAGCAGTTCATTAGTTGCAGCATTCGGAGACAGCGCAGTGAGGTACAAACACAAAACTGATATCATCTCCTCTTACAGTAGATTTGATGAAAATCTTTTCCTATAGCATCTACACACCGGGCTAAAATTCACATTTAATCGAATTCATGTGTTGAATGCAAGGTCAATAAAAAAACAGCTGCCCTGACTGTTCAAAAACACAACTGACAACATCTTTAAAGCTCACTATTAAACATGTTTGTTTTTCTCCTCCTTTTGGGCTTTTTAGGGGTTTAAGGGCCAAAGGGATGTACTATTGCTTTTATCATTTCATAAAAGAAAAGCAGGAAACAGCTTGCCAGACTTTCAGTCTTAAACATCAAGTTCCCTCTTTAGTTCCTTCGTCTTGTGCTGCAAAAGATCATCTTCAGGTTGGATGAGTTGTACGCTCATACATACACAACAGCCTTTGTTTACTTGTGGTTCACATCATACAGTCTCATGACAAGCACTTCCCAGCAGCACATCTTTATATTATTTTATAATATGAGTATATTTAGTCCAGTGTAATTTTCAGTCAGACAGCAAACTGCAGACCTTTGCTGTATTTACAGTAGATGTGACTCACTGTCTGGAGAAGTGAGTTGTTTATGTAAACAGGAAGGTTCACCTGAAAAAAAGAAAAATGGCAGCTGAGTGCACCTACCCATATGTCAGTGAACAAAACAGATGCTTGTTCGGGAGTGAAAAGGCAGACAGACAGACAGTAGGTGGGTGGTGGTGAGTGGGACTATAGTGGGCCAAGCTGATTTTAAGAGCAAATGAGAATCAAACCACAATAATGAGAAAGCGGAACAAGAGATGGAGGTTGGTGGCTGCCCACACAAGTCTGCTGAGAGCGCAACACTGGCTAATGCCCTTAGCTCACAAAATACGAGTCATTTCTTTGATTGCACCAGCACGTGGCCTCGACCTACGTACAAGTGCTGCAGGAAACAACATATAGCTGTGTGCGCATGCCAACCGACAACAATCGCGCTCTGTGATCCATCAGCGTTATGACAATGGCCAGGCGGTGAGACTGACACAAAAGGATTTATGTGGCTCTGTGCATGGGTGTGTATGTGAGAGACACAATCTATGCCTTTCAGCTTCTTTGGACCTAAAGCTCTCTGTGGTGACCTCACTCGGACCAGGTGACACATCTCTGAACCAATGGGAGAGCTGGACAGCAGACAGCATTAAACAGCGAGATTAAATATAGTATCAGACACACAGATCAGCTGTCTGCCGCTTCAGTCTGCAATTTCCCTTTCGGATTAATAAAGCACTCTATCATCTGTCTTATAAGTACATCTCCCCCTTGTGCACACACAAACTTAATGCTGATGATGTAACTTTAATGGCACTGTAATGGTATAGTGTTCTCCTAACATGAACTATCTCCCTCCTCTTCATCTCCCAGTTCCTGCCTTTGTCTTGTCTATCTTAACGATATTTTGGTCTTGCTCTATGTAGCGCAGCACATACATCCGCTCCAATTTGCTCCTCTATCCACTGCATCTACACCCCTCTCACCTCATGATGTAGTTGTGTCCATCAATGGTGGCCCCATATCCGGCCCCGCGGAGGTTTCCGGAGTTCCCCACCACAGCGCAGCGCAGGCAGCGCCCCGGATCCCATGAGCCATACGGCGACCTTCCAGGGATCACCTGCGATGGACAGTCACGATGGGATAAAGCAGACTAGATTCAGGCTATGCAGGAAATGAAGTAGGACACTAGCAGTGGTACAGCAAGAGACGTAAAGTAACCTAACCTGCAGCTCAGACCTGATTGTAAAAATACATCCTGCTTGCAATACTGGGGTGAATTCTTCATGAGACCTTCCATGAAAAATACATAAGTCTTTTCTGCCCTCAGGGAGCCAGACTGAGATATTTAAACATGCAGCCTAATGTGAAAGCATGATGCTGTGCTGAGAGTCCTGATGGAAAAAAAATACAAAAATACAAAAAAATACATTCAAAAGGGATGAGCTGGGTCGCTGATAAACCTGATGTCTAACAAAGACAATCTGTTCCCCTCTGCTTTTGCACAAGAGTGTGTGAAGTAATAACTTGGTTGATTTGAAAGCAGCATTGTAATGGATAGATGAATTAATAATATAAAATACCTGGAACAACCTCAGCAGCACCTGCTGGATGCTATGGGGTTTAAACTGGGGCTGTAACATCTAGAGAGAGAAAGACAGAGAGAGGGGGAAAGTATGGTTAGGATGTGCAGTTTCTCCTCTGCAGACAAATTGGATCTGACAACAGTCTTAAATTTAGTTACTTTCTGTGTGCCCATGTACGTGTGTATGCATGCATTTGCCTGCATTCATGTGCAAATAAGCAGGTGTCCTTGCGCCTGCCTGTGAGTGTGTGTCTGTATCTGTGTGTGTTTAGGTAACAGCCATGTGTCAGACTGACAGGATGCAGTCAGACTGGGTGAGCTGTGGTCAGAGGAGCAGGGGCCATTCCTGTCCACATGTCAAAAACAAGCTGAATTTTAAAAAAAACAAAACAAAAAAAAAACATGACAGTGAAAGAAAGGACAGAAAATATCAAAAGGAAAGAAAGAAGTGCTGGTTTTTGCTGGTTTTCCAGATAACATGATGCTGGTTCTCTGCCAATAGACTCTCGAAATTAAACCTAAACAGACTGAGTGCTGTAGTTTCTCTGCACCAACAACAGTGAAATGTACACGGGATCTTCTGTTGTGAAACCGACCATAATTAATAGAGGTTATGTGTTGTATGTAAAGAAGAAGGAAAATGAAATAAGATATGCTGTAAATGAAGTTGGAAGATTGATGCTATAAGTAACTCTGTCCTTCACATACCCAACTGAGAACATGCACAAGACAATCTCACTTTCATATTTCCTATTTGACTACTGTTAAAAACGCCTTTAATGCAGTGTTAAACATCTTGTCTGAAAACATTAAGAACCATTGGAGTGTTTTAGCTTCAAAGGTCAGTGAATATTGGCCCAAATACAGAAGAAAAGAATCTATCTGGGTTGTAAAAAACAAATATATAAAAGTCAAAATGATAAATTTGTGTCTTAAGTAAAACAAAAAGTACATGATACATTTAGATGATTTACTTGATGTGTCAAATCTATTTTTACAAAACAAAAGAAAAAACATTGGAGTTGATGTAATTAATAATGTATATAGTGTAATTATTATCAATAATTACATAAAATAAATTGAAAAAACATGATTGAAGCCGTACAATGTATATTACTTGAGGAAATTTCAGGCTATAAAAGATTAACACCAGGAGAAAAGATCTCACAAAACCTGAGATGACCATTGAATTACAGACTTGATAATCTGTTAACTTTTCCTAAGGCTGACACTGGTCACTTCAGATTGACTGAATGATTTTCTCCTATGCGGCCATAAAATGTTGTGAAGCCAGATGTTTACTTCACAGTCAAGCATAAAAATGTGTGTTTCTGCTTTGTCTATTTGTTTTAATGTGGAGTGTCTCTTTTTCTTTTCGGATCATAGTTTTGAACTGCCTCATTGTGGGATGTAAAGAAAATGATGACACATAGTAGCAGCAGCTAACAAAGAAAAGCTGTCCAATTTAAAAAAAAATCTTGTTCAAGTTTGAGCGTCTGCCAAACCACACAGGCTAATGTGCATTCACGCGTGTAGAGACAGAAAGCACCTGCACACACAAAAAAACAACCCCCCCACACCAAAAAAAAAAACAAAACAAAAAGGCACACACAAAAAAAGTTCCACCAGGGTATTGGCAGCCACCACATGGCTGTTCCTCTCTACGCTGTTCTCACTCTCTCCCACACAGCAATCTTCATTTTCACACTCCTTTGTAACCACTTCCTTTTCACCCACCACCGGCCTTAATTCGCTTTTCCCAACACAGATCTCATTTGCTTGCATTTTCATTCATACATCCTCTCCAGCAGTCTCCTTGCCTTCATGTCTAATTCCTTCTCTTTAATTTCCCTTGCTCCCCTCTTTGTTTCTCCTCTTCCTCTTGTCTGTCTACATCTCTTTGTCTCTCTGGGGCACCCGGGCACCACGGAGCTCATCAGCGCTGATTTGAGACCACTAAATCTTTCCTTTATATCCCTAACTTTATTTCCCATGCCTTTAACCCTCTGCCTTTTCTCTTTTCCTCTGTTTTTCCATCCTCCTTGATCCCTCCATCCTTTGCTTCCTCCTTGTCTCTGACTCCCTGTATGATGCCAGAGCCAGCTTGCCGTGCTGCACCGCTGTTGTTCAGGGGCTACAAAATTTTGGCAGATGTTTTTTGGCAGCCACGCCAATGCCATCTTGCTTCCTTCCACTCAGCTGTCCTCTGCCTCCTAAAATATGAGCTTCCTGACATCTACTTTCAAATAAATACAAATTTCCTTTTTCATTTAAACCAATATTTCACACACTACAGGAATCCTCGGCAACAGCTTTTCATGCCCTCTACCTCAGAGATTTATGCAACACTAAACTAAAAAGCATTGCACCACACAAATATTTCTTGTGAAGATTAGTTGTTACTAAATATTTACACCCAGTAACTGCCAGGTGCGACAGATAAGTAACATTAGCTCGCTTATATGGTGAATGACTCACAAATAACTGGTGCAACCAAACCCTAGACTCTAACTCTAGCCATCTCAAGAAGCAAATGTCCAAACCTCAGCTCTCAATTTAATGCAAATATATTTAATTAATATCATCTAAAGTGAATAAAGGTGGCTGAGTGTTTAAAATCTTGAATGCAATGCAAATATGTTTCACCAAACTAAAACATCACTTAAGTCCTGGACGGCAAATCATTCTGCAAAATGTTTTTCATTGATTCTTTCCTCTCCCGAGACAAGAGTGCACAATAACACATTAGGTTTGATTGAATAATGCAAACACGTAATCATTTCATTTTCTTCCTATCCAACGTTGGCTGATTGGATCAGATGCTGAAAGAGTTTATTTCACCGTTAAGTTTGGTTGTGTTGATTCTCCAAATGAAACCACTTTGGAGTGAAGACTTTCTCTGAGATGAGACAGAAGCAAATAATTGACTGGTGAGCACTTACACAGCTGCGTCTCACTGTAAATCAGTGTTGCCAGGAAACAACCACATTATTCTGTCGCTTGAACTTCCCTTCACCTTTACATTGTGGTCCCAAAAAAAAAAAAAAAAAAAAAAAACTGACGTGACTCCTGCTGCAGTAAAAAAGGAGATAACTGAATTTATCAAACGGCAGAGAAACCACCACGAGGTAACGTTGCCATTTGAATTAATGAGGAACAGGGGACATAAGAAATAAGGACCTGTTCCTATTATAGCCCAGACAAAGGCCTGTTCTCTCTGCCACTGAGACAAACAAAGAGACACTAAGTTAAAGTAAAGTTGCATTTAAAAGTCAACACACCCACTAAGATGGCAACGACCCGTTGCTCTTTGTAACTACAGGCATTTCTAGATGTTTCACAATGTTCTTTCAAGGTTTTTTCTGAAATATTCCAGATTATTTTCCATCAAACTTTCAGTTTAAAACCGTGTTCAATTTCTGAATGTCATCACACTATTGTGAGCAAAAGATGTTAAGATCCTTGTTAGTTTTATTCCCACTAACAACTGTGCAGTGACATAATACATTCAAGTCTGGCATTTGTTTGGAGGAACATAACATTTACACAACTTTTGTAACCGGAATAAGAGAAAACAAGTCCAGACAGAGACTCTGATCGAATGGATCTGCTGGCAGACATGTTATCTTGAACCTTCTTTGTTCTAGTTGGCTTTAACTCCTTATTTTCCCTACTTGTTTCTTTCCTCCTTCCTCCCCATTTATATTCTTTATTAGTAACTCCTTTTCATCTCTCACTCATTACACCACTCCCATTTTCCTGTCTTTACACATTCTCTGCTTTATACCATATTTGATCCTCCCTATCCATTCCCATTTCTCTTCGTCTTTTCTCCCTCATTTATTTCTCCTTCTTTCTCTCCCCCCTCTTCCCTGTTGCAGTGTGACCTAATGACTTGGCAGCTGTTGGCCTGTGTTTGCAGCTTTCTGCCATTTCAGTGCAGGACTGAGGACACTGCGCTGCAACAGGACTCTAAAGCGACTGCTGAAGGACACCGCACAACAGAGAAAATAATACTGGAAACACAAACTCGCACAAGCATGTTTATTTTCAAGTGGTAATAGACACACAAATGAGTATACAACAATGAAAACACATCCACAAAGACACACACATACAATGAACTGAAGGGGGATGTTAATGCAAGATTTCTTTAATTAAGTGCTTTCTATCTCCTTCTCACGCACACTCTATGAGAATGTATTTATTTCAGTTTTTTGTCATTACTCAATTGTGGTTTCAGAAAAGCCCAGTGGCCAAGGCTATAATGTTCTACTTCTCCACTAACACCATTACCCATGACTGGCAGGGATACATGTAATACTTGTAAGAAGGGATTGGTTGGAGGGAAGATGAGGATGGAGGGAGATATGTGATTATGTTGCAGCAGATAGTTAAAACATTGTAAAACTGTTATTGTACAAGTTTTGAGGCGCACAGGAAGTAGTGTACAATGCACATCTTATTATTGTGTTGTATTAATGAGTATCGATGATGGTCAGGACATTAAATAAGAAAAACAGGATGCATCTAAGAGTAATTCAGAACCAAATTATCCACCAAACTGTAGAGTCCAGCATAAAACTGTTTTATATTCATATTATTCATACTACTTGTCAACTACAGTTGTAAAGTAGGAGGAGTTATCTTGGTTATTCTTGGTTCCAGAGGTAAAAGTCCTATTAATTTTCTCCATAGACAATGTTAAATGATCCACAGTTGGAAATTCTGCTGGTTAAGAGTCATGGGTATGAAAAATATACAAGCACAAGTTAGAAAATAAAAATCTGTTATGTGCACCACTAACTGTGGGCGGGAGCTAAAAATTACACTGTTGAGAAAACACTGCAGCATAAAATCAGTTCACATCAACTGTGGATGAATTCAGCAACTCTGCTGCCACGATTAGATCACAAATTGAACAACAAAGCATTTTGAGTTGACTAGAGCTCTCATTCGTGCCTCCAACTTCTTCTCTATAGCAACAGCGACCAAGACTAAATTAAAGCATAATTTCTCAGATTAAGATTGAAAAATTAAATCTGTTGCCAATTATATAAACCTCTATCATTGAAAGAAAAAATATAAAAAGGGAAAAAACGCTTCAGGAACCTGTGGCTCCTCACACTTCACAAATCACCTGTATTGGTACAGGTAAAGTTATATTATGTGGTTACTTACCACCCACCAGTAGTAGACATCAGAGGGCAGTTGGATGTTGTCTCTGGTCCAAACAGGTGAGATATCCGGGTCGTAGTTCTCGTCAAACCAATCAGAAACGCCGGGGTCTCCGACACAGCGTGGACAGGCACATGTCTTCTGCAGTGGGGTGTCAGGTGGTGACAGGCGGTGTGCTCCCACGTAGCTAGGCACTAGCTTCACTCGCCTGGATTCCTCCCACCCAGGTGGCTCCAGGTAGTTGAAGCTGACACCCCCGCGGAGTGAGACGGAGAAGAAGAGCGAGGTGAGAAAGACGAGAACCAGCGAGGCCAGGAGGACCCAGATTCTGCGGGAGCATCTCACCCTGCTCCCTTTCTCCACTCCGCCTCCTCCACCTGCGCTACCTCCTCCTCCTGCTGCCCAGGCCGCCCCTCCACCCAACCAGGGCCTGAGCTCGGAGAGTCTGGGAGCCCCCCTGGATGGACCTCCGCCCCAGGACCCCCATCCCCAGCGCCTGTCCCGGTGCAGGGTGGAGGACGGGATGCGGCCCCCCCATGGCCATGCCCCCACCCCTGGGCCTGCCACTGTCCCCAGCCCACCACCTCCCCCGCCTCTGTGCAAGGACCACCAAGACCTGGTCAGCGTGATTGGGACGACCTCCTGACTATGATTGTGAACCACAAGATCACCCACGATATCAGACTAGTGAGACGCACACTCACACACTGACGGACGACAGTGTGTCAGAGTCAATTTGTCTCACAGTCAAGCTGTGCACTCAGCAATGCTCCAACGCTTTCTTCTCGTCTCCCGCTGGATTCTCTCTCTCCCTCTCCTCCACAGCTATGTGCTCATGTAACACACAGCAATGTCTTGACACACACAAACACACGAAGATGAATCACACACAGCTGGAGCCTGACTGCTTCGGAGGTCCCTTGCTTACAATGTGAGGTGATGTCTCCTTCAGCCTCGAGCACAGCCTCAGCTTTTTCCAGCTTTCTATCATTTGTTCATTCCTTCCTTTTGCACTTACTAACTTCACCTCTGGCTGTTAGTGTCTTTATATCCACCTCTTTCTTTTCCCCTCCCTCTTTTTTTTTCCTCATTAACTGCAGTGTCCATCCTCAGTGAAATCCAGTGGATGGATGCAGCAGGTCCTTCTTGCTTTCGCTGCCATCTGTGCGAATGGTAAGCTTGGCTCCAGTGCTCTGCTTTCTCTCTTTTCTGTCTCTCTAGTTGCGCTGAAGCGACGTAGCCAAAGAAAGGCTGGCAGACTAGTTGAGAGCAGCGGAGAGAGGGAGGGAAGAAGGGAGGAGGAGAGGGAGGAGGAGCAGTACAAGGGAGGAGGTTTGGCCTGAAGGGTATTCCATCACGTCCCTAGCCATCCTCAACAAAAAAAATACCTCTCTTCCCCTCTCTTTTGCTTTTCTTCTGCTTAGTTCCTCTATTTTCTGCCGTTTTCTCTGTACTTTTATTCTTGTCGTCCTCTCTTTGCCTTTTTCTGAAGGTTCACCTCACCTAGTCTTTCTTCATCTCAAGGACTCTCCTTTCTTCTTCTCTTAGTCCATTGTCTGTATCTGGCTGTTTCACCGAGTCTCTGTGACCCGTTTGGTTTGTTGAGTTTAAAGAGCTCTTCTGTTGCTGCTCCTCTTCACTCTTTCCAACACAACGTTTTGAAAGTTGGGATAAAAAGTTTCAGTTTTTATACCGAATGATGAAATCTTCATGAAAAAACTCTGAAGTTAGGAGCAGAAAACCTCATGATAATCTTTAAATGAAAACACAGTTGCAGTTGATGACTCATCAACACGCCCTCTCACTGTTCAGCTGTGACTCCATCGAGGTGAAAAACAAAGACAAAGATAAAAGTAGAAATAACTTTGGGGGAAATAATCAAAGCATCACAGGCGGCTTGGTGGACATCCGTCTGATGGAAACATTTTTTAAGAAGATCGTTCATCCGGGGTCGAGGCTCCACCGAGGAAAGTTGAAAGTGGTGGCCGCAGCGATGTGCAGAGGGCACGGTGTAAAAAAAGACAAAACCAATCAGCCCCAAATCTCATCTTCTCTCCAGCTGGCTTTGAGAGGATGATGGCCGGAAGGGCGGGGGCAGCATCTGTCCTGCTGCCCAGAGTCTACGCGTATGTGTGCGTAAGAGTGTGTGTGTGTTCACCAGTGATATAATGTGTGTGTGGAGTTAAGCTAGGAGTGCACACCGTCTGCCAGTTGCACTAATTTAATTGTGTTCAACAGCTGTGCCAGTTTGTGTGTTTGTGAACGACCTATTGGCTGGCAGCGCAAGTTTCATTGGGCGGGTGAGTTTGAGGCAACTGCTGTTTAGCTCTAATCTGCTAAACAGTAATCCAGGGGTAGGACCCATGCAGTGCCCACTTCATGCCAGCTGTCTGCCCTGACCATGTTCATGCCCTATAAACACCTGCTTAACTCACCTGCGCACATACTGTTACACTGCTGACTTTCTACTGCAATAACAACTTGTTATTGATGTGTTTGTGTTTTCTTGACCCCTAAAGCCCAAATCACTGCTCCAAGTAAAGTGATTATTTTATCTTCATGTGTCCTTGTGTCTTTCGGGGATTTCCAACTGTGCTGCAGTCTTGCCTTCTGTTCTGCAGAAAACCTGTAGAAAAAGAGACAGAAAGTATAGATAGATTGTCATTTACTGCCATTAGTCTCATTGACCACATTGACCACTTTAATCTCTCTCTCCCTCTCTCTTTCCGCTTTGATACTCCTGTCTTTTTAATTCTCATTACCTCTTCCCTTCCCTCAGTCTAACCCAGCTCAACACAAACCGTTTCTCTTTTTCTGTCTTTCTGCTTATTCACTTGCATTTTCTGTTGATACACATTTCCCATGTTTTCATCTGTGCTCCTCTTGCTCAGTTTGTCTTTCAGACTGTCCATCATGAGGGACAGGGGCGAACATGGGACAAACTTCTGCTCTGCCCAGTTGCGTGTCTGTTGATTGGAGCAGAATAAATTTCAAAATGTCACTATGCTGAATAAGAAATACTGAAGGAGACTGACAGGACACAGATTGAAAGAGTCGGGCTGAATACTAAACAGGAGCAAACCTCCAATGCGAACCCCTCTTAGGCTTGGTATCTGCTGTGTTTATTACTACTGTACCAGATGATCATGCACCTGTGGGAGCTATTTACTAAGCCCACTACAAAATGCCATCGAGTTGCTTGATTTTGCGTCAACAAAATGTTTCAGTTTAGACGAGTTAGAGGCTACAAATGTGCTGCAACCCATTTTCTTCCTACGGCAAAAGGCAGGAAGCATATTACTCCATTGTTGGCCTCCTTCCATTTGCTGTCAGTAGAATTTAGAGTTAAATATAAAATCTTAGTTATTGGCTGTACATGGAAAAGCCCTTCAGTAAATCTCTGAATTGTTGTGTTCATATAGACCTTCCTGCCTCCAGAGCCTTTTGGATATTCCCAGGGCTTGTCTTACAATGAGTGCTATCTAAGTAAATCCTTGCTTACTACTAGCTGATCAAATCACTGCACACTATACAAGTTATAATTTTTGTGAGGATTGTGATTTTTACATTTCATTTTCACTGAAAGAAACAATGGGCATGTGACTTTTAGTGGGATCTGTACCACACATACATGTTCCCTCACATCTGGAGAACATGATTTGTAGGATGTGGCATTTCTGTAGCACCACAATGCTTCACTTTTATTGTCAAGTTGTGACACGTTTTACCTCCGTCAACAAAATTCACCTCCTGCAATTTGAATGTTGCACTTGGCCACATTGTGATTTCGACAATATTTCAATGAAATGTCCAACTTCACAGGACCTACAGAAATGTTATTAGACAGGTAAAATACAAAAGGAGCGGGTGATTGAGGAAAATTGTGAGTAAAATAACCAGCTGTCACAGTGCTGCTGCTTTGTGTTGTACGCTATTGTGTCTAAATCGCCAAATAAAGCACAATTCCAGCTGAGAAAACAAGCAACTTGACTAAATCATGTTGAACTTTATTTTTACTCTGTGGTCTGACAATTAAAGTAGCAATGTTTGACTGGCCAACTGTCGAATTCATTCTCCAAACAAACAGGAGGCACAGTGTCACCAGAAGGTCGGGGTGTCCAAAACTGCATTGCATAACACCATAATCATAAGTCTAAGCCAAAAGAGGTCGAGGAACATGGAGGAGAGGGAGGAGAGGTATCGATATCTGAGCTTTAGGAATGTTGCCCATTGAGAATGACTGCCTACTTCCAATTATTTCTTCATCCTCTCATGGTGGATTGAGGTGGACGCTGACTGAACATCACCCACTATTACTCTTTTAGGTGGCATAGTGGTATGTCTAGGCAGAATGAGCCTGGGCTAATTGGTTAGCATGCAATTTTTAGTATACATGTCTGCAACACAATACATTGATATCTATTGGATAACGTTCCTTAATAGACTAAAGAAAATGTCAGTTAATCAAAACCAGCAGAATCACTAGATCAATATAATATCACCCTCTCTTCCCTTTTCTTTATTTGATCAGTACAAAACCTTGCTGCAGTCCTGTGGCAAATAAGGAGAAACTAATTTGCCTGAAAAAAAGGGACAGAAATCCTTTCAAATGATTACACTGTGGAGACAATCTGCCTCGCTTTCTCGCTACCAACCTATCCACCCACCCAGCAATGAACGATTATCTCCTACCACTCTATTTTTGACACATTGCCATGGTAGCCAGCAAGCCATGCAGGGTTGTTAATAACAACACAAACCACAGAGTCCCCAACCTTGACCCATCTAATCAATGCGAGAGAACTCGGACAGACTTTGCTTTCCTCCGGTTGACATATGTCTTCTGTCTATATTTGTTGTATATATAAAGACTTCCACAACATTCCACTTTTTCTACGTATCCAGCAGGTTCTTCATAACTTAAACCGACGTCACTTGATGTCTCCAGGGTGTAAACATACATGCACACAAACACAAAGAGCTTGGGACATTACTGTTGTTGTATTCAAAGTCCTAATACACTGCAGCTTTTCAACTTGAGCTGGTTGATTTTCACCCCAAATACACCTGAGGTAATAGCTGATTTTTTAAACTCTGTATAATGGCTTATTAGCATTCCTCCCATTTGTCATTGAAGCTAACACATACAATTAATTTGAGCATGAAATTCACCTCTGCCCCTTTGGTTTAATGAGAAATGCTCCCAATGCTACTGAGAGCATTCCTTGTTTTCATTACTTATTTTTGAGAAAGCAAAGAACAAATGCAGATAATTGTTGACAATGGCAGCTGTTAATAAAAACAGCTGTCACTATTTTCCACTGTATTCCCACTGTTATCCATAATGTCCTTGAGAGAAATCTTCTGTTAAATGATTCATCTCATCAGGTTTTCATTGAACAAATGCTCAGTTCCGCACAGCGATCACGGCTCATTGTTATGAAAGAAAACAATCTTAATCTTTAATAAATATAATCGAAATGTAATTTTTCATCAGCCCAGAGACATCACCTGCCAGATTGTGAGATTGAATTCTGTGTTTTGTATTCTGTCCGGTTTTTGTACATCGCTCTACCGTCTGAATGGTAACAGTACATCGATTTCAGGCCATTTTTAACAGGATCAAACTCCTTTAAACTGTCAGTCACTTCCCCATGTTCTCTAGCTTCGCTGTTTTCACCGTCTGTGTTAGGCACAGAGTCGACTGACTATCGCCTTGGCTGACTGTTGGATACAATATTCAGCATTTTTACGATTATTGTTATTTTTTAAACCAATCCTTGATAAAAAATTTATAAATTTTACAATGCACTACATTGGCTCTGATGCAGCCACCTCTCCCTGTCTGTAGTCCCCACTCTGTATTCTGGAGCACGCAGAGCTATATGATTGGTGGCACTTCTTAGGGAGGCCATGTGTACACACAGACACAGATTGGAGGAAGCAAACCAAAATTGTAAAAACACCACAATATTATAAACTTTGTTAATAAAAGACACAATGAGCAAGAAGAGCTGGACATGTGATAGAAGCCATCGCTTAGGTAAAGTAAGCAGCAGCAGATCTGAAAGCGTACAAACAACAGTGGTACAAGCAGAACCAATGAAGAAAACAACAACAACAACATTATTCGGGTTAAGACAAACACTAGCAACTGGAAATGAGACACTACCTTTACTGCAGCATGATGGCGCATAAACAGCCGCTCACAACTGTTACTTTTACTCAAGTTACTTGTGAAAACATACTCAAAACATGCACTTAAAATGTACTGATAGTGAATCTTACTGCATTCCATCTTAAAAGGGAGGAAGAGGATGGGTAAAGCATCTTACATGGTGGTAATGATGAATAATTGATGAAAACTATTTAATAAAAGACCATCTATAGGTTACCAGCTGCTAAATGTAGGTGTTTATGCATTGGTACTTCAATGATTGGTTTTTGGAAAAGGACCATGTCAGTTAAGTCATGATGCCATCACCTTTTTTTTTTTTTTAGAGTAAGCAAGTATCAGCCAATGCCATCCTGTCAGTCCACTTTCTGTAATAATAGCATGTGCCTTTTTAACTCGGCCTCCTGCTGAGAGAGCTCTGTTATCCAACGCCCTCAGCCTATTCAGTCTCACCTCTTTTCTGCAGGTGAAGCTGTCTAATGACTGCACAAAACAATGGCTTAAGTAAAGTGCAAAGCTATCCCCATGCAAGCGGCTTTCAGGCACTCAGTGGTACAAATTGCAGGCCATGTATGTGCTAGACTGTTCTGACAATCCTAGCAGCAGTTTCACTCCACATGATGTGACCTGCTGCAGAATAGCAATACCACATTATTATTACTGACATTGAAAACCTGCACTTGGAAAGAGATTGTTCTGCTCCGGGTCTGCAGCCCATGAAAAAGATGGTAAACAAGTATAATTAGGGTTATTCTATTCTAACTGCGAGCATATCAACAATCAATTCAGAGACATACAGCATCCACAAACCATTAATATACTGATGTACCCTATGTCCAGCCCCATTTAAAAGATATATCTGCCCAAATCTTATTTTTCTTGAAGTCAATAATCCAATGAAAAATTCAGAACCTAGATGAATTGATCCTAACAGGTGCAGCCTGTGTTTCCAAAGCCTCGTATGGATTATTTCACTGGGCCACAGAGCTCCATTGTTGTCCAACAAGACAAAGGACACGTTCAGATCGACTTTAGCCCTGCATGAAAAAAAAAATGCAGCCCTCTGAACCATTTGAACGAGGCCAGTCCAGCAATGCAGCGGGGGTGCTCTGGGAAAAAAAAGTTGAACTGGGCTGAACTTTTGCTGTAGCACAAAGCACCGTCATCTGGCAAAGCAATGCATTGGCCAACCAAATATGTAAAATTGCACATTCCTGGTGGATTACTTTTTTGTGTGACAAACAACTTTCTACCATTTGCCTCAGGATGAATGTGACAAAAGAATGAAATAGCTGCTGTGATAACTAAATCCCGTCTCTGATTGGTAGAGATGGCTGTGCAGTGCTTTGGTTTCCAAACTGTTACTCAAATTGGACCCTCTACAACCATTTTAGAGGTTTAAAGATTTTGGGGCAGAATGTCACAGAGCAAACCTCAGACACAGGTTAGGCAAAATATAATCCACTCATCTCTACTTGGTTGAACTCTCTCCAAAGTTACGTGCCATTAGAAATGTGGAACACAAGGTTGTTAAACAAATACCATCAACAAAAGGCTGTGAAGTATTTGCTGAGCCAGAGGGGAGGCAAATAAGCTTTAGGCAATAAAATGCGAATTGTTCTTAAGGAATAAAACGGGGAGTGTCAGTGACTGTGTACGGTACATTCAGCCACTCCCTCATCAGTCTATGACAAAATGAAAACATAATTATTAAAAATATTTGCATATTCTGAATGCACTGTATGTGTGCACATGTGTATGCGTGTATACTGGTGCAGTATATCAGTAAATCAGTGATTTTGCTTCCAGGTTTAACTACAACCTTTAATTACTTCAATGACTTGCCTTAACTGCTGCTGTTACTAAGCACGTTGCCAAGCTGCCATTAACCTGCCTGGACGAGTCAAATCTTGTCAGTCATCCCGTTTCCTGTCTCTTTTCCTCTCATGATCAGTTTAAAGATACAGGAACAGCAAAATCCTGCTGAAGAGACATCTGTTATTAGCAGCTGTTATTGTAGCACTGACCATTTTTAATCACTTCTGCCAATCACCTTCCATAACCTCCTCCATCATATACTTTTTACCTTCTCTCCGCTTGTGATACAGTTTGTCAAACACCTCTATCTCCTCCAATCATAACGAGTTGTGTTTGTGACCACAAAAGATTGTTGTCGTCATTACAGGTACAAAATTCCCAGCGCGACACATCCCCAGCCACACACCATCTCTATCTCTCCTGCCGTTTTCCCTCTCCGGAGCCATTCACAGCAGAGGCATCAGCCAATAGCAGCTGATCTTATTGACCTTTTCAAGGTTCAAACAGGCTCCTTCTCTCACTTTGCTTTCTTCAGATTTATTCTCTGAACCTATAGTTCACTGTCTATTTTGTGACTGTTCCCCGCCGGCTTCTCCCCTCCTTTTCAATCACTGCTGTGGATGCTGTAAGTTAGAAACAAAAAACTGCAGTCATTTTTGATGTTACAGGTGCCTGATGTGTCTCCTCCCTCCTCCTCCTGTTGTTTCTCTCTTCCTCTGTATCCTTTTCCCTCACCTTCGTCTTTATATCCTGGCTGTGTGTGGCATTCAGCAATAGTAATGTGTCACTGCAATTTCATACAAGGGAGGTCACGATCTCCATCAGCATAAATTAGGTTTCAGCACTTAGGTTTCAATGGACAGTCTTAGTTTAATGTGATTTGTCTACACATTTTGTCTTTCTGGGCTTTACCTGCCCTCCATTTCACCCTCTCCATCATTATCGATTAGCACCAGGAATAGTGAAACACAGCTGCACAAAATGTTTCAGATTACAATGATGCTCTGCAGCTTCAAAAAAAGTTAGATCTGACCCTGAACTACTGAAGTTACACTGTGTTTAAAGGTTGCTTTAGTCTGAGTTAATCAGCATTTTATTACAAAACGCAAATGTACAATTGAATATTCTTGCATACCTCAGAGACAAAGAAAACATTTTGTAACAAAGTAGAGATGTCTGACCTCTGGTAACCTCATCAGCATCAATGCACTTGCTGATGCTGATGATTTTACATTTCTAATGTTGGGGAGTGCACAGCTGATGACCTCTGAGCCTTATTCATAGTCACGATCACTGTCTTCAAAAAGCCTCCTCTTCTGTATTAAAAAAAAAAACAAAAAAAAAAACACACTTAAGGAAACAACTTCCACACCAATGTGGATCTTGCGTCTGTGATTCAATATACTTGAGAGAAACTTCCTTGACTTTGACGCCATCCTGAAACGCAGAGAGAGACAGCCAAGGCTGGCCTCGAGCAACACAGTAAAGGGAGAAACCGAAAACATGAAATGAAATGAAATATGGGATGATGAGAAAATAATCCCACACACAAAGAGCAGCCTGTTTGAAAAGAAGATAATGGCTTATTTATCACCAAATTCAAGTGTCTCCATTTTTATAAACCGCGAGGAGAAAGCCTCACGCTGCAACTGGGCTGTAGCCATGGAAACCTACTATCTGTACCTTATGGAAAAAGATTATTCCTTCATTCCAGCCTTTAGTTAATTGTGCCATGCAGCCACTGATCACAAAAATCTAGTCTTTACAGTTCATCGTTTCCAAACCAGCACGCTGAGATTCTGCTCTGTTTTTACTTATGACTGATGAAACAAATCACCTTCCTGTGACTAACTGATCATAACTGCCGCAGGGAAACAGTTGGATCACCGTCATGTGAATCCATCTTGAAATAACCACCTGAGAACTCATACCTGTGACACAATGTGCAGTCTTTACAAGAACATGTTTTTTTGACTGTAGCTGCAAAAGGAATTTATATTAGGTTTCTAACAACACACTGAAATGATCCAGCAATATGAGGCTGCTACTATTAATATAATAGTGTTATTTGTCTTGGCAGCTTAACTTTTCATTTTTAACTTTATTTCAAGTTTTTCTTTGAATGTTAATTTATTGGTTAAGGGAAAGTTATTCATTCATTGGCTTCAGAAGTAGGATGTGACAGTGAAGTTTGAGTTCCTCTGATCTAGCAAATGCAGTTATATCTCATTTGAATACACAGTGGATTTTAACTGTAAACTTTTTTTTTTTATTAGTTTAAAGGGTTTTTGGCACAGACTATCAGATCAACAGTCAGCCATTATGCATCAGCTAAATATCACAAGTATGCCTGTGTTAATTAGCATATCAGAGAATATGGAGATAAAACCTATTTAGGTTGTTTGAGTGGATATTTATCTTAATTATAAGCAAAAGGCAAGCTGTGCATTTGTTTATTATTCATTATTACTGTCATCACAAAGCAGTTTGTAACAGAAAGCAGACAAGGTTACACACAATTTTAACAAAAGTATGATATGTAAAACTATGATCATCATCATTTGTATTGAAATACATGTAGCAAGAAGAAAACCATACACCATACACAATAAATGGCATCAATAAATGCAAATAAAGTTGTACATCAAAATAGTTAAAGACAAAAAGAAGAATGGAGCTAGTTTCATTTCCTGCTAAAGGTATATATTGTGTTTTTCTTAGTTTTGTGCCTCCAGGCCTAAAACAAACATTAAGTTTGAAGAGCTTAAGCATTAAATCAAAAGCAGTCTGAAATCTTTGAACAGACGAATCCATTCGCATCTTTACAGACAAGTCAAAGAGCTGTCCCATAAACTCATTATGGGTCAAATGGGATGTGTATTATGCGGTCTCTTATTTCTGTCTTTGCCCTGGCAGCAGCATTTTGAATAACTCGAAGCTCTGCAAGTTCCTGGTTTAGTACTGTCAGCATGACTATAATTAGAAGAGCCTGGGTCGTATGGCAAGAGATCACTTCAGAATAAAGTGTCCTGACCTGAAAAAATGGTACCGCTCTAAGACATGCAGACTACATAGACAATGATGAGCATCTTCTGAATGTCATATGTCCTTTGTTTAATACAATCCAATATGAACGACATCCCACAACGTTTTAGTTAACACTGTCATAGAAGTGTTCATCCAATATTATGTTTTAGCGTGTTTTAAACACACGTGTAGTGGTGTGTGTGAGCCTGCTCTACTTCCCGAGCCTTAGCTGCCCCATCTTATATGTACTGGAGCTAAAATCTTGTTAATCTTAAATGTTGAATTGCTCAGAAACCTCTATGATAGGTGTGTGCACCTAAATAAGCCAGCTATACACTATATTTCTTGATGGTTTTTAAATTAAATGTAGTGGTTTTTCTGGATGCCTTTTGCATCATTTTATGTACATTTTCTGAACTGAAGACTTCTGGGGAAACTTTCTATAATTAGATTTTCTAATTAAGTTTAGTTGCAAATTATGAGTTTGTAATTAAGGACATTCAGGTTTTTAGAGGTTAACAAGGTAGGTGGAAAGTTTTTTTTTGTTTGTTTTTTTTTTGCACTGGAGATGAAAACGCCAGCACTTGTTTTCCCAGAGGTCTCAGAAACTGACAAAGAGTCATAGATAATCACACCAGATGGGAATTTGCATACTGAAGAACAACTCAGAAGGTTTTTAGGAGCACTATGTTCCAGGCATGGGAAATTAAACAGTGGCGAGCACATTCGGTAACAGCAATATCAATGACATCCTCTAAAAGAGGTCAAGGGCACAGTCATTAGGTTTAAAATATTGGTTATTACCTGGCTGAGTAGTATTATTCGTTTATCATAATCCATAATGTTTCAGGAGCCATCCTTAGCATCACAAACAGGATGTGTGGTAAGTGGTTGATTTATATGTACAATGACTGGCCATTGTTGAGTAAAGCTGTGAACTCTTTAAAATTCAAGTGTAACTAACCTATTAATTAAAGAAGCATGAGCTTGCAAATCAAAATGATTTTTATTATAATTAGACAAACTAAATTTTATTATCTAACATGAGATATTATTAAAATAACAAAAGCCTCAGCTGATCATATGTCCATTGATGTCAAGTCTAGGACAACTGCCAGAACAAAAAAAATTTGCAGATAAAATATTCAAATAGTAAGTCTGACTGAGGCATCTTTGTTTTCCAGCAAGTCTAGACTTTAATCAGTATTCGAACTGAGGGAGGGGCGGCTGAAAACACGGTGGATGTAAGGGGGGAAGCTGAGAGAGACAGAGAAAGAGAGAGAGAGAGAGAGACAGAGAGAGAGAGAGAGAGAGAGAGAGAGAGACAGAGAGAGAGAGAGATCCAATCCAATAGCTCCCCAGTGGCCAATTAAAAATGTCAGACATTTTTCTGCTAGAGGAATTCAAAAGGGTAATGCTTGACTGTTTGTGTGTATGAGTCTGTAACATTGTGTGAGGATGTTTGTGTTTCATATAAGCTTTTTTTTTTTGGTAATTTTGCCAGATCTAGACAGACAGAGGGATGGGAGCAAGGGAGAATAAATGTGTGATCTAACTATTGAAGAGCAATAAACACTCTCTCCCCTGCTGTGCTGCCAGGAGGTGCCAAGAAGGTCACAGATTCCTGAATCAGACCATGAATCGTTCTGAGTCTTCACTGCGACAAGATTCAGTTTTCTTCTGCTGTTCTTTTATTATACATAGGAAGCTGTAACATTAAGGTTGGGGAGATATCATCACCCCCTCAAGCTAAGGTGCCTGAATATGGGAGGATATGGATTGTAGCCAGACTGAGCAACATAATGAAATAAATCATTAACAAGTTGAATATAAACGTAAAAAGACTATGGACTGATAGAAGTACATTTTCAAAGTGGTGCTGAACAATGCAATCCTAAGAAGTTAAATTTTGTCTTGCAGACTCAGCACTAGATCTCACAAGTAGAGGAAGTAGGAATACAGGGATAAGGACAGATATTTCTTTAACAAGTCAAAACAAGTCAAAATTCTCATAAGGTGACGGTACTCGTTTTGCTATAGCATAGAGGGTGCAAAAGGTAACACAGGACTCACAAGAGCAGTTTAATAACTCTACGAGCGAGGAACAAGTCATAGACAAGCAAAAGCTAGTATGCAAGTGGCATTTTGAAGACGAAAGGGCATGCAGAGTTTAAACCTTTAACTTTATATTTACACATTATCAAACTGTCCATATTAACAGAATGTGGGCTGGCTGCTCATATAGTAGGCTACTACATACTACTTGCTATAGCTCAATGGTAGGCTACTACTTACTATTCACAAGGGCATTACGCTTAGCAATCCCAGTGTTTGGGATGGTGTGCAAGTTGCAGCCAACAGATATCAAGTACTAACTAATTACACTTATTAAAAACTGCACAGAGCACTGTTCTCTATTCCTTATTATAATTGTATCATTATCAACACTGCAGAGAATTTGTGTCTTTTAGCATTGTAGGATTCAAGGCAGACAAATTTACGTCTCAGTTCAGTCTCACAGGTTTCCAGTAGCAGCTCTTAGCAAAAGACACTGTACTACACACACTGTAGCACTAAACTGGTGGCTGCCTTCCTGAAACTAGTTCATGCAGACACACACACTGACAATCAAACTTGAAAAGACTTAAAACTCTCAAAGCTGTAATTTCCATCCATTTTCTATACCACTTATCCGTACAGGGTCGCGGGGCGGGTGTGTGGGTCGGGGGGGGCAATCATAGCTGACATAGGTTGAGGGCGGACAACTCTGAGCAGTTTGCCAGTTTATCACAGGTCTGAAATATAGAGACATACAGAGACAAACAACCATTCACATTCACGCCTACAGGCAACTCAGAGTCCTTAAGTGCATTAACCTTTTCTTTGGACTGTGGGAGGAAGCTGCAGTACCTGTAGGAAACCCACACAGGCACAGGGAAAGCATGCAAACTCCACAGTGGAAAGCCCCAGGCCCAGCGTTCGAACCTTGAACCTTCATGCTGTGAGGCAACAGTGTTAACCACTGCATCACCGTGCCGCCCAAGCTGTAAATGAACAGCTCTTGCTGACTAAGAGCTGTTTTGTCTCAGACTGTCACATTTACTAAACCATAATTTTCACCTTGACGCCAGAACGCCAGTGTGGCACATTAGAAGATGAACAGTTGCTCCTCCGCCACATGTTACCTTATCACAGGATTCTGATGGACTGACCCCACTCTCGCCACAGCTGTGATGAGGTTCACATTCGTTCAGCTGAACCTGAACATCTCCAACATGACTTGAAACAGTCTGTGAACGGGTGCCAGCACTAAGCCAGTGGTGGTGGTTTGATGTTTGTGCGTCTGTGAAACCATCCGAGTCAGCAGATTTCACACCATATGTAAAATATACTTCTTCTTGATTAATTTAATCACATACTGCTCATTAAAAACCAAAATGACATATTGGTAATGCCTTGTTGGTGGTGTGAGCATGGTGACATCATGACTCATTAAAGGTAACAGAACACAGCAAACAATAAATTAATCTAACGAGCACCAACCCAGCCACTAATTACCTTTCCTTGTTTTTACAATTTATTAGTTTGTAATACTCACTATAAAGTTGAAATACACTTTTGTTAAAATAATCGTGAATGGGGGGTAAAAACAGTTTATGCTAATGGAATCTCTACACAGGAACAAAACAGAGTAGTTAATGTTTTAAAGGTCTGAGGTCTAGAAACATCTCTCCGTTTGACTATTTCAAGTGCATTACCAGCAGGTTTTAGAGCACATCCATTTTCCAGTTGTTGAAATTATGTGTATTGTTTTAGTGAACTTTGAAATTAAAGCATAGTCCAAATAAATAAAGACTAATTAACAATGTTAAATCCTACATTTAATCCTAATGTTTGACTTCTTCTTTCTGCAGTGAAAATAAAACATTGCTCAGAAACTTCATCCCAACACTGTTGCACAAATTCTGACAATGTTTTGCAGCTTGTTTTGCTTTCACCTTCAGTCCAGTTTGTCCCTAACCAGCTCCATGGGGTTTAAGTTTAGACTGTGCTGCTCTTCTATTTGTCTTCCTTACTTGTTAGTTGTTTTTCTCACCTTATATACAACACGACTTCCTGCAGTAGTGTTGTCCTAATAATGGATTAGGCAGTGTGGTTTGTCCCAACACTGTACAGACAGAGTTTGTTCGGCAGCTGCAGAAATTGTTTGAATTAATTTTTAAGGCATCATTTACTTTCGCTGCTGCAGGAAAGCTGGAAGTTATCCAATTATTTAATCCTTATGAAAACGTACATGTTTTGGGCAGTTTAAGCTGGAAAAACAGGGTAAACTAAAACTGATTTAACACCCCATTCTGAAGGTGAATTCAAGCTGCAATACATAAAAACTTTCCTACTTTGTGCAAAGCAGTGATGTCATTTAGCCTCCTCTGTCCACAGCATGGTAAAATACTATCATAAAGTCTAAATTACAATGGTACCACATAGATACGTATACAGCCCATTAGTCATATGCAGTAGATGTGACTTGTGAACCAGTAAGAAATGCCCTGTAAGCACTTTTCCTTGCGTTACATTGTTTTATTATTTGACACGATGCATCACTCTACTATAATTAAAGGGTAGTGGCACTGGGGGGGGGGTTGTTAGCAGAAGAACAGACTTAACCATGCCCCTATATTCCATAACCGCTTGGTCTGTAAGACTGTGGACATTTTTTAGGTGATTAGCTGGTGAAAAGCCTTTTGAAAATTCAAGCTAAAAGCAGGATCTTTTATAGTCAGACAGTTGTCAAACTTTCACTTTGAAACTATGCTTACTTCAAACAGCGAGGGGGAAAAGGCAGAGGAAACAGTCCTGACAAATTACACCACACTGAGCAGTAGACAAAGGATTTCATCATGAAGGGAGAAAGTATTGATTGAAATGAGATAAATTCAGATTGCTTATGTCCTCCCATGACCTTCGTGGCAAAAGAACACATATGCTCAAAGGACAAGCAGTTTTACCCCATTAATATGCAAATATATGCAAACCATCTCGTCCATATGGAGCACCTGTGGAGCACCTTAAAATGAAAGTCCTGCTATGTTCTGTTCCAGAGGTATTGTTTTCATAAGAAGAAACTGTTTCCTCTTAATTGCGCCAATTAGGGTATGAGTTCATGTTGGAGGCTAAATATCTGGTATCAGTTTGAACTTGGTATCTTTAAGTATAAAGGAGTTACAGCAATTACTGGAAATTTACTCATTAATGTGCAAATTTATGCTGAAAAGTGTAAATCTGTTTACTCCACATGGAGTATCTTTGGCCTTAACCCTTTCTTGTGTTCAGAAGAATCACAGACACCCAACATGACATCATAATGTCCCCTGTACCACCTACAATGGTGCTGAGACGTAAAAGTCAGCAGTAACAGGCGGGTATATTTCAAATCCTGCTTGTTTACATAGTTTCCTAGCCGGCAGTCGTCGTCTTCTTCACTGCTTTTGTCTGCACGTTTCTCCAGTTCTTTGAGCTTTGCCGGCACCGATTGTCAAATATCAGAATATTCTGAAACTAGTTGCAGGAATGTGCATCATGTAAACAACGTGTTCCTGCTCTTGCTCAAAATGGGGACCATCTCACAAAAAGCATTCAATTCTACTGGTGGTCAACAACCCTACGAGGCACCTTTAATCCAAAAAGAACTGCTTAGAAATATTCCTGTATTTGAACCAAAATAAAAACAGAATGCAGCTTCGGGGCTAGATTAACACTGTCTGGTAATGGTAATGGGCTCCATTTGTAGAAATTAAAAAACCATTGAAGACATAAAACAATAAGAAAAAAAAAATATCTTGCATCATGTTAAAACAACCCCTTAAAAAGGGTCATCTTTGTTGTCTGACAGCAGCATTCTGCTCTGCAACTTCCAACTTTTGGTACTAAGCAGAGTCCAGCAGCTAACTGGTTAATGCAAGCCCGTGTGCTTTCATTGTAAAACTGCTCCAACCTCTGAATAGTGGCAGTATAAGGCAGAGGAGGTAATGAAACGATATGAAGAGAAGCAGAGAAACGTGACAGTCAGAAAAACATGGAGATCAGTTACAGCCAAATGAATGGAAATCCTATTATTGGTTAAGTCCCTTTTCATGGGACAATAGTGATACATTTTAATCAATCATTATCCTGCATTTGTCCTTTAATTCATTTGTAGCCCTTCCTGCTCCCTCTCAGTGCTTCTTCACTGTCTGATAATGCAGATATACTCTTGACCACCAAGTCATTACTCTCAAGTAAAAGGACATGGCTCCCTCTTTTCAGTTATTAACTTAACTTTTTTTTTTCCTTCTTTTTTTTTTTTTGAATTTATGAGTCGTTACAACCTCTATCTGAACTGGATAGCATTGCATTTGTCCAATCACTGGAAAGAAATGGGTGCACTTAAAGAGCACTCACGATATTTCTTCCCTGACAGTTGAATAAAAGCACCAGTGAAGTGGCCTGGGTTATTTTTGCAAAGCGTTCTACTGCAGGCAACATAAATTAACAGTATATATCATAGAAAAAAAATCCATACTTTCCTCTCCTCCCTTCTCCTGAGTTTTCGAATGGATCCACGCTCACACCCCTCTTTTATGTCTGACAAGTTTCTCACAACTGTTTGTTGCAGCACTGTTCACTTTCACACACTACTGACACTCTCACACATGCATCCTATGCCAAGACACTCCCTCACACACCATCAAACACTCACGTCATATCTTCCATTCTACCTTACATTTAAGCTTTAATTACTCCCTACATCTCTATATCTCCATCTCTTTTCTCACCTCAGTTTTTTCCCTTTGAGCCTCTTATCCAAACCCCTGCTGTCACACACATTCTTTCACACTTGCTCCTGTCTCGCTTTTTAATCTTCCCTCCATGCTGTATTTCTCTCTGTAATATGCATTTAGGTGAGGGCTGTCTCTGTGACCTATATGCACTTTACAACAAGACTGATCGTTTCCATTGCTTTCATACTGGCCTGTTCACAGCTTTCATACTGTCAAGGACGGTTCTGCTACATTGGCAGAAATTATATTTCACAGAGTGTGAAATTTAGATGAAAAACTATATAAAAAATAAATATCTCACAGAGCACAGCGTCTGTCTGTGTAACAGACTGCTGCTCTGCCTCTTTGTGCCAATTCATTTTGAAAGAGCAGCAACCAATGTCAAACTCATTCACGCTGCAATCTGCTGACCAGTACTGGGATTATGATCAGTCATTCAGTCAGGAATATTACAGGGTTCAGCCACAAATCATTGAACTTTTTGTGAGGTGGAACAGAAGTGTAACCTCTTGAAATTCAGAAAAGGCTGCAATCACCAGGCCTCTAGAAATGTCAACCAGTCATTACACCTCCAAAAAGCTGCCCAATCACAGCTTAGTGACTGTGACGAGGCAAAACAGGTTGGATTGGCTGGATTTCTGCATCTTGAAGCATGGTGCCTGGGGCTATAGTAAGAACAATACACAGCATTTCAAGAATTTAAAGGGGTGCACCTGTTTTAATAGACTGTCCAAAACCAAAATCACAATAAAGGTCTAAGGAATAGAATAAACCGAGTTAGCTCCAATGTAAACTGCAGTTAACAGTATGTCTGGGTAACTAGTTTATTTTATATAGTGCTAACTGGGTGTTACAAGGCTAAACAACACATCAACCAACTAAACACATTTGTGAGGTTAAAAAAAAAAAAAAAAAAATTAGTAACATCTCCAGTCATAACGTTAAAAGTCAAAACATACTGATATAGACTCCCTCACTGGTCACTTTATTAGGTAAAGCTGTACAACCTAATGCAGTTTGTTTTATCAGTAAGGTCTTAGTTATCATTGTATTGGAACAGCTATAAAGGTATTTCTAATTTCCTGTTGCCCCAGTTATGAAAATAGAAACACCTCTTATCATAATGTATTTAGTACATCACCACATTTAACTATGATATAATAAAACATAACTGAACACATCTGTCAATGTAAACAAAAACTGATTATAAACCATGTAACGGTGGAATTTATGGAAGGACTGAATTTCTTTAGTCTGCAAAGGCATTGTTAAGTGGAAAATCAATGGACAGTGAGTGTGCAATATATGCAAGTAAGCAGGCCAAGGGGATAAAAAATGTCTCATCCAACTTTTTTCTTTTTATTTACTTTTCTTACTAGCTCTATGCTGAATTACAAGAACATTGCTGTTGGTTTATTTACACATCTCCTACATCATTCACAGCAACCTAAAAGTTTCAGGTATGCAATTATCTTGGGAAAGCTAAGTACACAGATGGCCTGTCTGCATTCGTAAGGTGCTCCTTCATTTTTAGCCACATAGAGAGCATGAACCAACCATTTGTCTCTCTCCCCTCTAATCTCCCTGCTACCCCTTCTAGTGTCTCTGGGCTTTTCCTCTGCTCCCCTCCCTTCCTTTTCTTTCCATTAGTTTTCAGTCCCAAAGAGAGAGAGAGAGACGAGAGGAATACAAAAGGGAAGACCAGGAGGAGAGTCCTTCGTCCTGAGGCCCAGTGCCAGCTGCTACTGCTGCAGAGACTATCCATCCAAACACAGGCCGGCAGGAATGACATTATTTGGAATTCAGCCCTTGATGCAAACGCTGTGGGTACGTCTTCCTCCATAAACCCCTGGGCTGTCTGGATGCCATGTGATGGCCTAGTAGTGATAACGTAAGTAATCCAAGTCTACGCTCTGTAAACAACATTATCATTACAAGCGTGCCCATCTCTTATCTGCCATGTACACAGATGGCAAGAAGTCTGCTCATCTGTCCTCCATGCTTCCACATTAATGTCTACAGTGGAGGTAATAAACACACATATACCGAAAACAACTATCAGATATTTAATGATGTATTACTATGGATTGTAGGCCATATTGTGAGGAAAGAGAAGAGCTCAGACCCACTGAGGACAAATGTGTTAATTCTATAGTAATTGATATGTCATTAACCTATATTAGTGCTTCAGAGTCTGTTGGCCTTTCAAATTTAAAACCTCTGCTTATGCCATACAGCATTACCTCTGGATACAATTATAGCCAGATTAAAGAAAAGAGGAACCCTAAATATCCATGTTTTTAATCCCCCATTTTGAGTCAAGCCCCCAAAAAAAGCATGCAATTCTCATGATTAAACTCAGCTGTGTATTTCTGTTACAGTCATGTCAGGTATATTGTCCCAGGTTTTTCAAACTCCATACCCCTAGTTTCTAACACAGCTGGTCTGTTTTTTTTCCACCTGTTTTTTGTTCCGTCTCTCATACAAACTCATTCTTAAGCTGGGGACAAACCTGGAGACTCGATGAAACCTACTGGAACAACAAAGAATCTTTCACCCAACAACAAATCATTCAGTCCTTGACAGTGAAAAAGCAACGTGAACCTTACAAGTGAGTCAGTTCACCAGACAACGCAATCAGTGACACAACTTGAGACATCCTTGACCCTCGATGACTTAATAATAAAGACATAAACCCAATATCACACAATATAATTTTATCTGTCAACTGACCCAGACACAAACTGACCTGGTCCAACTGAATCCCACTCATATTCTGAATCAGGTCAACAGCCCTAATGTGTGTCTCCTACTTTAGCTAAAGCTGACAACATAATAAAGGATGGAGAGGACCATTGATATTTTTGTGTATGGACAAGTGTCTACTTAACTATATAAACAGTTACTGTAGTAAAATGGAAATGTTATATTTACATTATATTTTTCACACCTTACTGTCCTCAGCCACAATACATTTTGTTTAGCACTATATATTTAATATATATATATATATATATATATATATATATATATAAGTATTTAGCAACACATCTGCTGTATGTCACATTTATCACAATGCATATACACCACAAACATTGAGTTTAAATGTGTCTCGAATGGAGGAAACAATCAAATGGTGCAAATCTGTTTATATATTTATTTTTATAAATTGCATAAACTATAAAATCTCATTTGAAGTAAATTGATACACAGAAAGAAGTAACTTCAGATTAACAGTAGTAATTATTATGAAGGAGCTTTGTGAGCCAGAAGCAGTTTCAGTGAGGGAGAGGATGTATATCAGCATAAACTGTGGAAGCATAGTCAATATTTTGAGATGTACAGCAACAGAACAATGGTATTTTTAAAAGACCCGTCTATATGGAGCCGAGCTTATAAAACCACCTCAGCCCTGACAATAGTGCAGTGATATATACTGAGTCATGTCTGGCATAATCTTGTTATATCATAAGCAGAGCAAAAAACCATTATGTCCCAGAGGGGACAACATTTCAGTTAACAATCGTTTCTAGATAAACAATTAGGAACCCAGGAAGTAATGTTTCATACACAATAGGGGTTTAATATATAAAAGCAATACGTCTCAGTTGGTCCAGTAAAACCAGATAATTGACTATGAGCACTGGTTACTATTGTACAATAAAGTGCTGATTTAATTTGCCTCACACCTTCTGTAATCAACAAACAGCTGCAGAGAGTCATATTGGAGGACTTCATGCATTACTATCAATTATATTTCAATTTGTTTCTGTCTGTGTTACTATGACAAGTCATCCTCACATATGACTCAAATGAGTCAACTCTCACAGTTTTGGTCTCTATTCATATTTGTTCTTTAAAACATTTTACTTTAGAGGAAGGGAAATCTGGGTGAAGCAGCATTGCCAGAATTCAAAACTGGCAAACTCTTATATTGAATGTGTGAATCAGGCCAGGTGGTGGTTTAGGGCAAATGCTTTTTGGGCAAAGTTGATGAACTAGGCCTTGGCCCTACAATTTCTTGAAAAGAGAGCAGGAAGGATCTCTTTCCTCTTCTTTGCTGTCTCCCTTGGGTGCTCTTTCATGCTCCACAGAGAGGTGAGACGGAGAAAAGAGACAAAGGGATGAGAATGTTTCTAGGAGACAGATGAGATGAACTGAACACTTGACAGACAGCAGCCCTGGGAACTGCTCCTGCCTGTGTTTCCATACAACCGAGAGACAAACAGAAAGAGGAAACGCACTTTTTTTTTCTTTTTTTTTTTTTTTTTTTTTTTAAACTTCAGGAACAGAGCCAGCAGCTTATTCTTCATGAGTCGGATTATCACGGAAAAACTGCAGTGGAAGGTATGAAAATCACTGACAAGAGGATTTATGATGAAAATATGTTCATAAGTCATCTGGTCATAAGACCGGATCAGATCCGTCAGTTTCAAGGAATCAGTAATGACTGCAACTGTAGAGCTGATGCCAAAATAGCAACAGCTACGCTTGCTATCAGGAGCTGCAGGATGGGGCATTTTCAAATATGGTCATCGCTGAAGCGAAAGAGTTATGACGGCAGTCTATACATGTGCTCCCAGGTGAGGTCAGACCATTTAAAGAGGGTAACGATAAAGCCCTCAGATGAGTAGTTAACTGATGTGATGGATTATTCTGTCGACCTTCCAGCCACGCATATGAAACAGGGAGGCAGCAGACACACGTGGGCTGACGTAAGTAGATGCCACTACTATGTGTTATATGACATGCGATGTATAATAAAGATTAATTGATGTGCTGATAGAAAGATAACTGCCCACTGCCCCCCACACACAGACACACTACATAGAAAGACATGCAAATAACTGCACTACACAAGCATTAAGTTATATTTCCACAAAGATGTAACATTTCCAAGCAGTTCACATTTTATAGCTGACAGAAACTCTCACATTGAACAGACTGGCCCCAGTCACAATTCATCTCCTAAACTAATGCTAGAATTGCATTCTTTTACAACCATGGCAACATATTGAAAAAACCTGTCTGATATTACATTGTATTACATTACAAAAGGTGCTTTGTAGCAGGTACACAACCGGTAGTTGCTCTTGATTTTGGGGTACTTGGGGGAATTGTGGGTACTGTCACCAGAAGTGATTTAAACAGCTACCTGCAGACAGTCATCATGACGACAAGTGACATTTTTCTTTTTCTATGATGCCACATCAGCTGCTTAAACTCTGCAAAGATATGGTCCAAGGGAGACGGAGAATTGCACGACACATCAGTGAAAAAGGTGCCATCAGGAAGTTGTGCCTCTGAAAAGCCCAAAAGAGTTCTTTATTATCCAAGACTAACATGACAAGATTAATTAAAGTTACAATAATTAAGATTTTAATTATAATCTTGGCATTTTGTTTGTAATTTCAATGTATAGCTGTTTTTATTGCTACTATAAGAGACTGCCATTATGCATTGGATTAAAATGACCTACAGACACACAGGGGATTCACAGGAAATGGTGCATGTATGTAGTCCAGAGGTACTGCTAAAATATTATCTAACAATGTTAAAAAGTGACAATGAAACAAAATAGACCATAGTTTATTTGGCTGCACTAGAAACTGACAAGAACTGCTCCTCCTCTGCTGCAGCTGCCGCCATCAATAATAATAGTTGTTGCCAAATTAATTTTTCTGCTTTTATTGATGGCAAAAGATTTAGAGATTGAGAGAAAACGCAAAGGGCAAAGCCAGGTGTTTCTGCAGTAAGGACACACTTAACCAGGTGATCAGTGTGCCCCCAAGGATTATATTTTTGTCTATATCAGGACAAAGCATGCTAAGTTCTATATAAAGATACAGACTTTCCTTTGCAGCTGCCAATCTGAAAATACAATAGCAGTGGGATAACATAAAAAAATAATATAGATTCTGTCAGATTGAACGACAAATTGGTGGCAATAACTACACATCACATTTAGATTGAGTGGTATGGCAAAGAATACAGAAATGCACCTGCACGAGGACAGAGTCGATATTGCGGCAACCTCACACTGTACATTTTGGATGCATCTGTCCAAATGGTTCTGCTCACACAAGCCATCACACACCTGCCAGATCACACATGTTAATCCATTAACAAATCCAACATTTTGTGTGTCCATTACCATCCATGGACATGTGGTTCTCAGTTAGAAGCAAGTACATCTGTTACAAGCCTATCCATCTCTATCTCGTTTGTCTCTCACCAAAGCAAAGCTTTCAACACAAAACATCAGTTTGACACCTCAATGCTGTGCATCTGCTTATTTGTTCTGTGAATGTTGTTTGTGAGTGTATTGTGCAATTAAGCTAGTTCCCATTGTGAGTGATGCATGTGGAGAGAGGCAGACTGAGAGAAGGAGTAATCTTTTGGAGGCTGCATCAATAGGATGACCTGTATGTTAACCCAGTTTGAAATCCCACTGGACCAAAAATGACAGGGACTGTGTCATCAAAAAAGAGGAAAGGTGGAGACACGAGAAGAGAAGAGAAGAGAAGAGAAGAGAAGAGAAGAGAAGAGAAGAGAAGAGAAGAGAAGAGAAGAAGCGCTAACCTAGTTAGATTTGAGTGGCTCTATTAAAACTCTGTCTGCTCCCTAGGTATCAGATTAACCTAGTTGAGGCTTTTCCTGATGCGTTAATTAGACAATATTGGAAATGGCTTCTCAGTTCCTCCACTGTACATTTCTAACGATAAGATGAACATCAACAGCTCCACCATCAGAACTGGGCATGTGATCGGGATGGTGATCTATAATTAGGTTTGAACTCTCTGCAGAGCAAACTACTGGGAAATTTAATCTGATATTTGGATATTGATTGCCTCGAGCAGGAAATGCTGGAATGGCCATTGAGTTTAGCTGAGTTTTTCAATGCTGTTTGGTCTGGGTGCACGGCTGAAAACTAACTTAATTTTAATAGCATGTAATTGTCCTTTCAGTCCTCTTCATTTCTTTACACTTTCATAACATCAGAGTAACCATTTCAGTTGGTACTGCTGGTTTGCATTAAAAAGGCGCAGAAAAGACTGAGGATGCGAGAGCAGGCAATCAAGAAAACTACTTAGTAGAGTTCAATTACACAATACTTCCCAAATTGACTAAACTATAAAGGTCTGGTTATGCCAGCACTTAAAACGTTTTGTAGCGAAATCAAGTAATTTCATTTGAATCGCCACAATCAGTGGAGTTGCTTCTGTTGAACTTTAACACACAAAGCTAAACCTAATCTCCACTGTGAGTGTCAACTGATCCACAAAAGAGGAGAGGTTTACAATCAGCTACAGGACAAGGATTTATAACATACAAATAATCTTTTAAATTGTGTGAACTTACTTTCCCCATTAGCAACTGACCTTATGAATTAGTTACTAAGAGTTGGCTGAGAGTTCATCCATTAGCTCTTCAGCTACACCCTTGAAATGATGTACAGTCCTGACAACAAAGGACAGACTAAATGAAATTAAAAAAAAAAAAAAGGTTGGTGGCTAACATGTACCCAGCTGGCTAATGTGTCAGCAGTTAACTAACCAGTTAAGTCAAGTCACTCTTTCAACAAGCTTTTAGAACCAAATATTTCCAAAAGACATGCAGATGATTGACAAAATCAAATTGAGCAATGTGACACACAGATAATTGGACTGGAGGGGAGAAGAATAATACCACTTATTTGTCCATTGAACATATGGGTACAGCTAAGCTAAGCATAAAGACAGAGCAGGGGGAAACATCTAGACTGGTCCTGTCCAAAAGCACTATATATATATATATATATATATATATAACAAAATGCAAATAAGTCATCTTTATAGCTAGTACCAAGTAGGCCTTTTTTAACTTCCAACAAACATCCATTTACCCGTTTTCAGCCTTTCTGGGTGGACGGATGGATTCATGGATGGATGGATCTCCAGCTTCATTCTGAATAGATGAGCGTATTGATCTTCTCATCTAACTCTAAGAAAGGGAAAAAGTACATTTCCTTTACTTGCTAGAAAAGTCTCCTTTAACTTATCAGTCTGTATAGGTATACATTTGAAGAAACAATACACGATCATTCAGTTCAAATTTGTGTTGATTTGATTTAAATGTGTTTTCCCTCTAAGCACAAAGTGGTATTCCCATGTTGTCCATCGATGACTGTGTCTACTGTTATTAGCTGTAACAGTAGCCATTGATTAGCAAACAGTCCAAATAAATGGACTGATATTACCTGTGTTCTCATCTGGCGGTTATGTGATTTCTATTGGAGAAATAATTAGAGATAAATAACAAAACAAGATAACCATCAATGACGTGGCAAACAATGGAGATTAATACCAATAAAAGTCAAACAAATGATTCCCAGCTACATCAGTAACAGTACAGTATCGAGCACAGGGTTTTCTTTGGTTTTACACTAAATGGTTTTTAGCGTTGATTCAAATACCTGTGAGAGTAAAGAGCTTAAACGTGTGCAAGAAAGTTAAGTAGTTTACAGTGATAGGATTGACTCTGGACCTGTATGTGTGTGTGATAGAGACTAAAATACAGTTACTTTAAGTAGTTTAAAATTATAGGATAATGTATGTGTTTGCCCTTGTGTGTGTGTGTGTGTGTGTGTGTGTGTGTGTGTGTGTGTGTGTGTGTGTGTCATGGATGGAGAGATTTGCTGCAGGGGTTTGCATTATAACCCCTCCCTCCCCTACCCCTCTCTCTCTCTCTCTCTCTCTCTCTCTAAAAAAGAAAAAACTCTGGTACTCTTTCATAAAAGGCCCATAAACTTAACTTCACTGAAAGCCTTTTACCTCAAGGTAGTCTTTAAACTGGATGCACATCATACAATTTCTTCAGCTCATTAAGCACTGAATTTGCTGTCACTGCCAGATTTTACACACATTTTGCCCCAAGAGAGCTTCCATGAATAAGTTTTGAAGTTAAAAATCTGATGCCTAACAGGGACTTAGCTACTTGCTTTTGGATGACCAGCTACAGAATTTCACCAAAGAACTTCATGGGACCAAAGCACAACGCAAATATTATTGAAATCACAATGTTGCCAAGTGAAACATTGAAATAACAGAAGCTGCAGTTTTTGAAAAATCTCATAAATCATCATCATAATCTTTTTGTTGTTTTAGGGGAAATTAGATGCAATAATTACCATTCCCATTGAAATTGTGACAACAATACATTTTGCAATAATTGCAATATGAATCTTTTTTGCTTTGGTTCAGCCCTATTTGGGGAATAAAATCAACAGCTGACACTGGCACATTTTGGTAGCAACTGGTTGGTTTAGATTGCCTAACAGCCTTGTTCTGCCAGAATTTAGTTTAGCAAGTCATGAAATTAAAGCTACCACAATTACAAAATAACCACTTAAACAATACAGCAGATTAACAGTGGCACCAACACAGTTTGAAGTGGAATCACTCTGCGACCACATCATTTTAAAAAACACTGTCCTGTAAATGTGTAAATTTGTGTTCAGAAGCTCAACACATTTTTTCTGTAGTCAACACATTAGCAGTTATTTTGCTGTCTGCTGACTCTGTTGGCATTGCTGTGCCTGGCTGGTCACAGACCCTGAGACGACTCTCGGCCTTTAACAGAAGGGATTTACATTTCAAATCTGTTCTCGGTATTCTCAGAATATAGCAGGAGTATAATGAGGCGAGCGTGTGTGTGTGTGTGTATGTACACACGTGGTTTAAAGGTAAGAATCCTATTAGCAACCTCAGGATGCATACATACACTCACCAGCCACTTTATTAGGTACACTTGTTCAACTGCTCCTTAATGGAAACATCTAATCAGCATTACAAGGCAGCAATTCAATGCATTTAGACATGTGGACACGGCCAAGTTTGAACTTCTGCTGAAGTTCAGAATGGGGAAGAAAGGTGACTTTGAACGTGGCATGGTTGTTGTTGCCAGACCGGCTGGTCTGAGTATTTTCAGAAACTGCTGATCTGGGTTTACAGAGATTGGACCGAAAAAGAGAAAATATCCAGTGAGCGGGAGTCCTCTGGGTGAAAATGCCTTTTTGATGCCAGAGGTCAGGAGAGAGTGGCAACACTGGCTCAAGCTCATAGACTGGCAGTAACTCAAACAACCACTCATTACAACCACAGTCAACTACACTCCTGTCAACTAAGAACAGGAAACTGAGGCTACAATTCACACAGGCTCAACAAAATTGGACAACAGAAGATTGGAAAAACGTTGCCTGGTTTGATGAGTTTCAATTTCTGCTGCAACTACCTTAATACTTCTGCTAAGTATTAAGGTAGTTCTGAAAGCAAAAGCGGATCCAACTCAACTAACAGTGTACCTAATAAAGAAATATAGAGAGATAATCAAGTTCTAAAGTCAGAGTATGATTCTGTAGCAGGGTTTGCTCTGAAAGAAAAGATTTTTGCCTTAAACGTTAGGACAGTTTTGAACAGAACTATTTTGCAGTGAAGTTGTTCAGGCAGTCAAAAAGATCATACAACATGTGCAAAGAGTTTTTGTCTTGGACATTTCGCAATTTGACACGCCCAAGGTCATTGCTGCTTTGTAGTGTTTTATAGAGACACATTTATGCGCAGGCCGCTTCAAATTTTATTGCCAGTGATATATGAAGTGCAGCCACAGTTGTCCTATTGTCCAGTTTTTGTTTTTTTTCACATTACTTTTGAAGTGTTTTAGAGTAATGATTTGGCTTGAAATAGGTATTTAAAATGCAAAAGTTGATTATATATGTTATATTTTGGGGTGTTAAATATATTCTATATTTCTTAATTTTTTTGTGTTTGTGCGATCTCATGCTCAGGAACAGGAATCTCTGTAAGGGCCAAACTTTTAATGTGTTTGTGGTTGAAAGTGTATAAAACTTAAAATGTTAAATATTTAACATAACGAATTGAGAATGTGTGTACTTGGCACATCAGTTGTTTACATCTTGGATTTTTTTTTTTCCATCTGTGTGCAGCTATTCTGCTGATTTATACAACTCTGAGCTTGTGTACCACAGCTGCAGTTAATGCTTGGAAAGAATTAAAGTTTGATGTACAGAAGTGAACATCTTGTTTACTGGTCGCTATTATGTAGCTGTAAAATGTGTGTAACTAACCAAAGTGCTGCCATTTTTCCATTCTTTCCAGCTTTACTAATGAGATTGTTAAAAAGAGAAAGGAGGAAGAGAAGTTAGGTGTTTATAAAGTAATCTACAGCCAACATATATAGGTGGGATAATGTTCCCACTGGAAGCAGAGGAAAGGGCAGATTTTGAGCTGTTTAAACCCCAAACAAAAGGTAGAAGAAGAGATACTGTCTGACAAATTAATGGGTCTGCTCTCATATATGACAATTGGATCCAGAAACCAAATACTGCCTCAACTAGGGCAGTGTTAAGCAAGCCTACACCAAAATACAATGTCAATACAAGCATAAAATTAGAATAAAGGGGGGGTTTAGGTGCTAAACTGGCCATGATTACAAAGCCATGCCTGCTTTGTTGAGGCAGCATTTAAGCCTCTTTTAAAGCCAGGAAAAATCCAGAATGGGAATTTTGGTGTTGTGCTTAATGCACTGGATTCACATAGCATGTGGCAACTCATGCATTCATTACCACAGAGCCTATTCAGTAAGATCTAGTTAAATAAAACGGTCTAAAAGCTGGGTCCCAAAAGTGAACTTCTATATAACAAGTTTTTTTTTTAACCTGTGGGACTTGCGACACGTAACAAACCACAATAAAATACTTAAGTATTAGGATATTGAGGGTTGTTGTCCATGATTTTAGTTGGGTGGCAGTCTATTTTTAACAGTTACATGATTAAACCAGGAGGTCGGGTTGAAGGTTATGACACTTCTCTAAATGGATTGCTAAGCTAGTGTCAGGATGTCCTTGGTCCTTGTTTACATTTAAGCCTCTGGCTTTTTCTAAAATAAAATAAAGTGTTGCTATGTTCTTCTAACAATGTGTGCACATGGGAAGAGGGACTGGTGGACATGAGGGAGGAGGTTTGAGTTTTCATCATTTGACATGGTACACTGCTGCGTTTCTTTTTTCCTCTTCATTTAGGAAGAATTGACATATTTCTGTCAGGATTTTACTCAATTTGAATACAATCTGATGACCTCTGGTGGTTTTGTTTAGATATTCTCAAACAATTCAGCTCAAAGCCCATGAACAATAACGACTAATAACTACTTCATCAGCACCTAATCCACTGAGGTTTGTTTATCACTAGGTTATTTGCATATAAAGATATGATATAGTTAATTAGAAAAACATTAGTATTGGTATGTTCTAGCCTTACACTACGTGGCAATACATTCATTTGGTGAAAATAATTTTTTTTTAGTTCCATGTTGGGTATCAGTCTAACTTCCATGTATGCCAAAGTCATGTGTATTGTGCAGAAGCCCTTTCCACCAGTACCTGTCTGTCTCCACCATCTGGTTTAGCACAGGCAGGTTAGATGGTCAGCTGTAGATAGTTTCCCACTTCTCTACCAAATCAGATTAATCTTATTAAACCACCTAAACTGCATCCATTAGGAAAACCGCTGACATTAAAATGTCCATGTCCAATGCAACAAACAATCAAAATGAAGAGAAAATTCCCCTCTTTCCCTGAGCTTCACCTCTTTCCCTCTGTCCTTCCCCGACTGCTGTTGTCTCTTAGCAACGCCAGCAGGCAAATCGATGGAGGGGAAAAGAGAGAGACACAGAGATGAATGAGGGGTGAGAGGACAAAGGGGAAGGAAGAAGAGCAGATGTGTTCCAAGTGTGTAAAGAAATAGAGAGAACGGGGAGGCGGGGCTGAAGTGATTATGTAGGGAGGGAGAAGAAGGAGATAAGGTGACTGAAAGAATGGGGAAGGAGGAGAGGGAAGAAGAGGAAGACAGGAATCAACAATGGGAAAGAAACTAGGCCAAAGAGGTGTCTTAATGTTTACCAAGCATTTCGAAATCAAAGTGTCAAAACAATGAAGTTGACCACATTTTGTGGGACATAGCAGCGCATATTGTCTCCAAATTTCCTAAGCAGGTACTTCATTACAAGTTTGGTTACACAATAAGCAGAAACTCCAATTGCTCTGAGAGCTCCCTGAACAAGATCTGACTTCAAAGCAGTTGCTCCATGTGATGACTTGAAAAGAAAAAAACATGGGAGATTAAATGTGGGACTAAATTAAGACCTGAGTGAGGCACTTGCTCGATGTGCGCACACTTTGTCCAAGTGCACGCACTTTGCCAACAGCTGGGAAGGTGCAGACATTGTCAGGCAGGTGAAGGACTACAGCGGGATCCCCCAGTCGGGCAGAGGGAGATGTAAAGAGCCGATGGCCTCCGACACCAGCCTCAACAGACACTGGAGGAGGAGAGTGATGCCTCTTCATCATTACCGCCTCAACGGCACCGTTTAACCGAGCCGTGCAGCCCACAAGCCACGGATCTTTTGGCTGCAGGAACAAGATGCGGTTTTCAAAAGGCTCACCTTTGCTGCGCCGGCTGTGTCTCTGGGTGAAATCCGAAATCAGCGTCGGCTCCAAACAACCGGTCCTTCTCAGACTCGCTGGCTGCAGCTGCTTATTTCGGGCATCTAGCGGTTCTCGTCTCTCATGGCATGCAGTCACGTTGCCTGAATCTAAATGTGTGTGTGTGTGTGTGTGTGTGTGTTTGTTCTCCTCCACTCTTTCTGGATGCAAAACCGACCGAGCGACTAAATTTGAATGGAGACCCCCCCCCCCCCCC
>CM076652.1:6663520-6726724 GCA_038496675.1 Rachycentron canadum
TTTTTTTTTTTTTTTTGGCTCTGTAAATGTTCAAATGTTTATTAAAAAAAAAAAGAAAAGTCGTTCCCTCATCACTGATATCCAACAAATATCACTTTTCAGGGATTCAGCATCAACAAAAATGAAGTTCAATTAACATATTTGTCACATTTGTGATGAGTTTGAACAAACAAAAACACAACAAGGACCGACATTGCAGTTGTATTTATTTCTTTTACCTTTCACGTGAGGGACCTTTTGAAACATCTAATAGTCAACTCAAACCCTTCTCGATGCAGACGGGTCGTGACAGGACGTTAGTTTGCGGGCCGCTGTGCTGCGGCCATCAGGCGCTTGTGCTCGGTATTTAAAGCAGAGTTGGCGGGTTTTCTGCCCAATCACCGCACGAGGGCAGTGAATAAACGGTGGAGAGCTGCTCTGCTCTTTGATGCTGACGGACTTCCGCAAATGTCACAGGTGTTTGCAGGCGTTTGCTTGCCCACTTTTCTTATACCATAAATTATTTCTATGACTGAGGCGAAGACTCGGTCGAGTCTGGGCGCTTTGTGTCATGCACAAACAGGTAAGAATAAACATAAGGCCCCAAAAACAAAAAACACTTGAATTAATATTCAAAGCTTAAAAACTGCAGCCAAAGAAAAAAAAAACAAAAAAAAAAAACTACAGCGTAGGATAAAGTGCATGAAAAGACCAACAGCAGTTACTAATAATCACAACATTCATACACTTTATTCATGTGAAAGCAAGTTTGACTACATGAGGCCTGATGTCATGTTATTCTTGTACTGGAGGACAGTTAAATCTGTATTTTCTGACACAAGGGGCTCAGGCTGTTGAGTTTTCCCATTGAGATGTGAATAAAATGCCCTTGAAATGATTTAGTTGAGAAATGCAGGACTGCGTCACTCTTAAAATTGAACCCCCCCACACACACACATTAAGAGTTATTGAGAGGAAAAGATGAACTAATACAGCAGAAAAAGAGACTAAAAACATCAGAGACTTATGTTTTTATCAGTCAGGCTTCTAAAGTTATGTGGCTGAAATGACTCAGATCCACTGGGGGAAATGAGTTACCCCACTAACACCATAGACTCCAGTAGCTGTGTCTTATATACACCAAACATGTTTCAGCTAGATTTTAAAATTGATCGAAATTTGAAGCTTTAAAACTCTTGTTTCAGTGTAAGAAATTACAAACAATTTATGGTCTCACAGGACCAGAGCCCCATTTATTGATATAGGTTATTGCATATTTTCAGGTGGTTCTCTCGGTTTCTAATGTTCACACATTGAACAAACTGTTTTGGGACACAGGAGTAAGAAACATGAAGAAATTCTTCAAACGTGTTGGATCCTCCTTTAAATGCACAATCCATGAATATAGAGAGTCCCATCTATAAACCCAAAAATATATAAATGTCAAAGTCAGTAGAGAAGCCAATACTTTAAAATGAACAATATGTCCTTTAGGATCACACTGGACTAATTATGATCAAAGCAAGCGAAGCAGTCAACAGGTTTGCTTGCGGTCAGTCAGGTGTGAGTGGTTATGTTTCTATAAATTCAATAAGCATACATATAGGTCATTGTGTTATCTTGAATAAAGCAACAGTTGTAAATCAAAATCAGTACATTAATACATTATGACTATCTGAGAGAGATTAGTTGTACAACTTGACAACAAAATAAACTACTCACTCAGCTCAGGAACAAATAAATAATGGAGGGAACCAGCTCAACTCAAGGGCAAACAGAATGAGCTCAGGACACACAACAACTCAACTCAACACTCAAGGCACCTGTGTGAGCTGACCATTCAACACACCTGTGGTCCTGCTGCTCTTCAGTCCAGCAATCACGCGACCCCACTTCCCACAGGATGCATTATTTCAGTAAAAATTAAAAAGAAAATGCAGTAATCTGATTTTCATGTTACATACTCATGTGGGTATTCTTTGGCCAAAAATTTAAATAAAAATTGAAAAGCTTTTTGATATTTCATCTTCAAAGACTTCACCTGCTCTACAGTGACAATTCAAATACAATAACCCAGCAGTGCCCTCGGCCCATTCATTTCCAATTATGTCACTATGCTCTTTTAGGGTCAAAATGAAAATGCAATCTGTGAGTCACATCCAGGCAGGTCATCAGTGAGGGTGTCACTTCTTGCCATTTTATCTGTCCAAGGCAGTGGTAGTGGTCTGTGTACAAAACTGTATTTTATATCAGTACAACTGAATGGAAATCACTAGATGGAAGATTTAAAGAATTTGAAATATCTAATATAGCTCTTCTTGTTTAGTTTAGCTTTAGAAGAAATTATACTGTAATGGAAGTTGAAGATTTAGGGGAAGGTTTGATAAGATGCTGACATTATACTTGAAACATCTTTTACCTGATCATGTACATGTGCAGGTGTGCGCTCCCATTCATTGATGCTGCATTCATGACATTACAACCAATATAGAGGATTATGTAAAACCATTTTTAGAAACAAAATGAAGCTCTGCATTGATCTAAAACTGCAGATTATGTTTACTGCCCCCCCCCATGCCTCAGAATTATTCATCTCATGCCCTCCTTTTTCATCCTGCTTTTTCCTCCTTGATGGATCCAGTCAGTCACTATGTATAGGTTCAAATATTTGAACTCACCCCAAGTTTAAGTTATGCAGGCCAAACAGGCAAGCAGGTGCAGGGTCCAGGTGTTTCTGCAGAGCGACTATAAACGAACCAGCTAATACCTTTTGCAGAGTCAGAAATAGGTCATGATTGGCATTGATCATCTATGAGAGCAGCATTATTTAACCACATCTGGCCTATATCTATTATAATTAACACCAAGTGCTGTGGACTGGTAGTGCATTTGACTTATATTACTTCAGATCAAGGGCTGTTGTAATGCAGACAAACTGTTCTTTGATGTTCAGAATTGGTCTTTTGTACACAGAAAGATAGATTAACATAAGATTTTAATTATTCACATTGGAGTGGTGCTGGGGCTTTGTCTTTTTTTTAATTGTTAACCTGAAAATTAAAATTCTATCATTAGATTTCAGTTTTGAGGCACAATTACATTCATGATTCATATTAACCTATGCACCCATTACTGAATGGACATGAATTGAAAGACACAGAGCATTGTGGTAACCATAGTAACACAGGAGGAGAAGCAGCAAGGAAATAAATTTATTTTCTATATTTATGAATTTTATATATATATATACATACCATATATACCTTTTTCTCAGTCTCTTTATTGGTGTTATTAAATGTGTATGCAGTATTAAAAAAAAGGGGAAAAAATCTGAAAAAAAAAACTGCTTCTATAGGCTATTGTGGCAAATATTTAGTGTGACCTCCCCTTACACATATACCAGGAGACTGGCTCTTAAACCTGAATGGAATGGAACCGTAATTAATGTCATCAATACCACCTGCATATCTTGTGCAAACCTGGTGTAATGGACCTTTGTCACAGCATCATTTTGACATGAAATGGACAAATACAGACGTTAGTAACATTAATTGAGTTAGTGACATCAATTAGGACTCTATTCCATTTAGGTTTAAGAGCCAGGTTCCAGCTATTGCTCAAGTGTAAGGGGAGGTCACACTGAATAATTGCCACTTTAGCCCATAGAAGCAGTTTTTTCTTTTATTTAATACTGGATACACATTTCCTGTATTTTCTGGTTGTATTCTAATTAAGACAGTGAGAAATAACTACTTATGGCCATGAAAGCATTACTAAAGCAACAATTATAAGGGTGGCCTAAGACTGGCCTAAGAAACAGTGACGTTTTCAGCCATGAATTTGATTTTCAGTCCCTTACACTGGAGATTTTTTCCCCTAATGTTTGTGCCTCACATCTCAGTAAATACACATAAGATACTAGCATACTCTGACATGAACTAATGCGGTTTTGAAAACCACGCGGCAAAACGATTTGACCGGATGTGAACTTGCTGCTGTTTGTATCTTTCGCGCCTGATGCGCTTCGTGGGAAAAAAAAAAAAAAAATCACCTAAAAATGTAAATAGTCTAGAGAATTACTCGTCAAGACAACAATGAGAATAGATTTACTTGAAATGTTAATAAATAAATAAATAAATAAATAAATAAATACATACAGGTCAATCGATTAATCTCGAGGTCTATGTTGACATCTGCTGGACATTGTCGCTACTGCAGCATGCGCACAATTTCGATCAGGCACTGCGTAGGCCGCCTCTTATGACGTCGTTTAGGTTGACGAAGGACCCCGAACGGCGGCTCGTCGTTGGCTTCCCGGAGTTGCAGAAAAGTATATGTGTAAATGGAAGTTTATCCGCCTGAAATCTGAATCATCTTATTTAAAAAGCCGGTAAATATTTTATTCTACAAATCTTTAGCTTGTCCTTGATTAAACGGACACTGTATGAGTGTGAAGAGTGAACGGAGCAGCCTCTTAATAAGCAAGAAAACAGAGGATGCGTCAGGGAAGAAAAGTGGCGCTTTGTATGAATGGGCTCCCATTAGCCCGCTGAAATACAAGTTTACATACAAGCTGTTTGGGCTAAAAGAAAAAAAAACCAAAACGTGTGCACAGTTTTATCCCAGCAATATTTTTAGGCGAAAAGAATAAGTGACGATATTCTACTCGGGTTTATGACCTAAGGGTTAACTTAGCAAATAAAAATCAATGCTGAAAGTTGGTTTACCTCTTGCTAAGCTAACGTGTAGTAACGTCAACTAGCTAACGTTAGCGGTATCTTGCAACTGCTGGCATGTAAACAATAATGTTTTCGTGTTCCAGGAATGATTTTAACCCTCTAGTGAGTTGAATTTATTAGTTTGAAAAGCAGTTGTTTATTCCACAGCATTACTTTCTATTCTGCTCAGTTTGATTATCCCTCCTTTACCTGAGCATAACCACATTTCACACTTTCTTTGATTAAAAAAAGTATATGTTTTACATTTGTCCATGCGCTAATGGTCTCCTTTTCCTTCACTACAGTTCTGAGCCAGGCTCTGTTTGCTGCCCTTGAAAAGTCTTGAGGGGAAGCCACTGAAAGGGAGCCATGTTTCTGTACAACCTAACCCTGCAGCGGGCCACTGGCATCACCCATGCCATCCATGGAAACTTCTCAGGTCAGCTAACCTAGGGTGCTGTTATCTGGTTTTTCTTGTTTAGTTTGACTTTTCAATCTGTTCAGTAAACCTGTCTGTTGATGAGTTTATGTTCACATTTGCTGATGAACTTATTGGAGTATTCTTTTGTTGGTTGAGATGCTTTTGATTGACCAATTATATTTCAGGTTTGTGCTTCATTTTTATGAAATATGTTTTTGAGCTAATGCAGTTTGGAGAATGACTTCATGTCATTATGAGTGTCATTACTAAAACATACATACATGCTCCCTGAATAGAAAGCTGAATTTCATCAAAAATCCTTTTAGAGTAATCCCTGGCTTTTTGACTATAATACATCACTGTTCAACACACAAAATATGCTGAAGGCTGACATTAGTTATTTGTTTGTTTTTTTTTTTTTTATGTAGGAACCAAGATGCAGGAGATTGTTGTTTCCAGGGGAAAGATCTTAGAATTATTGCGACCAGATGCCAACACAGGAAAAGTGCACACTCTGCTGACAGTGGAGGTGTTTGGCATCATAAGGTCCCTGATGGCATTCAGACTTACTGGAGGAACTAAAGGTATGGTTACGTACATGCATGTGTTTACAAACATGGATTATATAATTAAAAGCAACCCTCAAAAATGTGTTTCCCCCTAGATTTACTTTAATGACATAAACAAATATTTTATGTTAATGTTTAGCATCTCTTATTTTAGGGTTAAGTTTTCTCTTTGCTTCACTTGGATAAAATTATGAGATGAGCTTCACCGTGATTTTGTGACTTCACAAAAATGATTGCTAAACTGCTGAATTGAAAGGGAAAAGTATCTTTTTGTTTCACAAACCATCTTTGTATGTTGTGTATTTGCATTTGTATTTATAGATTACATAGTTGTGGGCAGTGACAGTGGTCGTATTGTCATCCTGGAATATCATCCATCGAAAAACATGTTTGAGAAGATCCACCAGGAAACATTTGGAAAGAGTGGCTGTCGACGCATTGTTCCTGGACAGTTCCTGGCTGTTGACCCAAAAGGCAGAGCTGTGATGATAGGTATGAAATATCAATATTAAAGACTGTTCTTGACAGGTTGACACATTACCTGTGGGTGGCACAGTGTGTGGTTGATGTGCATGCAGAGACTCATGCAGTTTAGAGGGAGAAAGTGTAACACAGGTTATTCTCTGTAACTGGAATTTACATATGTCCCATAAATGCCTCATACCGGCTATTGGTAAAATAGCTACATAGCTGCACGCAGAGAAGCCCTCAGTTAGTGCAGTTGTATAACTTAAAACAAGTTTGTATAAAAAGACTGAAATAAAGCATTCAATCATAAAATTTACTGCAGATGAAGCACAGTGATTTAATCCACTTGAATGTGTCTAAATCGACCTGAGCAGGCTTCCCAAGTAGAGCCTGTATTTGGGAAATATTGAAAGAGTTTGCATATTTGCATGTAGTTGACCCAGATGAGAAAAACTTTGACAGATAGAGCACAGCTATTTGTAGTGTTTGCAAACCCTAACAGCAAATGCCCTTCTATGTCAGAAGGTCGGTGATGTAAGATGGGTCAAGGCCACAAAGGCCACTTTTAGGAACAAAATAACCACTAGTCTAAACCTCATTACTCTGGTTAGTTGGCTAAACAATTAAACTTTGCTCCCCTCTCTAGTTGGCACGATTAAAATCTAGTTGGTAGAACTAATTATTAATATTTTTCAGGCATCATTTACAACATCCAGGCATTGGATGCCTGGGTGTTGGGTTGAGGTCTCATGGGGCAGGTAACATCTTATAAAACCAGTGCGTTATCGTAATATATTGGTATCGCAATTTTTTATTTAGAAAAAATTCAAAAATCAAAAGTACATTGACCAGAGCAAGATGTAACTACATTCAGCACAGGCATGTGGACTCAAAGCTGAGATTAGAAGAAGAAAGCTGCCAGTTCTAGCACTGCTAATCAGGAACACTTAGCAAACCAATATGACATTGTTTAGACTTGGACTGAAAAGGTAACACAGCAATTTTGACTATTTTGAGTGTTTTCTTACTATTCAGACTAGTGGACTTGTTTAAATTTAAACCTGTTTAATTAACCTCCAATTGGCTAATTATCATTAGGAACATCCCTACTTTTGACAGCTCATCATGTAGAGATGTAGTACACACATAGATTAAACTTGACCAATTACATATCCTATGGGATTAGATTGCTTCCAAGAATTTCTGAGAACAATGGTGCAATTTTCAAAAGAGCATTATATTACTATCATTTATTTTGTCCCCTGTCTAGGAGCAATCGAGAAACAGAAGCTGGTTTACATTCTGAACAGAGATGCAGCTGCGAGACTGACCATCTCATCTCCACTTGAAGCCCATAAAGCAAACACACTGGTGTATCATGTAGTTGGAGTTGATGTTGGCTTTGAAAATCCCATGTTTGCCTGCTTAGAAATGGACTATGAGGTGAGTTCATGTAAAACGGAAGATTATGATTTCAGGAAATGTATAAAATTACAGAATTATTACACACAGCACACTGCTGTAGATGTGATGAGTTTGTCATGTCTCTTCTCTGACTTTATCACTGGAGAAAGATTTAACACCTCTGATCTCAGCACATTTTTAATTGGCTTAATTTTCTTTCTAAGAAAAAAATTTAATGAGTAAAAGGATCAATTTTGATGCCATCCCCACAATGTTTCATACTATTATTAAGCCTAATAATGGACACACCAGGCTCTGATCCTGTCTGCTGATGTTTCCAGGAAGCTGACAATGACCCAACAGGAGAAGCTGCTGCCAACACACAACAGACCCTCACCTTTTACGAGCTGGACCTCGGCTTGAATCACGTGGTCCGCAAGTACAGTGAGGCTTTGGAAGAACATGGAAATTTCCTTATCACTGGTAAGAATTTGGGTGCGTGTGGTTGTGCCCATCACAGTTGAAACAATAGTTACATGACTTGCCAGCTTCTGCATTAGATGGCTGGCAGGAAAAAGAGGCAGCTGTCACTCAGTGTAGCAAAATGGTGTGTTGAAATACACTGAGCAGAGGATTGTGTATGACAACAGGATCTATTTAAAAATAAGGAAGTTTTTCATACAGGATTTATTTTCAGAAGGACTTGCAGATGAGTGTACTACAAAACTTCAAAGACATGTCAAAGTGTTGTAGATATGATGAGTCTGTCATGTCTCTTCTCTGAGTAACTCTGGAGAAAGCTTCAACATCTCTGATCTCAACACAAGTTAAACCAAGACAGTCACACATTAAAGAGCAACATTGAGCATTAATTGGAAAAATGAATGGAAAACTGTCCAAAAAGAAACATACCTCACTAAATGCTTCTCTCTGTTTAGTCCCTGGTGGTTCAGACGGCCCCAGTGGAGTTCTGATCTGCTCTGAAAACTACATCACTTACAAGAACTTTGGAGACCAGCCTGACATTCGCTGTCCCATCCCGCGACGCAGGGTGAGTCTACATACAAAGGAAAACATGATGCTGTTTTTGTCTTTTATTTAATCTACATCAAAATGTTTCCCTTGTTTATGTGGAGAATGTTTCTATTCAGGTTATTACTCTACTTTTTAAAAAAAAATCCATGTCTGGTCATCTTTGCTGTCTTTATGCACATTTATCCATCGTGTTTCTTCCTTTATTCCTCCCAAAGAATGACCTGGATGACCCGGAGCGTGGCATGATATTTGTCTGCTCAGCCACCCACAAGACCAAGTCCATGTTCTTCTTCCTGGCCCAGACTGAGCAGGGAGACATCTTTAAGGTTACTCTGGAAACAGATGAAGAAATGGTGAGCACAAATAGACATACTGACTAACTCATCACTTATTTTTTTCCCAAACTTCCTGACAGACCTTACTACATTCTAATAGTATACATTTCTGTTTATACCACCTACCCAAAATGTTGTTGAAGAAAAAGTTTTGTGTTATAATTAAGTCTGTGTTGTGTTGTAGGTCACAGAAATCAGGCTGAAGTATTTTGACACGATCCCTGTAGCAGCAGCCATGTGTGTGCTGAAGACGGGCTTCCTGTTTGTGGCTTCAGAGTTTGGAAACCAGTAAGTTAAAGCCTGTGTGTCGCCTGTGTCTGGGCATTGTTGCCCTTGAAGTTTATCCTTTTGTAATTTCTGTTCCACGGGTTAAAATTTTCTCTTGCTCTTATTCTGTCTTGCCTCTTCTGCTCATGTTTCTCTTCCTCTGTTTTGCTTTAGTTACCTTTACCAGATCGCTCACTTGGGCGACGATGACGATGAGCCAGAGTTCTCATCTGCGATGCCATTGGAAGAGGGAGACACCTTCTTTTTCCAGCCCCGCCCCCTAAAAAACCTGGTGCTGGTTGATGAACAGGAGAACTTATCACCCATCATGTCCTGTCAGGTGAGTGTGCTACAGATTGATTTAGAGGGAAGAAAGAACACTGTGGTCTTTCACCCTGTGATTAAAAAGTCTTATTTGATTTTGATTTGAACGGAACAATTCTTTACTTGCTTGTTGTTTTTTCCGCTTCCTGTTTTTGACAGATCTCTGATTTGGCCAATGAAGACACACCTCAGCTGTATGTGGCCTGTGGACGAGGACCAAGGTCAACAATGAGGGTGCTACGGCACGGATTGGAGGTACTTACAAACATACGTGCACGCACATGCATGAACAGGTGCGCACACATACTCTGCTGGCTGTGAAAGTGATGAGTTTTTTCATGTCTCTTCTCTGAATAAAAGCTGAAGAGGATGTAACTCTCTGATAACAGCACAAACTGAATCTAGTCCTTTCATATCATGCTTCGACACCTGTTTTTGCTACTTTCTGTTTAAACTTAGCTCAAAACAATCACTGGTTGTGTGTTGTCAGTTGTCAGAAAACGAAGAACAAAATGAGACATTAAAACACAATCAAACTAGATGAACAACATTTATACCATCCTTGGATTAAGTTGCTCTTCCTCCTTTGTCCGTCTTCATCAGGTTTCAGAGATGGCTGTGTCTGAGCTGCCCGGTAACCCCAATGCTGTGTGGACAGTACGCAGACATGTCGAAGGTACCGACTTTCCTTTTTAGAGACCACTGTAACCTTTTTACTGATTTTTATTGGGACGATTGAGTCTTTTTGGCTTTCTGACAGCTTGCTTTCTCAGATCAATTTATGGTCTGTTGGCATTCTGGCTGCCAGTCACTCTTTATCCTTTGCACTAAACAAATGATAAAGTTGAAGTGATTTCTATAGGGAACATGGTACAGACAAAACTTCAGGTGCTGTAGCCTCCATCAGTATTATTTTTCTAATCACAATTTTTCATCTATTCGAAATAAGTATATCTCATACAGGATTGTTTGTTTGAACGTGCATACGAGTGTAGCTGCACAGCTTCAAAGACATGCGTCAAAGTGTTGTAGATATGATGAGTATTTCATGTCTCTTCTCTGAGTAACTGGAGAAAGCTTCAACATCTTTGATCTCAACACAAGTTTAACCAAGACATTCACAACATTAAAGAGCAACATCGAGCATTAAGTGGAAAACTAAATGGAAAACTGTCCAAAAAAGAAACGCACCTCACTAAATGATCCTCTCTGGTTTGTTCCTACGTTATTTCTTCTTTCATTCAGTTTTTCTCTGCATGTTTTTGTTCTCTCATGATTTTTCTTGTACTGCGCATTTCCAAGAAGTCGTGCTTTTTACATTTTGTCACATTGTTCGAACACAGCTGGGAGAGATGAGTCGTGTGTGTGTGTGTGTGTGTGTGTGTGTGTGTGTGTGTGTGTGTGTGTGTGTGTGTGTGTGTAATAGACATGGGAATAGACAGCTAATTTTAGGATGATGCTCATGATCACAGTGTGTCCTGAAGTCCTCTGAGGCCAATCTCTTTTCATTTCAAATGTAATTATTCATTGAAAATGTGAATATATTGGTCTGCTTTGTTTTATTCAAAAAGCTTGGTCTCATCAGGGATGTTTCATTTTTGGATAAATATGGTGAACATGGCTGCAAACCTCTTGTCGAATTGAATGTATTGTGTAGTTCAGAAGAGTGAGTAAATTACATTGATATCAGCAGAGGCAGTATTTCTACTCCTCCTCTTCATCCACACACACTTTAAGTCATTGAAGTGAGTATGTTGATAAAGGTGAACCCCAAACACGAGCTACTGCACCTTCCTTCATTTCACACATCTTCAGCAGATGTGAAAAACCTTGTTTCAAATACCAAAAAAAAAAAACTAAAACATTTGTTTTTATTGACAGTGTTTCTAATGGCCATTGTTCAAGTACATCACATCTCTGCACTGGGGTACCTCGGTGTCAAAGTCAAAAAATGCCCCAAAAAAACTCCACCGCTGCCTCCAATCAGTAAATTTTTTCTAATCATTATTCGTTTGTCTTTGGGTTTTCTCTGTTGTCTTTAGACGAGTTTGACGCCTACATCATTGTGTCTTTCGTCAACGCTACTCTGGTACTGTCCATCGGGGAGACTGTAGAGGAAGTGACAGATTCAGGATTCCTGGGAACAACGCCCACTCTGTCCTGCTCACTGTTGGGTGAAGATGCTTTAGTGCAGGTGAGTGAGACGTACCTTTAACCTAATTTTTACTTATAAAGTTAAATAAGCTGTTTTGACAATTTTATTTTAATACTACTTCAAAAACTTCACAGAATTTAAGGCAGAAAAATTGCCTTAAAAAATTTGCTCTAAGAGGTTTAAAATATCTAAATATGATGTAGTTATCACTAAATATTCCACAGCTTTTATGCAGTGTTAAAAATCAGCATTTGTTTTGAGGCTGAGAATATTTTACACATTCCAAGGAGTGTTGCACATGCACTCACAAATATTTACTTCAAATATCTCATGCAAAGTATTAAGAATTGGACATGACTATAGTCACAGAAGGCATCATCTAACATCTTGTATGTTCTGATCCCTCTGAGTTTTATTGCCTTGATGTAAAAGGATGTTGACAATACTAACCAGTGTGAACATATCACCCCAAGTTTAAGCCTGCTTTATTTCAATCTCAATTCATTTTAGAATCCAATTTGCTGCCTTGCTAATTGTTTTCAAGATGCTAAGTGGTCTGGCTCCATCCTCTGTAACAGACTGTCTTCATTTCTTCACACTCCGCTCTTAGCTCTTTCAGATCTGACAATAAACCTCTTGTACGTCCCACAGTCACGACCAAAACTAAAGACCTTGCAGCTTCTGCTTCACGTCTTTCTGGATTGAGTTGTCAGAAATTAATTGCTTGGTCTTTTTGGTCCATGAAACTCTTATCTGTTGAAATGTCTATAGTTCTGTATTTTTCCTTGCTCTTATTGCTGTTGGTAAGTTTCTCTTTGTGTTTTTACATCACCGTTACATTTTAATATCTTTAGTCTGGCATTCTGTCAACTTAAGGTGGGTTTCAATCTGTTTAAGAATTAAATAAATACAGGAACTGATGTTGAAATAAGAAAATAGCGATCACAACCCAACTGTCTTCACTGTTTTTTTTCTTTCCCTGCTTCTTCACACAGGTCTACCCAGATGGCATCCGCCACATTCGAGCAGACAAGCGTGTGAATGAGTGGAAGACTCCTGGTAAAAAAACAATTGTTCGCTGCGCTGTGAACCAAAGGCAGGTGGTTATCGCCCTCACTGGAGGGGAGCTGGTCTACTTTGAGATGGACCCGGTAAGAACATACACATCTTATTTTTGTATATACTCTAAAGAGTCACATAGTCAAACATTTTATGTTTATATTTAATGTTGTGACAGAAAACAGAACTTTTCTTGACTAAACTGTGTTTTTCATTATTGCATTAATAATTCTGTTTTTTGGGGAGATGATAAAACTCAATCAATTCAAAACTAGTTTGTGTAAAATTGGACCATGGTGCGGAGAGTTACTGTTTCTGATGAAATATATGCTCAACGCTTACTAGTTTATAGTGTAGGTTTTGAACATTAATCACCATTTTAACCAAACTGGCCTCTTTGACAGTGATCAACAGAATAATGGTGACCTAACAAGCTCTGCAAATATCAACAATCATACACATTTTTTTGAAGAGAATCTGACATACGGAGAAAATGAGACTAAAACTATATCTGTCTCCACTACCATGAGAAACGGGAAAGAGAAGTGAGATGACTGAGCTGTTTGTTTCTTTGTCTTATTCCCTGTTCTTTCTCTAGTCTGGCCAGCTGAATGAGTACACGGAGCGGAAGGAGATGTCTGCAGATGTGGTTTGCATGAGCTTGGCAAATGTCCCACCTGGTGAGCAGCGCTCTCGATTCCTGGCTGTTGGACTGGTTGACAACACTGTTCGAATAATCTCCCTGGACCCGTCGGTATGAACAGACTCATGAATTTGGCTGTGAAATACAGCCTAAAGTATTTTTGCTTGTTTGTTTAGATCATCCATGTAGTTTAGCACCTAAAAAAATATTATCTTAACACAGCAGGAACTTAGTTTGAAACCATTTTTTTTCAGTGATTGACAGAAATCCCTTTCAGCCAAAACTAAGTTGTTTAGTTTCTTCTTAGGTTAGCAACAAGTTATATCCATGTTTGTTAAAATAACAGTTACACCCAGCCGTGTAACAAGGACAACTTGATACAACATGAAATTTGACTCCTGGTGTCAAGAGGGACCAGAGATGAACCCTTGGCCATTAAATATTTATTTTTAGGACTGGAGAAGTCTTCTTTGTGCTGCAGTAAAATAATACATTTAACCAGACCAGGCTGCTCTTTATTTGCCTGTCAAACATAACAAATGACCAAACCGAGGAACCACTCAGACATTAATGAAGCAGTGTCAGACTTGAAGTGCTCGTTCATCTATGATGACTCTTTGTATTTGTGGTTGGTCTTGTTCTTGCGTTTTTGAGGCTCAATATCTGGCTGAAGATAACTAGATTTGACAATTATTTGAGGGTTAAAATATACTCCTAATTATGCAATGCCATTTTACTGCATACCGTGGCTCTTAGTGTCATTCACGCTGGATTAGATTTATAGGTTCTTTAAAATTATACAGATGGAATATGAAGCTTTTTCACAATAAACTTGGACAACAGAGCTCTTGAGTGGTTGTTGAGAGAGATGCTGGCGCCGCTAGAAAAGCCATGTCTGATAATTGTGACAGTGACTTAAATAGAAAGATGGATTTTATTTTATTACAAATTTAGAGAATATGTTTGAACATGATGGAAGATTTAAATCTGGCTTGAGAGCCATAGCTAGACACTTTATAACTTTATTACTCCAATTAACCTTAATCATACGAAACGGCTCATTTCATTGTTTTCAAAAGAAGAGAACCTTCTGTTTGTTGAAATAGTTTAACCCTCTGAATTGTTGTCATGTTCAGGACTGCCTACAGCCGCTGAGTATGCAGGCCTTGCCAGCCCAGCCAGAGAGTCTGTGTATAGTGGAGATGGGAGGGGTCGAGAAACAGGATGAACTCGGAGAAAAGGGAACCATCGGATTCCTTTACCTCAACATAGGACTTCAGGTATTCTCACTATATACAACCACTATATAAAAACATGTCTACAGTATGTGTAATCTTGGCTCAGTTTTATTGTGACCCAGAGACAACCATTCTGTCTAAGAAGCAACTTAAAGACCTCTGTGTGAGGAAAGAGTTGTTTTTTTTTTTGTTTTTTTTTTTTTGTACCTGTTAGACCCCTAAGATACTGACAGTTTTCACCAAAACCTCTTTCTTTTTTTTTCTTTTTTTTTTGCTTAATTAAGCAGTTACTCTTTTTAGATGCTGGTCAGTAAAACTAATATTTTTGGGTATGAATCTGTATGTTATGAATACTTGTGATGTGAGGGATTCCAACATCAGCAAAGCACAATCTACCAAAGATAGACCAGATGAACACTATATCGATCCTGAAAGTCACTAGTCAGTAAAAATTAAAATAAACTGATTCCCTCAGTATAACTGCATCATTTAGTACATGATCAAGATCCACATGCAATGCTTTTGCAGACCACCAGGGGGGTGCGGACCACTGGTTTAAAACCCCTATCTTGTGTCTTGTGGGTGATGCAAGAAGAACTGGACAATGTTCTTCTATTGAGCTAACAGCTGCACAATTTTCTCATGTGAAAATACTTGGAACAAAGAACTTCAACCAAGAAATTACCAGCAATTGACAGCAAAAGTCTAGAGTTTTAATTAATATTATGTACATAGATATAAATGGATGTAAAAATAAGTTATTGTCCATTTACATTTATAATCTTTAAGCCTATTTGTGGCAGCTTGTTGTGATATGAATTTGAGAACATCTAATTGTGTGTGTGTGTTTTTCTCAGAACGGTGTGCTGCTCAGGACTGTTTTGGACCCTGTAACCGGTGACCTGTCAGACACCAGAACACGCTACCTGGGGTCACGACCTGTCAAACTCTTCAGAGTCAGGATGCAGGGACAGGAAGCTGTATGTGACTCACACATTTACATATAATCAACACTTTTTTTCATACTTGATAGAGACAATCATTTACCAAATATAATTTGATATCTTTAGTGAAGGGGAAAAAAATACACCTGAAGAATTTCTTTACTGCATCATTGTGTCAGTTTAACAGAATTTGACAACTGCACTGAAACAGTGAACAATAAAGTGCATTGTCAGTGCCTTTTAAACACATTCACACACACTGACAATGTAAACTGACAGAAGGCTGAGCTGCCAGAAGGTAGAGCAGTTCTGAAGTAAAAGTGTTTAAAGTAAATGAATGAAAAACACGTCTTTCCAACGATAGTCCAAACATATTTTTAAGAAAATAGACACAGTGCTTAATGAGTGTAATCTACTTGTTTTCTCTAAAAATGGACACAGTTTTACATATTTTCAGACTGTAGTCTGTTTCCATCACCCTTCAGCAATAATTAAGATTCAAGTATCAATATTTGGTGCCAGATTATTTATGTATTGATGATGTAATACAATACCTCGTTGACATTTTGTCACCACAAATCAACACACATAAAACACACAGTATGTAAATGTAACTTTAAGTGAGGAATCTTAACATAAAACTAAAGAATTTGTCTCTGAATTTGTATGTATTTTTTGTCATTTAAAAGGTCAAACAATTATGTGACTAATTAAAATTGTAGATGAATTGTTGTGAAAATAATTGCCTGCAAATATAAAGTGTCATCTCTTTCCTCTTATTGGCAGGTGCTGGCAATGTCCAGTCGATCCTGGCTCAGCTACTCGTACCAGTCGCGCTTCCATCTGACCCCTTTGTCATATGAGACTCTGGAGTACGCCTCTGGCTTTGCCTCTGAGCAATGCCCAGAAGGTATCGTGGCCATTTCCACCAACACACTGAGGTACGGATACACAGTATGGATGGACTGTCGACAGTCTGGATGTAACTTGTAACCATTATCAATGGTTTGTTGGAGGACAGACAGCAGGGAGGCAGAAAGCTGATCTGATTTTCAGATGTTTGGAGTCGATGTCTTTGCAGCTTTGTTTGTAGAGCGATTTATGACACTTGTTGGAATGTTTTTATTGCACTTAACAGTATGAGTTGACAACCAGTTAACTCAGTTAAGAACCCTTAATCTCTCCTCAGAGACAAAGTGATTTGTGACTTTCTGTTGCCCCCTCCTCCTCATTTCTGGTGCCCTTATCTGTCTGGCAGAATCTTGGCTTTGGAGAAGTTGGGGGCTGTCTTCAACCAGGTGGCCTTTCCTCTCCAGTGCACCCCCAGGAAATTTGTTATTCACCCAGAGACAAACAACCTCGTTTTGATCGAGACTGACCACAACGCCTACACCGAGGCGACCAAAGCTCAGCGGAAGCAGCAGATGGCTGAGGTATGAAGTGCAGAAATGAGATGATGCTCTGATCATTCAACTGGGAGCTAAGATCAGCTTATGGTCCCTGACAGTTATGAATTGATTGGTCTACCATGTGTAGGGGGGTCATACTGACTGCGTACCTGAAAACACACCTTTAACAGAGCCAGATGAGGCAAATGGCATAATGAGAAGTAACAGTGTCTTTGACAGCATGTAATTGCTGGAGTTTTGATGTGTTCTGTAACCCAGACCATTTAGGCTACAGAGACCACCCAGGTTGAGCAACTGTTTTGACATCACACATTTTAAGAAAGGCCTGAATGTAGCTTAGTGTTTCCGCTTTAGTGATTGATTGTGTTCAGAGTAGGGGTCAGTAAGCCAAGGGCAGTTTTCCATTTTATTTATTTATTTTTTCCAAACATTGCTTATATAATGTTTAGCACTGTTCACAGAAGTTCACTGAAGCAGAGAAGAGGTGAAATGTGTCCTGATTTTTTTTGGATTAGATTTGATTTGCACGGAAGCAGCACACTTTTCAAATAGAAAACATGTCGTCAACACTTCTCCATTTTTGTTTTAAAACGACCTTTAAACATGATTTTCATCCAGACGAGTGTTTTAGCTAACTATCAGAAAACGGTCTGCATCCATACTAACACACCTGAAACTGCAGACGTGCATGACACTGGGCATGTGTGAGCTGGTGTTAACAGGAAATTGTCTACTCTCAATTGCACTCAGCTCATTAGTTGTAGAAATACTACAAGTGAGGACGGTTATGGTCTCAACATGCAGAACTTGACTGCACAAAGGCTGCTAGAAAGGACAACAACGTTAGTAGTAAGAGTTTGAAACACAGCCCCAGATTTTTCAGGGTTTCGAAAACTTAATCTGTACAGGAGGCGATAACAAACCAAAAGAGAGGCCCCCTGTTGACTCTGATCCTTTGCCAAGCCCATCACTGCACCAACCTGCACACATTTAGACATCCATTTACATTACATACACAATTTCACACTCAAGAGTACGCAAAAGGCTGGTGCCATCATTTGAGTTTGACCAATTGTACAGCTTCAAAATATCTTGTTGTCCTTTCAGCCGACCTCTCCTGTTCTGTGCTTTTGTTCCTGTAGGAGATGGTGGAGGCTGCTGGTGAGGATGAAAGAGAACTGGCTGCTGAGATGGCTGCTGCCTTCCTCAATGAAAATCTTCCAGAAGCCATATTTGGCGCTCCTAAAGCTGGAGCCGGGCAGTGGGCCTCACTTGTGCGGCTGGTCAACCCCATACAAGGGTCCACATTGGACCAGGTCCAACTGGAGCAGAACGAAGCTGCATTCAGGTCAGCAAGATCCAGTTTAAATATTTTCATTTTTTTGTAAAAATTTATTTTAGGAATGGCTGAATGTAGGTAAGAAGGTTTGGATTTGTTGCATGTAGAGAATTGAATTCTGAGATGAAGCAGAACATTTGCCAACAAAAAAAGGCTCCACATGACACTAACAGCTTTGGATTTTAATTGATGCATTGGGGGTGGGGGGGGTCGTGCCTGTTACACCCTTCACATTGATTGACAGTCACTCTCCAGACCTCCCAGAATTCCTTAGATTCTTACCAGACAGTTTCTTGACTGAGTTTATCCAGCAGCTGCCATACTGACATTTTCTGGGCTGGCAAATCCTCTAGAGGATCTTTTAAATTTACATGTTCCAGTCATTAGCACAAGGCCAATGGCTGCTACAGGAAGCATGAATAAGCATCACTGTCTGAGATTACATGAGAACTATGATGTATTTCTGTGGTAACAGTGGTTTGAAAAATTGGCAAAGTAATGGCCTTTTTTTTCTTTTTTATCAAACTCTCTTTATTCTTGGAGGAAGTATTACAGTCTTTTGTGGTATATGAATCCTCAGTAGGCAGGTTACTTGCACACATTATGGTTGTGTATAATTTTGCTGACCCTGTCAATGCAATTGCAATTTTGTCATTTTTTTGATGATCCTCTGTTTTTGAATTTTTGCCAAAAAAATTACAGTTGAGCCAATTTCTCACTTTGTTTATGTGTTTGATATTTTCCAGTGTCGCAGTGTGTCGTTTCACCAACACAGGAGATGATTGGTACGTTCTGGTTGGTGTTGCCAGAGACATGATACTCAACCCCAGATCAGTGGCTGGTGGCTTCATCTACACCTATAGGCTCATTGGTGGAGGGGAGAAGCTGGAGTTTGTGCACAAGGTGGGTTTGACTGATCTTAAATGACATTTTTTCCTTCCTTCCTTTGCAGCAAAATAATGTTTTCTTTGATATTTATGTTTTACGTGCAACACACTTCAAGGAACTGGAACTGGATTAAAACTTGCTCACACTTATTCATTCCAAGAGAACAGGCAACAGAAAAGAGAAAACTGCAACATTTATAGACTCCAGATGGCACAAGTGCAAAAAATTATATCTGTTGTTCTTTCTTTGCCTGTAGGTGGCAAACCTTATTTACTTATTGTGCAGAACTTAACTGTTGCTTCTAATAATTATCTTGGCCTAGTCTTGCAGGTCCAGAGGCCACAGAGCTGCAGCGCAGACTGGTAAACGTTAGTTCAATGTGTGATTAAAGCCTGACTAAGCAAAAAAGAGCACAGTGCAAGTGAATGGAAATGGAATGTGACCAATGTGACTCTGTCAGACGCCTGTAAATACGTTTTTCCACTGGAGGAAGTGGATCATATCACATTACCACGTCATCTAAGCCTGAGGGTGCTAATTGTTTAGGGGAAGTGTGCTCTATTATTAAAATGCATATTAGCAGGTCACAATTTGAGATGGGTGCTAAAAGTGCACCAGGCAGGACAGGACACCCATGAGGGAAGTTTAAATGACAACAAGCACAGATGTTGCTCCCCCTGGCGCCACGCACATCTCCCCGGGCAATTCCCTAGAAACTCGAGCTGGGTGGAGGCCTTCAGGGTGAATCAGCCCACATGCAATTGTTACCTGATGTGGATTAACGGGGGAAGTGAGTCATAAGTGTTGTGTTGCATAGTGGTGAAAGCTAAGCACATTGGAGGAATTTCCCATCCACTTAAACAGAAAAGATATTGAGTCTGTCTTGCCCAAATGAATTTACCCATGCATTGATACCCAGATAGAGCAAGGATGACACATCTTCAAGTACAACCATGTTCCAATAATAGTTAGCTCATGTACAGATCACAGAAACTGTCAGGAGCACTCGGGTTCATAGTCACTGTGTGCATGTGGCAATCCACTGTGCCAGTCTGTGTGCCAGTGCTCCCTGGATCATATTTCATCTAAAACATAATTTCTCATTAGGCTTAAATTTAGTGATCACTGTCAGGAATGTGTGTTGTTAATTGACCAAATCATTAAACATCGCTACCTTTTCTACCTGGTACCAGAAATACTAGTTGGTTAAATTATTTATTTATTATTTTGAAAACGTACAATGGTACCTAACCGTTGCATCTAAGATGAAATGCCAACATCTGCCGCTAGCTGGAGCTTCGGAAATTGAAAATAAGGTTCTAGGCATATAGCCGCTCAACTGGAGCAATACTTAGCCACATTTAGCAGGAACATGTGGACGTTTACTTGCACCAAAAACATGCTGCGTTAGCCACACAAGGAAAACTAATACATGCAGGGCTTCCCATTGATTACCTAGACAATGGCAACCTGCCATTGTAATTGCTCCGACTACTCTCTCAAACGCATTGACTGTAGACAGTGTCATAGTTGGTCTATTTCTCAAATATGATTAATGAATTGATTTTGCTTTGCAACACCAGTCTACCAGCTCCCGTACCATTAATTTGAACACATTGAATTGTGCTTCACAGTTTAATTATTCACTGGGCTGAACTCTTAAGTAGGTAAACCAAAAAATTAGCTAAATAAAATGACCAGTCACTCAAAAATGACCCCAAAAAACCAACTGCTGATGGACTTAATTGCAGAAAGATGATATATTTATCCAATCACCCAGCCCTACTCCTCAATCAAGTCTAGCTTCTCTTGACAGTGCTGCTGACACTGCTGACACCAAAGGTCTTCTCCTGTTTCATTTTCTGACTGCTCTGTCTGTCACACCCGTGCTTGGTATAGGGTGACTGTTTTGATAATGTCTAGTGACACTGCACTGACTGATAGTCCAGCTGTAGGTAATCTGTGAAACTAAGGCTGCTCTAACTTTTTCTGTGATCACTCATCTTAAATGCCAGTGTAGCACAACAGTCATCATTAACCTGTATTTGTGTTCATTTTAACAGACGATGTGATAATGGGCAAGTGATTTTATTTCCAGGCACAACAGCTTAGAAATGAGAATAACTGCAGTGCTCTCAGAAAGTAATCAGACCCAAAATGTTTGCTCTGAGACTTTCACAGCAAACAATGTATAATGGAACCAAAACCAATCCATGAGGAGGAAGGAACTCCCTCCTGAGCTCAGTGACATGGTTGTGTCGAGGCCCAGATCTGGGGGAACTGACACCAAAGAAAATCTGTTAAGCCACATATTTTATGGTAGACACTAATGACAGTTTCTCTACTTGTTATTGTTGTTTTTGTTGTTTAACTTTTGTGCATAGGTTTGATTTTAATTGAGATCTTAACAATGATCCGAAGGTGGGTGTTTGTAAAGAGGGCAGGAAAAGGGTCTTCCTGCAAAAACAGGCAAGCTACAGTATCTGCTCCAGTGATGCAGTGATTAGTGTCAGCTGAACAGTCCCAACCCTTTGTAGAGGTACATTTTAAAGATGTAAACTGCAGTCTTGGGAGAAATTTTTTTTAATTTTTTATTTTTTTTAAAACCATCTTAGACGAGTCTAAACATTTGCATGAACCAAAAAAGATCTAAATTTTGCATATGCAGATCAGTAGAGTGTCGTCATTATGGTTGAATCACATTAAGAGGTTAATACAGCAGCCTGCAGTGAGTTGCCAAGAAAATCCATCAAAGCAATGACAGGTCTGACGTGAATGGCTTTCTCTTCTCAATTACAAAGGAAAATGTCAAAACATCAAGACATTTCGTGATTCTCCAGAAAGGAAATGGAATAATTTGTGCTGTTAAGTTCAGTTGTAGTTGTGATCAAGGAACATCTTAGACAAGTATTGAAAATATTTGACTTGTGACTAGGGTAATCTTGTTTAAGAAATATAATTTACGGAAATATTGCTGCTTTTTGATCATGCTGGGTTTTTTTTTGTTTTTTTTTTTAAAAGAACCAATACATTTTTACAAAGTCATACTGTAATTATAAAGTACTGCATTTGTTGAAATCAGTAGCTAACATACAGTCACGATATCTAGTCTTTTTTATAGGTCTCAATGCCTAACACTAAATTTAACAGCAGCAGTCTCCGGTTTTGTTTTCACTGAACTTTAATCCCAATGACAGGAGGATAGATAGATACATCAAAATAATCAGATTGGAAGATTTAAGGTCATCGGCATGGTTTCCTATCACAAGATTTGCTAAAGTTATTATCTTTTATGGGAGCCTGTGCTGGCAGATACATGATATTTTATAAAAGTTGGATGCATTTCATTATCTACACACACACACACACACATACATATATATAATTTTACTTTGAACTTGCACTGGACAAGGCTCCAGCAGTGTTTCCCCAATGTGCATTATGCAATCATGAGCACAGCTGCTGAAATTTTACATGGGTCATTAATATTCACGACAAAATGTAACCCTCCAACTGTCCATGGCAAAGTGATGGCTACAAATCAAACTAAGTGATCACAAGTTAATCCCTTTATGCATTAACACCATGTGTAGCCTATTTTGTACATACCATAGTGTTGTTGTAAGACGCGCATTTTAGTACAGAAATGCAACAAATTAGTGACACCTGTGGCGAGTCTGAACCCTGTGACATTTGCTACCTCACATGATCAGGAAATGAATACTATAAACTATTTCAGTTTGTTTGTGCAAACATTTTGCCCACAAATGAGACATTTTTGAGAAATTTAATTTTTAGCATATGCAGTGGAGTCCCCTACAGAGCAATTTGTTTATAGTTGAATTGTGCAAGCCATTTTCTTACTTCATTCTTTGACATTTATCAAAAAGCTTTCTGGGCCTCTAGAGCCCTTGAGGTGTCAAAATGTCTGGGTAAATTAAAACACACGACAAGCTGAAGATGAATATATATAACAACTCTACCCCCATTTCAAGCTGATCTTTCAACGAGGCACATAAACACAAGTCTGCCCTTACATGCTGGTGGACCACATACGATAGCTCTGCAGCTAACCAAGATCCTCAGAGAAACATTGGTTGTTAAATAAAATCCTACCAAAAGAGCCTTAGTGACTGTACCTTCACACCTTGGATCCCTGTTACCACCTAGGGGGAGCTGTCTTTAGTGAGACATTGGACCTTCTTCAAAAAGGAGCTTTTCTACTTAAGAAATTTGAGCTGTTACTATTTAGAAAAAACTGCATCTAAATCTAAACTTGCTTCATCATAATCTGGTTAGCTGTGTCTTATTAATTCTGTGTGTTTTGATTGGCAGACCCCGGTAGAGGACGTGCCCTTGGCCATTGCACCGTTCCAGGGACGAGTCCTGGTGGGAGTCGGGAAACTGCTGAGAATCTATGACCTGGGCAAAAAGAAGCTGCTGCGCAAGTGTGAGAACAAGGTAAGACGAGGCAGAGCTGCTAAAAAGCTTGAAGGGTTATTTCACTGTGAATGGCCTTGCTCTGTTTTAAGAGGCCACCTCTTATGGTTTTCTTGGTTTCGAGCGCCCGTTATCCACCTCCAGAGGGCAACTTCTCATAGACACTCATCAAAGATGCTAAATGAGACTGGTGCCTTTTTGACCGTCAGTCTTTAGAAACACATTTTAGCTTTTACCTAACCCCCGACTAATTGATTAGTCAAGGAAACATTCATTTCCTGCTACATAATGAGCTTAGTCTTTGCCCTGCCTTGTAAATTGAGTAAACTGACACTGGAGCTGCCACAAAAACAGTCTTAAATGTATCTAATAGTGTCAGCTATGCACATATGAAACTAAATATATTCACCGTTACCCATAGTTTGAAAGTCATGCAGGATAAGAGTAAGATATTGACCACAAAGACGAGTTTGTAGAATTTTTCCCTTTTAATGTTGTGTCTCAGCCCTAATTTTATTAAAAACTACATCTGTTTATCAAGTGGGTCATTGTAGAAATAAATTTACAGGAACAATAGCATCCAGACAAACTGAGTTCAGTCATTCACATGGTCTATAACAGTCTGCATAATGTTGAACTCGAGCCTGACATGCCAGATGGTTTGTTTGAGAAACATCTGGGAATGCTCCATTGAAACTGGAAAAGTTCAGGCGCTTTCAAAAACATGGGGCATATGATTGGATGAACCTTTTATCACATACAAACTTAAACCAATCAGACTCTGCATCCTCACTTTCACTACCTCTTGAACATCCTTTCCGTGAAGAAAACTCTGGAGGCCATTGTTCTTAACTAGCGGTTGCTTTTTGCTGTCATTGCACTTAAGGCACACATGGAGCTGCCAGTAGTTCTTCCCACGTAGGACACTGATTGGTCCCAACCACCGTGGTTGGGCCACAAGCGAATAACTCGGAGCCTTGCGTGATGGATTCTAACTTTGGAGAAACTCAGCTGCCTCACATATTGATGCATTTGCTTTTGGGTTATTGTTTATGTAAAACCAAAATCTGCGAAAATCCAATTACGGCTCATTATTGTGGAGTAATATATTTTTTTCAATCGCAGTTTTACCTGTATTCACTAAATGTCTCTTAATGACTTTATCTGGTGAAATAAACCTGAGCTCAAGTGAATGCAGTTTACAAGAGTACTGGTGTATTTCCTGTTAAAAAAACTAAATAAACCACCGTATTTACCGTTTACTCGTAAATGTCAGTAGGAATCAACTTTAAGCGGTTTCTTCTTCCTGTGAGGACAAAGATGAGACGGTGCATGACGGCACCAGTTTAAATGAGTTCAGTGTTAAATTCAATAACAACAGTCTCCTGTTCCTCCACCCCCTCCTTTCTAAATTAAATATAATTCTGAAGCACATCAACATTAAGGACAGCAATTTGTCTGTCAAATGCTATCCTTATTCTTATAAAGAATAAACACTGATGTTTTTAAAGCCCTGTGCCTCAGCACATTCAATTTAAAATAAAGTAATAAATGCTATATGAAAGTGCTGAATCTAAACCTCAACATTTAAGGGTTCAAAAGTAGTTGGATACATTTCAATTGTAGCTCAGGCTTAAGAGCTCACACACGTTAAGGTGGAGTTGTCAATATGTGGAGTAAAGAGGTAAACATGTAAATGAAGAAGCTCAGTCTCTAAAGAAAGCAAAAAAGATCAATCAGACATATTAAAGGTATTTGGTTATATTTGGGTTCTTTTGAAAAAGCAGGTGAGCACATTAAAACTAGCAATTGAGCTAGTGGACTGAGGAGTCTGGTGGATGGAAAGAAAATCATTTGCATGTTAAAGAGGAACCCCTTTGGCTGCACAGCAGGCCATTAATGCTCTCCAGGGTCTGGGTGTACATGTTTAAGACACCATGACCAAAGATGGATTCACCATAACATCCAAACCAGGTGCTTAAGATTTCACTGCTGACAAACCAACAGGATGAATGCAGAGGTAAACTGGAGGAACCTGTGCACTCAGATTCAAACGCATCAATACTGATGCATCCTAAACGTACACAAGCAAATTCATTCATGTGATTTTAGTCAGATTGAGCTGCATTCCACCTGATACAGACCAGAATAAAGGCAGAGAGAGCACAACAAGCAACAACTGAAAGTGGCTGCAGTAAAGAGCTTGGGAGAGTATCACCCGGAAGATACCCAGTGCCTGGTGATGTCTGTAAATAAAAGACTTCAGGAAGGCATTGACCGCAAAGAGTTTTTCTCAAAATATAAATATAAGTTTTATATTGTGTATCTGATAACAGTATAATTTCTCCCACACAGTTCTTTCTATATTGATATTAATCTACTTGTATTAAGGCTGAGACGTGGCACCTTAATGTTCATGATTTCTCTCATGACTTTATTTTAAAACAGAATGTCCTGATGCACAGAGCCTGAGGAACAAGAAACTGTGTGACTGGCCAAACACTGTCTGAACTGTATGTTTCTGTCACTTGTTTGTCGCTGTGTGTGTGTGTGTGTGTGTGTGTGTGTGCACATTTTTGTCAATTGCAGGATAATCTAGTGAAAATGTGTTAAAAATATGCTTGATATGGGCAATGCTGATTTAATTGACTGTTTAATGGTCCATTAAAGTAATAGCCTTCGCAAAAATGTTATGAGGTGGCTCATGTGAGGACTTGAGGTTGCGCACAAAACAGCTGCTGTTTAACGTGAAAACTGAATGAAGGCCCAGTTTAGGGCCAGTTGGTGTGCAGCACAGTCTGCCTGTTTTATTGCAGACAAAATACGTGGCTTGCATTTGATTAAGGACCACATAAACACACAAAGTATATGTACTGCAGCTGGGACACAGATCATGTGTCACTGCTGAGCATTGTATTTGTAGCACAGACTTGTATTTGTAACAGTTCTTTCCCACCTGGAGTGTTTGGTTCTTCCCTTTGTTTCTATCCTTTGATTTGTAACTTGATAAGTTTTATTGAATAACAAACATGAACATTGAGCTTTTAATCCTCAGGGCTGCACATCAGGCAGCTGGGAGAACAGGGCTGTGCATCAAAGGAGGTTCTCCTCCACAGTAAACGTGTACTTCATTAATCCTTTCCCCTTCAGCACGTACCCAACCTGGTGAGTGGCATCCATACCATCGGTCAGCGTGTCATTGTGACTGACGTCCAGGAGAGTCTGTTCTGGGTTCGTTACCGACGTAACGAGAACCAGCTCATCATCTTTGCTGATGACACATATCCCCGTTGGGTTACAACTGCCTGTCTGCTCGACTATGATACCATGGCCTCTGCCGACAAGTTTGGGAACATCAGCATCGTAAGTGCGGGGACGGGATGGTTGCGTCTGTTTGTATTATATGTAGAATAATTTAGAAATAGCGCCGTTCATTGAGAGACAGAACACGTTGAGAAATAATAGCAGCTAAATAAGTCAGTTGTCTTTTTGCTAAATACATTGAAGAGCTTTATCCCTTGTGTGACTTTTTCACACGAGTGTTAAAAAGTATGAAGATCAGAAGAAACATCTCTTCATTTTATTTACCCAGGTGCGTCTCCCCCCCAACACCAGTGACGACGTGGATGAAGACCCCACAGGGAACAAAGCTTTGTGGGACAGAGGTCTCCTCAATGGAGCATCACAGAAGGTAAAACTCCCCAAACTCAATCAATCATTCTTGAACAGGCTTTTACTGTCACATTTATCACATTTTGTCACAAGCTTTTCTTTGCCTTTCATGTTTTTTGAGTGTATGTAAACTCATGGCAGGTACTGTACACACAGGGTGGAAGAAATGCTAATTAATGGATGGCTCAGTAGCCAATGACAGAGCCAGTAAAGCACCATAGCAGGTCAAGAGTGTCATTATGACACAGCTGAATTTGAATGTGTGCATTTTCAGCCTTTCAGCATCTGTGTGAAAGAGAGAATGACAGGCACAGTGAGTTCAATCATTCACACCACTTTTTGCGCACTTTGTATATGTTGTAGATTTAATTTGAAATTGATAGTTACCAAGTTTATTCAAATTATTGCCAATTATAACATCACAAGAACTCAGCTTTCAGACCAATGAATGTGTAGAGAGCGCGAGTGAGTTCTAACTTCAGGCCGTTTAACTGTGTTGAGGCCAGGTGGGGTACATTAAACAGCACTACTTCTGAAACAAGTAAAATGTCAGTCCTGTGGAGGACTGGCCTGATACACTGATCTGCCTCCTCCACCACTTAGACCTCCAACCACCAAAACACACAGACACAGACGCGTGTCACACAAACAGCACAACACCGTGAACCACAAGTTTAACCTACTCATAAATGCTACATAACTCGCACACACAGCATCACTCGTCCCATATTTAAATTCTGGTCAAAAACTGTTTAGGTAGCAGATGGACTGGGAAAGTCCCTCCAATTTAGACATTATGACTTGGTCCCAGTTGTCTGTGACACAGTGTTTGTCCGCTATTTCTGCTGTAGCGCACACTGATAGACAATTTTGTTTGAATGTGGAAATGTACTGTGTCTGTTTATAGATGTGGTGTGGATGCCCGCTTTTCTCCTCCAGATTTTTGTGTGTGTGTGTGTGCATGTTCACATCTGGCTGGTTTAACTTAATTACCCATACATGCCCTGGCTAAATGCTGTCTTACATTAAATTAGATGCATTCCACTTTTATTTGATTAATGTATCTCAAAAGATCAAGGTCAGGGAGGTACAGCCGTTTGTTGGGCAAAATGAAAGGGCCGACTGTCCTGATGCCAAATGTCATACATTGCGTGAGGATGATTTCTGTCGTGTTGTTTCTAATCGTCTCTCTTGATTTTAGTCAATGTAGGCTTTTTCAATGGCATAAATTTGCATTTAAATTTAATTATAATTAGTGCATTAAGAGAAGAGAACTTTTTTCATAAAAACAAAACTAAGTTTAAGATAAAATATACATTTTCTCCTAGAAGTTTAATGTAGGTTTTCAGAAAACGGTAGTGAATTAATTGGCTTGTATTTACATTCACCCCACTTCATATTCACGCTTCACAGTATTGCAGTCTTCTAGTTGAGTTCCTGAACTTCTCCCCTGCAGACATAACCTCAGGTTATTATGGCCAAATATCTGTTTTGGTGCTCTTCAGTCACGCGCCTTCCAGACATAACTGATTAAGCAGGACCTGGGGACACCTTCCCTTCCCCAAGGCACATCAATCTGTATATATCCTTTCCTCAATAATTAAGAAACAAATAATATTTGAATCTTGTGTAAAACCATTTAGCCTTTGTTGTCTTGATGTGATATTTTCATCGTGTTGGAATCCCCCACAACAGCCTGTGAACAAAATATGCCTCATGTGTGACAACACGATGACAAGCGACTGCAGTTTGTGACCAGATGAGACGACATATCATCTTCATTCGGGGGAAAAAACATTAGGGCAGTTTCAGTCATGAACCACACCAGTGCAGATGTTTTACTCTGGCCATTAAATCGGGAAATGGTTTGTCCTGCTCTTCATTTTTCTAAAACTAATAAATCATAGATCCCCACACAGCAGTACAAGCCAGCTGATTGGTAATAAAACACAGGCAATAAAAAGAATCGAAGATGAAGAAAGAGTTTTGCTGCAGAGCAAAAAGGCTTTTGATTTTTTTTTGCTTTTCTCAGTGGAGGAGCAAACAATGTTTTGTCCCCATGCATCATCTGGCTCATTTGTCAGTTAGGAAAACAGATCACAGCTGTGACGTAAAGAACTTAAACCGCCAACTCCACATAATTATTCTGTAGTGAAGGCAAACATTAACGCAATACAGCCTCACTAAGCCCCTAAGGTGGTCTGTCTTGCGTCAATCAGGTGGTTCACACAGTAGGTCTGAAGAAATCGCATCCTTATTCATCAAAATTGTTGATGTTATTTTTGCATTTAAATACAAGAACTGCAAGTTTGACCCTGATGCCTTGGACGTTAGGAGTGTGGTGAGGTTTGCCTGAGAGAAGAATGTTGACCATGGTTTCTATATACAGTGTACGAAAAGTGAATGACCACAGTAATTAAAAACATAGAAAGCTTTGTGTTCTGGTAGTGTTTTGGGGTTGTTAGTAATTCTTGAGAAGGGCTCATTTATCCCGTCAGGAGATGAGATTGCTGGTCTCATTCTGTCCTGTTGTTTCCCATCAGGGGGAAGCTGTGCTCTTTGCATCCCTGGCTCAATTGTGTCTGGGTCACAGAATTTATTTTAATTTACCCTGACTTGTGCTTTTTTTTTTTCAGTGTCATGTTATGTCCTATATACAGTTTACTCAGACTAATAGTGAGGGTTAAATGCTGCCCAATGCTGCCTTTGTATCCAAGGTACGTCCTGATTATTACATCCAATTACTGGCAAAGCAGCTTTTTTGATGGTTATTGGATTAGATCTGACCATTTAGAACTATTTCCTCTAAGCAGAGGATGACAGTGTGTGACTTATTTCTGACCTTGTCTCAGAGTCCACTGTTCATGTACTTTATATACATGCATCTGTTAGTAGGGATGATCTTGGGACTAAAATTGGCTTCAAGCAACAAATTTGATGTTTTGTAATTGTATCTTCTGATTTCTCATTTCTTAGCAAGGCTCCTTGTAAATTTTGCATTTAAAGAGATGGAAGATAGAAGCTCTCTGTATTTATATACAGTATGAATGCCATGAAATATGAGTCAAATAATCACACATCAACACATTTCACCATTCAAATGATTTTTCCATTCTCCTTGTCACATATGTAGATTGTGAAATCCGGCCAGATAACTCCTGTCATGGTATATTTGACCTAATTTTTGACGTGCTGAAGTTTTTTTTTTTTTTTTTTTTTAAATATCTGTGTAGAAAAAAAAATCCCTTAACATCCCCTGTAATAGGAAATACGTGTATCCATCTCGTGTAAGATCTGAAGAGCTACACACGCAACAGTGTGACCTCACGCATATGTGAACATCTCAGCACCGTCATGTTTTAGTTTCTGTTCAGATCCAGTCGTGCTCTAGTCCTTCTGGTTTTATCTCACTCACAATGGGTTCTTCACGTGAAATTTGCATGAATTTCACGTGTCAATTTTTTTGTAATATAAAAATACAGCTGAAAATCATGTTCAGAGTCACATCGGGTAGTGATCTGTCTTGCTTAACAACAAAAACACATGACCTGTTTTTTTCTCCCTCCACTGTCTCTTTTCAGGCTGAGGTCATAGTAAACTACCATGTAGGAGAGACAGTGTTATCTCTTCAGAAAACCACTCTGATTCCTGGAGGTTCAGAATCTTTGGTTTACACCACACTGTCAGGAGGCATCGGCATACTGGTCCCATTCACCTCACATGAGGTAAAACACACAAGTGTGCTTAGTGCTCTAATTAAATTATTACACATCCACACATTAGGTTGTAAGACACTAAAGAACTGCTGTGGACCTTAAAAGACCCTGTCTGGATTTTATATAGACATAACTTTTTGTTCTTTCTGTCTACATTTTTACAAACAATTTTCTTTCTCTTCCTTTTTATATTATCTCTGTCTTATTTCTATTTGCCCAGGATCATGACTTTTTCCAGCATTTAGAGATGCATATGCGCTCTGAATTTCCTCCACTATGCGGTAGAGACCATCTCAGTTTTAGATCCTACTACTTCCCAGTTAAGGTTGGTATCCATTGACAATGTTTTTTTTTTTCCCCATGTGATCTGATCTCAACATCATCTCTGTAAACTCTCAATATATGCAATAGAGCACAATAGACCATAAGAGGCATTTTTGCTTTCTCTGTTCTTTTCTTCAGAATGTGATTGATGGAGATCTGTGCGAGCAGTTTAACAGTATGGACCCCCACAAGCAGAAGAGTGTGGCAGAAGAGCTGGACAGAACGCCACCAGAGGTCTCTAAGAAACTAGAGGACATTCGCACTCGCTACGCCTTCTAATCGTACACACGGCCTCACCTTCAGCCCAAAGGGATGGACGAATACACCTTTTATAAGACTATTACACCCACTGCTGTGCCACAGTATGCCCTCTGAAGGACACAGATTAATGGAGACTTATGGATTTCTTCATGACTCGCGCACATCTTATTGTTATAAGAAAACATTCAACGTTTCACATGCTTTTAATTCCCATTTATCACTCAATTACAATGCAAATCAAACATGTTCTCCTTGCCAACAAAAACTAACATTCAAAACTAAAAGTGTGTAATTAGTCACCCACACAGTGTGAACTGTTCACGACTGTGAACAGTCATGCAGTCGTTACCCTTATACATACTGACTCAGTTACTGAGAACTTTGTTTTTCTACACCTCCCCTGTGCCGGTTGGTATAGATACCATTACAGGGAAAAATGACAGGAAGTCATTTTCAATCTCTTAACATTGTGAGGTTACTGTCATAATAAAATCACACGTACAGCCGTGTGAATAACCTTCACACACACACAGATGTGTGAATAGAATTCACGCAGTTGAAACAGCAGCTTTTCGTCGTATGCAAATTTTGAGCACGTACATTCTGAGTCCAAATCATCTGTCATCTGTGCGCAAGTGAATACATTTTATTTCAAGGTGTTTTAAGTCATGACAAGTATAAAAGTCTAGTTTTTCTCTGATCGTCACGGTGTGCAGAGATTGAATTCCACGCTGCTGCGACAGAAGACCCATGAAAGCTGAGAATATTTTTAGTGTCTGTAACAGGTTATTTAGCGAGAAGGTGATTATCATTGTACGTTTCCCCCATCTTTGATTTCGGGAGAATATGTTTTTGTATGGTGTGATGATTGTAATGTGTACTGATTGAATTGATCTGCTATGATGCATCTACCACAGTCTCAGACGGTATTATTAAATCTCTTTTAGCCCTACCTGTGTCTAGTTGATAACATTGGCCCCAGGCTCATTAAAGCATATTGCTCACTTGCAGCTGGGAACCAAACAGGAGCCGACTTAAACCAGGTCCAAACCTCAGGCCACGGAAGAAGTGTTGCCATTCTGTGGCATTAGACGACGGGTGAACTCAGACTAAATAAGTGGGTGGAAGAATACTGAAGGTTTGCACTGGGTGTTGTTCTTCTCAGTCCTGTAAATTCCCAACCTCAGCCACAGACACAGACATAGCATTCCACAGTAGTCACTGAATTTAGGGGTTTGTGGGACAGGGGCAGTGGTCTGTTTTGTAAATAAAGATGTTTTTTTGTACTTTATTATCCCTTGAGTTTGTGTATCATTTCATGCCATTGTGTTTGTGGAGGACCATCACTCAGCTAAAGGTTTCATGACTACGTTTGTGTCAGTTGATACAGAACATATATGAGGTCCGATATTAGTTTTGTGATTTTTGTTTTTTACGTTTCATGGCTCAAAATTTAGAAATTTTAATTTATTTTTTATTAAGGGTGAAGAGGTGATGCAGATAAGGGCCGGTTGTTTCCTAACAACAAAAAAAGGGTACATTTTGGTACGTTTCAGTATTTATTTTTCACCTTAAACATTAAGACATATTAAATGTTAGTTGTGTCATCTTTCTTAAACCTGAGTACAGAAAGTGGGTTTTACCTACTACAACAAGGGGAACTATTATTGAGGTAGAGCAACGTAGAATACTGTTTATCCTTTTCATACAGAAGAAACTTTTTTCCTTGGTGTTTTTAATTAGCGAAATAGTTTAACATTTTGTCACAAGACAAGTAACAAATCTGTATAATAAATGTAAGGTTAGGGCCAGTGTTACATTAGATAACCATGAGTGGAAATGAAGGGAAACCGTTGGCCCTGCAGAAAACCCAATCAAGCCTTTTTTTAAAAAAATAATTTTGTTTTTTAATATGTGAAATATGAAAAGTTGGGGGGGTTAATCTGTTTATAAGTCACCTTTTAAATTATATTAAGGCTTACAGTTTGGGGCCTAATTGTGGGCGTGGTCGCTTTGAGTGACAGGTGGTTGGTCACAGCCCGTTGCTGGGGTCACGTCACCAAATTGGAGTCATTGAACGTGACCTTTAGTCTGTGTCCATGGTGCCGGTTTTGGACGATTTTTTTCATGCAAATATTGGATTAATAACATGTCTTACTTGGCTGAGGAAGCCTATGCACCTGTTTTAGAGGTAAGTGGAAGTCAAGTATTATTTTATTTATATGTTGGCACTAATTAGCAGGTATGGCGTCTGGGCTAACCCTACCTGGCTTGATAGCTTAGCCGTTAACTAGCTAATTAGCTAGCAAGTGAACTAGCCTTGGATTAGTCTTTCAGCAGGACGTCCAACTGTGGTGATAATGCTCGCCACGGTTATTTAACCGGCTTGCGCCGAGCTCTCGGCTTCAAACACACTCCACCTCATTACCAATTTTCAGATTAGCCAAAGGGTTTGGCGTAATCAGGCTCGGCCAAGATGGCGACCGCGGCACAGTCAGACGTTTTAAAACCGCTCTTCAACAGTCCAGAGGGTGACGTCACTGAACTAAATCCATCTTTACAGTTTATGATCCACACATCCCAGTGTCTCTGCCTTTATCTCACATCTGTTTATTCATTACTAAGCTGTAATTACTTTTATTTTAGATTTAAACTTCGCTCACATTTGATTCATGTATTTTTATTTGTTGCTATTAAATAAAAATTAAGCTATTTGTTAGTCTTGCTATTGCCACATAGCCAATGTTGGCATTAACAGCTGTTTACTTTGTGGTTTAAAAGAAACGTGAGTCCAGCATCAGACTTGATTCCTTTATTTTCTAAGAGCTGTCTTCGGTAATGGTAAGCAACTCATGTTTTGCTTCACTTTCTATCATTTTTCTTCTATTGAAGCCGGGCCAACTGCTGCAGCAGTCAGCCCTTCTCACCACTTTCTAATACCAAGTTTCTGTAGCATCCAGTCTGCCCTGAAAAAGCAATATTTCTTAGAGGATGTTGTGGCCAAATCCGAACGCCCCTCCTCACAGACTTAATTGTCATCAGCTGATATACATTTAGTGTGAGCGAGTGCTCAAAATGGTATAAAGAGGAATGGGACAGCAGTTTGTGACATAACGGCTTGTCACCTTGACGAAACCAAAACATGTTTGAGACTTTTGATTCTACGTTTTTATACCCTCAACTCTCTCCCCGTTTATAAATAAAATAGTAATGTTGGATCAGATTTGATGTAAGCAGATTTGGAATTGAAAAATTGTGTCATTACAGGACAAAGAACAACATACAGTTGTGATTACCAATGAACTATGTGTTTATATTCAAATGCAACTTCTTTTTTTCTTGTAAAGTTAACTTTGTTCTTGCAGAGTGATGCAAAGTCTGCTGAAATGTGGACTTATGGGATAGGTGTATAAATGGCTAAAAATGTTAGTGGAAGAGCCCTCTGCAAGTCAGTAAGGAGTGTCATTAAGGTTGGGCCATTATAACCTCCTGTGTTGTAAATGCAATGATGGTTCAAGCTCATGTTGAGAGTGTGTTAAGTGTGTTAACAGCTTGCAATGCTTGTCATGTGGCAATATCAAAACTGACAAATAGCTCCTCTTCGCATTCACCTATTTTTATATGTAGGCCTCTGAAATTAGTTCTCTATTGATGCAGTACTGTTTAACTGCTGAACGACAAGATAATAACGATAATGGTTTGTCACACAGAATAACAAACACTCAGCTGCAACAAAGTCCTCCCATCTGGTCAAGTGTTTCTGCACATGTGATAGGGATTTGCCTCTGTGGGAGAAAAGCAAAGAACTTGGTCAGACTAAACTTTCCCACTTAGAACAATGGTATTGTAGAGTTTCATGGAAGTATAACCACAAAGGCAGGTTTTTAAAATAAATTTTTTAAAAAAATGTAAAGGACAACAAAACCATGCTCGGCAGTGAATTTTATGTTGAAAACATCTGATCCTGACTTGAAGGGAAAAGTGCATAGGGCGCAGTAAAGAAACTTGTATCTATTAAAATGCCCATACTAATGAAAATCACTGGTTTTCACATGCTCCATTACCAGCTAAATTCTAAATGACTTTATTCTGCAGGGTATGACAGCCTTTAAAATGGTGGCACTGTACTGTCATGACATGGGTTTTTGAGGATAATAAATTCTATTTTTGCAATTTTCACTTCAATCAGTGTTAAGGGCTGTGCATTTCAGCAAGCGCCAACGTTTCCTTGGGACCAATTGACAACTGCTATGTGGAACTTTTTCTCATTGTGGCCCCTATGACATGATGGTGAACTTGTGTGGTATCTTAGATTTTTTTTTTTTTTACAAATTCATTTAGTTTAGGGCTGTGAACTTAAATGAAATATAATCATCAATATAATAATCATCAATGAATACAATCTCAATATGACCAAATGCAATATCCAAATTGCAGGATCTGCAATTTTTTGATAAAGGTAAAAAATGTATGTTATTAGCACCATTAGTGTTGTAGCACTACAGAGATGCCCCGGCCTACAAATCATATTTTCCAAATTTAAGACAAAATGTTTGTATGGTAAGAGCCCCAGCAAAAATCACATCCTCATCATTTTACATTTTCTTGAATTGAAAATAGTTGCAAAAACAATCGTCCCAACTAAAGTCACAATCACAATAGGATTTCTTTGCATTCGCTAATGCTAATAGATTTTTTCCCCAACATTGATCTTAAAATTATATTGTAAATTCATAAAAAAATTCTGGTGTGATTATTATCTTTATGATAGCTAAAGTTAGCTACTGATAGCAAACTTAACACAATTAAAAGAAAATAGAAAATATGAAAATTAGAAATTGGAGTTGAGAGTTGACACTACTTCCATGTTGACTGTGCCATCAATGAAAAAGTAATACTAAAAGGTGGCAACATAAATTCAAAATAGTCCTCTGAGTTTGACTTCTATGTTCTAATCCCATCTGACAGTCTGGCAACAAAGAATCAAAGTGTGAAAGTACAACTATTGTGTTAACAAATAAATGCTCTGTCAGGTTTTTATACATCCCAGTGTGAGAATGGTATTGAACTGCCTTTGCTCTACTCTGATGATTACTATGAAGAGCAGTTTCCACAGTGTGCCAGTGTATAAAGGTAATGTAATACTTATGGTTAGGCAACAGTCAAAAGAGAAGTTAAGGATGTTGCGACACCTTTAGAATCACTGGTTGGCTCCACTGTCACTGGTATGAATTTCACATGGGGCAGTAAAATGCAAAATAACAAAAAAAGTTTGTTTGGTGTGAAAGTATTTGAGCACTAGTCTAGGCTGTGGCTCAGTATGTTGAGGGGTTATGACTGAGAGATAATAGTGTCTATTTTATCACTGCATTCCACTGCCACCTCTACATAACTCTTTTTAAAGATGCTTAAAGCATTTTAGGTTCACTGTGGCCTTTAAGTTGAGAGAGTCACTGTTTTTTTTAACTTCCTGTGTTTTTCCGTGGTGGCTGAAGTTTTGGTGCAACTTTGGTCAATGTTTTAGTTGCATTGCATGTTGCAATTCCTAAATGGCTTAAATTCTTCATGATTTAAAAGAAAAAAAAGGTTGTTTGTTCTTTGAGATGAGCTATTGCTTAAGGTGATATTTTGGGTTTTTTGATGTAGGTTTGTGTGAGGTACTTAACTATATACATAACCAGTGTATTACCTGCAGTAGATTCAAGCTTTTGCCCCCCCCCCCCAAATTTGGAAAAGCAGCTATTGGCACTGGCACAGAAGCTCAGTAATGTACTGCTGTGGATGGGGCCGGCTGAAAAAACATGTTTAAGCCACTTAAACCCAGTAAGACCGGATTAGACATACACATGTTTCTCCCTTAAAGATCGGATGCGGCGTACACATGTTTCTACCTTCAAGATCGGGTGCGACAGCCTAATTCAAAGGCCTCCTTAAACCCTAAGACCTGAAACCTCACGCATTTCAATGACGCCACCTCAAAGATGACTGAGTGCGAGAGATTGCAAAGGCTCAAAATGGTTTAAAGAGGCACGTGACAGCACTCACAGACATATTGTATTACTTTAAAGATGCCAAAACACATTACACACAATTATCGGTTTGGGACTTCCATTTTTTTATTCACTCCCTAAAATAGTAATGGTTAATCATCTTACATTCATGGCATTCATGGAGTCATGGCAAATTTGCATGTGCGCTCAAGTTTTCGGGACATGACCCTTCACCATAAATTTACCATAACTCACCCTAAACCAATGCTTAGTGTTATACTACCTCTCTGTTGGGAGGATGCCCTTTTGTCCTTTCCCACAGGCTGACTGCTGTAGACGAGACACACACGTCTTCCCCAGTTGACTTTACTATGTACTGTCTTTTTCTTAATCACTTTAGGTTTGACAAATGACATCTGTGTCAACAGGCTGCAATATACATGAAAAGTGCTCCAGTCAAGTGTATGAACAATTCTGCTCTGTTCAGTTGACACCACAGTGGGATGCTCTATCTCACCATCTGGGTTTAAACACCTCTGTTTCAGAAGAGTAAAATAGACATACTTCTCATTAAATTACAATTCTGAAATTTCTACAAAATATAATATATATAATATGTATATAATGTATCTCTAAGAATCCTGAAACGTTTTAGTTAGTCAGCAGTATTGCTGTGAATGTTGCTGTGTGATGTGCTGTATGTGCAGATACATACCTAAGGTGTTTTGCTGCCCAACTATGGTCCAGACAATGAGCCAGGGAGAGTTAACAAAGCTGAGTTAGGAAAATGCAGGAATCTGCATTGTCATTGAATTGTGTCATCGTCAGTTAGGTTAAAATTTTGAAGATTACATGCAAGTGATTTTTATAGATATTTTTCCTCCACACTGCACATTTAACATGTTTACTGTCAGGTCAAAAGAATAATTCAAAAAATTTCTTCATCTAGAAAGGAGAAGATGACCAAGCAGAGAGCAGCCAGATGCAGGAGAGGGACTTTAAGTACAGGAAGAACAGATGGCACAAAGTCATGTGAGAGAACTGACCAGTTAACTGTTGTCATGAAAAGGTATGTTTTATTCCAGTCCATTTTTAACTTTCTTGGTCTAATGGTTTTCAAGAAGTTGATATGTCAAAGTGCAGTACAGTATTTTTTGGGTAGTAATGGACAACACAGTCATATATATCATAGTTTGGCTGGTCTGTGGTTACTGTACGCAACATGTAGAGAGAGGAGAGAAATGCTAAACTAAAATTAAATCTGACACCAGGTCTTTTATTATACACTGGACACCTGCCAAAATTCATAAGGTAGTGCTATAAACGTTTAAAAATGAAATGTAAGCAGGAACATGACCTGAGGGGAATTCCTCATTTTGTTTTTTAACCATGCATATGGATACTTCTGTAAAGATTTACTGTTGTCTTGTAAAGTCCTGTGGCACCATAAGAAGCTGTTTTGGGCTATGTGGATATATTTTTTTAGAGTCACCCAGTCTCATTTATTTTGACTGACAACTGACACTATGACATTTATGTGTTTCATTATGTATTTCACTGCAGGTTGTTTGTATTTCAATTTGAATAACACAGCTGTTTACAAAATAGCAAACCTATGTAACCAGGTGATCTTCTCCTCTTTGTGTATTTTGTAGAAATGGTATGTATCATAGGCATCTGTGATACTAGTCAGAGTTTTACTTGGTAATAGATTCAAAAGGAAATCAGTGGTAATGTACGCATCATCGAGTGCAAGCTCTCATTCAGTATTTCTTTCATCTGTCTCTTTGAAAAATGATCCATCATTCTGGGGCTTGTCCACAACAGCAGTTGTTACAAAAAAAACTGGAACCTTCATGAGCATGATCAGTTACATTACATTACAAGTGCTGATGTTCAGGTGAGTTTGACTTGATCTATATACTTAAAACTCACCGACTAATCTGTACATTTTCTAGCTGTAATGTCTGCTTCTAAAAACTGCTGCTGACTTGCCTCCTATGTTGAGCCATAAAGTTTATGCGATGTTCACATGATTAAGTTTAAACTGTAATTACGAGTTGTCGGGTGGGGAAAAAATATTCAGTTTAGGTTGACCTTGATTGTAATTCTGAGTTGGACATATGCAATTCTGACAATATCTCCCACTTGATGGAAAAAACTTATTATGTTGGCAGAATAACTGCAAATACACCACCGCTGCCAATTAAATAAAAATAAAATCCATTTTATTTATATGAATATTTATTTCATCATGTCTTGGTTTTCTATTTGAGCACATTGGCCCTCTATACTACTACTCTATACAGAGAACCATTTTTACTTTCAAAATCATTTTTTTTAAAGACACCCTTATATATTGTACTTTTCAAGAGGAGTTTTCACTTTTGCCTGCTGTGTCAACAGCCCCAAAGACATTCAGGTGAATGGCAAGACAAGTGAGGTGAATTGGATCTGCTCAACAGCTCATATTAAAGTTGTCTGGGATGTTGTTTTTCCCCCTGCCCTGTTGGGAATGGCTCCAACCCCTACTGTAAAGAAAATAAATGCTGAGGTGGATTTTTTTTTTTTACAAAAACATAAACCCTCTTCTGCTTCCACCTTTCTGCTAAATATCTTCACACCTTTCCATGTATCTTAGCGATCGCTTTGAACTTTCCACTGTAGTAAGATCAAGTAGACAGACAGTCAACATATAACAAGGAACCAAGAATGCTTCATTCTTGGGACATCAAAGACACATACCATGCACCATGACCAACTGAGCCACCAGGATACCCACCTTGTATCTTATTAATAAATGCAGGAGTTGCTTAGCGTTTCTAAACTAAACCTCTATTAAATAAGTGGTAAACTGCTAACATGGATTCAGGAAGCCAAACTGCTACAGCTCAGAAAGATCTTGACTGACCTGTTATGACTGGTAGGAATTTATTTAACTGCAAATCAGAAAATTAACTCATAAACCTGAGGCTGTCACAGGTTCTCTTTCACCATCATCTTATTTCACGAGACTCTTATTTACGGTTTTTAGACCAGTCCAAGTTCATAGACAAAACAGAGAAATTAATTAATTAATACTTACAACATAAACTGTTTGAACTATGTGTTGGTTATGGAGCAGTTTAACCTTATTCAGCCACCATTGTTTAAATACAATTTAAAAAATGGCTTCCATGGTGGTACCACTGTAATTTAATCCATAGTATTCAAGCCCATATTTTGAAGTTAAATAAAACCAGCTGGCAGCACATATAAGTAAACACAGCAGTTTAGACTCTTGTTGCTCATCATGCCACTGATCATATCTTATAAGGAACAACCTTGTCTCAATACACAACAGGCACATGGAGCCTAAAATGTTTTATGTTCTACCCACATGACACACTTGGCATGTACAAGAGGATCTTTTTCACATTAGGGCCAGATAGAATTATAGCAACAAATCTCAACTGAATTAAATTTTAAGCAAATCTGTGGGATTTGCTTCAGAACATAGAAGCAGATATAGTTACACATATAACACAGTACTTCAGACCACTAAGGGCAGCTCAGTGGAAGATGTCTCCATGCTCAAATAGCAATGAAAAGATTAGATTTAGTGTCATGCAGATGGTGAAATTGAATTTTAAGCGAAAGGCTTTAAATCGAGACCCAAGTTTCCTGCCATAGCTGACCTTTGTCAGTATGCCTGTAAAAGTTGTTTTGCCCTGAACCCTCTCAGTCTCAGTTACTGTCTCAGTCTCAAACTGAAGAGATGAGCTAGCTGGGTTCATATTTCTCTTCTCAGAACAGATTTATTATTCACAGCTGGCTGCAAGGTTGAGAACTGACACCACACATTCATGCCACACTTGTTCATCGTGTTTGTACTTAATACTATATATGAAAACTGGTGCAGTTCATAATCATCGGCATAAATTTAACAGAAGCAAATCTGAAAACAAGCACACTCAAACTTCACTGTGGTCAGCTCACATTTTGAACTGACATTAGTTTTGTTTCCAGCATTTATGCTGGAAATGCATGAACATCAATATTTCTGTGTCCCATACATCAAGATGCAGCGTGAACAGCTGAGAAGAGATGCAGAACCAAGTAAGTAAAGATAACTCAAAGTTTACTCAAATTGACAGCTGTTACTAAACTTTGCATTAAATGCAATAAAAAGTAAACGATAAGAACTTGATTAACCTGATCAACCACTTGATCAACACAAATCTATAAAATATATATTTTTAACTATTTTGTCTGAGGTCTCCCGGTATCTTTCACACATCAACTTCGTCCTGGTTAACCTAATGGTCATTTATGAGGAAAAGCTGAAACAAAAATAACAATAACAAAAGTTATTTTCTTGGGACATTTTTATATCTCTATTGATGGGGAAACTGGAGAGAGACAGGAAATGCAGGGGAGAGAGAATGGGGGAGAGACATGCAGTAAAGGTCTGGATGCTCGGGGCTTAACGTGCCCATATAGTATATGCCTTAACCACTTGTACATCAGGGCTGCTGTGAACCTAATCAGTTCTAATTTTGTTGTTATTTTTATTTTAGTTTTTAACAAAACAATGCTTTAGTAATACTAAAGAACCAGTAATAGTATGGGTTAGATCAATAAGGTTATGGTTAAGATAAAAATAAAAGTCTAACATTCCCTACAACTGCTTAGCCGCTCTAACTTTGGGAGGATGAGCAAATAACTTTATTTTGTGATTATTATTTTTTGTGGTGCAGTAGGATCAGTCACAAAAATGTTAGATTATTTCAATAATGAGCATTGTTTATTTGTAAGGGGAGCTTTTTAATAGTAGCCGCTTAATACTCTGAGATTAGATCTTTTAATTATCAATGACAAAAAGTAAAAAAAAAAAAAAAATTCACAAAGTTTCTCATTTTTTAAATACTAAGTCATGATTTTGAGTTTCTCAAATTGTTATAAGATTTTTTTTTTCTTTCATTGAGTATCGTATTTCAACAGAACATTTTTCATGTGCAATCCGGTGGTGATGTTTGTTTTATTTCTCTCCTCTGTCTCTCTTCTACAGAAGATAACCACGTTTCCTGTGCAGGCATTTTAGAAATGCAGAGTTCAACAAGGATTTCTGTAAGTCCTTTAGGTTCTTAGTGACATTAGCAGATGCTAGATAGCATTGACAGACCATAAAGTCACATGGCCCAAAGGTTCACTAAGTGAGCTATAATGGCTGCCATTTATCTCTCTAAAAGTTTAATCTTTCAAAGGTTGAGTGTCAGATTTGACAATGCATGGCTAGGCATTTTAAAGAGAACAAACACCGTCACCCTTAGATAAGCACATATGAGTCTAGCTGTGGAGATCACTGTTTATGTTATTCAGCTCATCCACTAATGTTCACACGTGTAATTTGCATTACAGAAAACCAAACTTCATAGCGTACAATGCTCTTTCAGATGTCAATTTTATAATAGAAAACTATTAAACATTTTAAATACATTTTAAAATGTGTATATGTAATCTATCAGAAACTGTTTAGTGGTCAAGGTTTTAGTCTGAAGCTTATTTTATAATTGAGTCAAATCAGTGGAAACAAATGGCTGGAAAAAAGTGTAAACAGCATTTAAAAATGTGCGTAATGGGAACTTGCCATGCAGTTATCGATGACGTTATATAGACCTTTTTCACACCAGCCATATGACGTAAGGTATCGTTGTGAGTAGTAGTTTATTTCCACCCTGCTGATTGTATTTTCCTGTAAAAAGTACGGTACCTGCTTCTTAGAATTATTACCTGCTTCTTGTTTTGCTTTCAATTAGTGTCATGTAAATTACTTACCTCACGCAGTCAACCATTCTGTATGGCCCAATCACATCTCCATCCAGACTTCATAGGGGTAGATGTTAATATTTATTAAATTTTTTCAAATTTCTTTGAAACCATTTTGCCTTAGAATGCTGAAATATATCTGTTATGTTTAAAAAAAAAAAAAAAAAAGTGACCTGCTTGTGGATCCAAGTTATGTATCGTCTCTACCATATGTGTTTGGTTTCATTTTGATCTGAAGTAAATATGTGTCTGTCTACATGTCATCCTGTGGTTTACAAAAAAATATTGCTATATTGTTTGTTGTATTCCAGCACCATGCAGACCCACTTTACATCCTGTTTGTTTAGCAAACCTGTCTGGCTTGGGCGTCTTCACCGACATTTCCCCGTACTACATCAAACCAATGCTGAAATGAGTTTAAATAAAACAGGTGGCCCTGGTCTGGCTCTGATAAATGAGCCAGAAAAATGCCACATGGCTAATTAGTGCACATGCATGTTGTTTTTCTTCATCCCCTCCTTCCTGATAAACTTTTCATTAAGGGTAAAAAGCTCCTGAAAGACTGTTTGGCTGAGACTGGATGAAAGATGTTGTACATGAGCTGAGAGAGCTGCCATGTTTACAACTCCGAATAACATTCCCTCCTCTTCTCGCTCTTCTGGAGGGCAATTTAACACATTTTGGATTGATTCAAGTGTAATTGGATTGGTAAAAGGCTTGTTGCTGGGCTTGAACTATTTCTTTTTTGTGTCTTATTTTTGTGAGGGTATCCTGGTGTTAGATAACTGACATAAGGCTTGAATTAGTTTTATTTGGATTTTCTTCATTTTGAGCGGATGTGGTTACCTATCACTTCTAGGGAGCCACAGGACACAGGTGGTGGTAGGGTATGGTGTGCATGAGCTTCTCCTGTGACATGCTGCTTTTGTGGTTTGGATGATGTTGTTTTAAAGCCCTGAATTATACTGTTATGTGACAGGAATGTACAGTGCAGATTTGACAGTCAGTGAAACTTAATTCCAAATTTGTCTTGTCTGCTACTATCAGCATTACTTTCAATATGAATTACTAAGCTGTCATCAGTTCTTTTTAAAATTAATTCATCTTCAAAAAAAGTACCAATCAAAACTTCCCATAGCCCATTTTAACATCTGCAGATGTTTTTTCTCCAGCCAACAGGCCACAACCCAAATATTCAGTGCACACCTCATGTTTGAGATGCTGAAAACCAGTGGATGCTGCTGCATGTTTTGGTTGTCAGTCAATATTATGTCTGTAGGCTAAGTGACAAATTGTTTTAGCAGTGATTTGTTACAGTAATTCAGGCTGTATTTGGCTTTTTGTCTTTGTACTGTTACATCTCGACTCGCTCATATATATTGTTTACATCAATGAGGACAAATTACTTGAATAACTTGTAAGAGCATGTGGTTACATTTTAATGGCCAGTTGGCTACATTTTTCAATACCAAAAGTAATAAGTCACAGTTCTTCTAATGTCACTTTCATCACTCAGGGCAGCTCCATCAAAGGATCCTTTAAACAACTCCAAAGCTTCTTGTAACTTATTTTGAACATGCACGTCATTGGAAAAATCACCAAACCCCCAGGCTCTCGGCATGGAAAAAGACAAAGCATTGTCCTTTCATGTTTGTGTGTCTGTGTGTGTTTGTCAATGTTAGGTTTTTACTGCTTTTCACTTAGAGAGACAGACATGCCTTTATTGAACCACCTCAGGGAAAACCAAAAGAACACGAGAACAGTCAAGTTATGTTACAGTGATAGAAATGTACAACCAGGTCACTGTGTATAAGGCCCCACAGCCTATACAAACTCAAGGACCTGAGGTCTCTGAATCTGAAAAGATGTGCTCTTCTCTAAAGAGCAGCTGTTGTGAGTTATTTCAGCACCTGTTCTGGCCCCACCCTTTTCCCAGCTCCTCATAATTGGTCAAATAATTTATTTTCCTGCAGAAATTTGAAGAAATGTGAATACTCATCATAATCACCCTGCATGGTAATGAAAGACATTTCACAGGAATGGCTTTTTTAAGAGATTGAAAACAGAAGCGTGATCAAATATTTCAATCTGGAAAAAAACTTCTGATGATGACAATTAAGGCTTAAGCTGGACGAAATATGCTAGGGTATGGAAAAACTACCTCTTTTCATGCTGGGAAATGAACAACTACAGAGCAATAACTGATGAAGTGAAAAACAAGAGCTGATGGATCATTACATTTCCAGTCGCAGTGCACCACTTCCCACACCCATCAAAATCAGTCTGCCACCAGAAATCATCCATGCATTGCTAAGAACAAAAGCCGCTCGTCAGATCAGAGGCAGTCAGAGTTATCGTTGTTTGACAAATGATATTTTCATTGGTGCCTACAGAAATCAATCATCTTTGTTTTGAACCTGTCTAATGTGTTGCGCATGGACCTGTATGCTCATGGTCACAAGCAACTAAATTAGCTGATGCACAGTGTGTTTGAGTGCTGATGTTCCTCGAAATATACTGCTTCTGGATCAGATAATAAAATTTATTTCTAACTTCATTCAGGAGAGAGTTGGATACCCAAAATAGTTGCTAAATAATCTGATTTTAATAGATAATCCAATTTGCTTTAGCAGTAACTACCACTATGTATCCAGTGGTCTAAAACACATCACCCTTTGAGGAAAGAATGGCACAATTTTTTTGTTCACTCCCTTTTGTTTGAAGGAATGAAAGGTTGACCACCAGTATTTGCTGATTTGCAGGCGTTTGATGGCACAAGTTTTTTCAAAACCAAAGTCTAAAAATCAAACTTGTCGATGCATGAAAAGTTTTTGCTGTTTTTTTTCCGCAAGGTTGAATTTGCTTGTTCCCTTCTGAGAAATGCAAGTGAAGACTGCATGTACTGTAGCTGTGTGCGTGTTGGAATTACTACATGCCTTATATGCAACATCAACTTTAAGTAGAAAAAATTAAATTAAAATTTTTTTTTAATGTATAATTAACAGACATTAACTAGGCATCAGAAACTGGTAGAAAGAAGCTAACTCACAAAATAGAAATGAAAAGTTAAATAAAATATTTATAGCAACAAGGATGCTTTACAGCTGTTTGTCAGCAATGCCGCCTGAAAATGTGGTGATTGTGAACCCTGGGACTTGTTGGCACAGCTTGACTCAGGAAGAGCCTGGTCTGAATCTGGTCTTTGCTTTTATGTGGCTGACATTCTTTTTGTTTTCTTTCAATCATCATTACGACACTGACAAGGCCAGATTTTTCCCTAGCTGCTGAAGGGATTTGACACAGTGACTCTCCAGAGGAAGTATCTATTTCACTAGGTTACACGTAACGCTTCCTCATAACCACAGTTTGACTCATGCTGCTACTTCATATGTTGGGGAATCCTGCATTTTTATGCATTTTCATCTGTCTGTCTCAGGATTGTTCATCCTGTGGTCCTGATTTTCGTGACATTTCTTTCCTTTAGCTTACCGTAGACTCCAAACAGGACATCATAATCTCCTTTTACTTTAAAACATTCTATGATCGTATCACTGAGGAAGATTTATGAAAACATGTCATAAGTTTTCAAAATCTTTTCTGACATTTGGAAAACCACTGTTTCTTTGATCTAATCAATGGCAGATCTTCTGAATATGTAACACTTCAGCAGAAAACTTAACCCTCTTTGTCTTGACGAAGTGCCAGACTCTGGTCATTGCCTCAATGCCCCTCAGGCATAGAGTTCCCCTTTGAACAATTTTCCTCAGTCCCAACATCATGTGCTTTACATGAGCAGTCTCATATATCTTTTTAATTGATTAAAAAAATGAACGTGTGTCCAATTTTAATTTGAGGAATGCAGGGGCATGTGTGGTCATGAAAACTGTATAGGATAGTGTAAAGACTGTAGTAAAGAGGGTTAAAGGCAGATGCATCGTGGCATAAAAGAAACTGCAACTGGCATGGCCAGTTTTTCACTACTCTAGCTCCTATAGATACTGAAAACAGTTGAGTCAGAGGTGGCAGTAACTGTCTGAGGTGGCTGCTCCTACATGGAAAAGTAATGCAATGAATGAGTGGTGAACTATGGCTGACTAAGGCCCTTTGGCCAACCTCCACACAAAGGAAGAAAAAAAAAGAAACAAAAACACAGTTTGGAACTTAACTTATGCCCCCAAGAACCGCCAACAATGCAGTACAGTACACTGTGTCTGTTCCATTTTAATCACATTCGGGAGCATAAACACAATTTTAACATAAACTATGATGCATAAAACATGACATACAGTATGTCACAGTGTCCATGGTCAACCAAAGCAAGTAGACACACACCCAGAGAATATATCCTTTTGGATTTTGGTCCAGCCCTGACTTTTCTTCTAATGAAGTGTGCTGGACTATCATTCACACAGATTATGTGAGAGCAGGTCGATGTGCTGTGTTGACAATGGAGCACAACTATGAAGTACATACATATTGGACTAGTCACACATCACAAACTACTATGAATTGATAATAATAATCATATGGTGTCAACAAGCAACTCCAGTCTTCAGTGACAGAAGCCAATGCCATTGTTTGATAAGCTTAAGAACTTGTAGCTGGTGAACAGGATCAATAAAGAGGTGATTCTGCAATCTCACTTGACCCAAAGGCAACAGAAGCTAAAGTGTGACTGATATTGGGGCTAATAGACAAGCAGAGCAGGGGATACAGGAGGAAACAGGTTAAGGAGTCAAACTTAATTTTTTTTCTCTTTTACCAAATTACACAGGGGAAGTAAACTGCTTTAGAATATATCCCTATAGGGCAGAGATATCCAACTAGAGGAGGTGGTGAGATGAGAGGAAAAATAAAAGGCAAGAAAATGAAAAACAAAGATGAAGGTGGCTGGAGAATGACAAGTGAAGACAATATGCCTGCTAGAAGACCCCCTGGTGTTTCATATTATACTGTTTGATGACATCTCGAGTGATGTTTTTAACTATTCTGACCTTATGAAGAGCAGCTGTTGTTGAGCTGTGAAATATCACAAGCTACTTTTACATTTTTGAGCTGTGAGCTTTATTACTGTTTCACCTCTGCTTACATTAAGTCATAGGAGAAAATCAGAGGTCAGTTCTGCACAGGTTTCTATACTTTACTGGAGACTCTCTATTATGAACACTGTAAATTATCTGCAGATGTTGCTCTACCCTCTATCCACCCTCCTCCCACTCTCTCTGTTGGTGTCCTGCTCATCTCCATTTCAAACGGTAGAAGTCTCAGGTCTTCCACACCATGTGATCGGTCACTATGGGCTTCTTTGAGGGCGCTGTCTCATCTGAACACACATTACATTAAGTGGCTGAATCACTCTCATGTCACTGCGGTTGTGGTCAACATTAACTGTAATGCACTTAATGATTGGGATACTCCCTAAAAACAGATGATTCATTTCCTGTTGGTACTATTTATGGTTATATTTTAATTCTCATCCCTGATTTTTCGAAATCAGAACAGAATCATATTTTCCACATAAGATGACCTTTATTTAAAACACGGAAAATGTGTCATACGATATAAACAAGGGCAGGTATTTAAACATAATCTGAGAGAGAAAAAAATATTTAGACAATAAGAATATTGACACCAGAATATTTTATCTGACTAATGGAGCACTTTTTCACCCTTATTTGGAAAGCCATAGTGACAGAAAGACACCGGAGTCAGGGGGGGATAGCCATGAGTCAGATTCGAACCGGAAAGAAGTTGAATTTGTTACAGAGACATTTTGCAACTATTACCGTGCATTGGTGTTAGTGGAGTCACCGGTGGGTTGTTAGAAACTAACAGTGGCAGTAAGAGAAAACCTAAGTTTCTGCTCTTTCAAAAACTGGAGCTGCCAGTCACTGAAGGAGTTGTCTTTGCACCGCAAAATAATAATAATAATAATAATAATAATCTCCGTTAAAACGATATGTTTCTGTTTCTTGTTTTTTTATTGTAATACTAGGTATTAAATGTTTAAATTTACTAAATAAATCATAAATCAAGGAAAAAATATTTCTAAGAAAAAAGGTTTTTTGAGTTAAATATATATTTATATAATTAAAACAATTATTAGCCTTGCTATATTTAAATGGACACAAAGCAGTAAAGAGCTTTGATAAGTTTCAGAGGCTTGGAAAAACAACAAACACAAAAAGGGGGGAAAAAAACTACCCTGAGTGTGGTGGTAGACAGGACACAGGGTCAGAAAGGTCCAGGGCAGAGAGGAAAGGGGGAGTAAAGTCGTAAATGTCCTCTTTCTCTTTGAGTTTTTAACCCCTATATCTTCTTGGTTGATAATTTGTGGAGCTTAGTTAAAGTCATTTTTAGCAGGTGCCAAGATACCTGATAAGATCATACATGAACCATACACGACACTAAAACACCTTTTCCACTGGTCAAAAAACATGCTAACAATGGGCTTTTGTCAGCAATGGAAAAGGGTACAACCTTTAACCCTTACACCCGGGTCAAATGACTCCACAGTAGACTCAGATACCTATCGGCTTTGCCATTGATGTGGACACAACACCCTGGTGAACACACAAAATTTCTCCCCTTTTCTGCTGTGATGTCTTGAGCGTATCACCTGCATGGTGCTGTTAAACGCTGATACTACGCTGAGCTCAGGGATGAAAGCGTGAGCTGCAGCCCTGAAAGAACCTTCTCAAGTGTCTCATACTGAGACTACAACAGTTACGGGATCTTCAACTCGGGGATGAGAGTTTGCACGACAGCTAACTCTTTCTTTCCTGTGACCTTCATAGTCTTCTTGTGACTGCGTGTGTGTGCTCTGTGACAATGTTCCCCAGAAATGTGTGTTTCCGTTATAACCAGAACGGCAAAGGCAGCTGGTACTGTCAATTGTGGTTTTGCCCATGTTTAAAAAAACCTGCTTATACTCTCACTCAATATATTTTGTTTTTGGTGTTTTGTTTTTATTTATTTATTTATTTTTTTAAAAAAGGGGGGGTAAAACAAGTAAGTCAGTGGTTTCCCACTGACTCTGATCCACTGGTCCATTGTGGCTGCAGGCTGAGCAGAGATAAGCTCAGATGTCCTTTTTCTCCAGCAGCCTCTTGTAGTTTGTCAGGGGGATCCCTGCAGGGGGGAGGTGTCGCCTTTCCATGAAGACCAGGCTCTACACGCAGCATCCTGTAAAGCAGCGTCTTTGTTCAGAGGGGAACAGGATTTCAGCTCTGAGCATCACCAAACCTCTGACTTTAGAAGTTAGCTGTTTGCAGCCTGTTGACTTGTTTTCCCTTCACTGTGCCAGTGAATATGATTGAGGTCAGGTTACTGGATAAAAGCCCATGACAGTGATGACTCCTTGGCCGTCTTTGGTCTTTAAGTACTTGTTGCAAAGGTTTGAGGTGTGCTTGGGGTCTTTGTCCTGCTGCTGTATAAATTCTTCTTCACAAAGATTTCAGTTTGATACACCACAGTATCATTCTCATTCATGTTGGTCTCCTTACATGCTGTTACTGCCATGAATCTCAAATTGGATTCACCATTCAATAGGACTTGTTTCCAGTAATCACTGAAATGCTGATATTTCTTAGGCCACCCCAAGCGTTTGGCCTTATTTCTCCTGTGGTGGTGGTTTAGAAACAGCTTGTTCTTTGAGACCACTACAAGGCAGCCTAGTATTGAAAGTACTTTTGCTGATTGAAGACTTGTGTTCTTTATAAATCCTAGTTCTGTGACGAAGTTGATTTTCTCTCAGGGCACCAAGCTTGATGTATTGTATGTATGTCTTCTGATTGTGTGGTTACTTCTGGTTTACTTCTGGTGGTACATTTTCTGTAAAACATACAGTTTCTCCAAAGGAGTCCCATGCACTACTTCTTTATAAAACTTTAGTCTAGCCCTAATTTGACATTGAGAAAGCACCCATTTGCTTTGAATGCCAATTTTACTTCTGACTTCTTTTTTGAGTGAGTTATAAATAAGATGGCTTATATGTAATGGGGTAACCTTGGCTGCAAGTTGAAATTACCAGAACTTTCTTCTGATGAGTAGATGAAATCCAACTGAACACATGCTTCAGTGGAGGTGATAATGCTTTGATTACTGACTTAGAAACTGTGCACAATACAAAAGTATTTTTTTCTTCTTTGTCTTAAAAAATATTGGAGATTTTCAATGTGGTCCTAGACTAATACATTCACATGTGCATAGTGCAAAAGATGCATATAATCATATTGAAGTATATCTTTCAATCCCAAGTTAATTCTGCGCTGACGGATACAAACTGAGGCATCACCATCACCACTGCTGTCACATTTCTAATGTAAAATAAGGCCAAGTGGTGTATCACAAAGCAAAGTGAGGCATCTCAAATATGTGCCATCTTAGCTTTGAAGTCACCATACCTTTTCAGCTGCCATAAACTTAATTTCACACCAAATGGGCTCATGTCACTCTTTATAGCTTATTTTATGATGTCATGTCACCTTTTATAACCTGGCTGAATGAGCAAACACATTTAGTCCAGAAACTCAAACCACCACAGACCTTTGATCAGTGGAGTAGGATTTTCACACAACTAATCACACATTTTTCAAATCAGGAATGGATACACACTGACAGAACTGCATGCATTAGTGTTCCCTCATTAAAGTTAAGTGGTCCCCTATAAACCTTAATGAAGGCCCATAGGGGCGGAAAACCAAAATTTAAAATTTTATGAACTAAAATCCAAACAGATTAACACGATTAAACACCTTGTAAACTCATTTGTGGTTCACAATAAATGGTTTTATACTAAATGTTACAAAAGCTTATTCTCATATCATTGCTTATTAATGCGCCAAAGACAGGAGAGCTGATGACATGAGGGACATTTACCTCTCAGCCATCAGTGGAGCTCTGTCTCAGAGGAAATTCCTGTTATATTTAGACTCCTCATTGGATTTGCCTCTTAACTTTGAAGGCTTTATGATACAGTGATTCAATAAGTCTCATTCAGTTCCATACACGAGCTCATTGCCTGACTTAATTATGGTTTCCTTCCATGCATGGTGCAACTAAAAGGATACGATTTAGTGAATGTACAGGAGGATTCATAAATTAGCTCTTAAATTGAAAATTTTTTTATGAAGATAAATGAATGGAAAAAATAATTTAATAAAACAGAAACATTTAAAATTATTATTATGTTATTTATATCATTGTTTACCATAGACATCACAGTATTCCCTGGTGATGCTCTCCTAACTCTTTTCTGCTGCCACCATCAGCTCTTGCTTATTGTGGGCTCTCTTTAGTCGGGTCTTCATGCAGCTCAGTGCGAATGAAATCAAGTGACTGAGTCTTAATGTATTTGAATCTGAGCTCCTCCTGAGCTGATGCTCCTGTTTACTGCTTTTGTTTTTATTGCCAAGGAGGTTTACACATACAATGGATTTGTTATGGATAATGTTATTTGGTCCATATCAATAGACATAGGAAGAGGAAAAAATATAAATAAAGATAAAACAAAGAAAGTACTGCAGCTCAGATTACTTAAATATAAATAGCAGTGATTAATGTCAAATTGAATGTACTGAAGCTCAGAGCCTGAAAAACAAAAAATATTAACAGTCCAGACTGTATATTCACTAAAATTATTTTCAAAGATAATTTTTAAAGTAATCATTTTTAAAGATTAGAACTTCCTGTTGATACTGGAGGGAGGTTCACCACCACAACTACTTAAATGAACAAATATTCCTTCTAAAGACCTGGGAACTCCCTCAATCACCCCTGGGTGTTCATTCACTGCACGTTGAGAACTATTCCTATGTGCAATAGAATATGGTTCTAGTGGAGTGACGGCTTTGGCTCATTTAAATGCAGTTAATGATTTTTGATGGTCTGTTATGAATTTTGTTCCATTTTTGTCATATGTCCACTACACAGTAACTCTAGTGTAGAGCACAATAAAGCCTTGCAAAATTTATTACAGCATTATATTTTTATAAAATCTTTAGGATTATTCTTAATTTGGAGGCTAAAAAATTGCAGTGTGGGAGCTGTGTGTGTATTGTTTTAGGATAACCCCTGTTAAGTTCATCACTCTTTTAAGGGTTTTAGGGGAAGGTCTTTCACAGTCAATAATGTTAACAACAAGAAGCAGCCCTTTTATGTTAATTTTATGGCACAATCTTGTCCTAGGGAAATGTGTTTACAACTGGCCGCTTCACCACCCAACTCGTAAGCTACCCAAAACTACTACTACTATAGGTGAAATGATCTTTTGATGTCTGACTTGAATTTCTCACCCTCTTTTGTAATATATGCAACATATAATAGTTATCACTGACATTACGGAATTAAACAGACATGAAATTAAAGTAATGTCTTGTTCTTAGCCGTGGGTGGAATGATGTGAAGTGTTATGTTGAGAATAGATAATGGCATTAATAGCAGAGATTCCATAAAAAACGGATCAATCACATGTTAAATCACAACCTGGACATGTGAACACTTCACATTAGAAGGAGACTATTAATACTTGCCAAAACCTGCGTTTACAATGCAAGATATCAATATTGTAACTGATATCAGCAATCCTTTTTCTGGTATTTCTTGGTGTTGGATAAAAGTTTAATTTTGTGGTGTGATCACCACTTATATTTGTTCTTGCTTTCATCTTGCCGTTTGCAGGTTGAATCTGTTTTCATTGATCTGAGAGAATTTATTTGAAAATGAAAAGACTCATCTTAAACGCAAATCCTTACTTGATTTATTGATATTAATCTTTATGTTGTGCTGTCTCCTGGCTTTACCAAAAGAGAAACTCTGTACTCATTGTCCACACCTTGAGATTCTGTTCATGGAAATAATGCACAGCCTTGTTAGTGCCCATCACCTGTTGAAGAAAGTGCTTGACTTTGATTGCAGACACTACTCTGTCATACAAGCACCAGATGGCTCTGAACCATCTGTTGCAATTCTGTAATCCTGCAGCATCCCCCTCCGGAAGCCTAGGGGACAGGGTTATATGCCTGCTTCAAGTCTAGAAAAAAAACATTTAGACCCAATGGGCACTCCTCCAAGTTTCTCGAGCGCAGGCTGAGGGGTGTGAGCGAAGGACAAGCTGTGCGATCCTCCAACAATTGATGCACAGCATTTAGTTCCATTGTATAAAAAGAGGAAATACTGTGCCTAACTGGCAGGCTTTACCTCTAACCTCTATGTGTGATGAAGATGATGTCATGACAGCATCCAGCAGCTTCAGCATCTTGTCAACCTGGATGCCACCACTGAATGTTTTGTCTGCATCTGTGCCCCAAAGATCTTTTGGTTTGTCGTCCTCCATGGAGGGGATATCTCACAAGTTCCTCAAAGTATTCCTCCCAACATTGGCTTGACATTTGCAGCCTAGAGGTCAGCTGTTGTCATCTGGCTGGGTCCATGCCTCAGTAATGGGGGTCTTGAGAGTGGGCACTGGGCCTCCATGTCAACAACCTGGCTAGGATGGATACAGGGGAAGCTCTAGCTCCATGTTTGGTTTTTCCATTGCTGATTAACTCATCTCAAGGTAAAATTATTATTATTGTTATTTTTAATTTGCTTGGTTTACTCTTGATTTTGATTTAGCTCCATAAAACAGCTTGTGACCATGCAGCAGCCTGGTTGCTTTAAGTTATGCAACACACTGTCCAAGTGTAGCCTCCTCATGTCATTTAGCAAAGTATTACTTATTAAGTAGTGCTAGGTATAACTAATAGGTATTATGTACATTTTTCAAAAAGGCACACAGATATATGAACCTGGCTGAGAAGTACTATAGTTGATTAGTCTATTTTGGATTTTTGAATAAACAATAAAATAGCAATGTCATGGGATGGCAAAGAGAGATAACAGATATGCAAATAATTGATAAACATGTTAGTAAACCACTGGGCTGTGTATTTATTGTCTGTAGTTGATACAGTTATCAGTTCTACCATGTTAGTGCAGTGATTACATTAAGTGCATGGATAGTGACTGGAAATAGAATAACCTCGGTGACATTATCTCTGCAAATTAGTAAATGAGGTGGCAGCTTTAATACTACTAGTCTCAAGTTTCTTAAGAAGGGTTTTAAACCTTGATCTGAAGTGGACCATCAGTTTTCTTTTGGGAGTTGAGATGTGGCACATGACAGCTGAATGACGTTAATGTTTAGTTTTAACAGTGAGCGGACCTGTTCCAGTAGTCTGAGGTCTGGTGCTTCATAAACCAGCTGTCCTATTTTACACATAGGAAGCCAGCGCATGAATCTTTGAACTGGAGGGATGCGATGCACTTTCTTGGTTTTACTAAGAACTCCATCAGGACAAGTAGAAAATGAGAATGAAAAAAATGTATGATGTAAAATAAAGTACAATAAATACTAACAGGCCAAAGGTTTTGGTGTAGTTCTAGTGCAGTAAAAAGTCAAAAGCCAAATTCACTTTAGTACTGCTGAGTACTTCAGCTGAGTTTTCAGTTTTTTTTGTAATTTGTAAGTGGCTGAACTTGGCTCATTTAAGCTCCTCTGGTAGATGGTGCTGCAGTGTAGCGAAAACCTTCATTGTGATTGATTCTGACACAAGGCGCTAACAGCTGACTACTTCATAGAGTCCTAAATGGTTTGTATCAAAAGTATACTTTTTTCTAAAGGATGAGGATGAGCCTGATCCCATTATTGTCCTTATGTCGCATGGAATTTAAAAATCTGTAATGTTAGGCAATTTAATAAATCACATTTTAAATCGCGATTTTTAGATTAATATTTTTTATTTACCTGTTTTTTATAAATCACATTTTAAATCAGGATTTATTTACCTGTTTTGTTTTGTTTTGTTTTGTTTTTTTGTTTTGTTTTTTGTGTGTGTTTTTTTCAGTTTGTGTTTTGCAGATTGGCTTGGTCATAAAAAGTATGACTCTTTGATTAGACTGCATGAAATACAAGAACCGATTTACTCTACAAACAAGCACTCATATAATAATGAATTATACATAGCTCTAGAGTACAATATAAAAAGATTTTTAGAATTTACATTTAAATGTGTTTGTATTTTCTGGCTTGTTTGTCAAATCTCTTTGGGGCTGGGTGGCCCTTAACATTTTCTGAAGATAACTGATAATAGTTGTGATCCTTAGAGGTGCCTTGAAAAAACACTGAGGCATCACTGTCCAGCAGAAGGTCTGGATGGCAGCTGAGTGAGTAAATGGCTCCTTGGCCTATTATATGAAACTTTTCACACTGACATTCCATTTGATTTACAAACCATGAAATAGCATCATAAATTAAAAGCCTGCCAGCTCAATTTGCATACATTGTGGCCCCAGACTGACTGACCATTTCAGGTATTTGAAACATTAGTCGTTCCCCTCAGTGTCAGCCTAATAATTACCACAACAATATATGATGTGCCCTCAGAGAGAATCAACTGCAATGTTCGACCTGACAGAGGTGTTAACCCTCCATGTCAAACAACAATATTTTACTTCTAGTATAATTTTATGATAGTAGATGAAATACTTGCCTGACTCAGTCATAAATCCAATACACTTATTTCCCCAAGCATGTTCTCACCTTCACTACTACCTGACAATTCAAGACATTGTAAATCACCTGCTTTCTCTTAAATTTAACGTTCTCTTTAATTTTGTCCTTTCTTAAATCCAGATTTAGAGTTCTGAGAAAATAGACTCTGTCTTTATGACCTTTGACTCCAAGCACACACAGAGCTGCTGCAAACAGTGCTGTGAGTATTACAAAATTAGTGCAGTTGACACTTGGATGACTTCTGCTTTATCTTAGAATGTCTGAGTCCAATTTCCCTTTATAATGGGAAAGGCACCAGATACACTGACTTTGGCTCTCAATCTCTGCATTTCAAGTTTAGCCCCCCCGTCCCCTCCCCAAGGTCCACTTGGATGAGACACATATGCTGGGTGTCCTCAGTGACCCAGAAGCTGCCTGGGGAATCTGCCTTTATGAAGTGATGCAGGAGCAGTGAAACAACGTCAAACGAAAACAGAAAGCCCAGTGGTGTTAAGGCTCTCCTTTGAGCCAGGTCACCAATATCATAAATCAAAGGTCAGCAAAGTGACTCTGTTTAGACTTATTTATGACAGTAAAATGTATTCAAATACTGTCATCTAATCAGATCAGAAGAGGAAGGTGGTTTTTTAACAAAATTAGCATGCCCTGCAGATTGGAGTTGAGTCATTAAAACAATCTAGGAACAGCTACTCCTGATGTCCCAGGAACAGATGACTTAGTCTTGTGGTGATGAGGAATGTCTCCAGAAAGCAGAACTGTTGGTGTCAGAGCAGTATACAATTGTTTTTATATTTACATATAACAGAGCCTGGGACTGGTTTATCTACAATGTGTTGATTTTGTTGAATGTATTATTTGAATGATGATGATGTAACAGGAAGATCTTACTTCACTGATCTTACTTCAGTACTCTGTGAGTTGTACTCTGCTTTCAGTTTAAACGGATGTTAGTGATTCTACATGTCAGTGTCAATTTACTAACCATGCAAGTTGAGTTCAGGTTGTTTTTCCTCCTTCTTATGGACAAGCTATGCTCACTGGCTTCTGGCTGTAGCCTCATATTGAATAGATATGTGAATGGCATTGAGGATACTCTGTCCAGACAAAGCACAGTTTGTCACCTCCTGGATTAGATTCTTTGGTATGAGCCACCACAGATGGGGAAGGGTGGATGTTGAACATGCTGCAGTCAGTTCATTGACATCACTCTCTCTTCCTGTGAAGTTATGGATTGGTTGCTCTTGCCTGGTGATTTGTTAGTTAGCTGGATCCATTAACATGGTCAGATTTATGTTGCTGTAAACAGGGGCTGCTGTCAAATTATCAAAACCCCCAGATATGCAGTGATTCTGGGGCTTAGGGACACTTGGGGGCATCGAGTCCAGGTTTTGTTGCCTTGTCTGCCATGTCTTCTTGCCTTGTCTTCCCATGTAATTGTCAGAGAACAGAATAAGTATATTTCCCAAAATGTTGGTCTCTTTCTTTGACTGTGTGTTTGTCAGATTGCTTAGTGCCTGATAAATTTTGTCTACGGCAGCTATGTAAACACCGATGGCTTATCTATACAGATAAATCGCTTACATGTGCCAAGTTTTAGATTAAGGTTTGCAGGAAGTGAATTGCAATTCAACTTTTCTAATTCATCTTCCCTCTTGACACATGCAAGTTTTTTTTGTTTTTTTAATCCATCATTGTGGTGGCTCTAGGGGTGGAAATGTCTCTCTTATACTTGCCACCATGAGGTTGTAATTTATTGTTGGAAAGAACAACACCTATGGCATGGATTACCATTAAATTTAGTCAATGTTCATGTCTCTCTTGGGACAAATTGTAATTGACTTTTTGTTTAGCATCATCAGGTCAAAATATAACTTTGTCCAATACATGTGCAATACTCCCATGAACTTAAGCTGTACTTAGCTGTGCTAAGTGATAATTACCAAGTTTTAGCATGCTATTATATTAACTAAATAGGGTGAAGGTAAACATTCTACTTGCTTATCATCAGCATGTCAGCATGCACAAAATGCTGATGTAACCCACAGCCTCACAGAGCTGTTAACAGAATTTCCATGATGCCACAGTGTTTCTAACCTTTATTGAATCTAAACTAGACATAGCAATTAAGCTGGCTGCCTTTTCCCTATCCTTAATGTAATAGGTTTTTTTATTCTCTTTTGTGCAGTTATAGTTACAGACCTTCCCTTTTCTCTACATGGATATCTGAGTATAATTTGTTTGGACACATAACTTAAAAAACATTTTGTTTTGTTTTTTTTTTCTTGTGATGGCATGCAGCCAAGGGCCATAGGTTGGACTATGTGTCCAACTCTGTGCCTTGGTGGTATGCACTCTCGCTCTGAGCTGGCCTTGACTGATAACATGAATGTTTTTTCTCCCACATGTTCTGTGGATATTGCAAACCCTGTAGTTTGTGGTCACATTGAACAAGGCAATAGTATTTCTCATAGAGGATGCTGTCCCTTCTTCTCTTGACAATTTGTGTAAAAAGCTGCAATGAGGTAACATCAGATGGCACTCCTTTGTGTTTCATCGGCAAGATCAACAACAGTAGGGTCAAAGATGTGTGTGATCAAACAGCTAAACAAACATCAGTCAAAATTGAGTCAATTGTGTTGATTGAATATTTCACAGACGCTGTGTTTGATAAATGGACAGACAGGCTATTGACAATCCATAGTCCTTTCCCCAATGGGAAAAAAAGGCTCCCAGTTGACCCCCCTACTAGTTCAGTAGGTGGAGCAAACATTAGACAAATGGTATTTTCCCCAATGTGGGACCAGTTTGACCTCCAAGTCTGGTAAGAAAATTGAGCACCACAGTAAAGGAAGCAATAATACACAAAACTGTTTTGTAAGTTCCTGCAGGATTCATCCATTATAAGCATCAGGGAGGGCAATAATGAGGCGGAGTGTGAAATAAAGCAACTAACAGGAGCAGTTGCTTGTGGAGCTCATTTTGGCATTTGAGGCTGTTAGCAGCTGTTACCAGTTCTCTGCCCTGTAATTTAGATGGAGATGTTTTTAGAGAAATTACAGACTTTATCATGGACAGTCTCATAGAAATGCTATTTATGTTATAGCATTGTTAAAGTCTGAAACCTACTTTCCTCTCACTGTTGAGGTGTCAAAACATTTTTTATTTTTTTTTGCATTTGCACTCATTGTCCTAATGGCTCAATGTATAATAAGTTGTTATTGGTCCCTGTGTAACCATGGGGAATGTAAAAGGATCGCTGGACACAATGACAATTCCACAGTACAACCACATAGTCCATTATTGGGCACGAAGCATTTGTACCACAGCGGAGTCACTACTGTTGGAATGGAGTGAGCATTTCTATGGTCTTACTAATACCTTATTATTTCAAGACCTTAAACTTGTTTGTTGTCACATTTGATGGTTCTTCAACACTTTATGCAGCACAGATGGATATATCTGTTATGAAAGTGTCCCTGAAAAAGTCTAAGAATAAAACCTGTGGTGCACTCTGGAAGTAATCTGTTAACATTGGCTTCATTTGAACCAGATCTGTTCATCATCCCTTTAAGCGTACTCTCAGTGGCACTACCAATGGCAGCTAATCTCTGCAATCATCTGGTCTTCTCTGCACCTTGATCATCAGAACTGTGCTCTGGATAAGAGCGTCTGCCATATAATGTGAATGTAGTCGCATGGCTCATCCTCGTCTTTAGGGGATCAGTTAACAGTGTTGTGCAGTACGGAGGTGTAACATTTCAGGTTGACAGGCTTCAGGGCAGAAGCTGCTGTGATACAGAGCCTACCAAGGCTATGGTCTCTGTGGTTTTTTGGGGAATTTTTGAAAGTTTGAACTAAGGTTGTGAGTTTAATTTAAAATGTCATCGCTGATACTTTTTTTGGATACTATTACGGTATGTTTACGGTCCTGTCCTTCACTCCTAAGTTGCTTTGAATTAAAGCATCTGCCAAGTGAGTCAATGAAATGTGGAAAGCTTTATGGGCCTGGTTAAAGTTTTCTAGAGGTGTGGGTGGGTGGTCATTCTTGTTAGGTCTTCTTGAGCATAAATACTCAACCTGTGAATACTAAATAATCAATCAATATCAATAAATAAATACAAATGGTCTGACACATTCTCCACCTGAATTCAGATTTAAATTTGGCTTTGTCCCCCCAGCTGTGCTCAGCAGCCTGTGACTTAACATCTACCTTTGTTTTCTTTCTCTATGCACTTTACATTGTATTGTCTTTTTTTAATTGTTGATGACTCATTAATTAATATTTTATATTAATTAATTCATAATTTTAAGAAAAAAATGGTTGCCATACTATGAAAAGTCTTTTTGGCTCAGTCAAACGTTCAACCTGACCTTTTCTTATCACTGTCTCATGACTAATCTATGAAACACTATTAAATGATTTATTTACCATTATTAAAGCCATGAGATGCAGCATAATACCTTTTCATATAAAGCTTGTGTAAAGGATGACTATTATCATCGTATGTAGTCATAGGTTACTGCTCCACCCATGAGTCTACTGCTCTGGCATCACACACTTCCCTCTGGAGCAACTTACTTTGAAGCATGATTTCAGTGACTTTGATACATTTTTGTGTGCAACTCATAACTTATTTCTCTGCTTTTGTTAACCACTCTTTTCCCAGTTTTTCTTAAAAACTATATCAAAGGCGACATTATATGACTATATGGAAATAATCCTTAAAAAAAAAGAAGAAGAAAAAATCTGCTGCTGCTGAGCTCCTGCGGGCTTTCCCATCTGAGCTCAGCAGCCAGCCTGGAGTGTATCATGCGGTTGTGGTGGAGGTCTGGAGTGTTTTGGTGAAATCTGGCTTGAGTTTATAATAATGCAATAAAGTCCCTCCGATCATGCAAACTCAGCCAGCCACATATGAATATTTATCAATTAAAATGCCACAAGATGTACAGGTAAGTATATGTACTTATGATGGATGCATGGATGAATGGATGTGAAGTAGACCTACACTCGCATGTCTGGAGGGCCTTAACTTGTTGAATAAGGCCAGGACACTCAGGCAGTAACTCGAGACATCCCCTAACAAGGTCCTGTCGGCGTGGTTGATTTTTGACGAACGATGTTGAGTTTCCTGTGTGTAAAGTTGAGAAGGACAGAGAAGGTGGTTGACAGTGGCGGTGGCTGGCTAGACGCCGGTCTGGCACCGGCTCTTATCTCATTTTCTCTGAAAATGTGAGGGTGGTATTAAATGGCAACTAAAGCAGAGCTGGAGGTGCCTCGTGTTATTTTGCCAAGTTGAATTATGATTTGATTTAAAACTTATTAGATTTTAAAGCTGAATGTGAGGATGGATGGATGAGTGATTTCTTTATTTTATTTTATTTTGTTTTATTTATTTTTTGGTTGCTCTCAGACCACAGCTTAAGCACAAGATCACTTATGCTCAGCTCCCCTCTGCCCTTTGCCTCAGGTCTTTCATTCTCAGCTTGATGGTGTGTATATGGATGGTGAGCTTTCCGGCGGGAGTTCAGCTCAAACATGTGAGCAGACAGAAAAGGCGTCCGTGGAGAAGCGGGGAGATGCTGTGAAACTGCAGTGAATGGTTCACTCAGCTTTCAAAGTAAATTCCACATGGAGTTACACCTTTGTGTTTCTTTTACGATGCATCATGCCGAGAATCGAAAGGACAGCTCTGAGAGGGTCTCCGTGTTAAGTCAAACCACATGTTTTTTCCCCCTGTTGGCTGACGTCAATACAACCATGCATTAGATCTGCGTGGAAACAAAAATGCGTAAAAGATGATAATAAAAAGGCTGATTGTTCTCACGGAGTACCGAGGTCCAGCTGCATCCCTGCGACATTTGGAAGTCACAGCAGGACAGTGAAGGTAGGCTGCGGGTTAAGGTTAAGGTTGGGCAAATAAAAACAAGTCAAGGTTAGAGTCATTATTAGAAAAACATACAAGCGCAACAAACGCGGTGCCATGGGTCTCGCTGGTCGGGCACATCAAAGGATGGAGACCTTCGCTAGTATGTTTTATTGTCCCGATTTAATTTAGTCGGCAAATCCCAGTCTGAGATTTTTGGTTAATGTATATTTGGATATGATAATGGATATTTTACGGCAATTATAAATTGCAAAGAATCAATAGCTGTCGGTTCAGTCAATGAATTGTTCGATTGAAATAACTTGGATAGAGAGACGCATGGAGGGAGGGGAGGGGGGCTGTATGGTGGGTGGGAGGG
>CM076652.1:6727093-6912442 GCA_038496675.1 Rachycentron canadum
TGTATAAGAGACAGTGGGAGGGGAGGGGGGCTGTATGGTGGGTGGGAAGGGTAGGGTGGGGCGGTGGGTGAGGATTGCAAGGTATGCGCAAGGGCACCGAGTAGCGTGTGCTTTTATTTTGAAAGGTTGTACTTGTGTGCGTGTCTGCTGCTTAAAATTGACTGGAGGAGCCGCAGGCCAGCCTGTTGCGCACTTGGCGGCACTCACAGTCAGCGCACCAGAGCTGCGTGGATGGACGGAGCCAGTAACGGACTTCCCACGGTGACTTTTCTTTTAGGCCATTTCATGATTGGATTTCTCCCTTTATTCTAATTTGATAAGAGCTCGCTGCAACGTGCCGCCTTTACGCATCCCGGGAGCCTGGGCAAAACACACTCGAGGTGCGTGTATATCCATGTGTCAATGTGCGAGTGCATATGTGCTGTTGGATGTGGATTTTAATTTCCCAGACTTTATTCTTGGACACACAGGTGTGTTTCCCCGTCTGTGTGTGTGTGTGTGTGTGCGCGCGCGTGTGCCTGTGCTCGGGGCGGTGTGTGCATGCAGCTGTCCGTGTAGTTGTCCAGCACCAGGCTACTTTCACTTTCGTCAGGTGCGTTACCTCTGCCCGAGGAAAAACTACCGTGATTGAGGTTTGTAAAGCAAATAAAATCTGTAGCTCAGGCTAATGCAACCGGTCAGGGCATCTCTGAGTTCACAGCAGCTGCCATAGATCATGGACGGTAAGGTGAGACATTATTGATCCCGGGGGGAATTCAAGTTCTCACAGCAGTAGGTTACTACATCTAGACTCCATAAACATCCGCGTCAGACAATTTCAACACCACAGCAAACCCCTGAGGCGAATCATAACTCTTTCACAAAAGGGTCAATAACTATTATTTTTGATAGTAAACATGGCGAGTGGAGTTAATGCATCCACCGACAGATTAGACTTTTCCAACATGCTCATCTGTCCGAGCTTCATTTTTCTTTGGTGCAGTTAATTAAGCTTTTTTTTTTTTTTTTTTTTTTCTTTCTCAACAAGTGCAACTGCAGCGGACATTGTAGCTGCTGCAGCATCTGCACCTGAGCATCTGCACCTTTCAGTGGCCTGTCAACATCACTTCATTAGCCTGCACCAATTGGATTGGCCAGCTGAAAGGGCGGACAAGAAGTGAAGGGGAAATGTACTGTAGGTTCAAAAAAAAAAAAAAAAAAAATCTACCAGATAGAAAAGAAAAAAGGGAAAGAGCAGAAGCAAAGCTGTGGTGAGTCAGCTGCAAGCGATGTGCATGTGTGTGACCCACTGATCTATCTTTGTGAGGACGAATCTGAGGGCCAGACGTCCACTGATGACTATCTTTATGTGTAAGGATATTTTGGCCCACTCTGATGTGACTGTGTGAGGGTTGTGACTGCTTGAGGTTTAGGTTTAGAAGTAGTCAAAGTGCATGGGGTATAAATATAGACTCTTGGGGCCTTTTCTGAGAATAGTAAGAACTAAACAAATAAACTGGAAAATAATCAAACTGTAATTTCCTGGTGTCTAAGCAGCCAGGACTTTTATGCGTTATTGCCTGTGGGGGCGGAAAAGGTTCACCAAATAAGCTAACATGTTGTAACACGTTGACAGTTTTGTGCCTGGTCAATTGAGCGCCCCTGTACCCTTTTAACATTTTTTTTTTTTTAGATGTGGGCAAAAGCTTGTAAACACCTTCAATTGAATTCATGATGCTCTCTTACATGTTTAAACCTCAGGTGAGCACATGAATTTTAAGACTAACAAGTGTGTACTACCAGCTACAGTATGGGAAATGCACGCTGCCAATGAGTGACACGAGCAGTTTACTGAGCTGTACACACAGCTCTGGTGACACCTAGAGTGGAAGATGATATTATAATTAGAGGGGATAATGTATCTGGTTTGTAACACCAGCCAATATTGATAAAATGTCTGAAATCTTTCAACACTTCAGAATCTGGGGGGAAAAACCTATTTTTGATTTCTAATCCATTCATTCGTCCATCCAATCAATCCGTCCATTCATTCATTAACCTTGTTTATGTGTCGGTACTAATGCGTCATGTGTCTAGTCTTTTTTCTTTCTTTTTTTTTTAAATCATTGGTATAATCATTTACAAATCATTTGTAAGCTTAGTTATTCTGCACATTAAAGCAAAACCATGGTCATAACCTGTCCTGGGTCATGAGCTTTGTAATGAGCTATCAACAGGCCACAGACATTTTGTAAGTGCACAAACTTTTCTGCCATCCCTCCTGCTGTCCAAAAGGGCCAAGTGTTACATTTATTACCCTTTTAAGTGGATTCATTGCCGTAGTAGTTTAGTCATAAATGTTTTCAGGCGAAAGCAATTAGTGCCAATAAAGTTGAATTTGTATCCTCTTTAAACTTGGCCTGCAGTGTCAAGCTTTTAATAAGAAAAGCTCCGTTAAAGGAACTGCTTATCAATCTACCAAATCCTCTTTCAGCTCTTATGTGTAGCTATAGTCAGTCTTTTTAGACCCTCACTGGAAAGTGATGGACCTCAATGAAAATTTACTCATCTAAGTTTTTTGTGCTCCAATGGTGTTGCTACATGCTATAGGCCATACAACCTGCACACCGTTTCGTCCATTTTTACTGGTTGTGAAATCATCTGTTGGGGTGGATTTAGTCGTTTGTTGACCTCCGCAGCAACAGGCTGGCAGCCTGCCACAATGACTTCAACATACATATCAGAATATATTCAATCAGCCAGTAAGTCACTGAGTTATAGCTAGCTGGCTGCTCACTGAGGAATAATGTGCTGCTGTTGAGTGCAGGAATTAAAATGGCAAAAGGTAGATCAAAAGATGAAGAGAAAGATTGAGACAGGAAAAGAGGAATAGAAGTAGAGATGCAGAGAAGGAAGGAATGACTCATTGATATTGTTTATTGTCTGGATAAATACTATACATAAATATTATGTGAAAACTTGGATGTGTTTAAATATCCTCTTAATTAGCTATGTATAATATATAATGTCAAAATGTTATCAGAAGTTTGTTGCGTCCCCAAACAGACATAGAATTGTTCAGAAGTAACATCCTGTTGATCAACTATAGCAAATTGGTGACATTCACTAATGATTATACAGATTAGTTCCTGTGTGTATTCAAAACATCAGAGGCATTCCTGAGATGCAGACTGGAGTTTACTTGAGATTGGAACATTTTTTTTGACGAGACACAGAATGCAGGTAGAGGGTGTGCTGCTCTGAAAGGCTCTGAATTGAATGGGAACGCCTCAGTTTTCAGAAACTCTGAGCTGTTTCTAATGTTCTGTCTAATGGGGGTTGGACAAATATTAGAAACTCTTTAAAATTTAAATATAATGCGCTGCAGTACAACAACACCATAAACCACAGCCTCCAAAAGGACCATAGCATTTTACTCAGCAATTCTCTGACTGTGTGAAATTTATACTTGTTTTTATTTTTTTTTAATCTTGATCTTCTTTCTGATCTTGTCTGTTGCATGCTGTGAAGCTCCTCTGAGCACAATAGTTGACTCTATAACCTCATAGTTTGACAGAAGGTGTGGGGTTTTTGAACATGCGAAGGTATTAGGGGCACATCTGTTAAACATATGTGGATATGATGCTCCAAGATAACTCACAGTTAAAGATGAGCAGCAGGACGTCTCTTATTTTATAGAATCAGCTAATAGTAAGACTGGCCTTTTATTGGTGATGAGTGGAGGCTGACTGTACTCAATTGCTAAGTTCTCTGTCTTTATGGGACCATTGTAGATATCTGAATGGCTGCTGATGTGAGCTTCAGAGATTATAGGTGAGGGACATAGTTTCCTCTAGTTGTTGTTGCTGTCCTTTGGCTGCTCCAGGATGGAGCACCACAGCCTATCACCATCTGTATATCAGATTTAAAGTTTTACACCGGATGCCGTTACTGATGCGACCTGGGTTCAGAGCAGCTAGAGATTGAACTTATACCAACTGAGCCTGTATATCTAAATTAGCAAATTTTTAAATTGCAGGTAATGTAAAATGTAAAAAATGATTAAAGGCTTCCCACATAATGCAGTGTATGAAAAACCAAAGCTTTTACCTGGGATTTATGGCCAGTTTGAAGGTGCACTTGAAAACTAATGCTTTTCCCTTCAGCCTTAATTGTACTTAAATTGTGCGTATTTTGTGCTAATTAGCAAATGCTAGCATCCGGTCCACAAAATGAAAATGTTAAACAAGGTAATCATTCTATCTTCTTTGCATCTGCATGATAACATTGTTGGTATAAGCATGTTAGCAATGCAGATGGTAGCATTTAGCGCTAACCACATTGTACTGCATGACTGTGGACTCTGTCCTGTTTTTATGTCACTAAACAGAAAAAGATGTTGAAGTAAAAAACTCTATAAATTGCTTAAACTCAAATACAAAAATAACTATCCACTATGTATCAACCATGTGGTCTGAATAAGTGTTGTACATCTGGAAACTGCATTTGTTCATGCTCCATCTCAATTCGCATTGAGACTGTGTGTAGCTTTTTTTTTTTTTTTTATCCTGTCACAGATGCTGACATGAATTGAGTTCTAGACTCTCACTTGGTCACTCTAGAGTATTAACAATGTTATAAGTTATGTTTCTGCAGCTTTGGCTTTATCTTGAGGGCATTTTGGTTTTTCTCCCAAGTGTCACAGACTCAAGCCTCACAGTGTGCAGGAGTACAGGCTCAGTACTTTAATTAGTCCCAAAGGTGCATCTACTACACATTGAGATGCTGCTGGTAAATACTTATGCAATCAATTGTTCTGTATTTTATAATTTATTTAGATGAAATTGTAAAGATTCATTTTTATTTTGGTGTCAGTTGGCCTTAAATTTTCAACCAATTGTTAAACAACAAAACATGTCAAAGTTTAAGGGGGGATGTAAGAGCATCAGAATTCCTTACTGGTCTAATTCGAAACATCCTGACAAATACGCTGTAATTGTCAACATAATTACACCATTTTGGCTCTCAGCAAAACCAGATGTCAGCTGTAATAGTGATTACTTGCTCATCACATCTAAAGGCAGGTATATGTACTGGGATTTGGGAAGTAGAAATAACTCTTATTATGGCCGTGGTGGTGGCTCCCCTTATCAAAAAGGGAGACTGAAAGGTGTGCTCCATTTACTGGGGTTCAGCTTCCCTGAGAAAGCTGATTCCAGGGTGCTGGAAAGGAGGTTCTGACCAATTGTTTTACCTCAGATTGAGCAGGAGCAATGTGGATTCTGTCCTGGCCATGGAGCAGTGGGACCAGCTGAGGGGGTCATGGGAGTTTGACCATTCAGGCTACATGTGTATTATTGAATTGGAAAAGGCTTGTGACATTGTTCTTTGGAAAACCCTTAAGGGGGGCACTGTGGGAGTATGGTGGGGTACAGTAATAGTAGCTGTGAGCCCTGTTGTCTTTGTATTAACAAAGTGAGAGTTGTGTCCTCCACCAGGGTTGCCCCTTCTCTCCAATCCAGTTGGTGAAAGAATCTCTCAAGGGGCAGCCAGTGTAAGAAGAGTTTCCAGTTTGGGAATCTCAGATATGGTTATTATATCTGGAGGATATGTGTTGTATTTGACATGGTTCAGGCACCTGATCAGGACACCACCTGGGTACCTTCCTTTGGAGGTTTTCCAACTTGGATGAGACCCGTTGGTAGATGCAGAATTTACTGGATGGAATTCAGCCTGGGAACCATTTTGCATCCCCCTGGCGATACTGCAAAAATGTTGCAACCTGACCCCACAAAAGTAGAGGACGATGGATGGATGGATGGATATAATTATCTATTGTTAGAGTGCTATCTTAATGTGATTGAAAAACAAGGGGATATGGGCTGTTGTTTTTACAACATGTTTGGTTATGTTCTTAGTAGGAAATTAGTTGAGTTTTATTGCACTTGTAAACCAATCTGTTGGTTGCTTATCAGTTCTTTGGCTATCAGTTCTTTCTTCTTCAGTCTATTTGTTTTTGTTTGTTTGTTTGTTTTTTCAGTCTTGGTTAATTGCTTCTTCACCTGCCTACACCCAGCTGTTAAATCCTTTGCACATGTTAATTTGTAAAGCAGATGCTGCATTAGAGATTTGGGTATTCTTTTGGAAAAGTGATAAAGAATAGTATTTGTTTTATTTTAGTAATAAAGTCTAAGGTGGATTGCCTCACTCACTAGTTATTTAGGAAAAGTTCAGAGAAAGTGTCAGAATTCCCTGCAGATGGCAAATGACAGGGTTATGAGTGACTGGTCATACTCTGTAATTTATTGCAGTTTGTGGTAAGCTCCGATTTCTCCAATTTTATTGGCCATCTGATTTTCGTTGAGCCTCTATGCCATCCGGTCATTAGCTGGGTAATCACATGGTGAAACAAACCATGGTTTGTCCCCAAAACCTGTTTGACAGTTTATTATCTTAATAATGGTGAAAAAATTGAATGACTAGTTTAGTACACCTTTAATAATCAAATAATCAAAATCATTTCTCAATCAGTTTCTCATATGTGATTTGCTGCTTTTCTCTATCACTGCAATAAATATACTTGGGTTTTTAACTTTTCATCAAACAAAAAAGCTGATGAGTGACCTAGTGATTGTGTTAGATGAAAAGTCAGTGGATTAAAATTCTTACAATCCATCCTCTAAAGACCATGGAAATCTGTAACAAATTAATTGAATTTCTTTCTTTTTTTTTTTTTTTTTACATCGCCTCACCTAATTGTAAGACAATAATTTCACATAATCTTTACCAGATAAAATTCTTTGATATAAGAAGCATGCAGTGTATACATACAATATTAATTCTAATCAGGGTTTCCTATTCACTGTTAGACTGAGCTTTCTGCATGTTTCAGCTTTGGGGATATCATGTGTTGACCCACTTGATCCTGACATTTTGTGTTAACCTTTTAACAGGTCTGCATTTAAATGTATAACAAAATATATACATTACAAGCAATGTGAGACTTGAACTCTGTCTCTGGGATTGTTTTATTTCACCATCTGTCCAGTGATTTTTTTTTTTTCTTTTTACTCCTTTCTGGCTCCCTGACAGTTTTTTGTCTCTTGCTTTCAGACTGTCAACAGCGAGAAGTACAGAAGCACAGGAGCCATAAAAGCCAGGATCTGTTTCTGCCGGCATGTTTCAGAGATGCTCAACAATATAAGAATGACCTGAAGCCTGACGTGCCCTGCTGAACACACACACTGAAGAGTTACAGATACCAGCGTTGTATTAGCAGTGTGTGTGTGTGTGTGGCCAGCCCTGTCTGTGCATTTGTGGAGCTGAGGACTTAAGCCAGAGTATGGTCCAACTGTCCACCTCAGTCTGCCTGCTGGGAGGCCTTTTGGGTAAGAGACATTTGTGTAACTTGGTTTTAAGATAAGGGTTAGAATTAAAAACAGGTTTGTGTGTATGCACATCTGCATGTGTGTGCTGGCTCTTGTTGCTGCTCCCATGTATTTTCTCTTTCTCACACGGCTTCATTTGGAAGTTTTGGTATCCAGAATGACCTTGTGTTGTACTAGTAGGGTTGGATGATACCACTTTTTCATGTCCGATACTAATACCAATCCAAAACAGTCTTTTTACCTCTCTTAAACAACAAGCTGTGTATCATATTTGTCTGGATACACTTTGCTTAAGCCTAGCCATCTAAAAAAACATGCTGAAAACTGTGAAACAAATGTTCTACTCACCTAAAGACAAAAATACATACCCCACAACATGACTATGCAATAATGCTGCTTCTATTTAGCTTAACTTTTTCACTGGCATTGCATAAATTGCACTTTGCTGTTTTGTTTTTTGTGTCCGATAGCTTAAAGTGACTCCACACCACCAACATAACACTGCTGCTGAGAGGTTTCACTCACACTCTCACTACTGATCACGTGACACATGCTCATCATCTGTGCTCCTGGCGGTAACACAGCTCTCTCACGGCATGTCGCTTAAAGTTTGATTAAGCATTCATGTGATAATTTAGGCTATTATTAATTTATATTGTTTAATGGCTCTTTTTCGGATATCTGACCCAGTAATTTTGGCCAGTATCAGGCCGTTACCGATACTGAGTATCGGATCGGCGCGTCCCTATTTACTAGGCCAATATAGTGCTTCATACAACCAGGCTGCATTCGGCTGTAAAGGTTTGCTAAATTACATATAGTCATGTTTGTCTTACATTATTCAAGCATGTGAAAAGATGTGAACATATTCCTATGTTATCTATATAACAGAATGAGTATTTGGATAATTGCACATCTGTGTTTTTCACAACTAGAGGATGCTTGTCGTTGGCATAATGAATCATTGCAGCCATCTGCCGGTGTGTGTGTGTGTTCACTATTCGCAGCCTTAAATTTAATGTTACACACAGTGTCAAAGCACAGTCCATTGTGAATTTTATATCTCTGGTGATAAGCAGGGTATTGCAAAGTTTCTGGAGTATGGCAGCTGGTGACAGAAAAACAAGGTATTTGATTAACAGTTTACATTTACAAACAAAAGTTTGTAATCACCTCCTTATCTACTTAGATTTAAGGTTTATTTAGACTAAATGTGACTGGATTTGGCTTGGGAATATTCAGACGATTGCTTTAATCAGTTTTGTGACAGTTGCCATAATTGTATCTATATCTTGAAAGCTTACTTGTGCTGGAGGACAGTATAGTCATTTTTAATTTGACCTACATTCACACAATGTGACTCTATACCCTAAAGGACAAAAATAGTAGTTTCCTTTTAGTAGAAGCTGCTTGGGTTCAAATTGTGAGGCTTTAAAAATATGGCACATGACATTGGCATGTAGGCCTGGAGTTATTTTCACATCTGTCTTTTCTTAATTTCTTCATCTTTCTGGTTTCAACTGCAAATGCTCTGATTGGCTACCAGGGCTGTCAGTCACAGGCCAGTGAAATGTAGCCAGTATTCTTATCACCATTAAAGTATTAGATTGTATGAATGATTGTTTTTTTATTTACAGTACTACACTATGCTGGCCGTAAAGATATGTAGCCTTTGAATACTATAATGTATTCTATAATAACAACTCTGATCAGGGCTGCAAGTTATGATTTTTTTTATAAACCATTATTATGGATTAATATGTTGATTATTGTCTCAATGTATTCATTAATCCTTTAGTCTGTTCAGTGCAACATTTATATGTCTTGGATAGGCTGCTTTGTTTGTTTGTACCTTCTTTGGCATAGTGATATACAGATGCATTGACATTTTTGGAGCTGAATGCCTGTTCTGACAGTGTCCCAGTGGAAGCACTGTTTTTGTCAGTCCCTGTGTTGGATTTGTGCCCAGTGTTGTGTGTATTTTTCCCATTGTAATACATTTGGTTGGTGTCCTTGAGGGACTCTGAATAAATAGTGGGGTCTGGGAATTAATAATGTTCACTGTCTCATTTATTTGTAGGTATTACACATTTAAGACTTTAATGGTCCCAACCATTTGGTGACAGATGTAGAGGTGGAGGGTTTGCAGATGACCCTGGGCCAAGGCCAACAAGGGCCCATGCAAAGGCCATGCAAATGTCTACAGCATGTAAATAATGTTTTAATTGACTGATGGAGATGAGTATAGACAGTCTGGACCAGAGCTTAGGGCCTAGGAATTTTTCAGAAAACACACAGGAAAGCAGCACAGTCCAACTGGCTAATCAATTAATTTATTTGAATATTTTCAGGCTACAGCCAGTGCACTTGAGGCAGCAATAGAGGGCCAGGAAGGGCTAGCTGTAGCTAATGAAGACAGAGCTGTAGGAGAGGAGGAGGAGGACAGCAGCCAACATGCTGCTGTGAGAATGGCAGCCAGGTCAGAAGCAACAGGTGAGATTGACAATAAACACACAGATAGAGCTGTTTAATGGTAAATTATTTATTTTTGACAAAGCGCTTGGGTACCCACCCCCCGCCCCATCAGGGTGTCTTTGATTAATGTGAAACCCAACACGCCCACTACATTCCTCCTAATTGCTGCCCATTCCCAACTACACCATAGGTGGGCCATGTTTCTTTTACCATGAAAAGACCAGTGGTCTATCTCCCACAGGCTTGGCGTCTAAACCATCCCTCTAGGCTTAAATCATAAAAGCAGCGCTTCCCATATCTTTGCGGCACATAAACATGAATGGGACAGTGATTCATGGAAAACAAGACATTTGATTTAGATACAGTTTGTAATGTGGATAATCATGCAGAAACAAAGTTGAAAGATGAGTTGATATCAGGTGAACTGTCAGGCCGCTTTTGGTTTTTCACCAGCCACAGAAACTCATAATGATGTTATCTACATCAGTGATTCCAATTTGATTGTGTAACATTGCACAGGAGCTGTTGTTGAGAAGCTACAGTGTGTGACATATAGTCACAGGCTAGCAGGTAAACAAGACCTATTGGTAGTTTAGTATTGAACTGGTAGGCCTAATTGTTTTCCAGGGAACAAATATGACTGAGACAGCTGAAGAGAGAGAAGATAAGATGACCTCACAGTAACCTCACAAAAACACAGGCTCTTCTGCATAACCACTGTTGCCAGGATGGCAGTGAATGGACGAGTCTTCTCAGGAATTTTGCTGTGACGCTTAAGTGAACTCACTTGAGAAAGAATCATGCTCTGCTTTATGTTTATTTATTCTTTTTCATTTAATTTCACTCATTGAATTACTATTTTTTAATACTCAAGAAAACATGTCTCCAGCATTTGTTTTGGTCTGAATTATAAGGAAAATCAATGGAAAAAAAGTGGTTTAAAATAATAGCTTAAAGAAATCTCACCGACCACTAGCAATACCTACCTAGCAAGTACCTGATATGAAAATACCAGATCTGTTTATTTTCTGGGTAATCTTATTTAGTCCATTGTGGTGAATGACATTGCTCGTACTATCTGAAAATATAAATGATATCTGATCACTCCCAGCTAAATATTGTTGACAGCTCTGACAGAGTTTGCAGCCTCTTACTTATTAGGCCATTTGCTTAAGTTCTGAATAAGTGTGATATAAATGATAATTAATGTTACATAGTTTTTTGTAAGTTGAACTCAATAACTACCCGGTTAACTGTTCACAATAACATGTTGAGGAGGTGCCTATTTATGGAAGCTGGGAAAGTTAATTATGTCATCGTCTCAAACCAGAAAAGCTTGTATTCTTGCAATAACAGCTTAACTTTGTTATCTGAGATAATAAAAATATGTCATCATGTTATCTTGAGATCGAAAATCGACAGTTGTCGATAGCAAGATAACTTATTATGTTTTCTTAAGATTATGCCATAATTGTGGGGAACACAAAAATGAGTGTCAGGTTCATTTGATAACAAAACTGATTTCACCCTTCAAAATCATTGTCCTGATTATTGGAGATGATTGATAACTGAACAGTAAGTCAAGCTATAAATGTGCCTTTGATTTGTCATGCTTTAAAATCAAGATGCCATAGCCATGCACGGCATGGCACCGGTAATCTCTAATAAATAGTACAAGTAATATGGGGAAGCTGTTCTTACATACTAATTAAAGCATGTAAACCAGTTACATGTGCACTTTGGCTCTTAGCTTATTTGTATAATTTTCAGAGGCGTTCACAAAAGTTATTAGTAAACTACTGTATAGCACAGTTGCTTTGGCATCTACAGTACTAGATAATTTTTCACATTTCAATAATATAAAAAATGTTGCTTAATCATGTGCGGAGTTGTTCTATGGATTCAAACAGCTACTGTATGTAAAACAATGACTGTAATGCAACCAAACTAATCCCTTGTATTTATTGTTTGTTTATCTGGGTGTGTGGATATGGTTATGGGTAAAATGAATAACTGGGTCTATCGTAACTAGTCTCAGCTACACATCCCTCCTCAGGATATCCAAAGAAATTACCTTAAAACATCTCACATTTTTCACAAACTTTCATAATTCCCCCTTTAAAATGACCTTTTAAGACCCTCTGCACCCCACTTTGCTACCTGTGGTTTTATGTCCAACACTTCTAGTCATTTGCACGACTAAACATTTCTAAAGCTTTTGTTTGTCCTGACAATCATCTGATTGATATATAGCCCTCATAATCCTCTTGCTTTAAAAGCATGCTGACAAACCAAAGTAAAGGGAGGCACTGCCAAGGGATTAACTTGAACTGACCCCAAATTTTCAAGGTGAAGGTGATTCTCCATAATCTTAGGATCAAAGCATTACAGCCACAGGAAAAATTCGGACACTGTAATCTAATCTCTTTACCTCTTTTTAAAGCATGTAAAATACTGTGGATTAGTGATAGTCAAATACAGGACAAATACAGTTCAACAGGATATGGTGGCCAATAAGGGTCACACAAAGCAAATTCACATTAATTCACTCCTAACATATTCCATCACCAGTGAATGAATTCATATTTCAAGTCAGCGGTCAGATTTCTATAGTCAAACATCTGTTACATATCTGCTTCAGATGTCCCTGCACTGGAACACGGGACTGTTCAAAGAGAATACTACCATATTTACTGATCTGAGTAAAATTACCCCAGGCAGAAGCATATATTGTCTAATTTAGCAAAAATAGAGTAAGACATGCTCTTCAGTGTAACGGATGATCTCCGCTTTCAATCCTTGAAAACTGTTCAAAATGAGAAAACGCTGGCAGCTCTCTGCATGGCCATGAAACTCTTCAAACCAAAAGCACGACCATGTTCAACTACTCTTCTTTAAACCTATGTGGGAAAATCTCAACAGTACAAAAAAAATTTTAAGGCCCTCTCCAAAACAATGAAGATAGATGGGCTCTATCAAAGAGAACTGACAGCTCTTGAGGATGTAGGCACAAATGCTGTCAAGTGTGTGAAGTGTTAGTGGGTCAGTGTAGCTTGGCAGTTCACCCTGTTAGTCAAAAATGCTTTATGTTTGCAGAAGTAGTTGTGGTGAGCGGGGTCCACAAATATCTGAACTGCGAAAGCCTAGTAACGGAATAGCTTATCAAACAAGTAGTTAAGGCTTTGGTTCTTGAAGGTTTTCTCCCACAGCCCAAAGACATGCAAGCTAAGAAACTAATCTGCCTATTATGTGGATCTGTTGAGGTCATGTGCTATCACTGTGATATCCTGCTGACCTGTCCAGGATACAGCGGCAAATAAAAAATACTGCTGAAAAAACTAATGTTACCAAACTTCTACTGAGTTTCAGCAGGTTGACAGTCTCCCTTCTATTATTCTGTAACATACCCTGAAATACTTGGGAATTGAATTTCCTTCCCTTTCCCTTGATGACAAGCTGTCCAGGAGCAGAGCAGCTGTAAGCCACACCTCCAGTCTAGTTTCATTCAGTCTTGTTTAGTGATCATATGCTAAGTTTACACATAATCAACACATGTATTGAGATCATTCCAAAGACTCACTTATTTACTTTAGCTTGGCATTGTCTCTTCCTGTAATGCTTGCTGTGATGAAGCCAAGCTGTGCTGCTACCCCGACAGTCTGAAAAATGTCATGTTATTAGAGGTTGTTAACAACAGGGTTGATGAGGTTGTTCTTGGCTTCATGCCTGTGTTTGTCAAAAGCAAGAGAAGACTTGCGGAAGCATAAGGAAGTTTTACATAACTACAGGCAGTTGCAGATTTTAATTTTAATTATTTAATTTTCAATTAATACCTGAATTGTTTTGGTGAATGTTAATTCTGTACCAGTGTCCAAAAGGTTGCAAGATTGAGGACTGTTTAAGGAGAGGTTTGGTTCAACCCCTCAACAAAAAGTTGACCCCACAGTCAGATCCCGGTTCGTTGGTAAGGAGTTTGCAATAGAGGTACATTGTTTCAACCATTGCTTGCCTTATGAGAGACATGTGGTCATCTCTTGGGGGCCAAAGACATCAGACAATGCTGCGTCTTTTAGCATGTACATCAGACAGTGTTCAATATCACAGTTTTCTACAGATGACATATATACTGTTGATGAGTCGTGACGTCCAAATATCTATAGCTCGTTAGCTATAGTACCCTCCAATGGTCACAAGATATTCCTGAGGGGCTGTCTGATGAATAACGGGTCTTGTTGCTTCAACCATGTTTTTACCTCTTTCAGCCTTGAGTAGTTATTCAAATGGAAAATTTCTCTTTGTGAAACTGCCATTGACTGAAATATATCTTAATATAATAATGGAATGCAAACAAAATGTACAATATTTGCCTCTCGTAGAGCACAAGTATAAAGCATCGTGAAATTGAAATACTCACGTAAAGTTCAAATATTTAATAATTAATTAATATGTACATAAGTACAGAACATGAGTAATTCAAAAAGCTGAAGCTCTGCTCAATATGATTCTTCTTGTTTAAGTTGGATGACAAAATGCTCTGCTTTAATAGTTTCTGTCACTTCCAGCCTGTAGAAGAATGTTGAAATAGTCCTTGTAGAAACTTGTGTACCAATAGAGAGATAGCTCCTTGATAGAAATAAATGATTAAAATAATTTTTCTTTTTTTTCATTGTATGTATCACCAGTTGCCTAAGTCTGGTAAGGATTTAGAAGTTTCCTGTCTAGTGAGTCATGAAGTGTTGGAAAATTGAAACCGACCTTGAATTCTGCTTGGTTGTGGTCAAAATGGGGACAAGCTACAAATGTGTGTAGCACAAAATAAATCAGGTCTGTGGCTCTGACATAAGCTATTGGCAGCCGTTAGAGATGCATATAGCTCCAATTTAGGAACAGTGAGCTCAAGCTGTTGGGCCCGTTTAGCTCAGAGAACCGTTACTTATCTAGCGACTACTGTTGTAGTGCTCAGCCGCTGTGCGTTAACTCTGTGTTTGGCTTCACAATTGACAGCTATTTAAAAACAAACGGTGACTCCTGTCATCCATTCTTCAAACCTGGCCTCCGGCATGGGTGAGGCCCACTTGGTGAAAAAATAATGATCTCCCTTGACAGTGGCTAAAACTGTAAGGGTCAAACAAGCTATTTACAGTAGAGACCCTTACCTCACCTGCTGAATAAGATGCAAACCAACTGACATTATTGTTTTTATTTTCTGATGACGTTGGGGCGTCTTGATGATACGCTCTTTACATGTGGGAAGTCTTATAATGAGGAAACCACAGAGGTTTTTAGTGTTTAGTGTAGAGTATTTAGTCGTCATTCAGAATCATTGCAAACAATTTGCTGTAGCTTGCAAACTGACAGTTAGACTACACAGATTTGGTATTCGGCTTTAGCTGTAATGGCTCAAAAGATAATGATTTCTATCAGTTGTTGTTCCATCCCTTTCACTCGGTAACAACTGGATGGATTGCCATTACATTTTTTTTGGTGACGTCCTGGACTTTTCCTGTTGTGCATTGGTCAATGTTTTTGGTTTTCAGTTCAATGTCTTAAATATTAGATTGGATTGTTATGAACTTTGGTCCAAACATTAAAGGAGTCATTGCAACACAGAGGGCAAAGACATTAGTCACCTTGGTGTTCATGATTACTGTTAATTAGGCCCATTAATGACTCAATGATTACGTGGTGTGGTTGTCATTGTTCTATCCTAAAACCTGTTTGACCAACGAACCGCTCTCAGGTAGGTGTTAGTGACGTGATCCAACGGACTGAAACACACTTTGAAAAGCACTGTATCAATTGGCAGTTGTGGCGATGGAGTACAAATGAATCCATTCAGGCTCTTTCTCACACACATACACATACATAGAGATAAACACACAGGCACATACCAGGCACAGTTACAAACATGTGCTGACATGCAGCTTCACAAACACATTTGACAAGGCATTTATACCCTCTGAATCTTTCATCTGTACAGTAACTGAACTAACTACTTTCATTTTAACATTTATCAAACATCAAAAGCTATATACCAGTAATGTTTCAAATAAAACGGAAAAGCTCAGTGAATGTCTGTATTAATGGTTTTGTAACTAGAATTACTACCTTGTGGTTGTATGCTTCCACAATACAGTTGCAGTTGATGTGATGTTATGGCCAAAATATGATTAGTTTGGTCACATTGATTTTGACCTTTGACCACCAAATTTGATCAGATCATCCTTCAGTCCAAGTGAATGTTTGTGGCAGGTGTAATGAAATTCCCTGCGAGCGTTTCCTTTGATATCTCACCCGCAACAACGTAAGGTCACACCAATCTTTGGCCTTTAAACACCAAAATCTAATCAGTTCATCCTTGAGTGAATGTTTGTATCAAATCTGAAGAAAATCCTTCAAGAAGTTCCTCAAATATTGCGATTTTGAGGATAGGACTTGCGGACGAATGGATGGACAACCTGAAAACATATTGTCTCTGGTTACAGCTGTTCTCAGTACGAAGGAATAAAGAAAAGCAGCTGTGAATATTCAAACCAAAGTAATGGCTTTTCCATATGTGGCCTTTGCATTCTTCATCTTACAGTAATCAGTGTGTTGATCTGACAGTCTTTTTCTGTGCTGTTCATACAGAAAGACTTCCAGATGGTGCAGCAGCACTTTTACTCTCTTACCTGTGAGTGACTAGACTTTGTCTTCAAACTGGCAGCAGCATTTGGCCTGTGTGAGAGATCAGCCCATTATCAGACACTCTCACATACACAATGACGTGCAAGAAAACATATGGTTCTTTTTATTGAACATGTAGTAGTCAGGGTTAGTTTTCTGTGCAATTCCTATCCCATTCAAACACTTATAACTGTTTTTGTTTTGTTTTGTGAATTAATCACCAGTTTTAAAAAAAAAAATAAAAAATTTGGGTCAAATGCTCAGACATGAAAATATATAGTAGTATGACAATGAATTAGACCCTTTAGTCTTGCAGATTCAGTGTAGTCATGGTGCAATGGGTTTCATAGAGTTTTAGCTACAGTTTTAGCTCAGGGGAAGTTCCTCTACTTGGACTCTAAGGTTTCTAAGTAATTCATGGTGAAGTGGAACAGTATTCCAAAACAATCCAAATCCCCAGAGGTAGTGCAGGTAGTGTGTAAAAACTGATTCTGCTAAGGATAACAAGCTGCAGATTTCAACAGCACTTTTTAAAAGCCAGCCACGTTTTTTTGTTTTTTTGTTTTTTTTTTTAATCAGTTAACATTAGTAGATGATGTTGACTGACCTAAATCATTCTCAGTTTAGGCTGTAGTTCAGGAGGTAAAGGTTAAGTTCTGATTACATTGTACTTGTCAATGTTTCCTTTGGCAAGACACTGAATCCCAAATTCCCCCCGATGGTTGTGCCATCATTGCATGTGTTTGAGTGGTCTCTAAGAGCAGAGACACACTGTGAAGTCCATTTACCATTTATCTTGACCTGGGAATTTTCAACTATTGTTCAAGTTAACAGCCCTAATGCTATCTTCAAAGTGTTTATGGATATAGCCCCTGGAGGGTGTGGGTGCTCTGAGTAACTCTGAGTGAAAGCTCTGACCCAGTGGCTGGTTGAGACCGACACAAAGATTAGTCTTTGTTTTTTTTTTTTTAAGTGCTGACCATCTGGAGACCATCAGCTTTTCAGTCTTTTATTTTTTTTAAGTAAATTAATTTCTGACTGTGTAAATTTTACCAATTCAGTGTGAGGGATAATGAGATGTCCACACGTGTCTTTATTTGTCACAGAACGCACAACATTAATGGATAAGGATGAATAAGACCCTCATTTTCAGCAAGGAAAAATCCCACTGAATCCACAAAGGGATTTCACTTCTTGAAGTTTGATTAACATCTTAAGAGCAGGATATCTGGATGGGCACATGGTTTAGGTTTCTAAAGTGTCTCCCAGTACCAGAACTGGAGCTGGATCGCATCGTTGGTCTGGGCAGTGGCAGTTTGGAATGTCTATGAAGTCCTGAAATGACAGCCGAAATCATCTCTGAAGGAACAGTCCAAATACTGACAGCAACAAGATGGCTGGTTTTTAAAAAAAAAAAAAAACATGTGGGTGAATAGTGGGAACAACCAAAGAAAGCTGAATGATTTGACAGTGCTGGATTTGCATAAATAAGGAGAAGGCATGTAGAAGTAGCCCACCTGAAATATATGACACCTTGCCTTTGTTAGGTTGACACAAAAATTATACAATTTAATATGCACGTCAGACAACTGTCTGATTGATTTGCTGGTTGAAGTATACCAGACATTTGACATCTGTGTGTGTTTTACTGGAACATTTTAAGAGAAGGCAAAAGTCAGTGGCATAAAAATTAGACCACCTTCACTTAAACACAGAAGCAGTGGCCATTTGTTCAAATGTGTGAAACACAATGTTGACATTTGTGGCTCCCAGATGTATCCTACTGTCTTCGGTGATCTCCTGATGTTTATTACCACCATGAGGTTGACATTTGTGGTTTTGAGTAAAATTTGTGTACAACAATTGAATGGACTGTCAATAAATTTATGTCACCCTCAGGATGGTTTGAAACAACTCTGGTGATCCCATTTCCTCTGTAAGGACTTGTCTCATCAAGGACACGGGTGACTGACCCAAAGGGTCCCATTGAAGAGCTCTGGGTGCAGCCGTGATCTTCAGTTTAATGGAGGTGGAAAAGTTAGATGTACATTTGCAAAACAAACCACAAAGAACTCATCATTTAAGTTAAACACTATAATGAACAACAAAAGCACAAATCTTACCTTTGTGTCGCTAGTTGAAGGACTGGTCCCTTTTTTCTTTTTTTAATCTACAACCACCATAAGGTCAAATTTTTTTAATTGTCCAATACTTTGCTTTAAGACCAAATACTTGCAACTAAACTAACTATTAGCAAATGTTAGTATGCTAACATGTTAAACTAAAACAGTGAATACTATAACCATCATACCTACTAAAATCATGTTTTGCTGTTATTGTGCATATGTTAGGCTGAAGCGTCACTGTAATCTATGTAAATCCTCACACACCTGATAGTTTCACTTATTTCCGTTGCTGTACATACATACTTACCTTTAAGAGAAGACATATTGAAAAGATTTTTATATAGTTCTAGCATCTTGTAGAATTTCTTTGTAGTGCTAGTGTCCCAGTGGCTAGTATGTGGGATTTTGTGAATGAGCCATTTGACTCAGGTCAGGTCAATATTGAACAAACGATCATGTCCAGTCTGTTGTGCTGTTCTGAGAACTTTTCTAAATCACTGAGACTCCTTGCAGGGAGTTTTCAGGTCAATTTAAAAGCCTTTCTCAAACAGCTCACTTACTTATGGGCATGAGGCCCCCTGGGATTGTATGTGTGTTGAGTGAACTTTTCCAAAAATCTGACCACCTAGTTAAGATTAGATATAAGGACGGATGTTTTGAAAACAAATGCACTCTGTGCTCTGAATTTTAGGATACAGAACTGTTAAAACCATGTGTCAAACCAGGCCTGTCGTCATGGGGGGTCAAAGGGTACAGGTGACTCCAGCCAGTGCAAACAAACACATTCAATCTCACATACATGTTGGATAAAGTTGATTGTTTCTATCAGGACTCTCTTTGCTCAAAACTAAATATGTCAACCTCATGGGGACCATAAACATTAGGCGATCAACTGAGACAGTAGGACACATCACCTAGGAACCACAAATGTCAACAGTGTTTGAACAAATACTGCTCATGTGTGTTAGTGAAGAGATTCTCAATTATATGGATTCCTGACTTTTACCTTCTGTTAAACCCTAACCCTGTTCCCGTAAAACACATACAGGTCAGATATTTGGTACACTTTAAATCAATCAAGCAACTCATTATTCTGACAGTTACTGCCATGCTTAATTAATTGTATAATTTTTCTGTGGCAAAAACAAAAGCAAACAAACAAAAAGCCAGATATTTCAGTGCTTCAGTCAGGTACGCTATCTCTTAACACCTTATTTTTGCAAATTCTGCTTGTCAACTCAATCAGCTGCCCTTGTTCCCACTAGTCACCATCAGGGAATTGCACATGAGAACAGTCTGGACTGTGGTGGCAGAATTCGTTGGAGGAACAGTGGCTGCTAATGATTGAGAATGTACGGTCTAATAGATGGATGCAGACCCAGAAGTCACTCTGTAGGCAAGCAATAGTGACTTGAATGTGATTCTAGCAGCCATGAGCAGCCAGTGGAGATCAATGAGCAGTGTAGTGACATATGCCCATTTAGGCTGTGGAAGGACCAGATGCACCACAACATTATGGACAAACTGTAAGGGTTTCACTATGCATCAAAGGAGGGATAACCACGGCCCGGAGTTGGTTGTTGCACTGTGCCAGGTTTTTCTTATGTAGTGCAAAGCAAATGGCATCCAAGTTTCTTCCAAACCTGGTTGCAGTTAGAGATGAAGAAGTGATTTTGATGAAGAGACTGTTGTGCTGGAATGATGAGTGTTCAGAGGTTTAGCTAAAGGTGGCAGACCATCATGTGTGTGGATATGTCTGAGAAGCAAGTTGAGATCCATGCCAAGACTGGGGTCATCTGGCAGAAGCAACAAGTTTGGGTGTCTTTTATACAGCATTGATATATTAAGTCATGTGATAATAATTGGACCCAAGGAGATGGTTTATATTGCAAACAGAAGGGGCCACAGTACCAGCCCTCTGGGCACCCCTGCAGGAAGGGGGTGGGATAAGGATGTTTGTACTTACCAGGGCACACAGAATGAGATTAGATTCAAACCTCAGGAGCATTTTGCCTGAGATACTTCTATGAGAGATGATAGATAGCAGAATGCGATGGTTCACCATGTCAAAGGCTTCTGATAGATCCAGCAAGATAAGAACTGAGACTGAGCTGCAGACTTGAACCACCTCAGGGCTTCTCTGACAACACAACAGAGCTGTTCCAGTGGAGTGGCTGCTCTTAAAGCCTGATTGATTTGTATGAAGGGGAGCCCTCACTGAGAGGGCTCCTGACACCTGCTTGAAAGCCGTCCCTTTGATATGCAAAGATAAGAATGGAAGTAACTTCACAGGTCGATAGTCTCCACAGCAGGGTCGAATGAAGCCTTTTTGATCAGAGGTGTTACCTGAACCTATTTGAATGCAAAGCTAGTGAAGTGGATTGATGGTGGGAAATCTTTCCAGGGTGCATGTACTAGGGCGGCTTCTAGTCAGAAGTTTTGACACATTGTTTTGAGTAAGTGAAAAATGATGCATCATTGAATTGGGGAGCTGGAGAAGGACATGAAGTTGGACAGCCAGATTTTAGACTTTCTGGAGTCTTGTACTCTGCCTAGTGAGGGAGGTGATGAGCTATTGACTGCAGCTGAGATCAGAGAGGGATTGCTGTGTGTTTGGTGTGACTGAGTGTGTGATAGAGCTGAGTGATTGTTACACCTTTGCTTTGCTGTGTTATACTTTTTTCATTTGTCGTTATTCTTTCAAAGTGATTTGCCCCAAATTGTTTGGATTATGCCTTCAGGGGTTGTTTACTGTGGATCCAAAACTGTTTTCAGCTGCCATTTTTCATTGGTGTCACCCATACACATCCCAACTATGTGCTAGGTTTATACCTGATCTTGCACATAATTAGATGTGATGATTGTAATCAATTCTCTCTGGCTTGGATCGTGGTAAAACAAAGTTCATAAGAACTGTGTAGAGAATAGAGGTCACGAATAATCAACATTATTTTAGCAAAGTCAAACTATTTGTTGTGACTAAGATTTACCGCTCACAGATTTTTGTCTGTCACTTCAAGTGATTGCACAGATCAAACAAATGCACTGCAAAAACAAACGGCACAAACACAGAAACATACATATGTTGTTCACACATGTGCAATGCCGACTTACTGAGACAGACCATGTGCAACAGCCTAAGAAGTCTATTAATGTTGTATATTAAAAGTATATATTAGTACTCATATCATATACACAATTTTATTAAAGTGGCACATGCACAACAGCTGAGAAAGAAAAAAGTACTGTGCAGTTTATTTTATACTCTGCTGCTCTTCTTTCTGCAGGCCTGTTTCTGATAGTGCCTGTTATGGCTTCGACGCCAGCCAGCATGTGCACGCCTTTGAAGACACTCAACGACAGCCTCAGCCACAGGCGACGGTACATGGTGAGAGAATGATGGCATGCTTGTAAGCATGTCTCAGTAAATGTGGAAGTAACTGTACAGCCAATGGTCCCCTATGTCTGGACCAGTTGGGGAGGTCAGTGGATGACATCAAATAAACACACTAACATATTCATCATGTTTCCATGTGTTCATGGATTTGTTTAGTGTATAACTGTAACCTTCAAGTTTATAACTTCCAGCTTTTCCCAGAATGACTTTGGATCCTTGCTAACTGGACAATAATAGAAAACAAAGCTACAGAAAAATAGACTTTATTGAATTTGAATTCAAATGGGGACTCAAACAATTTAGCAATACACTTCCATAAACTCAGGGCACTGGCGAGACACCAATCTTAAAAACCCAAAGCAGCAAACACTGACATACACATCTAACCAGATCCAAAAGAACTTCTAAGTGCTTTTCATTAAGGTCCCTCTGTCTGGTAAATGTTTTAAAACTCACTGGCCCCGAGGTTTTACTTTGAAAACGTATAATCTCAGATGAAACTTTAAGATGATATTTTATTTAGTTACTTTAAGTTCTGGTAATTAAATAAGCTTTATACATGCATAGATGTAAAATTGTACCAGCTGAGTGCCCCTTCAACTGCTCGCTCTGGCAATAACTGTCCCAAACAATGAAATCAGGGCACAGAAAATATGGATCAGTGCCCTCTCGCCATTCACCACACTAATTGCACAATATCTTGGGTGATTTTGATTAGATTGTAATGTAATGAATGGATTTTAAAATTGATTCAGGTTCACTGTACTTATTTGTGCCAGATCTTGAGCAGAGCGTGAGAGAGAAGTTAAACTTCATAATTTGTAATGAATTGTTATGTGTAGTAAGTTGACAAATTTGTTAAAGCATTGTAATGGTATTTTTTTAATTTTTTTATTAGTCCATGCGGGCCAGGAAGTTGTGCGTGACCACAAATACACTAGCACTGCAACCAATCCAATTTTGACAAAACATGGGGAAGTGATTTATTTCTTAACTGAATGGGCCACATGGGGACATAATCACTAATAGATTGTGACATATTCTGATTGCCTTGTGTCTTAGTGAACAGTTTTGATGTGCATGGTTTTGGAAGAAATTGTGATGATGTAAATGTCACAACAAATTTGTCATAGCATAAAAAAGCAGTTGTGGTTTTTTAAGGGTTCAAGAAGTATATGGTCTATGAAATGCTCTGTGTCATTTTTCTCTCCTTTTTCTTCTTTGTGTTACAGAAGCACAACTTCCCCATCAACTACACCATCAAGGTTCATCAGAAGGAAATATTTAAACTGTCAAACATCAGCAGAATGGTAAAAAAGCTCTGCACTCTCTTTAAGTAAAACTTGATTTATTGATTATTTTCCTTTTTCTGTCAGAGGACAGAAAAACAGGACTTTTTAACATTTTCTCTCCTCTCCTTTCCTCAACCAATGCATCAGAAGCTGCAGATGGAGGAGTTGGATGAGCTGGTTCTTCAGAGGATGTGGTTCCAGGTCAACCAAGGCGTGTTAAAAAAGGTAAAGAAAAAAACAAAACAATATTGGACTTGAAAATACCACCTTAAGGCAGTGTCTCCTTGTGCTGGCCATATTTGAAACTGTTCCTGTAATATGATAAGCTTAAGGACACAATTCCACCAGTCACTTCTCAGTTTTAAATGCCCAAATTAATGGGGAAAAATTGAGCTTCACAAAAGGTGACAAACTGACAATTTGCCATTTGATTATATTGTGTGTAAATCACGTGTTAGTCAAGGGTCTTATTAACCTTGATTCAGCATCATAAAATGCTGAAGGAAGTCTGTGGTGCTTAACAAGGTTTCCTGTGATATACTGTATGTTCCAATATAGTGTATTTATTAATATCAGTTTATTGTCGTGTAATCATGTTAATGTCTTTACAGTTGATATTGAAAAATTGGGGCTTAAGTAAAAGCTTTTCAAATGAGCCCACGTGCAGGAGTGAGTAGGTAGTGTGAATATTATTGTGTGAAGTTTGGTTAATGTTTTCTGAGAGCATTGTAAGCAGAGCTGTCATGAGGCTGCCGGGGGCCCTGGGCTTAAGTGTAAATTGAGCCCCCAACGTTTGTCCTTGGAAACACAGTGCCCCAGTTATCTGCGCTTTTATCAGGGACAGTTAAAGTAGTTTAATAGATAAATGCATAACATACTGTTTAAAGAGAGCCTTCAGTTGGCTGTGATAGATGAACCCAGTTTGTAGTAACTCTGCATTAATGCTTTAATGGTTTCAGTTTATAGCTCAGCCAGTAGACTTGGTTCACAATAAGTTAAGAGTTGTTTCTACTTAATGGCCTTGAGAGAAATCTGCAGGAGAAATAAACTAAGTAGATTTTTTTCCCCAACTTAACTCATTATCTTGTTTCTAAATAAACAGAGAATGATTTTTATTGATATTTTACGTGCCACAAATATCACAAATAACAGTTTCTCATTAGCTTCACAATATAGTTTGAGCGTATGAAGCTTGTGTTAAAAGCAGCATGTTTCCTTTTATTTATTTATTTATTTATTTATTTATTTATTTATTTATTCTTTCTATAAAAGGCAGCACTGGGGTGAGTCCTCTGTCAATCAATCAAGACAGCCTTAAATAGCTCAAATAGCTTCAAATGTCAGTCATTCATGGAGTGTGTTGACCAGTGACTGGTTTTTGCCTTCAGGTAAAATCTAAAGTACCATGTGCTCCACACCTGAGCTGCTGACAAAGCCTAAGAGATGGCCCCCCTGCAGCTCTGTCTCCTGTCTGTTGAGCCCTCCAAACCCTCAGGGCTCCTGTAATCCTCTGCATTAAGTAGGCACTAATTGCAAATAGCCACTACTACATTTAAGTTCTTCTGGTGGATTATCTTCCCCTCCCTTGGTTTGTCCCAAAACCAACACCTGGAATTTTTCACACTTAAAATGTGTATTCACAGGTCAAGTTATGTAGAATGTGTGTAACAATTATTTAAAGTGGCAACACCCTTAAACCGCACTTGAAGCTCACTTAACCTGATATTGACTGGTATTCAGAGATGAGTGATCGGCACAGTTCATCACAGTATGCTGCAACACACCAGTCCACCCCGGGCTGTGATGCTTATAGAGGGTGGTTTGCTGACAACTAAATCAAGTTACTTACATGTCAGTCCATGGTTCTGTATATGAAATTATGAAAGGTTACCATTACTTAACTGTTAGTGTTATGTTGAAAATGTTTTAGGAAACATTTTTGTTAGCTATATTTCCATATACTGAAAAATCTGAATTCAGTCTGCATTTGATCGATCAACGCTTCACCAACTTCTTTAGTTTCTATTTTGGGATGTTGTTGTAACAACCAATTGAAATTTCAGATCATCCGAGTTTTGCCAGAGAGACATCCTTCACGTCCATACACTGCAGAGTTGGAAAGGCGCTTCAGGGATGCTGAGGGAGTGTTTGTGCACTCTCATCCTGCTGAGGTGAGGCCATGGTCACATATCTGTAGCACGTTTGTATTCACTTACTCTTAAAATGAAGTATGTGAATTTCGCTTAGAGGATATTTGGCAGGTGATCGATGTCACACTGATTGTATTGATCAACATTGGGAATAAATAACTATATCATTATAAACTTCATCACAGCTTCTATTTATGATCCAAACAAAGTTCAGTGGAAGTGAATAAAGTGCAACCATTCATCATTCAGTGAAAATATACATCAGACAGGGATATTTTGCAGGGTCATGAGTCGTTTCAGGCATAATCTAACAATTCCTTAGGGCCTGGGATTGAAGCAGACAGTGTGTTTGAATTTCTAAAATTGTAGATTCATGGCAGGGAAACCATAACTAAAATCCGACATAAAAAAATGAAAGCTATGAAGGTGTCTGAATACTTTCCAAATGCCTGTATGCCTCAGGGATGTCTGAATTTATCCTTTGTGTGGCAGCTGGACATGTATCATGTCACCATATGGACAATTCAAGTGCCTGGATGAGTGTGGGTGGATGAAAGGTGTGAGGGCAGAGGCAGACTGAAGAAGCAGGAGTTCATGGGAACTTGACCATATTGTGAATTAAAACCATTTGTTTGTCACTTTTAAGGGATGAAGAAGATATCATGAAAATTTGACTGATGGTGCTTTTTTTTTTTTTTTTGGCTATTTAGGGAAGTTGTGCCTTTATCTATCTTGTGTGTGTTAACCTTTCCCTCTGTTGTGTTTGCTTTTATGTGTTTTGAAGGTGTTACAGCAGGAGCTTCCAGAGACTATCCAGGACATTTGGGATCGTTTAACAGAAGAGCCTGACAGGATGCTAGAGTCCAGCTGGCGCTTCGCTACTCCAAAATCTCTCCTAGACAACTTCTGCCACACCATGTACTGCCTCTTCAGCGAGTGCTTTACCAGCAAAGAAGTGCAACGGGACTGTGAGTATTATAGAGGAAACCTGTAAAACATCCAGTGACAATGTGGGCTACAACTGAAAACATAGAATAAAGATATTGACTGTGATATGATAAGAGAGATCAACACAGACATAGCTCAAGATGTGTAAAAAAATAAATAAAATAAAAAATTTAATGGAAAGTAAAAACTAATCGTGAAAAAACATTCCATATAAACATGTCTCAGGGATTTATTACATTAAGAGGATTATCTGGTATAAACCCCCTGGGCAGGACATTCCCGTATGTCAGAGTCCTGATGTGAAAGCCTCCCTCAGCACATGTTTTTCTTCTAGGGTTAAAGAGGTTATAGAGGGTTAAACATTTTACAAAATACAAACAGGCTGAAGTGGATGTGCATTTAACTCCCTTTAGATGCACATTTTTCAGTCAGTGCCAATCTCAGATTAGATCTGACACAACTAAAATTGACTGGATGGGACATGTTTTTTTGTTTATTAGTCCTACTATGTTGTGTAAATCTGGGCTCAGACTACAAGAGTTTTAAAATCCTGACTGTCTTTGAAATCGGCTTATGTCATGTACATTAGGAGAAACTTCACAGATGTTCTGCTGCTAAATTACATGACGCTTTTAATTCATTATCCTTGAATTCCAATATATCTCATCTCAATACAGATGCACTTTTCAATTCACAGTCTCACAATTCATATAACAATCAGTGCGATCAGTACCAGATGCACCATTTAAAAATAGGGGGGGGGGGAGAAAATCACATAACCTCCCCTGGCTAAATGATCACACTTAAAAGACGGAAATGCGGAAATTATGAATGAAAATGGAAGGTTAAATCTGAAATAACAAACAATGCCTTTAAAAACCAAATGTTAATGTATCAGAAATCAGTTAAGGGGGGAATTTACTTCCTTATTATTGTCCTGAGTCTGATGTTGAGGTGTCAGAGACATGTCTTGCTCTGTTTGTAGATGAGTTGGAGAATATCAGGCCCCAAATCCAGGCAATTTCAATGTTAGAGAATACAGTCTCACACATGACAGCTCCTTCTTCACCAGAGAAATCATCCCCATTATGCTTGCTGAGGAGGGATTTCCAACTGTTATCCCCCACAATTTTTTAACAATTCACTGGCCTCTGGTTTCAAATGTGCCATTATTTACCTGTTGCTAAAGAAGCCTAATGTGGACCTCCTTTACTGAACTAACTATAGACCAATCTGTAAACTGCTTCTGGAAAACTAACTTTATGTCATTTGATACCTTTCATAAACAATAACAGTGCTTTTGATTGTTTCCAATCTGGTTTCAATTAAGAAGAAGAAGCTGCTTTCTTTTGCTGTAAGATGAATAGTAACGATGAGGGTAGCAACAGACTCTTGGTTCAATTCTCGTGTAGTGGTTGCTTGAGCAATCCTCGAGGATACAACAGATCAGTTGGAGTGTCTGAGTATGGATGTTCATACCAGAGCCTTGTGTATAACCGCCTATGACAAATTGTATGTCACTTAGACCCTAGGAGGCCCTTGTGTAATCAGTTGCAGAAACATTGAAGAACTTCTGCTGTGAATATTTTTTGCAATACTTCTGTTTTATTGATGCTGCTGTTGTTCTTGTTTTTTAATGATTGTTTCACCTTGTACCACCTTGTAAATCTTATTTTGGAAAGGTGCTACATAAATAAAGTTGATTGTTATTATTATCATAAGGTCACGGCTCTTAGTTTACTATGTTCATACCTGTCCAAGAGAACTTTTCCTGTCACTCTGGGTAACTACTTCCTCAGCAGCTTAGCTAAGGTGTGGTGTGCCTCAAGGCTCTGTTCTCAGCCCACCTTCTTAAGTATCCTCTGTTGCAAAGCCAATCTAAGCCTTTGATTCTCCGGGTTGTGCTGGGGTCTTGATCACGCCTTTATCTTGGATTTGAACCTCTAGAAAACTGGTCTAAAAATATGGTTTGGAGGCTTGGTCAGCATCAATGTTTAGACCAAATTATGTGGTAGTGTAAGGGCTTTACAGATCCACCCTCAAACCCCCAGAACTGCTCACTGACTCATCAGAGCCACCCCAATTAATACATGCTTGATATATCAGAGTTAAATCTGGATGATTATGATTATCAGTACATCAGACATCACAAAATCAGACAACCCATAACCATTTCCCATCCCATCTCATTCAGACACATTTAGTCTTTTAGTCATAGTACATAGTAATAGTCATTTTGTTTTTTACTTGCACCAGTTAAGCTTTACTAACATTACAACAAGTCTTTGTTCCATCGCGTCTGTTTTGTTGACATTTGCTTCCCCATGAGATGATGTGATGAAAGCACATGACCTGGTGTATTGGCCCAATTGTTCCCTCAGGCATGATATTCTTACTAATACCCTGTGGTGTATGATGTGTCATTACATGTGCATGTTTGAGATCATAGAAAAGAACATCTGTGAAGTTTTTCCTTAGGTCACTGATGCAACTTGATTTCAATGAATCTCTTAGGATTTTTAAGTTCCTGTAGTCTGAATCTGTTTAGGTCATTTGTATTTCTAGCTCCATGCAAGCTTTGTATAATTGTACCAGTACAATGCAATGGATTCCCTCAATGTCAAAAGGTGACCATGCTTAGTGTATTTTGTTAAATGGGCCCTGATGTGTGGTGATTGAACACATGAACGAGTTCATCATGAAAACACTGCTACACAGTTTCGTGTTGCCACACATGCAAGAAGGATTTCATTAGGGAGACAGGATCTAGAGTTACCTTGAATACCTTTTGTACAGCCTGTGTAATGCTCCAAATATCAAGCTTCTGTGTGTCTAATTATCACAAACGCTGTTAGTCGTGTGCTGCAGTGCACAAACTGTGACTCATCAGTACAGCAACGCTTGACATATTTTACTCTGAACTACCCAACACTAGGAAGGCACATGTGTTGCTATGCAATATGATTTCTATACGCTAACCAGAACTTTCACTAATGTTGGTATGTGCTGTAATTATGCGGCCTGGTTATGTCTTTACACAGGGCAATCTGTCCTTGTCCGGATATAATAGCATATATGCTATTTCATCTGGACAATGACAGATGTGTGCTGTTTGAGGCCCTCACATCTGGAATGTGCCTACACAATGTCACTGCATTCCTTGAGGAAACACTGGCACAGTGCTGTGTCTCCTATGTGAATATTATATTTTACTAACATCTAACTAAATTCTCACGATCTTAAGAGTATCCAGTGAAACCATCTTTGAAAGGTAGTTGTGAAAACTTTCCTCTTTTCTGTTCTCTACTCATACACAGCTGAGCCACACGCATAGGTACGATACCTTCTCCTTCAATTGTTCAAGGGCAGGGGTTGTCTCAGGTCATGTTTGTGGAGGGAGTAATTGAGTGACATGCTACAGAGCCAGCCAATGAGCTACAACTGGAATGCACAACAATAAACAGTCTGGAGGAGTGAGGATGAAGCATGAAATAAGATCCAAGGCTCAGCATGTGACACCATCAGTCATCATGGTCTCCTGCTATTGCAGCTTTCCTCAGTCATAACATCCACTGTGAGATTGCTTTGTTACTTAGTGGTGACAAGGGGCCAGTATCACATGAAAGAGTCAATTTCTTCCATACAAACAAATCTATCAAGAGTTCTGATAGATTTGTTTGTTAAACAACTCAAACCACATGTGCACACAAATATTAATCGGCCTGACACTCATTAGCTTAGCTCAGCATGAAGACTGGAAATAGTCAGCACGGCTCTGCCTAAGGTGAAACAAATCCTGTTTACCAAACCTGCTCTGTGCACGTGTTCCTCACATAAGGTTTTATCCTTTTTGAACAGGAAAGGAGCGCTCATGTGTTGGTGGCTGATATTTAGTGCATCAGCTGGAGAAGCATTTGAAGAGTGTGGCTAGCATTACTAACCTCTCATTAGCATTTAGCTCTCACACACACGTAAAGTGTTCCATAATTTCACAATTTAAAAAAAGAAATATGACACCAAAATACATTTGGGGTGTCAGTAACATGACTTGAAATGGGCTCTTTCAGTCAAATAAAATTTGGAATTGCTTGATTTTATCAGTAAATGCTAAAAATAAATACTTTTTATCCCATTATTTTTCTGATTTTGTTTTTAATTGATAAATGTTAGAAGTGTTTGAACTGTGCTTGACACAGTCACACCATTGAACAATTTTGAGATTTGGCTAAAAGATAATACGTTTTATAACCACAGACCCAAAGACATTTTAACCACATTTAAAGTGATGACAGTTCCGATTATTTTCAAGTTAATTTTGTGTGGCAGTAAAAAATGCACTTCCACACATTATTAACCTAAATACTGCCAACATGGAGTTTAACAACCACACCTGAAATCTGAGAGGGACGTTGTGCTTGAGTTGGTCTCATACTGTATATCCATATGAAGTGAGCCATATGGAGTAATTACATTCATAGTGTCGCAATACAAAAATGATGGAGATGGTGATAGACAATATACAATATTTATTGTAAGAGTTAATGAATGTTTGTCTTCTCATCCATCTTACAGATTGTGGTGTTTCCCATTGGAGGAAAGGCAGGAAGAAAGACTTGCAGCCGGAAAGCTGAGAAAAGGAGAGCGGGGTGAAGTTGTCCACGTTGATACTGATTAGGGATTAGTATCATTGTCTCCCTTGAGGAGTAGGGAGAGGAGAAAAAGGACAATGTACACTGAAAAGAGATAGTTCAGTCCTGATTTTTGAATATCAATTACTGTTTCCCAAATCTTCCAAATAGAGCCAAGATTGTCTTGATATGATGAAGACACCAACCCTGGCATGGCTCCATCAGTCAAAATTGCAGTCACATTAACATTACTTAAGATTCTTTATTGCACATAAGGAGTTTCTTTAAAAATGACATAAAGTTTATTTTGGAGTCAAAGCTCCAACTCCTCCAATGTTCTTATTCTCCGTCAGGCAGGATGACCAAATTATTTGTGTCCTCGTGTCATCTCAGACCGATGCTGTGGTATTTGGGTTTCTAGTTTTGGAAGAGTTCACATACAGTGCATTTGGAAAGTGTACAAACAAACCCCTTTTTTTTTTTTTTTTTTTTTTAACATTTTACAATGTTGCCACCTTATGAGAAAGTCAAAAAATAAACTTCATTCCCTCTGGAAGTTGCTCCCATCTCGTCATAGGCTCGCTAGAGCTCAGCCAAAAATATGACAAAACTTTCCAAAAGCACTGTATATCGACTAAACTGATGCATGAGCAATATATTAGATACATTCTTTTCTAAGGTGGATTCTGTAAGAAGGGGAGCAGGCGCAAGCTGCTTAACCCTCGTCAGCAAAGGGTTAGCTTCATGTGGACTGAGGATGACACTGCAATTTTTGCCAAATCTCTGCAGAAAAAGCACATGTGTGTACCTGCATGGTTCATCTCAGAGACTACACATTATTTTGTCATTATGCTGAAAAACATCAACTGAGTTTGTAACATAGCCAGACTTCTCTATGAACACCTCTGTCAAACATCTAGAGCCAAAGCAGCGTACATGAACTGAACTTCAAACCTAAAAGCAAATTGATAACTACTGTTTTCCCTTCCCTCCTCAGTTGTTGACGATGCACTAAATTCTAAATTTAAAGCGCGGTCTAGGACCAGAATGCATAAACAAAAGCTGTCAAAAGAACTTTGTTCATTTTTCCTCCTTTCCAAGTTTTTCTTTCTATACGTTTCTCCTACACAAAGAGTGATAGCTGAACCCAGAACAACTTACAACATACAATCATCTCCCTCCATCCAAGCCTCCATTATATCTACTAAAGATCTGTGATGGATTTTTCTTTCTCCAGGCAAAAATTTAATACAAAACTTCAGGAGTGACCTTTTGTGTTTCAGATTTGAACAATCATCACAACATTATAATCATCCTTTTTTAAAAAAAAAAAAAAAAAAACATCTCCAAATGTAATTGATAGACAATATAACAATAATTAAATGGCTGCCATAATGTTTTGAAAAAAAAACATTTGCTGGAAATGTTCAAGATAAGTTATGATAGTTTACACAAAAGTGGCACCCAGTCTTGTTCAGAGCATTTTGAGATGTTCCATTCATATTTTCAATATCTGCATGAAAAGATTTTCAACTTATCATGATTCAAATCTTTTACAATTTCACATTTTAGTTTTACTACAACAGAAATTCTAACAAAATTTTTACTGATACCTGCCATGTCTCTGTCTAGAATTAAACATTAGGTTGTCTCAGCTCTACTGTTTTATTTTTCCACGTTTACGAGTCAACTCAAGGATATCTATGTAATCTTTTAAGGGTTCAGCTCTCTTTTAGCTCTCTTTTAGCGATCATACTTTAGTTTTATAGGCTCTATGATTGTAAGGCTCAATATATAAAGATAATATGAACATATGAAAAAAAGCTGTAAATGAAGGCAAGTCAACTCTATTGTATTTCATACTGTATTATCACATGCATTGTCAATGGGACAGGCACAGTTTTCAACAAGAAAAAATTGACCCACTCAAAATCTGTGTGCACGGGAGAAACCTTGGGAGATGCAGTTCAAGCGACTTTTTTTATTTTATTTTATTTTTAAATCTTAACTGAGGTGATTGCACACTTCCATGAGCTGAGGTGTTCCCATTTCTGTTTATTTTATTAGCAGACATACTTAACATTTGATGACAAGCCTGGCAACTTGTTCCCGCAGCAGCAGGCAAATATCAGGTTTAAGGTCCACTGATAAATTGACCCTTTTTTACAAACATGCCAAACATACTTTCACTCTGGACGTAAACTCCTCCACTTAAAGCTTTTGGTCTCATAGGCTTTGGTTCAACCATATCCTGTGCACTGGAGTGTGTCCAAACCAGTGATGACCATATTACTAACCTAACATGTTCTGACTGCCGTGTGTGGTGGCCATGTTTGTGTAGGGTCAGGGTCAGTAGGCACAAGAATGAATCAAGTAAATGAATAACAGCTGGGTTCTATTTGCTCAACTAACTCAAGGAAAGTTGTTTAACTGCAAGATAAATGGACAAAGCAGACAAGGTTGATTGTATTTGACCTATAGTTATCAGCTAATCCCACTGACAAGTCATAAAACACATCTTTCCTCAGTATTTAGCTGGTTAAGGCAAAAGTGACAACGTATTCTGTCAATATTTCTGGATTTTAAAGAAAGTCAGCTATGCCCAGCCATTGTTTTCAAGTGCTCATAGACAATAGATCCCCATAAGGCCCTCTACAGCTGTCAGAGCAGGAATGCATCCTTGATCTTGACAGTTTGCTTAACTGAAGTTGCCATTTTCATAAAATTGAGTCTTGTATGTCATGCACGGTGTTTAGCAGGTGGTTGTATTTTACATGCCTCACTTGATTATAGATGATGAAGAAGTTAGGCTTGTACAATAATAAGTGGAAGATTCCCCCCTCTTCATGTTTTATGGTCAGCATATGTAAAGACATGGGTGATGCATAGGAGGGATTTAGTAAGAGCTTATAGATGACACAGTAGGTCTTCTGGGAGGCATTTCAATAACTTACATCAATGACTTGTGAGGCACTTGGTTTATTTATGCAAGTTACACTTCCTAAGGTCCAATAAATAAAAAATGGCACTTCCCTCTAACACGTTCATTCCATCAGATTCAGTTTTTTCTTTTTTTGGATGGCTAACTGGCCATTTTACCAGAGGTATAGAAGAGAAGAGAAGTATAGATATAAAGCTTACCCTTTGGCCAGCTCCGACTTAACACATCCCTACAAACGAGTGCAGCACATACTGAATGTTTTTAGTTTGGTAATGAACATACCATCAACATACATTTTTAAACTCTAGATTAAAATAGAAAAGATAAAGACAGAGGCAAAGAAGGATGCAAACAAGTCAAATGAGTCAAAGTGAACTGTGCTACAAGAATCATATGATTGTACCTGTCTGTGACCAAAATAAAAAATGTAAAGAGAGCTCTCTGAAGTGGGGTTAAATGTATTTATCAGGGCTTAAGACTATTTTCTCAGTACTTTATGTATTCAGTGTTTTTCTAAGACATCTGTTTGAATGTGAGTTGCAGCAGTTGTGACTTTGATTACATTGCTCCTTGTCCATTGCCTGCAAATCCTGACTTGCTGGTTTAGTCAGTTTATGACTTTTGGTCTATGTTTTGTTATGATGTGTTTTTTATGCAGTTGTTAGCAGAGTTGGTTTCAAACGCACTCAAAATCCTAAGCAAGAAAACAATGCCTTTACTTCTAACCTCTCATGTGATGTATGTTCAAACCTTGTAAGCCTAATTGTGTCACTCTTAAGGAGGGAGAATGATGATGTTCAAATATTATGTTATATATACAGAAATGTGTTGAACAGCTTTCATATGTTTTAAGGGGCGGAACCTGACCCCTTGTCAATGCAGCTCTATAATGATGTAACAGATAAATAATAAGAATTGGTGTAGTTCTATAATTGCAGTATGTATTTTTATTATACTTTATCAATGATATGTAACCGTATGGTTGTCTTTTTATAACCATAAGAGCATTTTAAGGTGTATTCAAGGATCCCTTATTGTGAAAATAAAGTGATATTTCCCTCAGCTAACTGGCAACAACAAAGAGATGATTACAGCAAACACATGGGTGGTTGTTGTCTGTGGCCTGAAGATAGATTTTAGAAAAAGATTTTTTTTTATACACAAGATATTGAATTTATTTATTATTTGGAAATGTATAATGCTATGTGACAATACTTTTATGAAAGAAATAAAAATCAAATTCCTATTTTTATCAACTAACCCTGTGTCCAGAGTCTGGTTATTATTAAAGCAAGTATTTAAACACACTATTTCCCTCAACATTGCTTTGCTGGGAGCAGTCACTTCCTTTAGTTTTTACACTTTGTGCAGACTAGATACGACTTCATTACTTCATAGCTTCAGAGGTGCAGGTGCTATTAAAAATATAAAATAACGTGAATGATGTGGAGAGAAAATACAGTATTTCTGTGATGTAGAAATACTAACTTTAGTGAAGTACCTGTAAAGTGTCCCTCTTGGTTTGTCATTTAGTTTGTCCCTCTGTTCTTACCGTAGTCAGTCCGGATGCAGCGCAGTACGTGGAGGGGAAAAAAAACCTGGAACCTTAAAAATATCATCTCAGGCCAAAGAGTGACGGTAAAGCGAGTGCAGAAACAACACTAGACACGTTTTTATGTGTAAATAATAATAAAAAAAAAATTAAAAACGTGTTTTGTATCGATTTCAAGCAGTCAATGAGAATTTTATTTTGAAACTACAACCCGGAAGTCGAATGTTTACATCGCACTGGCTCGTGTGACAGCGGTGGGGGCGGGAAGGTGTTTGTTTTGTTTTATTTTGTTTTGTTTTTGTTTTTTTTTCGAAGAGTGACCCAGCTCCTGAAAACCCACGGACAATGACATCCGGCGGCGGGATTCAGATACCGAGCCGTCTCCCGCTGCTGCTGACCCATGAGGGAGTGCTCCTCCCGGGCTCCACCGTCAGGTTCAGCGTCGACTCTGCCCGGAACATGCACTTGGTCAGCCAGCGGCTGCTGAGGGGGACCTCGCTGAAAAGCACAATCATTGGAGTGATTCCCAACACCAGGGATCCAGAGCACGACACCGACGACCTCCCTACCCTGCACAAGTAATACACAGATGAGCAGCTGAGCCAGTTGTTGTTGTTGTTGTTGTTGTTGTTGTTGTTGTTGTTTTGGAGGCGTGACAACAGCTGACCACAGAGGGGACCCTTCAAAATGCACAGTTAGGGTTAGAGGCTTAGAGCACAGAGACCTTTTTATGAAACTCCAATCATCACCTTCATATTACAAGTAGATCCAACAGGCTATGTCTTTATATCATGTTTCTCTGGCATGGCTCAGTAGATACTACTGTCTGTTTTCCTTTATTATTCTACTGCACTGTTACATGCCATGACACAATTAGGCTTATTGGAGTTTCTGAGTTATGCACAACTCATGATTTTTGGCAAATATTGCAGTGTGCGATTTGTTCTGCCCTTCACTAGTGGCCCTGCAGTCAATCAACCAACCAAGCACAGAGAACTGGACTTCAACCTTTCACCAGCAGTCAACCAGGCCAGTCTGGTTACTATAAAGAAACTGTCTCTCTACCAGACACAGTTCACGGAAAAGACTGTTATTCTGCTACTTGTCACTTGGTTTCAGCAGATGTAGCCGTCTCTGCTCATAGTTGTCCTTGCAATGTTAATTTTTACAGATTCTCGTTTGATTCAAATTGAACTGACCCACAGTGAAGTAGCGAATTCTCCTTAGGCCGACCAAAGCAATTCAAGTGAGTTTTGTGTCAGTAAATTGTGGCGTCTTGACATATAACATGTGGGCCAGTCCCACAGGGGCCAGCTCTGTGCATTGTACCATAGTAAATCCTCAGTGACCAGAGGGCTTTTTCTATAAGTCTATTTACTAACAGAAAAATAAAGGCTCTTTTTATAAACGATCACAAAGAAATTAGAAAAGAGAAAAGCTGAAAATACTCACAATGAAACCGGCGAAAGAATAACCAAACAATTATTAGAATATCAAAGTAGTTGCTGAAATCACAGATTGATCGTTCTTGCTATAATTCACAGTATTTGACTTAAATGAGTGACTCTTTGGTCTCTGAGACGCTCCCCAGCACCGGTGAAGACTTGTTTTGTCATGATTAATGACCCGTCCAGGCTCTGGCCCGCCATACTAGGTTATGGCTGTCTCCTAGTGAGTTCTCTCTCATTACCCCCCGATGACTGTCTCTTTCTCCGTCTCTGTGTAGAATTGGTACAGCGGGGATAGCAGTTCAGGTGGTGGGCAGTAACTGGCCTAAGCCCCACTACACCCTCCTCATCACTGGACTCTGTCGTTTTAGAGTGTCAAGTCTGCTGAAGGAGCGACCCTTCGTCCTAGCAGAGGTACAGATACGACACGCTATCTTGTTAAAAATGAAGCATCCCACCTTTCTGAGAATAATACTTGGTTCTAACGCTGTTTTTCACTGCCCTCTCTGGATGAAATCTTACAGTTACTGGCACCTCGGACAATGTTGGGTGTGGTCTGTTGCACCTGTAACTGTAACTAGAACTCATCTGTATTGAAATACTGCCAGACAGGTACAAACAGATAAAGGACTGAAGACAGCTGACTGCAAATAGCCAATGACATGGTTCAGCCATTTATAAGTTTTGACTTTATCTAGTTTAGAATATTTTAAATTAACTTTGCTTCATGTCATTGTACATTACTGCTGTCAACTGTCACTCAAGGCATCTGTGATCTCCTCATTTTGTTATTCCCAGTGAAATGTTGTCAAATGTACATCCCTGGTTTGGGAGAGCTACTGATAATAGAATATATATATATATATATATATATTTTTTATGGGTAGTGTAGGTTCAACAACACAGGCATCTCTAATTGCAAAACATTGCAGGTGGAACAGTTGGATAAATTGGAGCAGTACACGACTCCAGCAACAGAAGGTGTCAGTGCAGATGATGGAGAGCTGGGGGAGCTGTCCCAGAAGTTCTACCAGGCTGCTGTACAGGTGTGTGTGTGTGTGTGTGTGTGTGCCTGTGTGTGTGCCTGTGTGTGTGTGTGTGTGTGCCTGTGTGTGTGTGTGTGTGTGTGTGCGTGTTAACACCAGAGTACTTGAGTACTTAAGTTTTGGCTTATTAGAGGAAAAAACACCAAATGTCTCCTGCTCGGCCGACAGAACAACCTTTTCTTTTTTATGTTGTTTTATTGACCTGTTAGTCACATGAGAATTTGAGAAGAAGAAAATAAATAAATAGATACATTAGATAATATTATGGGGTTGTTGTGAATGTATTAATATTTTCTGTTTAATTTTGATTTCATATGACTTTTATCAAAGCTGAACCGTCTTTGACTCGATGCTCTGCAGTGAGAAACTTGTCTTTGTTTTGAATGTAATTTGCACAACAGGCAGCTTCATATAACAGTTCAGTTGTACAAAGGCAGCTTGTTCAATTTGCTTAGAAGTGTTATAGAAAAATAAAGAGGCTCAATAATGTTCAAAGTCTCAACCCACTGGCCATCAGCTGACCTCACCTTTGTCCTTTCTACCTTCCACCTATTTTTATTCTCGTTCTTCTATTACATTCAACATGTTTTAATTAATTCTTTCGACTGTTTTAACCACCTGGGACATGACAGAGGATTTTTTTTTTTTTTTACCAGTTAACTTTATTGTCAGAATTTATAATATCTGGTCTGCACTTCAGTGTCCTTTACTGTATGTTCTTTCACCTCTTCACCTCTTTCGCCTTTGTTTTTTTTTCCACTCAAAGAGAAGCAGCTCTTTGGTTGAAGTGTTGAATTTAAAGCGACATTAACTTGAAATAGTTGCTTTTTGACAAATAACCATGAAAACATCACACAGGAGCACATTCCCAAAATATAGCTATGCGTTTTTCTCTTAACCTTTGACCCCTTGATGTGTTTTCACCCTGGATAACGATGGTGCTTCTGCATGGGTGTCTAGATGTTGATATGATTTGTGGTAGGTAATTTGGTGTGTGCACATGTACAGTGTATAGTTGTGCTGTACAGTGTTTGTGCTGTGATATTTAAGTGTCAAGAAAAAGTCTGTAAATCCTTTAGTCATAATACATGAGCTGATCTGTTAATCTTTGCGTATAATCTTCTATGCCTTTAAACATTAAACACAGCAGAACTAATGGACAAAAGCATGTGAACCCTCGGATTTAATGACTAATTGAACCTGCTTTGGCAGCAATAACCTCCAATATCTCTGAACAATATTCAGGAGGAATTAGGGACCATCCCTCCTACAGAGCTGCACCTCAGCCATAAATATCCTTATATAGGAAGTCTGATGTGAGCAGTTCTTTTCAGGTCATTCCCACCAGATTCAGATTAAGGTCTGAACTCTGACTGGGTCAATATGTGGATTTTCTTTCTATCGTAGATTTACTTTGACATTTAGGTTCGTTGTCCTGCTGCGTCAGCAGGTGGACAGTCACCCTGACATCATTCTGTAAGATACAGTACTTTGATAAATGATGTTTTTATGTTGGTGTGCAGTTCCCTTTTTGTGATGCCTGTTCCTGCTAAACAATTTAGCCTTAGTTTAATTAGACCATTCACCTTTCCCCAGTTGTGTTGTGGAGTCTGAAGATAGTCTTTACAAGCTCCAGCGGTGTAGTGATTTTTATTTTGATCTCTTTTTTTTTTAGAGACCAGTAGCTTCCCTTTGAGATTTAGAGACAGTGTGTCTGACTGTGGACTGATATACATCTGAACTCTTTGGGATGAGTGAGATCTCTGAGATCTCTCTTTTGTGAGGTATCAATCACATCAGCAGATGTTTTTTATGAACAGGGAACTCAAACTGTTGCTCTAACTCACACCAACCAGTCTGTGTCAGAGGTTTGACTCCAGGTTTGATAACAAATAGCTTTTGTTGATGCCATTAGCTGAGGGCTTCACATACTTTTTCCATCCTAAACTGTGAACTAAAGTGTAAACTCCAAAAATATTTTACTATTTAGGAATTATATAATATTTAGGAACTTAATTGAAAGAATTTTCCAATATTTTGTGAGATAGACTAACTCACTTTCTTGCTTAGAGTTAGATAAGAGGATTGACTGAAAAAGGAAAATATCAAGTTAACCGTTGACCTATGAATGTTGTGGTGCAGATGCTTTTAATAGAGCTCAGACTCACTGTTTCCATCTGTTTCAATAAGGCTAAGGCTACAAAAGCAGTTTTAGCATCTGATGGCAAAAAACAAGTGTGTTCAAGTTCCTTGTTTACTTCTATTGTTAAAACTGCCATCAGAGATTAATGCTCATCATTTCTGTTTTGGCCAACAAATGCTGTTTTTGTGAAACTAAAATAAGGTCTTCTCTTATTTCATCTAGTTATGGGACATCATGCAGGTTCCAGCTGTGTAGCACTCGAGGAATCTGGCAACCCAATTGATTAAAGGCTACTTTCTTTGCATTCACTATTTGTGTTAGGGCTGGTTTTACTCTCTGTGGGTGATTTCCTGAAGAGCTCTGAACTTATGTCAGAATTTGTCAAAAATAACCAGAAACACGCACAAATCATTAGAGCCACAAACTGTGATGTATCATGACAATTACACACTGTGATAGATTGAAGTAAAAATAAGGCTTAGTTGTGTCAGTTAATTTAAATACCACTATTTGTCCATGTGTGTAGTTGTTAGGTATGTTGGACATGTCTGTTCCAGTGGTGGCTAAGTTCAGGCGTCTGCTGGACAGTTTACCCAGGGAAACTCTGCCTGATGTGGTCGCCTCCATGATCCGCACTTCAAACAAGGAGAAGCTGCAGGTGAAGTGTCTGTCTGCCAAAAACGTCCAAACAAAACATGTGATGTGACAGAAGGTTTAAAGTTTCAAACAAGTCTCAATTTGTAGTGTTTTTATTGTGATTTAAAACATCTGTCCAGTCGATCTTATGTCTCTATTTTTGTCTGTCAACCGTGTATTGACCTGTGTTCCTGCTAACCACAGCATCTCTTTACGAAGCTGCTGCTAAGAGCTTAATAAAGACATTGGTTTAAGGTGGTGATGTAAATGACAGACACTAACGTCTCCTGTGCTGTGAAGGTTCTCGATGCTTTGAGCTTGGAGGAGCGTTTCAAGAAAGCCCTGCCCATGTTGACCCGACAGATAGAGGGACTGAAACTGCTGCAGAAAACCAGGAAGACGAGTCCTGATAACGAGAAGAGGGTAACAGACGTTCTCCATTTCTTCTTTTATATATAAATATACATCCATCCCACCTCCCTAAACATCATTGCAGACCAAGTCCACCCCTTTGTTGAAGTTGTATTCTTGGTCTGCAACAGTGGTTCAGGAATGGTTTGAGGAACACAAGTTCGAGGTGTTAAATTGGATCCAAATTCCAGCATCTGTGGCACATGCTGCGCAAACAAGTCTGCTCCATGGAGGCTCCACCTCCCAACATCCAGGACTTTTTGGATCTGCTGCTAAAGTCTTAGTGCCACATACCACAGCACAGAGCTTCAGAGGCCTAGAGGAGCATGTGCCTCGTCCGATCAGGGATGCTATTGTGGCAAAAGTGGGACCTTCGCAACTATTAGGCAGTTGGTCATAATTTTATTGCTGATCGGTGTGTATAGGACAGGAACGTTAAAACTGTGTTTCCCATCTGTTAAGGTCTTATCGGTGCGTAAAGGTGGAGTGTTCCCAGGCCGGCAGTTCAATCTGGATGAGGAGGATGAAGATGACGATGGAGATGACACCGCAGTCCTGGAGAGGAAAGTCTATGGTGCAAACATGCCTGAAGCTGCACTCAGAGTTTGCCTGAAAGAACTCAAGAGGTTAGCTTTCTTTTCTTTTTCTTTTACCAAACAAAAAATCTGTTGTGTACAGTTCTTTTTATATCCACTCATTCATTTCACATAGGTCTTGTGTGTTTCGAGTTGTGGCTTCACCTCCTCAAGCATTTTTAGTAATACAAGTTTAGTTAATCTTGTTGATCTGTATTCAGATTGAAGAAGATGCCTCAGTCCATGCCTGAGTATGCACTGACCAGGAACTACTTGGATCTGATGGTAGAGTTGCCGTGGAGCAAAAGCACCAAAGGTAAATAAAGCTTCAGGTGACCAAAGTGTCAGATTCCTCAGGTACAATATATGAAAGGTACAGGTTGTTTCTTTGCACCATGGATTACACACGGTTACACATCTAAAACCCTTAATACTGAGAAATGCTTAACATGTGGTAACTATGGGATTGAGATGATCACTATGATTTAAAAAAAATGATTTAGTGATCAAAAGGTGGCGTTGGGTGACTTCATTAAATAGAGTCTCCTGCTCCTGAGGTTTTTACCTGGAGTTGAATTATCCACAGAGGTCTCATCCTTTCCATAACAAATGGAGCAGGTGTTTAAAACTGGTAGAAACTATGAAAAAAACAATTTCACTTTAAAAATCATTGTTTTGCTGATGCTCTTTTTGTCTGGCTTTTTTCTCTGAGAATTTAAGATCTCGACATCTTGATCTTTTTGTTTTAACTCTCATTATCCTTGTTTCCAGCAGCAGCAGACAAAACCCAATGTACAGCATAATATCAATATCCATCCATCACCAGACAGACATGGATAAACTAACTCACGTGTATAGTGGAGGATATTTTTCTCAGTTGGTGGGAAACCACATAGAGCTCAGGGGCAAGTGAGGACTAAGATCATATTTATCAGAAAAACAGCTCTAAATACCCACTGATGTTGCTCTGTGTCTGCTGGATTTGTAAACGGGCAATAATTTAACATGTAAGCTCTAACAATTTGAGAGGGTTATGTTTTGTGTTTAAAGGTTGTGGTGCCGCACTTAAGTTTATGGACTTGAAACCACTTTCCTTAAATCTAACTCTTCTCTGGTTTCTTGGTGAACAGCTTAGTTTCTCATGAAAGAAATTTCTGTTTTCGAGAATTCAATTTCCATTTGAATTCCGTAAAGCTCATGTTACCCAGACAGAAAATACAGTCGACCATGCTCTGGATATGTGGTGTCCAACCACAAGATCACAAAGGCTCACTGCCAGAGGAGTTGCATTGTACAAAGACTCACTGTCACTGCCTCCCTTTGTCTCCCTGTCTCTGCTGACCACAGACTGACCCCACACTAAGTAACCGCATAGAAGTGGAGACTTCAAAATTTGAGGTTGTGGTTCATTCAGTTGCAAGTTGAGTTCACAGCCAGAGCATGAGCTTCAAATAAATACAGTCAAACAATGGGAAAATCTTTTACTTGTGTTTTTTTGTGTTTGTGATTTGTGTTGTTTCTTTATTGGTTTAGCTGCTGGTTTTTAAAGACCCATCAGGTGGTAAAATACTGTTTTCTATAATACAGTCACGCCTTCTTCTGTTTCTCCTGTCTTCACCAAGCTTCACTAACTATCATGTTTTCTTTTTCTTTCTTTGAACCATCCACATTCACCCCATTCAACACACACAGACTGCCTGGACATCAGAGCTGCTCGCACACTGTTGGACAACGATCACTATGCCATGGACAAGCTGAAGAGACGTGTGCTGGAGTACCTGGCTGTTAGACAGCTCAAGACTTCACTCAAGGTTCACACCTTACAGATCACACACTCATAAATGTATAATAGCAAATACTTTGCGTTCTATGAAGCAGTTTTTTTTTTGATGTGTCACATATTTATCTGCTGCTCTGCCTATAGGGCCCCATTCTGTGCTTTGTGGGCCCCCCAGGGGTCGGTAAGACCAGCGTGGGACGCTCTATCGCCAGGACTCTGGGCAGAGAGTTTCACCGCATTGCTTTAGGAGGAGTCTGTGACCAGTCTGACATCCGAGGACACAGGTAGGCCTCAAACACAGTAACTCTGTTGGAGGGTGTATAAGAGCAGATGTTGTTACAGTGTACAGTGAGGTTCAAAAGTCTGAGGTCACTTTCTCACATGTACTTTAATGGGAAAGTGGTCTCTGACTTCTGGACCCCACTGTAAGTGCCAGAGACATAAAATAAGAATTTAAGGACTTAACACTGAGATGAGACAGTTCTTTGTTGTCCATCTGTCCCAATTTTGGGAACTATTTCCGAAATATTTCAATAACACTTTGAGGTGACTTGGTTGAAGGCTTGACTTAGACCCCCACATGAACTGGTTAATTGTTTAAGGTCAGTGTGACCTCACAAAGCAAGGTTTTGGCTTAGTGAATGTGATATGTCATGAACACCTCGAAGGGAGTCCCTTCACATGTGCAAGGTTCTCATGGACTCATGAACCTTGAGCCATTGTAGTCTTTACGATAAGGTTATAGGTTATATTATATAATATTATATTACCTCTGAGCAGCTCCTTCAGGGCAGACCTGAAGCTACGTTGAGTTGCTATTGGAAAGTGAGGAGATGTGCTGGAATGGGCCAAAATTAGCTGGTTAGCATGCAGGGAAGTGATAGAAACAAGTGTCCCTGTGACAGCTCCCGACAAGTAAAGGAAGTTTGAGTCTATGTTTTTTTGCTGCCAGCTGCTAAGTAAACAGCTATTAGCTCTAATGTTGGCTATGTAACAACAGCAAAACAAACAAATAGCTTCCTTTAAAGTATGAAATATTCTAATCTAGTATCAGGACACAGCTATTTGAAGCACTGTGTAAGACACAGCTAAGTGGAACATGAGTTCTTATAAGTAAAACATCTGGATTAGATTTTATACATCATCAGTCATCACACGGCAGCTCTTGCTCAGGAGGTAGACCAGGACCTCCACTAATCAGCAGCTCCTCCACTATGCGTTTCGTTGTGTCCTTGGGCGAGATATTGAACCCCAAACTGTCCCCAGTGATGTACTTTAATGTGTGAGTGTGTGTGTATTTAACAATCGCACTGTATAGAACAAGCGTTGTATGAATGTGTGTGTGTTGAGACAATATAAATGTAGTCGTAACCAGTACATGGCTGGGCCGAGTATGGGCCTAAACTGTTGGCTTGTGCCAGGCAGTCTGGGGTCACCCAGTCGTTTTTCATTCAGTCCATTCATAGCAGCTCTACAGACAGTCAGTACTCGTAATATGTCTGCAGTGACTCTGTAAGTAGTTTAAATGACTTGTGAATAAGACACATGTGCGTGTTACGACCGTGCTGTTAAAAGGCAGCAGAGCGTCTATCGTGACATCTGAAGACTTTTATGAGACTTTACAACACATTAGTGATCAAATTCAAACATACTGTTTTTCAATTACAGAACATGTGGTGCAAAAAAAATCAAACAAACCAATAAGGGGTATAAATAGAAAAATAAAAGACTGTTAATGGTTAACTATGTCCACTTGTGTGCCTACATGTATATTCACACATGCATTCCTGTGAAGTGATCTCAGCACATGTAATATCATATAGTTATTCTCTCTAACTTTAGTGTCTTTAGCACCATTCTGTGTTTAGATATGAATACAATACAAAATACAAATACATTAATACACAAGATATGAACTTGATTCCTAATTGTCATGTTATGTTTCTCAAATAGAATTTTTCCAATAACCACAAATATCTAATTAGGATTTTCCATAAATAACTGTGAATAGTTTGAATTAGTTGCTTCATGCATATGCATTTATAGCATGATTCATTTTATACATTTAGATTAATTTGATAGTTGGTGCTTTTAATTTCAACCATCTTCATTAAGACTTTTGTTCATCGGTTATCAGTAGATTTATATCTTGAATAAATAAGTGAGTATTGGGGCAACCATACCATGACATGTATAATAAATCGTATACATTTAGGCAAGAGGTCATCTCTTGTCTAAATGTATATGATTTATTTCATTAAGAGAAAGGCAGAACAGTTGGTGGTAGATGTGTAGTTCCCACATCTCTCCAGCTTTCTAACATTCACACTTTAACATTTCCCGTCTGTGCTGCCTCATAGTGAGCTTAGACTTTAACCATCCATTGCTTTTGGCAGGTTTTTTATTTTTGTTCTTGATTTCCTGCCGTTCCATATGGATTTTATTTAGAGTCTCAGTGTTTAAAAGTATTGATATAGTTAATATGGATGCTGTTTTGAAAAGGAGTATAAAACTTGGTAAGATATTTATCTGTATAATTTTTTAAAACTCTTTTCCAGAGGGAATATGAAAATATAGTTTCAGTTTGATTTAGATCATATTTGGTTCTTTAAATAATTTAAAAGTCTTTGTGTGTTTTTTTTTTTTTTTTTAAACACAAGTTGTCCAGAGATTTTGTTGTTTTTAGGCATTTTATCGTTTCCACTCTCCAATGGAGTGGAATCTAGTGTTGATTTTATCTGACTTTGCAGCCCAAAAACATTACTTTTATTTACATTCAATGGCTCCAAATTCTTCATAGAGATCCTGGTAATATTTTGCAAATTTAGTTGCTATCCCATTCCAGGCCCTTATTGATACTTTTGTTTTGTTTTGGTTTTTTTTCATTCACTAGCTCTACTGATGCCCTTTAGCTCTTTTTTGAGTTTGTAGGCCAGCACCTTGTTTACTCTGGCACAAATAAGAAAAAATTATCTTTGACTTACATCTACCTCTATATTCATAAGATCATTCATTGCTGCTTTGGCCTCCTTAAGGTAATTTAATACTGAGGTTCCTAATTCCTCAATTTTCTTGGATTTATTTATTTCCCAGAGATATATGATATTCTTTAACCTTAAAGTCATTAGAGTTCAGCTCTGATCAGTCTGTTAAGAACCTCTATCGAGATTTATCAATATAATGGACTCTGTGTATCTATGTGTGTGTGTTTGTGTTTGAGTGTTTGTCCATATGCACAGAGATGTGCAGGCCAGCAGAGTTCATCTCAGATTGCAGGGCTGATCCTGGTATTTTAAAGGAAGGCTCTTTGTCTCACCCAGATGAAAAACATCTGTCTGACATACCAACAGCAGGAGACCAAGAGATAAAGATGAAAGTTCTTTCACGGTCATTATTTACAATTTGTTCAACTTCAACTTTGTTCAACTTTCAAAAATTCCCTCTGACAAAATAGACAACTGCAGTAGTTTCATATTTACAGTTTTGTGGTTTTTCTTTTTTGTATTTTCTTTGTTGTTTCTTGTATTTTCTGTCTTTGAACCTCAGAATCTGCACATTTCATGTCTTCAGCTTATAAACACTTGAGGCTTTCTTGAATTAGATCATTTGCTACAGAGAGCATTAGCCGTCTTCTCATATTAAATCCAGACAATGTCCAGACTTATTCTTTGAACATCGTCTGGAGTTGCCTTCTCTTATTTAGCACAGAGAAGAAGAGGATATTGTCAGTGTCAGACGCCTCATCACCTGCTACCTACAGTATTTTGGTTTGGGCCTGGATAGAGCGAGCATGAGGCAGGACACAAGAAGCTCGCTGAGATGATCCTTCCTTCCTTCCTGCAATTCTTTGTTGTCATCAGTTGATTTAAAATCCTTTGAGAGCCTTCAGTTTGTTTGAAATTGTGGGGGAACCCTTACACTGTAAGCCTGCAGCTTAATTTCTATCTGTACCTCCAGGCGTACATATGTAGGGAGCATGCCTGGCCGCATCATCAACGGTCTGAAGACAGTTGGTGTGAATAATCCTGTCTTCCTCCTGGATGAGGTGGACAAACTGGGAAAGAGCCTGCAAGGGGACCCTGCAGCCGCTCTTCTAGAGGTCAGTCAGTTCCCTCTCTCAGGTTACCTGTGGATGAAGGCCAGATGTCTTCACTCCATGTTAGTTCCTAGAGCAAAACCTTAACCAGTTAACCTTCTGCTTCCTGGCTGAGTCTTCCTTTAATTAGAGAGATTATGTTTTCACCTGTTTCTCTTTGTTGTGTTTCTGTTTGTCGTTTTTTTTGTAGTACTTTTAAGTACTTTACACAAAACTTGGGAAGGATTGGGGTGTGTGACCAAGAACCATCCACATCCAGGAAATTTTCATCACTTTAATTAACATTGTGAAATGAGGCACTTAAGTCAATTTCTGAGGAAATATTTGAACCTCGGTGTAATAAATTCAAGATAGATTAATGGTGTTGATGTATGAGTTTGTACAACTGGTGCAGATTCAATTGATAATCTGGATCTCACAGATGTGTAAGATTGTTTGTCATCTGAGCTCTTTTAGTGCTTTTGCGTTCTTTTGTCTCCACAAAAATACAGTTTTGCGTGATTAAACATGAAAAACACACTCATTAAAACAAACGCTGTCCACATGTTCCCTTAGGTCCTGGACCCAGAGCAGAACCACAGCTTCACAGACCATTACCTCAACGTGGCCTTTGACCTCTCCCAGGTTCTCTTCATTGCCACTGCAAACACCACAGCGACCATTCCCCCGGCCCTGCTGGACAGGATGGAGGTGCTGCAGGTACCAGGTGAGTTACATGGTTCCTGCTCTGAGGATTCATCTAGACCACGTCCATTTGAGCTGGAAGACAAACACTTGTGACAGAGCTAATCTTTGCTGTATGACTGAATTCACTGCAGTGTAGTAAGAGAACAGATGTAACAGCTCCGTGTCCAATCAGGAATCCACAAATGTGCATGCACACGGTTTTCAAGTTTTTGTTTCCAGTGCTGTCTTTGATAGGTAGTGATTTTTTTTTGCTAAATTGCATCTATTAGTGCTACTTCTCTATAGATTTTTTAATTATTTGTTTGTCATTTACTTATTTATTTATTTTTTTAAATTATTTTCCTTATTGCTCTTTTCACCTTAGTTTTTTATTTTTTTATATTTGGTTATTTGTCTTGTTTTTAACACATTTATTTTCTTTTTACAGATATATTGATTTTTATGGCACTTAAATGACTCCATAATTAATGACTGGGTATTTAACTATTAGATATAAAGATACAATATCACAATTAATTAATTTTAAATTTAATACCTTCTAGTTTATCTGCTATTTATTCATGTTTTTACCATGTTCAGTGCATTCATGTCAATTGCTGTTAGTATTGCACTGTATTACACACTGTAACACATTGTGTAACAAACATTTTTAAACCACAGACTATCCTGAAAGTTCAGCTCTTATTTTCACACTTACTTCACTTTAAGAAAAACAACTGAGTTGTTTTGGGGCAATTTAAGGTATGTGATGTGAAGAAGAAGGTAATAATTTGAACGGCCAATTCAGGTCATTTCAACACAATCATTTCAATTTTACACATCAAATTCAGTTTACAGGCAGCGCATGTGAAAAAAAGTTTCATTTTTGTGTCTCCAGGGGGAGCTGCGTAAAATGTGATAAACTCAGATTTCTGTAGCCCCCTCCTCATCTCTCCTTGAGACTGGTGCCTCCAGTCTACAGCCGCAAATAATGCATGGAAAAGATGACAGGCCGATCTCTACTTCTGCTGCATGAACTTACAATTGTTTTTCTTTGTTTATTTGTTTTTTAAATTTTTTAAGGCTACACACAGGAAGAAAAGGTGGAGATAGCTCACCGTCACTTGATCCCAAACCAGCTGGAGCAGCATGGATTAACACCTCAACAGCTGCTTATACCACAGGATACCACACAGGATATTATCAGCAGGTACACACACACACGCATGTAAACAACCGTAAATAGAAGACAAACTAAGTTGAAATGCAGTTAAAATATTTTAAGGGGATAGATTTTGTGAAGCTTTCTTTACTTGGTTTATTTATATTACACATAGAAGGGGTCAGTTCAGTCCATCCACTAAAGGTCTGTGCTCTCACAATAGGACAATATACTACAGACAGTTACAGTTGGTTTGTCAACATAAATTTCACCAGATCATTCAACTGCTGAAGTGAATTGTGTATCTTAACAGTAACTAATTCTAATCCAGAATCTCCTGCTCATATTGTCCAGCACATCTACTTTCTAAGGATAAAACAGAATAAGAATTTCATCTCAGTAAATTCCTCAGGTTGATATCTGAGGAATCTACACCACATTCACTGCTGAGACGCTGCTACATTGAGCCTGTGAAGCTCAGAGCCAGTGTGAGCTGTGCAGAGCAGAGTCAGCCACCAGCTGACAGCTCACATCTGAGGCTTACCTGGAATTTCGCTTTTGGTCATCAGAGTGTGTCATTAAGTTGTCAAGTGGTTCAGTGGACATTTTTCTTGAATGTTGTCCTGTACCTTTGTGGTGGGGCGACCTTTTGATTACGGAGAACATCCTTCCAGCCACATGTTTCCTGTTTAGCCTCCAGTATCTCTTAGAGTCGGCCTGTCGCATGGCGTGGAGTCTTTCATTTCTTCACAGAGTGGATTTCATTTTCTGTCAATCAACTCAATGATTAATCCCCAAATTATTTCAGCACAGGTGTGATTTTAGTGGTAATGCAGTTCCCTAAAATGCCTGATCTGAAAAGGCCTCTGGTCTATGTAGAAAGTATGCATTGTGTTGTCTGCAGACCTGCAGAGCCTCGTTCTGCTTCTCTTCGGTCTGGTTACTATAGAAACAGCCAAAAGCACATCTTCAGTGATATTTTACAGGCTTTTAAAAAACATACAGTAAGTGCAAGAAACGAAAAACGAAAAAAGGCACGTGTCAAAAAAAATCAATCCAAGCTTTATATCGAGGCTTGATTCATTCCATCACGTCCCAAGCTTCATTTCACACACACCCATGTGATTTAAAGGTTTGAAAATGTGCACAACACAACGCAGCTTTGTGGGGTGTTGAGGTTACTGTGAACTTTGTGAATTCAGCACCAGACTCTTTAAGTATAAGTGTTTGTGCATGCAGCTGCGTTTATTTACTTCCTCTTTACAAACGGGGAAAGTGTCCAAATCCACATTTTCCAGAATATAATGCAACATGTTTATTTATTCAGTAATTCATTCATGTTTTCATCTACAAGATTTGTGAGTTGGTCAATGGTGAAACATTTTGCATCCCTGTGCTTTTCCTAACTTGGACCAGCAGAGGTCTCCATCCAGCACTGATGATAAACGCTTCAGTAACCAAACCTTTTTTCTGAACAACCTGGTTTGTGAAGCATCACTAGTTTTTCGACTGCTTCACTGTTTTCACACTGAATTGTGTTGTGTATCCCTTCAGATCTAATTTTAAGTTGATAGCATTTTTGCCAATCAATCTACTCAATAAGCCATAATGACAAAGTAAAAACATGGTTCTGCACCTTTGTAAATGTATTACAAAGGCAACTGATAAAAAATAAAAGAAAAGTTCAACCTACAGCACAATGAAGTGTGCAGAACGTGAATGGGTTTGAATGTTGCCTTGAGTCAGTCTTCTGTGAGGCACCACAGTAGCAGTGAAAATCTTATCTCCACATAATCTTATCCATCTGTTGTTTGTTTGTGTGTCTGTGTTTGTGCTCTAAGGTACACCCGAGAGGCAGGTGTGCGCTCCCTGGAGAGGAAGATCGGGGCAGTCTGCAGAGCCGTGGCTGTGAAGGTCGCTGAAGGTCACAAACCCATCAAGACTGAGACTTTGATCCCAGAGGGCCCAGTAGAGCAGGGAGGTGGGGGCCGAGCAGTTTGCTTTCTTTCTGACTCTCTGTGGAAAGGTGGGGTCGGGAAGGGGCCGGGGACATTTTTAGCTGCTTCTCAGCAAGAAATAAAACCAACCACTGAGTCCATGCATTGTGACTCTAGAAGATTTTAACAGGAGCGAAACAAAGCTTTTGGTTTTGTACTTTGAAAATCAGCTTTTATACACAGACAGTTACCATCAACAGGAAACACTCTTCATTCGAGTGTATTCAGACGTATTAAAAGTCCAGATTTATTCATTTGTTTGTCAGCCATACAAAATAAATATACAGTCATTGTTAAACACTGCATAGGTATTATTGTTTATGCCATTATGCAGGTTTTGCATCATGTCTTTTAAAAGTCTTTTAAAGTCTCAGCTTTAACTTTATTAGCTTTATGTGTGTGAACGCTTAGGGCTCTGTTTCAACCATATAAGTGCAAGTAAGTCAAGTCCATTTTTATTTATGAAGGACCAAATCAGTTCTCACAGAACTGGTCTAGATTATAATCTTATTTACAGAGACCCAGCAAATTTATCCATGAAAGAGCACTTTGTGACAGTGGCAGGGAAAATATTTCCATTCAGGGCAGCGTGGAGTCACAGATCCAGACTCTACAGCTCTGGAGGCACAAAGACCTGCAGAAAACAGGAGAGAGAGAGAGAGAAGAAAAGAGAGGACAGGATGGAGAAAGAGAGAAACACAGTCTGGACACTCATGAGCTTGAGGCAGCAAACAGAGTCAGAGAGATGCAGTGGTTTGCAGAAGGTTTACGTTCATCTCAGTATGGACTCTGTATAAACTGATGTAATGAGACTGACGCCACCTGCTGGTCATAGACTGACAACAGTTACCTGACCTGGATCAGAAAGTGAAAACTCTCCATGTCACAGAACTACAGCTGTTTGGCACAAGGTGGTGCTGGTCAGTTTAAATGGAAATCGATAGAATAGATGAGAGTAAAAAATTTACACAACCTTGAATGTGTTCTTCAGCTGTGAGGGACTATAAAGCAAGATTCATGAAACCGCTTTGTTGAACAATCCGAACGTTGAATGGTTCTGACGGACTGTTGTTTGACATTATCCCGTTCAAGTGGACTGTTTTGTGTAATTTAGTCAAGTGATATCATTTGAAGTGTCCTTGTAAGTACAACATGATGTCTCTCAGTAGCTGAGTAATGAGCTGGATAATGTGCAGCCATCTGGTCTTTATTATAAAATAAGCTCTGTTGAGTCTCATGTCAGCATGTTTGGTTGGAGACCGGCGCATTATACACTAAGTCCTGCTCCTTGAGTGTTGGATTTGATTATTTGTCTGTGGGATTCTCTGCAGATTCAAATGTATCTCCAGGTTATTCTGGAAAAACAAAACAAAACAACAGATTATTTAAAAAAAAAAAACAAAAAAAACAACATGCTTCAGGAGGCCAAACACTCTACTGCTGGAGAAAACTAGGAAGCAGTGGAAAGTAACAGAAGTGAGGGTGAATGTCATTACCCCCTAATGACATTCAAAGAGGAAGAGACCAAAATAAAAGAGAAACAGGGTTTGGATCAGAGGATCTCAGCGGTTGTGCTGCTCTGTACAAAGCCCTCTGTGTTGCCAGGTAACGGCCATCAACGACACACAGCACAAGCATTAGTTTGTGTGCAAATGATGTGTGTCCTTGAGTATGAATTTTGCATTTTGCCATGGGCGTGCAGTGTTTGATGCTCCTGTGAACTGTTTGCACTAAAACTGTTTGATGTGTGTCTCCCTCCATATTTAGTTTTCTGTGCGTCCTTGCATAAAGCCGGCGTGTTTGCATGTGTGCTGCTGCAGCTGCTGTTTTCTTTCTGTCTCTCGGGCCTTTTTTCTGCAGATCACTGCACATCCCATGAGATCTTTGAGATGCAGTGTGGACGTGTAACGTGATAATTCCTCACACTGACACCTCACACGTCACATAGTCCAGAAACGTGGATGTAAAAGAAAAACTTTCCTCCTTTTGTTTAGTGTCTGATTCCTCTTGTGTGACCTCTCAGTCATGGTGCGAAAGTGAGTTGGTGTTTAAAGCTTTTAACAGATGTAATGTTGCTTAATGAAGTAACAGTATGTGTATGTGTTTAGACAAAGTGGAGCCCCCAGAGATGCCCATAGTGATCGACCACATTGCCCTGAAAGACATCCTGGGACCTCCACTGTTTGAAATGGAGGTAAGCAGGAGGCCAACAGAGAGAGAGAGAGAGAGAGAGAGAACGAGAGAGAGGGAGGGGCAGATCGAGCAGCATCTACAGTTATTATTAATGTTAATAATTGATGTAGAAAGTCGGTGACAGAAGCTTTTTGATCCTTGAGTGTGGTTGTCCTTTCTGTGACCGATGCAGCTCTGTGGACCAGTTGTCTTCATCACAGCTTAAAAATATAAAGTCGGTGTGTGAAGATGTCTCAAAGCTCCACAACAGCTGCTGTTCATAAATAAAGTCTAGTTGAAAACATCACTTGGGAAGTCATCATATCAAACGTGTAAAAAATGACGTTTGTCTCCCAGTAGGGGGTTTGCATTTTTTCTTATGTCTTGTCTTTTCCTTCATCCCCTTTTCCCTTTGTTGTTCTCCTCATACATGTCTCTCACTCGCCTTCAAGCATTTTCATTCTCTCCAGGTCACGTCAGTCATATGTTTCACATTCATCCCTGCATTTTTGAAGATTACAAACCATCCTTAACCTCTTTCTGCCTTCTGATTATTCCACCAAATACTGCTTTACAGATGTTTTTCTGTGTGTATGTGTGTGATGGAAGGTGTCTGAGCGGTTCACCCTGCCTGGTGTAGCCCTGGGGTTGGCCTGGACCCCACTTGGTGGGGAGATAATGTTCGTGGAGGCCAGTCGAATGGAGGGAGAAGGTCAGCTCACGCTGACTGGTCAGCTGGGAGATGTTATGAAAGAATCTGCCCATCTGGCCATCAGCTGGCTCCGAGCAAATGCCAAGACCTACCAGCTCACCAACAGTGAGTTCACACGCACATGTGCCTACATGTATATACTGTACATGTGAAGCTGATGAACCTGAACTCTGATACTGTACATCTGTGTGTGTTTGAGCAGTGGTGGGTGCTCCGGATCCTCTAGAAGGGACAGACATCCACCTCCACTTCCCTGCTGGAGCTGTCACCAAGGATGGGCCTTCTGCAGGCGTTACCATAGTAACCTGCCTAGCCTCGCTGTTCAGTGGCCGATTGGTCAGATCAGACATCGCCATGACAGGAGAGATCACATTAAGAGGGCTGGTGCTGCCGGTGAGTTCACATCACATCCAACACAGGTGTAAATCCACAGTGTGTTGTTTTAACCTACTGGGTTGGTCTGTCCTCCTCAGGTGGGCGGGATCAAGGACAAAGTCCTGGCGGCCTACAGGGCAGGAGTGAAGCACGTCATCCTGCCCAAACGCAACGAGAAGGACCTGGAGGAGCTTCCAGCCAACATCCGGGCCGACCTTGACTTTGTCACCGCCAGAAACCTGGACGAGGTGCTGAACGCCGCCTTCGACGGAGGGTTTCAAAGAGCGGCCAGCTCACGTTCAGCCCCTCAGCTGACCAGTAAACTGTAACACACTGATGAAGATACACACACTCCTCCCAACAGAGGAGAATAAGGGTTGTCTTAGAGTTTAGTGCGTTTTTCCCTGATATGCAGTGTCAGGAGTAAACGGTGTCAAGTTATTCAGTCTTGAAAGGATAATTTCTGGATTTTTCATCTGGGGCCTTATTTTCCCACATTTTGTCTAAATGCTTGTTGGGGACAAAAATCTATAGAGGACGAAGCGTTTGCCCAGTTGTAATGTACAACTAAAGCACCTGCTGGACCTTTGATTGAGGTTTAGATGAAATTTCCTTGACAAAATGTTCTGTGACAGGATCTTAATCTGACTGTTGTGTTTCTTGATGAATGAATCACATCTTCTCTGTGAGCCAAGATGAACTACCAATGCAGTTCCAGGTTATTGTAAAAGTAAATAACAAATATAATAATTATTTCTTTTATCAACATCAAGGAAAATTATTGTTGGTTTAACTATTAAAAATATATTGATTACTTTTACTTTCACCTCTAATTAGTTGGTAAGTAAAGTATATGGGTGTTTAACACTACGTGAAAAAGCGAAGGCTTAATGAATTTAGCCACCATTGTTTTTCTTTTTCTTTTCTTTTAATAATAAATAAATCAGGATATTTCATTTCACTTTCAATTGCAGTTATTTACCTAATAATAATATTGAGTTATGATTAATATATGTGAAGTTACATTGATCAAGTTACTAAAAAATCATATTTAAATTCAGTATTTTGTTTCATGTTTGTTGTTTGTGGCCAACTGACTTGAAAGCAGGTCTGGATCAAATCTGTGTCCTGTGACCTGACTTGAGGCTGTGAATATACTGAAAGTGTTGATTAAAGATTGGACTGAAATTCACATTATTACCATGAATGATGGATGAGAGAGTGAACTTCATGATTTTTAAATGAAATGCAGTGATCATACTAAACAAGATGCACTTGTATTCTATTAGACTTAAAAATGAAAGCTGAATTAAAGAAGCCTGAAATCTTGAAAAAGTGCCCTTTCATTCCTCAGCAACGGACTGGATTACAAACACACGGATAGAATTGTATGAGCATGTGTGTTTGTGTACATGCAACTCATCTAGATCTACCCCGAAGCAGAAAAAAGGATTTACAGCTATGTGATTTTTCTTTCTTTCTCTGCCCTATAATGTGAAACACCAGCATGTAGTGTTTAGACAGCTATGACAAGATTAATGGACCAGAGCATAAAATTTCACACAGATACTGTACATTCATAAAAATCAAACACATCAGAAGAATCAGGCCAGAAAAAAACAACAACTTCACTGACTTGTACTGTAGAAAGGAATGAAATACACCTTGTTCCAACAAAATATGAAAAAAAATCAGCAGCTAGATGAGAAAGATGTCTGAGCCATTTTTAGCATAGCAAAAAACATCGCTGCTATAAGTTTCAGTCATGGCAGCCAAGTGTGTGTGAAAGAGAGAGAGCGAGAGATGATTGAAGACCATCAATGCTGCTGCAGTGGCAGGCGTGTCGCCTCCCAGGCGGCTGTATGTCACACAGGCCTGTGACGGGTCCTCTCCCTGGTTTTGTGAAGACATGCAGCTGTTGGATTAAAACAGTGATTCTCCAAACTTTTCCCCTTGACTGATTCAAAGTACACCACAGACCCCCCACTCTGCTTCTCTGATACAATTTATTAGTGTTTGAAGTCCATGACTAAGATGTTATTTATAGATTGAATAATAACAAAAATTGATGATTCCTCCTTTTGTTGGGGACCCCCCCCCCCCCCCCCCCTCAGGATCCACGCCCTTTGGAAACTACTAGATTAACAGAGTGAAGACGAGGTCTGGCCTCAGTTGCTGACTCACACACCGTCTGTGCTAACCCGTGCATTTACCCAGCACCTTTATCCTGTTGTGTATTACAGTATAAATGAGCTGCATTAGTCACGGCCTGCATCCAGTTCACTGGGGGAGACCATAATGAACCATGTGCAGGGGTGGATGGAATAACAGGAGCCAGGTGATGCAGTCCAGCAATAACAAGACCATGAAATAAATGAATCCTTCCCAAATCTGGGAATGTTCTGTTTCAGTTTAGCCCATCAGATAATGATATTGTCAGTAGGAACATTCAACCATATCTTCATCAGGGCCTCTATTTATCAGACTGATAAAAGTAAAATTTTGTTTCTTTTACTTCCTCTCGAGACCATAAGAATAAAAACCACCAAACTCTTAAATTTCAGGGAGCTGCTCCCCTGCGGCACAGGAACAGGTCTCCCATTTTTCTTTTTGAGAATAACAATAACAACACAGTAGTTAAGCAGTAGAATTAAGAATAAAGTAGATTTAGTGAAGTAGATTTATGACTTGCATTTGAGCATTTCATAGGCTATAGCGAATTTTCCTTTTTTGGAATTTATCATTGGTACAAACGCCAACAACAGCAACAAAATATATATAAATATTTTTATTTGCAATCAAGTATCATCGTCTGCAACTAAATTCTCTTTAATATATGATTTCGCCGACATACAAGTCTGTTTCCAATTCAACTAATTTCATATTATTTCACCCTTATTTATATTTCTGCACACCATAAATACATTATACCAGATCTTTTATTATTACCAGAGATTTAAAAATTTCACAGAAATAAAATGAAATAAGATTTTGTAAATTACACTGAAGAAAATGATGATGATAAAATGATGTTAGTATATATACACTGTGTCAATTAATTTTAATACAAATAAGGTCAGTGCAATAAGCAGGTCATACTGTGAGTACATACGTGTGAGTATGTAGTACTGAGGTGGGACTCCATATTGCCCCCAGAGCATCATAATGTTTTTATGTTTAATTTAAAGTTAACGTTCCATTAAATTTACCGAACACCTTTATTCGCCCCTCAGGATGTAACAATGTGATACGTTGCTTTCCTCTTGTGTCACCATCGGCCCATAATGTCAATTTAGCACACACCATAATTCATAAATCGAGAGATCCTAACGTCCTAACGATTTTGTTGAGCACTTTTTTTCCTCCACAACCTGGGGCTGTAATAAACACACAATCCTCCAGGGGCTGCTATTTACTCTTAAAGGATTGACCGAAGAATCTCTGCACTGAGGCAGTCTGTTTGTGGCTGTTGCTCCTTTGCCACAACATATGTTACCTCCATGTCCGGGCTTTAATTCGTCACATCTCTCCTTCTCGGTCACGACATTAAAGGCCTCACTTTAGTCAGAGTATTACAGTTTTTATGTGTGGCTCTTTATGATGCATGTGTACATGTATGTGCCCTGCACCCATGTTACAGTGAGTTCACTGCAGACACACCCAGTTTGAGTTAAACCCCAGTATTAGGACGCCCTGTGTGAGCCCTCTGGATTCAACATTCCCCCCTGACCACACACATTTCCCCTCTGGTGAATAGAGGACCTTAACCTGTACGTAATTACCCGGAGGATTGCTGAGCATACTGGCAGCGCGCCCACTTCACATGGCTGAGCACCCCACCCCCTCCACCCACACCCCCGTTCTGCCATCAGATAATTTTAGGTGTGGTGACCACACGATGGCAGGAGAGGGGGTGTGCAGAGATGGTTGACCCAAGATGTCTGGAATTGTGTTTAACCCAGATTCAGCTTCCAGATGACACCGTCTGCTTCTTCATGTACGAATAGTTTAGAAGCGTGAACCACTTATAATCATTAAATACATAAGCTCATATCTGTTACTTTAAGATAAATGAAGCCCTGGTGCTCCTTTGAGAGATGAGGGGGATAATCAGGGAGTGTACAAAAATTATTGTGTGTGTGTGGTGTATATTTCACCCTTGAAAAAAGAGGAAAAGAATCCCTGGATTTACCAGAATTTTCTTTCTTTGACTCAAAATCAGAACTAAAGAGGCTGCAGCCGTGCGAGCTGCTCCTTACCATGGTGACCTTCCTTGGATTAGCATGTTAACATTCACTGATTAGCACAAACAAAACACAGCTGAGGCTGAGCGTTATGAGCGTTATGAGCATCATGAGCGTGAGAGTTGCTCTTGCCGGATGAAATGTAGTTACACTTTCCCTCTTGTGTTTTCAAATCGTCTGCCTGTCTAGTCATGTCCTCCTTTGCGCATAAATAAGTCAATATATACAATACATAGAAATGTGTCTCAAAGATCGACCTACAGATCAAGAAGGACTTGTATTTGTTTTGCCCTCAAAGTTTTTGTTGCTTCCATACACACACTGCATTTGACAGCAGCTTGAAAAAGAAACTACTTGAGATAAAAGACAAATCATTTATTTTGGACAAAGAAGTACACTGAAAAAAAAAATCCTATTCCTGTTTCCACCTCTGCTGTTATGGTGCAAAGCCAAAGGACTGATTGTTAGGGACTGTTGAAAAATGAAGTTAAGGATCCTATTAGAGACTCACATGAGAAACAGTTCGTTTTATAAACTCAGTCAAATGGCAAATAGTCAATAGATATAATAGAATAAACAAGTGAGCTGTAGAGGTGCTAGTAGTTGGGGTTCATTGCTTTTGGACAGAACATGTTTCCATGTTTCTAATCTTTCCTGTGAGCTAAGTTATGCTAACTAGCTTAGCCTCCAGATGCACATTTACCACATGGATATGACAGTAGAAGTGGTACCATTTTATCTTTTTTATATAATGAATCTCTTTAAAAAAAAATCCCTTCAAAGAACAATAACCTGCCCTGATTTTCATACAGTCCCTTACCTCCAGGCAGAGATCACCGCCAAACCTCAGACAGACAGAGGCACTGGTGTCTCTGGATGCACATTCTCCCCAGTGGTGCTCTGATCTGAAGTGAATAGCTTGTGCTTGTGCAGCTGCACAAAACTATTTCTGTGTTCCTCGCTGCCAGTCTGATCTACCTATCTGACCTCGCAGACTGCCCTACATCCACAGACCTACTTAACGATGACAAACTCTGGAGGCTGACAAAAGCTTTGAGGACAATACCACTGGAATGTTTTTTTTTTATTGGCCATGTCAGTTCTTTTACTAACGTATAAGAAAGGTCTCCCTGTGTGTCACCATATAATGATCTGGGCTGCACCGTGATTATTTATGAAGCAGAATAAACAACGCATTGCTACAAAAATCTTGAATTAATTTTTTACTAATAATTATTACTAAATAAATAACTTGACCTCAGCAGGAAGTTTAAAATAGTGCATGATAAATTTATGATAAATGAGCTGGAAATATGAATTTTCTGTGTCAACATGTTAACCCAAGGTCCTGCTGATGTTGTAACAAAGATGAACCATTAGCTCCTGGAAGTAGTTTGTCTTCCAACACTCAGATTCCTTCTGGCCGGGGCTTAAACCAGCGACTTCCTGGTCCTGATAATTGGCAAAATGTTTCATTTGCAAGCTCACACACGTTGCTGTGCTACAACTTGTTTCTACAAGTGAACCCTCTCTGTTGTTGTCCTGCTCTGGAGCTAATCCTGACCTTTGGCTTGTGTGTGGAGGGGAGGTGAGAGAGAAATCACCACAGTAAGTTACCACAGTAACTACAGACGGGTGGCAAATGAAAGAAAAACCCTAAAGAATGTGAGAAACAGGAAGACAATGCCTCCATGTAAAGGGCGTGAGGGGGTCAGTGAATGGTTTGACGGGTATGAAAGTGTATGAATCGTGTTGTGGCCTTTGCAGTCACCTGATCTCAACCCAACTGAACGCCTACGGGAGCTTTGGACTGTAACGTTAGATGGCGCTCTCCACCACCATCATCTTCATCATCATCATCATCCTCACACCAAATGAGGGAACATCTTTTGAACTCACTGAGACACTTTGCGTTGGTTTTATCTATCAAAGCATTAATGACCAAAACATCTCACTGACTGCGACAGACCGACAACACTTAGGCTTCTGTAACAGCTTTTAAAATCACTTCTCAACATTTTTGTACTAAAGCTTTTATATACAATTAGCATTTAATCTATTTTCATGTCCCTATGTTCGGCATTTTATGTATTATTTATTTTACAGTATATTTTTGCTTTTACTTTTACTGATTCCACATTTTAACTAGCATTTACTCTATTTTTTTCATTGGAAATGCTTTGTGAGATTGCCAAGATAATTACTACAGCCATTATTTCTACTACTACTACAACATCACAATCAACCACAGTACCAACATTTCACTTGGCTGCTCTGGAGCTTTTATAGATGAAGTTTGTGTCACCATCATCAGTTTCCAGTGAGTCTGTAAGTCTGTCTGGTACACATCCACAATCATGTCCCGAGGCCTAGAATAACAGAAATGAAGAAAAGACACCAGGTATGAAAAAGATAGATTTATTTAATGACAAATTAAAACAGAAAAAAGTCAAGGAGTTGAGGGAGAGCAGCAACATGACTGAGACTCCACATGAAGAGAAAGGGAGAGATGATTGGCTTGACCTCCCTCCCCCCTCACAGACAAAAAAAAGAAAAAAGAAAAAAGAAAAGACTTACCACACAAACAAAAAGGACAGAGACAAACAAATGGGGAAAAAACAACCCAACTCTGGGAAAAAAAACAAACAAACAAACAAAAAAAAAAAACCAAAAAAAAAAAAAACCAAACCTTCAGAAGAACGACACAAGTTTCTTTTTAACTACAAACACTGACATTGAGCCACAAGTTTTACAACTGCCTTTTAACATTTGTTTTTAAAAGTCATTACAAAAAATGATAATTATGATAATCTCCATTTAATAATAACAATAGCAACAATATAACGGTAGAAACTGTCCCTCATTCCTAGTTGGGTGATCAGTCAGTGGTTGAGGCCGACGCTGGCAGACAGAGCGAGAAGGAGGCAGAGAAGAAATGAAAGAAGAGCAGGGTAAAGAGGAGAGGGAGAAAAAGAGCAGGCTTCTTACCAAATGTCCATCTCTCACACACACACACACACACACACACACGCACACACGGAGTTCTTCTCTCCTCTCATACAAAAAGACATCTAAAATAATTAAAAAGAAACAAGACTTAAGAATAAACTCAAAAAACGAAACTTCGAATCAACTGAAATTCAGTGTTTTTTTTTCCTCATGAAAAACAAAAAACAAAAAAGACAACATCCTCTGTTCTTCGATCAACGACGCTCTGACACAAACTCAATTCATCCACTAATGCACAGCCTGTAATGCAAAGTACGTAAGTGAGAGTCAGAACGCCACTGTCCAGTCCACGAAAATAAAAACTAAAATAAAAAAACCAAAAACAAACAAACGAACAAAATAAATCCAGAGCTGATGTAGCTGAGGGCTTTCTTAAATCCATACAGTATGAGAGCAGAGTCTAATAACTATCAACAATGACAGTCAACTAATTAAAGAGCGTCCGATGCACAATCTTTAGCCTCGGGGTGGACCAGCGTGGACTGGAAGGAAAACAGATGAGCCCGTCCGGATGTTTTACATCGCAGATGTAGATGGACATCCAAGGAACCCTAATGCAGACCAGAGGTTCCAGTCCCTTGCAAAACTGGGTTGTTATGGGTGCTACGGCCATCCATGCCTGTGGGTGACGGTTCCAGTCCCAGTTATCCATGTCAGTCACAGGTGAAAATAAATATCCAAATCTGTGATAAGGAAGTTTAATGGACTCTGGGTTCCAGTTTGAGCTAATCAATACCAGCCACAGCCGCGGTCCTAGCCCTGCAAGTGTCAGTAATGTGTGAACCGTTGGATCCAGGAGGTCTGATGGGTACTGAGGTGGGTTACAGACGGGAGGGAAGGGAGAAGGGAGAGATAGATAGCTGGTTATCCATCTTGCACTGACCAGGAGTCCGTGTTGAAATATAGCTTGAGCCTTCCTCGTTGTGTAGCTGTCATGCCCACAGAGCTGCTCGGCGGTGACCAGCCTCCTGCATCTTGGAGCAAAGGCTGGAGAGCTGTAGTGTCTGAAATGTCTGAGGATGACTGAGAGGGAGCGAAGAAAGTGAGACACTAAAATAAGAGTGGTGGGAAATCACTCCAAGAGAGAGACTTGACCAAGAAACGAGTGTTTGATAAGCGAGTTTGACTGAACAGCTTCTCAGTTTGTGTCCGTGTTTATGACCAAGAGAGGGTGAGACTGCATGTGCGTGCACGAGTCTCACATATATATTTATATGTGTGTTTAGAAGTCTATAGCCATCACTACACAGTTATGTTCTTGTGTTTATTCATTCCATCCATCCATCCAACCCACCCCCTGGGCCTCCATGGCTGCCTGATCAGACAGTCCAGTTCCATGTCTCTAGGGGTGAGGCAGAGAGGGAGGGGGCGCTGTGAGGTCACAACTGATTTGACCCCCTAAAAAAATGCCCCCTGACAATCTGTAACTTTTTGACCCTCTTCTCCTCAAAGTTCTTAGCACATGGAGATGGTGACATTGATGCCCAGGTTGCCGTTCTCAGCAAACAGCTGTGCGATGGATGTGTCGAACACCAGGCAGTCGCTGTTCATGATGGCTGTCGCGATGCCCTCGTGGATGGAGCGTGGCGTGGCCTCCCAGGTCAGGCGGCGCCGGTGCCCGTTGAGCTCCAGCCGGTAGGCGAAGTTCTCAGCCTGCTTGCGAGTACCGATGAGCTGCACGATGGCAAAGAACTGCTGGTGCCCGTCGTACTTCTCCTGCTTCTCCAACACCAGCATGAAGTGGAAGCCAAAGCAGGACTGCATCATTACCCAGTCCACCGCGCCAGGCAGATTGATGTCCGTAGCCAGGAATACAATGTCCTCCCCCTGGATAAGGACACACAAAAGTTACATAACACTGCACCTGTCTACCATGACAATTTATCCATCTTTAGCAGTGATGCTATATAGATATTAAACGTGTTGATGTTAAACGTAAGGTGCAGCGAAAACTGACGGAAACAGAAATGTGGAGAAATGGCTGCACCTGCAGTCTGGTTTTTGGTAAATGCAGCATGGTAATTTTAAAAAGGGTATTTCAGTGATTTTATTATCCCATTTAGCGCATAAATCACAAGAAGTTAAGAAAAACTGCCGCCTCATGGTTGTGTGCCTCCGCCAATCAGTTAAGTTGCAGGGATAAAAGTCACAATCTTCCTTTCTGTTCCTGAGTTACAGCGTTGAATAACGGTCAAGTGTTTATGCAGAACTTTACGATATCACAGACGCCATTTGTTTCGTGAGGTCAATGTGACTTTTGTCCAAATGAAAGTAACACAGAGGGAATTTTTTTTAACTTGGGAGTAACAATGATGCTTCTTCACAAGAATGGGTTGCGAAGACTCTGGTCGTTGCCTGCACAAAGGCATAAAAAAGCCTGTGCTTGAGACAATTACTTGTTAAGCCAGAACAACACAAGTGCTTGTATATACATTACGTTTGTCAGAGTGATATCTTGTGTTGGTTATGAAGCTGCAATGTGGCTGATTTTGCTCCGTCATTCATGTGCCACAGATGTATGCTGTTAAAAACGAAGCCTGATGGATGTTTTCCTGATCCTGTAACTGTGAGCTCCTCAGATCATCTGGACAACACAACAGCCAACAGGAAATGCTGTGCTTTCTGCCCTAATAAAGAAAAACTGAACAGCCTTCAGTCTTGTAATGTCCCTCTGACCTGCAGAGGGCCAGAGCCCTACAGAACTGACAGTCACCCAACAACGAGTCACATGCTGCAGACTGGTAATATTGCTTGTAAATATGTCTAGAATTAAATCAAAACAGATTAGCTGTCAGGACAAATGAATAAAAAAAGAAACAGGAGAGCAAAACAACAAAATGCTCTGTAAAACCTTTGTTACTTTTTACATTTGTGGACAACAAATTTGTGTTTGAAGTGTGTTAATCTATATTTTAAAGATAATTCAATTAATTTACACATATACATTTAATGAAGTGTCTACTGTCCATGCCTCCATGATGTTTACATGAGAAGTTATTATCCATTAAATTAGATCTGTTAGATCAGGGTGATATGGGCCTAAAACAGCTACTGCAGAAACACAATAAGGCTGCTTTATTCAACAAAGTGTCTGACCTGCAGTGTGGTGATGGACTTGTGCTGGTGCATCAGGTGAGGCATGACAGCGTCCAGAGAGCCCTGCCACTTGCATGAGGCACCGGGGCAGGGGCAAGAGTACGGCCGAAACTCGCACAGTTCTTCGTGCTCCGTCTTGTCGGTGTGAGGCAGAGTGACTTCACAGCCCGATGAGGCGTACTTGCAGGGGAAGAGTACAGAGTTTGCCACCTTCTCCATGGCCAGGTTCCTAATGGAGCCCAGGGGGCCTCGGCAGGTGGGGCAGCAGGTGAGCTTGGGTCGGCAGTTGGAGCATACCTGAGAAGTGACAAATAATACAAGTTACCATTTCAGACCATTTATTTGGGATCTATATGTGAATATATTCAACATTTATACTATAGCCCTGTTTAAATGCTCAGCTCACAGTGATTCAGTATTTAAAGCACTTCACTTAAATTTCATTTAATATTTTTCCCCTCAACATCAGTATAATGTTTTTATCATCTTCAGTGACCCTCAAGTGTTTTAGTTGAAAGACAACTCCAACGGCAATTATGATAATAAACATCAACTCTTAAATGTCCATTTCAAGACACATCATGGTGCATGGCACAAACAATGATAGTACTAAAAACATTTTCCTGGCATGCAGGATCTCACTTAACTTGCATACAGTCTAAAAGGTAATTATATGGAAAACAATGGAATATGGAAACAACTCCTTCAACTAAATGGAAAACTGCTAAACTTGAATACTAATTAAATTAAAAGGCTCATTCAGTGAACTGAGCAACAAGACATTTCTGTTCCAGGGAGAAACTTGAATTCTCCTTGAACTTTATGTATCATTACCCACAAACTTTGCAAATTTAAATGATGATACTTTCATGGGATAATTTAAATTATATTTTAGATGTGCCGCATACAACAACTTGCAGTGGTTACTTTCCAGGTTGGACTATACATACCAGATGTCCGGACTGGCACTGCAGGATGGGGGGTAGGACATAGTCAAAGCAGACAGGGCACTCGAACAGGCTGGCCAGGTCACTGTTGGAGGCGGTGGTGCCTGACAGGGTGGGCACGCGCTGGGAGGGTGGGCACTTAGAGGTTCCTGTGGGCAGGGCGGTGGCAGTCTGGCGACTCATTTCTGGAGAGGGGGGGTGTTGTGATTAAGTTTTCAGTAGATTGTACTGCAACAAATGACAAAACCACGCAAAACCAACATGGCGATGTTAGGACTGATGAAACTGCAAATTATTTTTACCCAAGTCTGCAGCTCACCTTGGCTTTAAGGAGCTTTATTGCAAGTTTTAGATCATTGTTTATTTAACCAGACTGTAAATGTCTCTTCTGATTTACTCTCATAGCTTTCATAATGTCAAAAACTCACTCATCAGTTGTGACTCTCTGCCATTTGGAGAAGACTAGAGCCAAATATTTCCCTCAGGAGTTGGTAGAGACCAAACGCAGATCTAAGGGAGGTTACTTTCATTATGTTAACAGAAACATTATCTGTGAAAACTTCACAAGCTCACTCCAGTTGTAATCAAATATTTTGTAAAACGCACAAACCAAAGAAGTTTCAAATCTTTGAGTGCCACATAAGCAAGCTTCCATCCTCATCATCATATGAGGATCATCACGTTTCAGGCTGTGACGGCATCCTGATGAACTAATGTAGTAGCTTCCACCATCACCAGTTGCAGTATTCAGCTCACATGCTGGACGTCTCCATTCTCATCTTCTGTGATATGCGCCATTCTTTATAGTTCTTGTGGTTTTCAATGTCAAACAGGGCCAGAACCCACTGTACAGTGTGTTTACCATATGCTACATGTTAAGCCACTTATAATAAACATTTCTCACTGCAATGGCACTCATTGATCTACAATGTATGAGTATTCAATGTCAAATCAATTATCATAGAAATCCAGACTGCTGTTCTGCCATACAGAAACAATGTGGTTAACCACTCAAAATATGTAAACTATCTGTAACCGCACTACATTTGTGCTTCAAACCAATTAGGTCTGTCTTTGGCAGTACATTTGAATTTCTGTAGCTGGGAATACCATCTCTCTTTGGGTGAATACCTTTACAGTATCTGCACTTAAAAAAAAAAAGGTTTTGTATGACAAATGAGCAGACAACATGTCAGTATTCTCTCTGTCACCTACCACGTACAACATATCTGTTTTTGTCCAAGCAGCAAATCAGAGCTGTACAGATTTTCTTAGTCACATATATAAAAAAAGAACAACCAGACAGTAAAGTGAACTCAGATGTGTGGTGTGTGTGTGTGTGTGTGTGTGTGTGTGTGTGTGTGTGTGTGTAGCTGCTGTTTCCAATCGTGCTGTGGAGTTGCCTTGGTAACAGGTTTGTGATTAAGTATGGTATGGTCTGTGGAGCAAAGAAAAGGACAGGGTAGAGAAGAGGCCAATGAAAATGATGGGGAAGGGAATAGATATGTGTTGAAGAAGAGAGGAAGGAGGAGAGCCACTGGAAATGAAGGGAGGTGGGTGGAGGAGATGATACAAAAAAAAAAAAAAAGGAGGGAGGAGGAGTGAGACAGCAAAGTTTAGAGTGAAGTAGGACAGGTACATAGGAGGTGTGGACAGATGATCTGAAATCTGTGTAGCCTTAAAAAAAAAAAAACAACTAAAAACTTTTAACCAAAGAGTGGAGATTTAAAAAGAATAAAAAGGAGGAGGAGGAGGAAGAGGAAGGTAAGGAGGATGTTTCTTAGGTCAGCTCTTTTCTGGGCAGTATAGGGCTTTGGGTGGGGATGATTGTGCATGCCCATGTCTCCACCTACCCCCGCATAGTTCATCCTTTTTATAGCCCTTCCCACAGACAGATGCAGCACAGGGAGACCCAGAGCAGGGAGGAGAGAATGTGAAAAGAAGGGAGGATAGTATGTGTGGGAGGTGAAGACAAGAGAGGAGAATCAGGTGGTGAGATTGCACAGCAGTATGTGGACAGACAGAACAACAGCTGGGGAATTAACACCCACCAGAAAAGTGCTGCCAAAGATCTGGTCATGGCTGCTCAATTTGCCTAACCTAGCAGTTAATCTAATCATTAAAAGGTGCTAAATAGAAAATACTTGATGGGTGTCAGAGACCATCATGGGTGGTCTTCTGGACTCTTTTTTCCCCCTCAATAAACACGTCAAATGTTGAGTATTGTACATTTGATTTGTGAAACATTTAGGTCCTTTTTAAAAGAGCTTTCTTTAATCCACTTTTTGGTCGGGATTCACTGAGTTACTTCTAACAACAACAACCTGCTTTTAAAAACATCTGTAAAGATATAAAACAGACTCTGCTTTCTGAAAATTGCATTTAAAAGCCAAAAAGTTCCAATGTGCCTACAAAAGGAAGTCTTTCTGTGATTTGTGATTTCCTGACATTTTTGACCATTCCCGGATGGTTTTAGAGTCGTTCCATAACCATAAATACTAAGTGTGATGCTTTTATCTACATCATAATCATTCCCTCTTGTGTCTAGCTTGGTAGCTGGCAGGGCTGCTTGGGTAAAGCTTCTCTGCATATGTACATGCACACTCATGCCAACAGCAGAGGTACAAGCTGGATCTAATGAAAGACTATTAGCTAGCTGTCCCTGCGCCTGCCTGCCTATAAACACATCTGCTGAGAGGGAGATAGTGTCTTAGCAGCTATTAATAGATCTTCTTAGATGGCTAGCATGCTAGCAGCAGCACTACGAGCAGTCGGACCAAATTAGCTCAGGACATTCAGCCAGTCCAAGGCCAGGGTCACAGTCAGCCAGCATGTGACACTGGAATATCTAGCATAGGGTGGCTTCAGACAGACACTTAATAGCTCAGCTAATCCATCTTGAAGACAATGGTGTGGTCATAACTCCAAGGATAGAATCTCATGCTTTAGATGAGAAGCTTCATGAAACATGTATAAGCCTGTGTTTATCAAAATCCATGGTATCCATATAAATATTTTAAAGATTTTCTTAGTAGCGTAAGACACTTGAGGTAAAAGCATTTTTTGCAGAACATGTATTTTATCAATTATAACTTACTAAATTTAAGAGTACAAACTTCTCCCACTGTACCATCAACAGCAGCTGAATAAGTTTAACCTTTGTTCAGTTCACATCAACACTGATAGCACAACTCAGACGAATACAACTGACCCATACCATGCACTATATATGGACTCAGTGTAGAGCATTTAACCCTTGCTTAAAAAAGCCTTGATAAGGGCACACCGACTTATCACAAGAGTGGAGGCTATCTGCCAACTGTGTGTATGTGTGTGTGTGTGTGTGTGTCTGTGAGAGAGAGGTTGTTTGTATTGTTTGGGTGCAGCTGACTGGTACTATCAAACAAATGTAACACTGCAGTTCCTTCTTACGATTTGCATGCACATTGGAGACCATGACCGTCAATGGCAGTCAGTGAGAAATCAATCTGCCACCTAGGCTGGTTGTGACTACAATAACATCAACTTATACAAAAAGAAGACACATTCCCTCTTTTTTTCAGATGAAATAGTCTCTGTAAAGATGCATATGTATGGCAGTGAATAAAGGGCTAATGTTAATATAACATGAAGAATACTGGCTGTAGTTCAGAGCTAATGTATGGCTAAACATACTTTCCCTGAAATAGATCAACACTGGACCTCAACCAGGAGGCCTGGACAGGGGGCAGGTTTTATAGTTTGAGCTGAGAAAAGTTTCCAAATCCAATCCTATTAGGACTATATGAAAACATCTTGTTCATATTGTTATTCACGAGGGTATCATCTATGTAGGAATGGTGATCAACATCAATCTTAAAACAAAAAACAGCTGTGATAATGATGTGATTAACTGATTGCTTCTGATTGACTGAGCAATACACAGGCTCTTAGAATTTGGGGACCAAATTTCCAACAAAAACATTACACCATACATGTGAGAAAGAAAATTATTTAAGTTTACTTCTGACAAAAATCTGCCCATCTGTCTATCTAACAGCAGGTCCAATAGCTAGTTGGCAGCACTTAAGGCTAACAAGTAGCAGCATGCCCAGTTAAAGAGGGTGTATGGAAGGATAAACATAGTATCACTTGTTCAGCTGGCACATGGAGGCTAAGTAGTGACACTAAAGTACTGATAAGCAATGCCCAGCACCCTTTTGTTGTCAGCAAGAGGCTTAGAAATAGATTTTAGTCTGAAATACAACTTTACAGAGTTTCACTTCTTACAATGTGGACACTGCATTCAACAGTTCATTAGGGATCAGAGTATTTTTAACAAAATGATGCACGCTACAAAAAACAAAAAGGTACAACAAAAGGCAGTGCTACCAGTCTGGGAAGTTTTCCAGCCAACAGGCCAATGTTTTCTTTAACTGGGCAGGTAAGAATCAACTTGGGTGGGCTGTTATTTACTTTTATACCATCAGGGTGTTTCCACTGATTAAAATTTTCAGTATTTCCAGAGGTTTAAACTGTAAGGGAGGCACAGGGGAGAGCGACATAAGACAAAGACGCTGTGTGAAGCAAAAAGAACAGGTGCACGCAGGTTTTCTGAAGAAAAATATCATCAAGTTACTTATTGCAGTTTGGCCAGAAAACCAACACTGCTGCAGAAGCAGAGGTAGTAACACACAGCTCATGGTGGCAATTGGGATGGGCAACTGAGTCATAACTCAGTCAAATCTGAACACAAACATTAGACATATTTTTAAGAATCAGCGTGACTTGCATTTTCAGAGGATATCATTCTGTCCAATGTCTGTTGCAAATGAATAAAGTAACTGAAGGAAGAAATCACAGGAAAATGACTAACCGCACAACCTGTTTTCTTCAGTATGATTGATTGTTCACAGTGAAAACAATAGGAGTTAGCAAAAGGGAATCACTAATAGTTCATTCAGCTTATTTAATTTTTCAAAATGTAAATAAATGTGCCCCCAGAGTAGCTGGTAAGCATAGTAATTATACTTCCTATTTCCGGTAGAAGTTTCATCTGTTGATATGAGGCTAATGTCCAGGGAAAAAAAAAAAACTAAGTGAAAGTAATCTAGCATCTAGGCTCTGATTGCCTGAACAAAGGATGATAAAACATGAGCTCAAGGGGCTCAAGGAGACAGAATGAGTCAGCTCAACAGAGAGCAGTATGTGCTCATTTCCCTCTCTTTGAGTCTAGGAGGTGGAAGGAAGGATGATGGCAGAAAGATGAGCAGTCACAAAGAAGGACTCGGCACACATCCCTTTGTGTTTACGAGAAGCAAAATAAAAAGGTACATGGGAAAACTATTTTCTGTTTAACAGGTAATCCTGTATGCACTTTTTAACAAGAGGCAAGATAACGGGCTATTAGCAGAGCGACACATCATGTTGCAAGAAGACGAATTGCGCGAGGGGTGCCCAAATGAAGGAAGCTAAAATCTGCAAATCCTTAAACAGGGAACAACCCAACTGATAGTCAAGACCAGAAAAGGGAGGTCAGGACACAGATTGAAGAAAGACATATTTACCCACCTTCGTCCATAAGATTTCCAAATGAGGCTTTCGTCTTCTCTTGAAATGTGGGGACCTCTGGAAAAAAAAAGAAAAAAAAAAAGACGATTTTAAGAACCCAAGCTGCAAATCCCTTAAATAAACCATGAAGTAATAAACAGGAAAGCAAAATATGCAGTGATTCACATACATCTTTCTCCACAGACTAGAGTGGTGGCCTGGTTCTGTCAAAGTGGGCACTACACATGCTGAAGTCAGTTCACATACAGTATGAAGCAAATCTGATTTTTAGGATTACAGTCTAATGTTAGTGGCAGCCATCTCCGCTGTGCTAACAGGCTATTAGAGACCAGGAAGGGCACCGTCTGTCTTGTACACTTCCATAGACCGAGCAATGCTCATTCAAAGTATTTAAGACACTTACTGAGCTGCTAATGCAATGGGCATTAGCATGAGCCTTTTACAATCATTGATTCCTTCTGTTGGCTCCACTGTTTTCCCAGCACCATTAATTCATATTTCATAAAACAGATAAAACTCCACCCGTGCGTTAAAGTCGGTGGCTCCTAACTATTGTAATCAGGATCTGAGTATGCTAATGCAAAATCTTTCTCCAAATGGCTTTCACCTAACTGAAATCTATATATTAAAATAGCAGTGTTGTGTTGCTGGCAGCTGTTACAGCAACACTACTTTTTCCACAAATTACAAACTTTCTGTGAGTGGGTACAGCCGCGGCCTCTAAAGCCACAAATGGCAATTACAGAGACCTGCGTGCTCATATCAAATCAACATTCTGCTAATCTGATTGACTGAAACATTTGAATCCAGAGCAATTGTATGCTAAAATATAGACGCATGGTTTTAGTCTCCTCATCTCAGCCATGATGCCAAAGCTGGCTTCCTCTTGTAGCTAGCTGAAAGCTATTGGTGATGGTGAGCCACGTCACCAATGAGCCCATTATTGACCTGCAGAACCCAATTCCCTTCTTGCAGAAGATCAAACCCATTAAACTCAAATGACATAAGAACAGGTTTTCAGAGCGTGGTGGAGGAATGAAAGAGGCGCCATTCTATCAGTTACAAACTACTGTCACATCAATTGCACCTCTAACTGCAAAGTAACAAGTACCTGTGTTATCATTTAGATATCACTTCCAAAGTGATAAACAATTGCGATGCACTGAAATTGTGGAGAAAGCCTAAGTGTTGAGGGCACACAGTCGGCAGTATCAAACACTCTTTACCAACAACACACCAGACAAACCTTACAGGCAAAGTATATTGTCGAAACAGTGTGCAATTGCATTTCAATTTATAGTGAGGAAAACTAAGACATACGAAACATGGCATTTATTAAAAAGAATGGGACATTACCTGTTATTAAACTTCAGATTAACACCTGCAAAGTCATTATGTAAATGCAACTATCCTCGCTGACTTATTTTCATGATATGTTGAGGTTTTCCATTTTACAAATATTATAAAGCATCTTGCGAGTTGCTTAAACCAAATTCCATCAGATTATCCACTGTATTGAGAGTCACACGCGGCAAACAAACCACTTGCCAACACATGCCAGAATTTTACTTTAATCTAGGTCTACTTCAACTCTGTCAACAACACTCTCTGGGCTACAAATGTATAGACTAATGCATTTACAATAAAAATGAAGGGCTGTGACTGAACACACAGCTGGGCCCATTAAAATAATTAATTTTGTTTTTGCCTGGATCTGGTTCTTAAAGACACTTTTGAGTCATTAAGTCCCAGTTTTAGTAAACTAAAAATCATAATAAACATATTAAAACATCTTAAATTGGAGCAGCCTTGCTCCAAATACTGATATTATAGGCTTTGTCTATATGCTGAACAAAACTTGACAGCTTTAGAGAGATAAATAAATCTGTAAAAGAAGAAAAAATGAATGGGAATAAATAAAATAAAAAGGAGTGTGCCTTTGCTACACCTTAAAGGGCCAAGCAACTGTCAATCAACTGGCCAGTATTATGCAGCATAAAATGGCTAAGAGGTTGGAGGTAGACGAAGAGACCACGGGTAGAGATGGAGATGGAAAACAAGCCGCCCTGGACACAAACATGCCACTCTTTGTTCTCATAGCCCACTCTTTTCTCAATCAAACACATTGTGCAGTGTTTATACACGCCACCAGATATAATTCACAATGCACACAAGCCACACTTGCTTAAAGCATCTTCTGTACTCATCAACACACAAGCTATTCAACATACATTCTGCCACTACATACAGTGTGTACTCTTTTTGCTCAAAAAAAAAAAAAAAAAAAAAAAAAAAAAAAAGCCACAAACACAGCTACAGCTGAACTGAGCACAGGAATTTATGACATTTTCCAGCACCTTGGTTGCAGCAAGAAGGGGAGTTGCACATCCAGCTAATAAGTAAGTAAAGGTGTAAACGAGAACACACACATGCATTATCTTTTAAAAGCTCTTTCACCTTCAGTCCTGTTCACGCGCCTTTTGGCTACACATGAGAAGAGTCTGAACAAGGAGTTCCAGGGCGGAGCTTGCAGAGTTACGCTAGCTGGCTTCAAATTCACTTGGACCAAAGACATAGGGGTAGAGCATTCACGCAACCCCTCAGCACCATTATTTCTCTGGCCTTTTCCATGGAAACCACACACTGTTGCTGCTGCCCTAAACACACCACAAAACAGAGGATCATATTTCTTCCTCCTCATCCCCCTTTTAGGAGGGGTAAGCACATAAGGGTCCAGGGCAGGCTGCAATGAAAGAATGAGGGCTGTGTCCAGAAATAAGCAGATGGGGATGCGTGATAGCCGGAAAAATAAATGCCCACTAGGAGACTGGACAAGAGAAAAAGACCAAAATGCCTTTGCCTAGTTCATTGGAATCCCAAAAACTACAAAATATCAAATTCCAGTCCCTCAGTCACTGCGGCAGAAAGAAAAACGGCCGCCAACATCCAGTGGGTGAAGCAGGCATCCATCAAACCTGCCTATCAGGACAAAACTGAATGCCAAACTAAAAAAGGAGCACCAAGCAGGTTGCTTGGTGCTTATGCTGCGGCACAGTGGACCAGAAAAGCTCACTCATTTGCTGTCTCTTCCTCTGAAAGCAAAATTAGTCTGTAAGCAGTCTGTCAGTGTGTGGTCAACTAGCCACTCCCTGGCTACTCCCAGTCATTAGGAACTAAAAGCAACACGAAGCATTTTAGCCAAGTCGCTTTAGACTTTCTCCAACGCTGGATTTTTTTTTTTTTTTTTAAATTTATCCTTTTACAAGTTCCACCTTTGTTTCTCCTGTTGCCAAATCTTCAGGAAGTGTAGAGTTTGGCACTGGGCCTCTGTAGCTTTTAACAGGTATATCCTCTTCCAAAACCCATTTCCCTAAAATTGCAGGTTTGCAGCAAAAAAAAAAAAAAAAAAAAAAAAAAAAAGACAAAAGACAATTCTAATGGCAAAAAATGTCTGGTTCCTATGAAAAACAAATCTTGCGTTGTGTAGAAAAGTTGCCAGAAAAATAACCCGTCAATGATTAGAACACAAAGCCCTGCTCTTTTCGACTTCTGCTGGAAGAAAGCTGTAGCTCGCAAGACAGGGAAAGTCCCAGACAAAGTCTCTCTCCCCCTGACTTTTTCTCCTCTGCTCTATTTTATTCAACCCTTGTTCTCTCTGTCCCCTGGAGTGTGCTAGGTGTCACTGCTTCTGGGTGTGTTTGTACGAAACAGAGAGAGGCTAAGCCGGCATCCAATGTCTCTCCAAACAGAGCATGCTCACTCACACCCTTCCCCTTTCTCTCTTGGCAGCTGCCTAGCCTAATACATAACCCCTTCTTCTCCGCAACACATCATTTCTCTTTCGCACAGACTCCAACTTGATTCTCAATTTTTTTTTTTTTTTTAAGTCCCTACCACTTTATCTATCATGTCAGTATCTTTCCATTTTCGACTTTCTGCATGTACAATCCCTTTCATGCCTTGAGGCTGCATATTTTGCTGCCTTTCTCAACGATGGACAGCCTGTCTCACTCTCTTTCTCCCACTTGTGTTTCTTTCTCTCTGCCCCCTCCCTTGGCCTGCCTCTGTGGTTTTGCAGGTCTCAGATTTCAGCCTTGTCTGGCTGCAGGCTGTACCACCCGCTGCCCTTGTTGACACCATACCTTACTAGCTGCATTTTCTTTTCATTTTATCCTTCTACTGAATTCCTCTTACAAATTCCTATTACAGTTTTCAACAATGTAACAAGTGTACATATCATTCAATAACCTCAAACCTGAAATTGTTAAAATGTGTACTGTACATTACTACTGAACCATTTTCTGAATTATGGCCAGAATTTGCAGATCAAAAACAATATGGTGCATTTCATACATCAGTGGACTGAAGCTGATTTAAATGTTAACTTTTTACTTTCTGGAGTCATTATAGGTATGTAAAATGTCCTACTACTCGTTTGCTCCCTTCTCTGACACACACACTCATTTCTCTTGCACATACACCCTGGCTCCCTCTCTTAACGCACAAAACTGAGCCGGCCAGGAAAAGAAGCCAAAGTGAAACCAAAATATCACTGCAAGCCAGATTCTGTTTGTCAGCAGGAGAGAAAGTGATAGCTAGCTTAGTGCACACAGAAAGAGATGCTGGCCTCATTCACACTGTGCACTAAAATGCATCTTGGGTGATTCAATCACATATGGACAGATTCAAACACAGATGTAACTGATTCCAAGCACTATTATCAATCAGCCTTTTCCTTCCCTTTCATTTGCCTCCTTTCTCTTGCTAAGAAAGATACGGAAAATGCCGTCGTGACATAGCACGGTTCATGAGGAGGTGTTCATTTTCCCCCCCCCATTTTTTTTGGGTGAAGTGCTGCTGGATTCGTGTTGAACTACCACTCTGAAAGCACAGTCAGACTTATTCAGCTCTAAAGGAAGACAGGAGGCACACCGCTTTATTCTCTTCGCCATCGTTACACTGCATCTGTTCACATTATCACCAGACAATATCAACATAATGCAGTCCGAAATTCAGCAGCACAAAAAATATGGGCACAAAGAGAGCCCACTGTGAGCTATAAAACAGCACTAGTGACACTAGTCAATGCCCAAAGTGTGCTATTAAAGGGGCAGGGCAACAAATGCAACAATGAGCCATCTGGACCAGGCAGCAGTTCAACTCCTGAGACCCAAACACTTCATCACATACAGTCAGGGGTTTACAAAGGGGTAGATGAAGGGAGGGAGGAAGGAGAGAGAGAGACAGATTATTTACATCTTAAACACACTTCGGCAATGCAGACGTCTACATTTTGTCAAGCCAACAAAGCACCACTGAGCTGAAATTAAGTAAGAGACAGCAAGACCAGTGGCTTGGAGATGTTAAAAAAAGCATGCCTTGGCAAGGAGGCTCTAAAACACGCTACAGCTGAGTTGTTACCACATTTTCATATGAAATGAATTGTGCTGTCATTTCCATGTACAGTCTGTCTTGCGCTATTCCGATGCGACTCACTTGAAGCAAGGCCAAAAGAAAGGCAAAGAAATATATTCTTTATATTTAACCAGTACCTTTTTAAAAGTACTGGTTTTGATTACTTTATTTGTACTTAAATATCACAACATGCCAAAGACCTGCTATTTAACAATGCTTTGATAGATTTAATTATCAGACTTTGTGTAATCTTACTGATCTCCCCTTTGCTCAGTACATACTGTAGCTAATTCTGGGATAGATTTGACAAACCACATTGTGGATACAGAAAGAACCTATTGTAAGCTAAAGGTGGATGAATTTTAAGAGAAAAATAGAGGCAGAAATATTACTGGTTGGTCTATTGAGATAAACAGCTGGTGGTACTAGGTATCCAAGCAGACACCATTAAGCAAGAAAATGCCATATTCAAAGCAAAACCTCAACATTACAGTCACCTTGTTGCAGATATGACGATTCTGTCAACATGGAAGTTACGTGCTCCTTTTGATACATGATTTATTTGCTAAATCTGTTACCATTGTGCTGTGTGTTTTCAGTTGGATATATTATACACCCAGGTGTAGAAGGCATGGTGGGTACAAAATTTTCCCCCACGGACAATCGACCTTAGTCTGCTTGACTACAGACTGTTATATCTATAAGAACCCTTAAAACATCACAAGTAAATGAGCATTACTGCTCCAAAAGAAGAACATCACACTATTGAATAACAAGCCAATAGAACTAGACAAGGGCCAATTCACTTTTAATGAGAGACTCCCCTGTGTAGCTCAGCTAGATAAGGTAACACAGGAAACCACTCTTAAATCAAACATAAGGCACTGCAACAGCAAGTGGACACTGTTTTCTGGATTCAGGTGTATTTGGATCTTGCTCGGGTTCAGGCTCAGTTGCCATCTGTTTAATTTTAGTTCAGGTTTTGCCTTTGTTTAAGAAAATATCTTTTTTAGACAGAATTTCTTTAAATTAGGTACAAAATTTAAGATGCATGATCGCTCGAGTCAGAGCGAAGAGTCCTTGACTCTTGATCTGATTCTTCAGAAGAGGAGACCTGCTTGGTGACACAGACCGGAGCCTTGCTGAAGGAGATGAAGAGCAGTTTCCTTCTGAATGTGCCCTGCTGTCCATCTGACATGAATTTTTACACCTACTTTAGACTTTCAAGATCTGTAATGTGACAGACTAAGGATAAAAGTAAAAGGATTTAGCCCAATATAGAGAAGGGAAATGAATATACAGAGCACCATGCTATGTATTCAAACAAAGGATATTTTGTGAGCTACAAGAGGTGGAACATCACTGGAAATGTGCATATCCGCCAGACCAGACCCCGAACTCAATCCTTGAGTGAAAAAAACAAAAACAAATGATGAACATTTCCTTTAGGGGTAATGTTATAACTTCTTTTGCTTTGGCAGTCACCTCTTTTCCACAGCAGAAAAAAAACAACTGAGTAACAGTGCAGCTTAGTAGCTTGTTACCATGGAGAAGCCACACAGAGCAGGAATATCAGTGCCAAGTCAAAAAAACAAAAAAAACAAAAAAAAAACCAAAAAAAAAAAAATCACACACACATACCTTGTTTCTTATGTTCAAGCACGTACACAAACACATACAAAGGCAGGGACTCCCTTTGGCATTAGTAAGGTTTAGAATTACCTCATTAATACAGAGGCAATGTCTCTCAGTCTCTCTCACACACACACACACACACACACAGCATCAGGCCAGCTGTCACAACAGCTGTCAATCTTGTGAGGCAGAGCTGAGCTCTGTTCACTGGACATGTGCTGCTGATGCTGTGACAGGTGACACAGCAGTAAAAAAAAAAAACAAAACAAAAAACTAGAATTACCACCCGGCAGTTGAAAACCATGCTCTTAAGTCACTAATTTATGTAGTGATGACTTTTAAGGAGTTTAATAAACACTGCTGTAGCGTAGTGGATTTAATGATTCATGGAATAGGGATTCAGGGATAATAAAATTGATTTGAATGATTTGGCTGCAAATAAAGTCTAGAGCAGAAGAAAAAAAAAAAAAAAAAAAAAAAAAAAAAAAAATCACAATACGTACCAGCAATAGACCCTTTAACAATGTGAAATGGTTTGAAACAAAGGTCCAATAGCTTCAGTTTCATAAACAAACCCCAAGCTTGCTCCCTCTCTTGCTCATAAAAACACAAACAGGTTAAAAGGTCTGTTGAGGGAGAAAATGGGAGCAGCTGGTAGATGGTGAGCAGGTCAGCTCACCAGTGTGGCAGTTTTGTTTTCTTTAGGTTTTACTGATATCACAACACCACCATGTGTGCAGGAAATCATCCCGACCAAGAGCAGGTATACAACAAACTTCTTTCATCACCTTAGTCGCTTCCACCCTTTCGATTATGCAACATCTTGACAGTCACAACCAACATCTGGGAAACAACCTAAAGGCAGTCCACTTTGGAGGAGAGGTACTCAGCAACAACACATCAGTACACAAAGACAACCTACACAGTACTGTGCTACTTGTACTACTGGTCTTTACTAGAAATGATCCAATAATTATCCATAGATTGATTTAATTTTTTTTTTAAAATCATGATAACATTTTTTGCCACACCCAGCCCTAATCTATAAAATCATCAGTTTCAGAGTGGGCACCAAAGATTCATGTCAGCAATTCAGTATGGTCAAATGTCAAATAATGTAATGTAATAATAGACCCCTCTTATTTCTGAGTTACAGTGTTGAAAAATGTCCAGAAATTGTTTTTGCAGAAAGTTATGATTTCACAGGGAAGAATACTTGAGTTATGGCCAAGAACGTGTTTTGTAGGGTCACTGTGACCTTCACCTTTGAGCGCCAAATTCTAATCAGTTCATCCTGTTATCCAAGAGGATGCTCTTGCCAGATGTAATGAAATTCCCTGCAGGCGTTCACAAGAATGGGACATACAGACAGAGATGGATGTATGAGTCAAAAACATAATGCCTCCGGACATGGCTGTTGCCAACGCGGAGGTATGAAAACGCAGAGGTCTGCCAACAAGCAAATGCAGACCATCTCATACATCCCTGATATATTAAATATCACTAGAAAGCACCAACAGTCATGCCAACATAACACCTCATTATGTATAAATATTGACAACTGGTAAATATTGACATAAAATTTTCATCATTGTAGCCAAATACAAGTATTATTCAACAAACCACAGACTTATAATTGTATCTTAAGACAACCTGTGCTGTTTGAACTGTCACATTAAACAAGTCCAGCTTGTTATTCCATGTGACACTGTGCATGCACAAGCACAGTGTCGGTAATGGCAGATGCAACATAAGCAGACAGACAACTCCATTGGAACCGTGTGAAATTCAAATACAAGATGTGTAAAGCCAAGCCTTTGGATACGAGGAAAGATGTGAGACTGAGGATGATGAAACAAATTTACCACAACTAATCAGCAAAAATGGTGTGTTGAGTTCATCACCAAGTGCGGCGTCTTTGAGATTCAAAAATGCTGGCATTAATTAACAACAAGAAAGGAAAGGCAGCACCATGGGGCAGTATGACCAATCTACTGAGACAACCCGAAGCATCACATCAGAATACAGTCTGACAAATTCTTTATGGGAAAGAACTATTTAAGAAACACCAACCCTACGGAGGTGGGATCCGTGTAAGACATATCTTTAAACTACCCATCTTTAAAGCACTGGCACTTATTGTGCAACAGTCTTCGACATGTTTAAGTAAAACAAAATGAAAAAAAAGAAAAGAAAAAACAACTGTAAATGTAGAAAAATAATGATGAAAATATTATGTGAGCAAGTAATGATTTCTATTGAAGCCAGAACTGTGTAATCCAGTGCTACCTATTTCTAAGCAACCTGTAAAACACCATGTTTAAGTTAACAGTCCTTAGCACAGCTATTCTATGAAAGAGAGATAACAGGAGCTAAAAGGTTAGAACTGATCATCCCTCTGCTTGATGGGGCAGGTGCCTGAACCATCAGTACAAGCATGTGTCAGCTATCAGTGCACATACGTGGTTACATCATCGTCACTGCAGAGCTCACATTATAAATTAAAATCAGCCACCAAACACTGTATGCACAGATAGCTGACCCAACTGAGGGGGAAACAGTGGAAAACCTGTAAAGGTTGATAGAGCGGTTGGATACCAACAAGAGCTCCTGTCAGCTGGACAACATCCCACTGGTGGACCTACATCACCTGCAACAGCCTATTTTCTTTGCGTAGTTCTATTTGGTTGCTCCAGAAATGGTTTAAAACGTTGACCAATGTGAGAATGGATTAAAGCTCAGCACACTGCTCCTGTGTGTAAATGAGATACCATTAATGTCATTTATGTGTTTGAGAGGGACTGTGCATTGCTCTTTTAAATAGATTTAAAAAAAAAAAAAAAAGAAGGAAAACTGGCAGCCAGTGTCAAGGTTGTGGCAAACTGCCACAATTAAACCAATGTATAGGGAACGCTACTGAGTATGAGGACTTCATGTTGATGAGGCTTTCTATCCATGACATAAATCCTGGCATCTGTCAACATCCATCCACATATGAAAACCATCCCTGTAGCTACATTACCAGACGATTAAGCCTCTCTAAAAGCTACCGAGAACCCACGGGTCAAAACAAGTTCATCTCCGCAGCTGCATCACAGATAACCAACACTGTAATGAGCAGAGTTAGCAAAAACATACAAACAAACAAACAAACAAAATGCACAAGAGGGCAACTGTTTTGCTCAGGATGATGTTTGCGTTTTTGCTTATTTTAGCTAATTGAAGCTCCTCTCAAGACAAGGGCATGTACAGATGGATTGACGGGACATTGGACAATTTCAACCTCTATCAAGAATTCTATCAGGGTCTGGAAACCAGGCTTTTCCCTGGATTTATTCCCACAATCACATCTTGTACTTGGCTCCAAATGTGTGATGTCTGGATCCTGACTAGTCTTTAGTGCAGCTTCAATTCTGTAAAATTATACAATTAGTGTGGTATGTTAACAAGCTTCTTAATGTAGTGTACAAAACTTGGCTTACATTACTTGTTATACCAACATTCTTACATTCAAATACAATGATATTCATCACCCAGGCAGTTGTCTTAACAAAAGGTTGCAGATATCTTCCAATACCCTTGGGGTTTCTGATGTTATTCAACCATTCAGGATATAAACATTACATTTAATGCTCATACATATTCTTACTGACTAACTTAAGTTCCTTTGAACTTGACATACACAGGCTGGCAGACTTTTAACAGAACTTAAACAGCAACTTTTGCACAAACTTAAATTTTTACCTCTGCTAAACAGTTACTGTAGTTGTGTAAGCCACAAGACAGTCGAAAGTTGCCCTGGGATTTCCCTACATAGAGAAATACAAGGCGACCACCTCCATCAAATTTTGTGCTGCTCCAGCTCTAGACAAAGTTTAACAGATTATTTTCAAACAAACGTTTCACTCTGTGGATTTCTGTCATTTGCAACAGCACTTGCAGCATAACACCGATGTGGTGTAAGGCTTGTACCAGGAAAAAGCATTGCCAAAAGTGCAGAAGAAGAAAAAGAAAAAAGATGCAACTTTCCTCAAGGATTTTTCTCCAAAGACTGTTTATTCGTACAGCAGAAGTGTTCCAGGCAGCGTCCTGATATTCTGTGTTTCAAGCAGGTGAATATTGTCTCCTTTGCATCCAAGCATGTCCAAATTTATAATAATCCTAACCAGTGACCGGAGAGTCAGGTCTGAGAGTCACTAAGCACAACCACAATAACTGGAAGGGACTAGTGATGTAGATGATCAGAGTATATAAGACAAAGCCCCCATACACATAATTAAACGGTTGTTTTTTATTCATCTTTCCCAAAGACGGTTTAAACTCCCTGATTTTAAACTACATCCTGAGACCTGGAATAACTGAAGTTTATGCATTTCTGATATTGTTAGATATACACAACACAAAGAAACCCCAAACACCACCATGCATCTCTAAACTAGAACAAGTGCTCCACTCTAGTCAATAAAGGAACAATCAATACAATTTAATAACATGCTTCAATAGAAAGATCTGATCGATAGAGGAGAAGCTCTTTCTAAATGCTGCTTGGTTTTTGAGTTGTCCTTGCAGAACTTGTGCCGTGTGTAATACGCTTGTAAACGCTTAATTCAAACAACTCAAAGCTGTGGCACCTCTGTGATTGTTACAACCCCTCATATCACATTTCTTTGTGGTACAATTAAACCAAGCATCCAATCCTCAGGGATAAGAGTCTAGAATATTTTAACCAAAGAAAAACAAAAGGGGCCTATAAACAGACACAGTGCTTTTAATTAAGGATGCAAAATTTAAGGATGTCAAAAACACAGCAATATTTAGCTGCAATGATGCAATATAGGACATGCTTTTCTTCCAGTTTCGAAAACAAATAGCACACGGGGTATCTTTACAATAATTATTCTTTTGTTTTCTTTTAACAACCATGAAAAAAAAAGTGAAATCCAGTCTTTGGCAGCTTTGTACTCAATGATGTGTAACACAAATATGTTTTCTATCAGTGGCAGGCTGTGTTAATTGCCAAAGGACCTTTAAATTTCATTCAAAATATCCAAAATAGATGCCTTAATATAATTTCTCTACAATATGTGTAAAATGAGTAATTGTGAATTAGGAATGACATCAACGTTCTTTATCTAAAGTTTGACAATGCAATTGACTAATTAGTATTAAAACAGCTCTTGTGAGTGACTCTTGGCCCCCTTCTGGAAATTCTACAGAGGTGAACCTCCATTTTAATATTAGGTGAGACCCCCCAGGCACACACTTCCCTCAGTTATTACAAGTGTGTATGTGTTTAGACTGTACAGGCGCTGTACTTGCACAGTACTTGTGCTTAGTCAGCAAAAACTACATCTCTCTATTACTCTTTAAATATTACATAGTAATTTCTGGTCTGCTCAAACATTAACAAACAGGGGCTCACAAGCTATCCCAACAATATAGTTGCACATTAAGGGCTGCATTAAGTGCATGGATACATTTAGGGTTAAAACCTTGTTAGCGAGAAAAACACGGTGGGGTTCCTCTACTTTACTGAAGGAAATTCATTACTTAAAAAAAGGTCACATCGTGATACCTTCAGAGTTTAGTTTCTCACAGCATCATTCATAACACATCTACAGGTGTCCCCGTTAACAGTAATACAATCTGGTCGGCTGCTGCACTCGCACGGCATTACTGAGGTGAACATGTAGTAAAGCAGATCAGAGGCATCTTAGGAACAACAACTAAAAGCTGACATTCACTCGTCCTCGCCTTTGAGACAGGCCAAACACACACAGTCACACACAGCCACGGTGGATCTCTGACAGCAGCCACAGTCCTTACTTTGAGTAAACATTAGTCATCACTTCCCCCACCGCCGTCACACAACCAGGTTATGCCAGTATCACTGCCGCACAAAAACAATGCCAGGATAGGTTTCTGTTGACCTGAACTAACCTGCTTTGAAAGCAAAATGGCCCTGTCTGACAAGGCAGACAACGGCGTAGCCTAGCTAGCTTTGACTGTTACAGACATACAAGGCCTCGTCTTGCCGTAAAGCAGGACCCCTTAGCATACTTGCTAGCCGAATCGGTGACTTGTTAGCTTAGCAACCCCTACGTTAACGTTTTTTCGTGCACAGCACAGTGGCCGTTTACAGCCACGTTTGCTCACCTGGCGTGCCAATCGACTGCACAACGCAGACAAGTGTGCGTCATGACAACGGGCAAGCTAGCTTCACGACTAGCCGGGTTTTCTTTGCCCAGCACAGCTAGCTAACAGCCAACATTAGCGCCGCGCTAACGAAGGAAGCTAATGTCTGCTACGGCAGGGCTGTTGTTTTCCCCCAGCACACACTACACTCGAAAATCTGATGTTTCATTCGCCACGGCACACCCGCTTACCTCGGACGAAATATCCTTCAGTTCACTGCAGACACACAGGCGAGTATATGACAAAGTAATACACCCAGGATCCCTGTTTATCGTCTTTCATTCGTTAGCTGGCTGTACACATTCGCACTGCTCCTGGATCAGAGACGAGACGCCAGGCTTAAGTACCAGCCGCTCGTCCGGAGCGCGCACAGTTGGTGAAGTTTGTCGCGGGAGCGCGCTCGGGAAGAAATCGCCGATTTCACAAACGATAACGATGATAATTTCACGAGTCACGGTCACAACGACCCGTTTCCGTATGGTAAGAAAATACTTCTCCGTTAATTCATCGTCCGTCCGGACAAACAACTTTACGGCTCACTTTACTTTCTCTCAACGTTTCCATTGGCAATTACTTGTCAGGACATTTGGAGTTAAATGTTCCCGAACATCTGTTTTGTATGGTAGTTCATTTAGGCTATTTCATCCAAACTTTCAAATCACTATGAAATGAGTGGCTCTGTGTTGGTATCCTGACTAACTGAGAATTGACAATTGTCATTTGACTTGTGTAAGTAGTGGAAAACGTTATAAGAATGTATTCATTGATAACACATCATGTTAATGTTAATAAGTGGAAATAAGATCAAGGCAAAACATGTCTCTTTACCCGGATCTATCATTATATATAGATATAATGATTATTAATTACATATTAAATATAATTATCAGCAAATTATTATAAGGAGACTCAACTAATGATAGTTTCCAAACACTCCCTGACACAGAAACCAGTGGTTGAGCAGTTCAGAATGAGGCCACGTGATCCAGTCTTGGTGATGCGGAGCATACATGTAACTGGGTGAGACTAAGATTAAGAGGTCATGTTGCTCCTTCCATAGTAATCTGGATATAAGGGAGTCCCCCCTCCCCTCTGCCTGACACTATCAGTTGTGGAACAGAGGAGGGGGGACAGAGAGGAGTGTAGGTTGGGGGTGGGAGGAGCTACATGGTTTGGGATTACAGAGAGGGATTGGTTATGTAAGTGAATTGTCCCAGTAGGGCAGCAGCAGTCTGCTGTGCGCATGGGAGGGCGGGTGAGGCTCAGACAGCAAGAAAAGTGAGAGAAAGAACAGACTTTTGTACATATAATCCTATTGTCCTCTCGTGAGCAGGTGCTGTAAGATTACCCCTTGTTGTAATCATACATTGAAACAGCCTCTCTCTCTGAATATGGAAAGAAGTTCACCACTTCTCTCTCTCATCATATAGTATAAAGTAAACCACATTTACCACATGCACAGGATAGAGTGTAAAATATTTGTTTTTTATTGCTCTGCAAATACAGAGTATGTCATCTCCTTATCCAATATATTGATATAAATAACACCTCCGATAGAATTTATCATCTCATATGTAATTCCACTAAAACATAAGGGCTATGTGATCTTTTCAGTGACAGTGGCCTTCAGTCCAGACTGACATATCATTCATGGCGCCCAGACAATGGATCCTCATCACCAGCATGATGCTGCCGTTCATTTTTTGTAGAGAAATACCTTAACAGTTATTGTGTGGATTCCCATGACATTTGGTACAGGTATTATCCCTGCACAGAGAATGAATCCTATATTCACTCATGGCTCCCAGACAGATTATTCTAATGGCTGGTGAGCCCCTGACTTTTCCAGCTTTGAGTGAAATGTCTCACAATGCATTGATTAAAATGTCAAGAAATTAGGAAGTCTTCCTCTCCTGTTCATGTTGGCAGTTACACCATGACTGTATACTGATTTAGCACAAAGCTGTTCTTCACTGGCCAGTTGTTCTAAAATCATTTGGTTTTCAAGACCAGGTTTTGGTCATTAATTCTGCAACAACCAGCATCTGAGGAGAGAGTGCTCTTACACATGTGAAGTTATAAGATTTGAAATCTGGCATTTGAGCATGATATTCATTTCAAATTATTAATTAATATTATTAATTAATAATTAATCCCTGAAATTAACCAGGTAATAGATAACCAGCAAAGTGATACAGTGATAACCAGGTGAGTGTAACATGATATCCTGGTACTTGGTTTTAACAAACTGAAAGCAGACTTTACAATGACAAAGGTCAGAGAATTGTGACAGGAACATGCTTTTTTCCAGTTTACTGCTGAAATTGAAACTGATTGTGAGTTCAAGAAGAAAGCAACACACCAAAAGACAGTGGGAGTGGTTGCCACAATGATTATGTTATCAAAAGCAAAGCAAGAACTTTCTCCACTACAAAGTTCAATATTGTCAAATTGGGCCAATCATGAAGAGCTTACTGTTCATGTCATTCAACAAGGAGGAGGGTTTTTGAATATCCAGCTATGGGTGTGTTGCAGACACTCATAAAAGTAGCTCACTTCCTTAATAATAACAAGAGAAATGGGGCAAACAAAGCAGGAGTGAAACTACAGTGAGAGCAGCGAGGAGTATGTGGGAGAGGAGTTGGGGGAAGGAAAGGGAGAGGAAGTGGGGAGATCCAAAACCAAGAGAATGTTAAGCCGTACTGGAATGCCAGAGGAATTTGAATTTCTTGGTCAGACATAACAACGTACATATTGTTATATTTTTTCTTATCCAAGTGCAAATCAGAAAGGGGCAGAATGAAGAAACTGAAAAGAAAATGGGGTATAGGAAGAAGGAGGCAGACTGTTTGATGATGAAAGAGGAAACAGAAATGAGAGTTTGAGAGAAAGGGAGGAAGGAAGTGAGGAGACAGGGGTGATGGATGTGAGGAAGACAAGAGGAGAGTAGAGACAGGAGAGGAAAGTTAAAAGAAAAGAAATGGCTGAGGGAAAGGAAGAAGGTGCCTGATAGTTGTTCCCTCTCATCTGCAAATTCCAGGCATAACACTGTTTGGCAGTTGATTCTTATCCTGAAACCAATGCAAATTCTTTGCTGTGGATTTCTCCAGCTTTTCACTGAGGATTTGTTTACTGCTGAGATTCTTGTGGAACCGCCTGTCTGGACTGGTTTTGAACCAGTGTCCTTTATATTCTAAGTCAGTTGGCTGACTGTGACAGGGCAGGTCAAACATAGGGAATATCTGAGTATGAGGCAGGCAGCTGGTTGGACTGGGAATACATGATGTGTTACTAGTTTGATGCCACCGCTGCTCTTGTGTCACTATGTAAGAACTTTTTCTTCAGAATATGTTTGTCTTGGAATTAATGTATTATCCAAGATTATTATTTTGCCATTGCTTATCTGCTTTCATGCATGAGAAAGATGAAACCACTCTCATGTCTGCACACTCATGTCTGTCAACTCAAAGCTACTGCCAGTAGCTAGTTAGGCTAGTGTAGTTTAGCACAAAGCCTGAAAACAAGGGGAAACAGCAAGTCTGGATTTATGCTTCTACAGGGAAACTTGTAAACATCTTTGTGCAGCAAAAGAGGAATGGATAACTTGTACAAGTGCTACAATGCATGATAAGGACCTGTATGTCAGGCAAGCTGATTGGCTGATCCACACTGATAAACACAAATCCTTTCACATTTGTCTCACAGATGTAATTTTTGTGTAACTGGTTTCCATTGTCTGATTTCTTTGCATTGTGGTTTTCTAAATGTGACAGGGCTTCCTTGTGGACTCACAAGTTCAACTCATCATCTGTTAAAATGTAAAATAAGATTCTGCTCATGTGCATAACTGTAAAGAATCATAACTGCAGTTTAAAGCTCATTAGTGAGCACATTATATTTAGATTATTATTTTTTAAAATCTGTACATTGTATAAAAACAACAGATTATGGTTTCAGGGTTTTATTGAACTATTTCTTGACTGGACGTGGTTCATACTCCAGGAAGCCACTGTGCCTGGCACATTACCACATAAAACTTCAACTTTTTTACATTTGGTCAATTAGGTCAATGTGATTATATTTTCATATTATGAGACTGGTATTGATTTTGCCATTGGTAGCTCTCACAATTAGGCAAATATGCTTATTTCTCAAAATGCCAAACTATTCCTTTAAGTGTGTGTGTGTGTTTTTGTTTTTAGCAGTGGTCTAACTACAGCATGTGCCAAAGTTCTTTTGTATGTGGTTTCCCACGTGATGGCATGAGAACTGACGCTCAGTCTGAGTGTTGTGTCTTTGTCTAAAAAGCTTTTAGGAACTCTGTGTCACATTGTATAATATCATGTATTTCCTCTGATGCAGCCACAAGTACTCACCAAATATCTTTACAGTGGATTCATGTAATTATGTGATTATAAGATCCACATATAATAAATTATGGTCTATGGGCAATACAGCACAAACAACATTGTGTATGTCCTTATAACCACAACTGTAGGGTTGTGCATGACACACACAGGATCACAGAGCATCAAGAGAGGCAATTAAGGATAAAGTCTGACTCAGACAAACAGGGAAACTGTGGTGCAGATAGGGTTTTGAGTGGCCTGATTAAGAGTGGAAAAACCATACATCTGAAATGGGAACCAGTATTTCCCCATTTTCTATTAAAGAGTGACAGTAGGAGGCTCAATCAAATCCTGTGCCCCTGGGCCTGAAACAGGCCTATTTTTGTTAAACAGAGCATGTGACAGACTGCCACTTTGGTGATAAAATCTAGAGAAAAAAAAAAACAAAAAAACAGACCAATGACATCTGAAATCATGACATGGTGGCATCAGAAAATGTTGTAACCAGCATGAACCCAGACTTTCAACCATGTGTTTTGTTGTTGCTACTCTATTATAGAGAGATGCTTCCCAATTGTGATCAGATTCTGTGAAATCAAAACTGAAGTAAAGGGATAAAAGGATACAATGTGGAATCAGATGGTTTTATCCCTGAGACCACTGTCCACAAAAGGCCTCAGTGTTCAATTTGTTTGGAAAATGGAAAGTGACTGGAAAGCAGAGATAGTGTGGCACCCAATATTGCTCAACTTAGGCTGGTAGGAAGCCCCTTGTATGTGTCATTTCTCTCGTACTTTAACAGTATCTGTTTCTTTAGCATGTGCATTTCAACATAAAGTATTTGCAAATATCAAATTTAGCTGTAATGTGTTAACTGGCCAATTAGTTTCAAGTTACCTACATACCACAACATAGAGCCTCAAAAGATTCAATATAAAACCACTTTTTTTTAAAAGCATAGTGCAGTCTTTAGTGTTCAATGCTAAAAATCACTGGGAGACAAAAATATTTTGTTCTTCTTTTCCTGTTATCCAAAGTTTCTCAACCTTTAATTTAGAACCTCATGTGTTACTGCCAAACTCATTGTGTAGTAGCCACACACTTTGCATGCAAAGGCCTCTTATTACAACAAGCAGCACCTTAATCTGTCCCAAATTACACTGCCTGGCCTGGTGGGAATTCTCAGGCAGTTTTTTTGGGCTAAAGCAGACCTCAGCATGATCCCCATGAGCACTTTCCACTGCAGTCGAGGAATAATATGTGGACACACACATTGTCAGTGTTGGCTATAGTCTCTTTGCCTGAAACACAAGCCACATTCATTTGCATAATGAGAACCAGGCTGCAAGAAGCATGCCTCTTATGTAATGTTGCACCTGATATGTGTTAGTGCACAAGTGTTACTTGTGTCTCTGGGGTCTGGATCTGTCCCTGGAAAATTAGAAATAAAAGTAGATCTCGTAAAAACAGAAACAGTGTTTTCCCTGCTACAGACTGGATGGATTTCCTTTTGGTGTCCATCATATTTTTACTCCAGATCTTTTAAACTTTACTTTTACATCTGGAACCAAAATGTATGTGTTACTTTGTGTGTGTGTGTGTTCATGACATGAAATTATTATGGGTTAAAAAAAATACTCCACAAGAATTTTACCTCTGTCCATGTGTCTTCGTAGCTGAGATCAGGCTGAATCTGATGTGCCTGAAACCACAAACATTTGCATGAAGTCAAATAGATTGAAAGGAGTGTGCTGCTTATGTAATCGTTCACCTCATGTGTGTGATCTCCTGTACCTATGGGACCTCCCCCTCAAAATCCATCCATATCCAATAACAGGAAGTACAATATTAAGTTTCAGTCTGGCTTTTGGCCTCTGTTCATAGAGAACAGAAGCCAAAAGACAAACCTTACTAATGATTACTAATTCAGAAGGATTTAAATTGGTACAGAAACACCATACAATCATTCATCATACTGGAAATGTAACAGATTACAAGCTTTATGCTTCAATAGAATTTGACACTATAACTCAGCATACAAAGATGTTTCAGTGCAATACGATTCATTAAAAGATTATAAAATGAAAAATCGAAAGAAAAAAAAAATATCTATATAACATTCAGCCTTTATCATAATAAACCAAACAATAGATTTAAATGTACAGCTTTTTGTCATTATCTCCCTGTGGAGCCCTGAAAGTGACAAAATGTTATATGAATTTATTAGATAATATTAAATAATTTAAGAAGCATGTACAAAACAATTTAAAGTGTTAATGTTGTTGTTGATGCTTTTGTTTTCCTTTAATCACTCGGTTGAAAAAAGCACTTTGTCTGAGGGGAACACTGACAAATGAAGCCAGCTAATCACAATTAGAAGTTCACAGACTTAAGATGAAAGATGATTTTATCTTTTTAGAAAAAATACATTATGACCCAAAAAAAATAAATAAATAAATAAATACAATTCTTACTTATGATACTACAGTTTGTAAGTTTTCTGACTTCATACCTAGTGACATGTACTATGTTGGTAAATGTATATTGGTGAATTTAGATTTTGCATTATTGATCTCTGTTTTCTGTTGTTTTGTTGTCATGGAGATATGTTATTTCTAAATGCCTGGGATATGGTGGCAGTGTGGTGAGTTTGCATGTTGTTCTACTCTCTCTGTTGAGCCTTCAATCTGTCATTTTCATGCACTTTCCTGGCTTGTAATGTTTGGCATCACCTAATGTCTCAAACATGAGACATCAGGTGATGCCAAACATTTAAATTTCTGCAGTTTGAAAAGTGCACTGATGAAAACCTTCCACCCAGTCATATCCTAACGTACACTGACCCCTAGTGAATAGCCAGCAGAAGTGAAGATGAGCGTGCACAGTGCAGACACAACCACATTAATACCAAGGGTGGGGATGTTAATTTGGCAACATACTTGATGCTATAAAAAGTGATATGGGTTACTGAGTAGTTAGGTCAGACATATTTTTAATGTCTTGATGATTTAATAAAGCAATAAAATGCCTATAACATTCATCATGTAAAAACATTTTGCAACGGTTATCACATGATTTTGATCCCAATGTTACAGAAACTACGAAGTAAATCAAAGGCTTTTGCGCATTTGAAGTTTTTGACAGATTAGTTTTAATACTGTACTGAAGAAATGTGCCATATAAACTATTAAAACTCTTATCATGAGATTCATGACAAGTCAAGAGTCTGTTGATTGAATTTTTTAGTGCAGCATTGAAAAAAAACATACTATATTAGGGTACGAGCAGAAACATTAGTCCTGTTTATCAAACCAAATACTGATTAGTTCTCATTTCCAGTGAGATAGTCTTCAAATGTGAGTGAGAAAACTGTTCTTGCTGCCACTGCTAAATGTTAAGCAACAGCCAGGTGATTAGATTAGAATTAAACCTGGCACATGGGCAACAGCTAACCTCAATCTGCAGAAAGGTATTAATCCACCAGCCAGAAACTCTAAAGCTTCTTGATCAACATATTCCACCTGTTTAACCTGTTCGAAGATGTAGTATATATATTAACTTGCTGTGGCTCTACTACAAGTTATGTGCTGGACCATTTCTTGGCCAGGAATAGTAACTTCCTGGAGCTAAGCTAACCTCCTTTACCTGACCTGACAATGACAGTAATGTTGCTGCTGAAAAACTGATGAGAGAACAGGAGGGTAAAATTAAGCACTGTACGACTGTGCCAAAAACTTCATTGGGGACTGCTGCATTTTATTTTGCTTTTCCACATACATAAAACCATATGTGCACTCTAGCCAAAAATGCTTGTATTTACAAAAAAGAAATTAATATACACCAAAGAATTATAATACAACAAAAGAAAATATGATTCCTTCAGTAATCCTCACAACAATATAGCAAGTACGAACAGAACTTCTTTTTTGACACCTTGTAAAGATTTTGTGCAGATATTCTTTTCTTACAAGGAGATGTTGTGTTTGTATATTACAAAATTCAGATGCACATCAAATATGCAAGCTGCAGTCCACATTCTCTGGGTGTATGAGGGTAAAAAAAGCTTTCTGAAGATTTGTCAATAAAACCTTGTTTTACTCACTAGATCATTCAACTTTCCTTCAGTGCATCATGTTCTGCAATTAAACACTAAAGTGTAATTTAATTACATCTGCCATCTGTGCAAGATTTTTTTGGCAAGCAAACTTAAGGTGTGTCATCTTGCAAATTTATTCAATCAACAGAGGCTAAATCCAAACTTTTGTAGTGTTTGTTTCCATCCAAGGACTGATACATAGAGCCTGAAGACCGAGGCTGATAACTCACATCTCTGAAGCATCTTCGAAGTAAATGCAAAATGAAGAACTAATATCTGTATCCTGCTGAAGACACAGTTTAATAGTGTATCTAACTGGAACAAGTCATTCTGGAACAAACTCCAACATATATCAAATTGTTGTTAAGGTGATGTTCAATAACAGATAATGAGAGCAGCAACTTCAGGTTGAGGTTTAAAGATCAGGTTTGAGAAGTAACACAAGTCTACAAGAGAATACATCCCTGTAATGAAGGAGGACATGGGGTTTGTCATAGTGCTGAGACTCAAATTCACGATAGTTTCATCTGATTATTTGGACAGTTTTGGAAATTAAAAATAAAAAAAATAAAAAATAAAATTTACCTCTTAAACAACTTATTTTCAACAACTAAAAAAAACAAAAAAAACAACTAAAATTCTCACTCAAAAAACAAGTCCTTTAAAACAACAACAACAAAAAAAAAAACCTTAAACATGTCGTTCTTGTGGCTCTGACTCTGTAGATGGAACTGGTAATGTATAAAAGCATCATTTGAACTGAGCCTGGCCAAGAAAGACATGTAACATATTGAATGGATAGAGATGGGCAATGCTGTTTTAATTAACGAAAATGGATTGAAAATGAGATGAGCTCAGTCTGGATATATTTACACATAGTGAGCTATTTCTAAATAATGAAAAGAAAACTACAGGTTGACTACCCATCCATACAGCGTCAAAACATTGGCCTCAAACAAACCAAAAGTGCTTCTTCAATAAGCTTATATATAATTTCCTCGTCTTCTTCTGGCATTTCTGTCAAATATTAACAATAAGTCTTCGATGCTAAAGCTAATGATCTCAACATGCTTCCTGAAATACTTCTTTCATCAAAAAACACCACAGTTTTCTTCATAAAACTGATATCCAACAAGTGCATTGTCTGAGAAAATGTGAAGCGTGACACTGTTAAACTATTCCTCGCTGATGTTAAATGACTCCTGAAGAGCTAGATCAGTTCACGTTGATGTCAAGTGTAATACCCTGGTGCTGCCTGACGGTGAGTGAAAAGTGTGTTCCCGAATATTACAAGTATGTCATGTGTAAGTTGTATGTTGTGAAAACACGCAAAACCTGCCAGTGTCAATAATCTTATCAAGAAAAAGGTCTGAGTTTGTGAGTGTGAAAAGTCAGGTGGTAAACAAGGTTTTGCAGTAGAAGTGCTGGAGCAGCTGTCTTGTGACACCAGTTCACCATTTTTGGTCCAAAACATTTTCTTCCATTGCTAGTCCCACTTTCATGGAACCTCTGGGCTCTTTGTCAAGGGAATTAAATGATTTATTACCATCTGAGCAATATTGACTTTGCTGCTTGACAACAATGGTAATTGCTTAACATTTTGATTCTGAAGACACCAGTGTTGTTCATGTTAAATCAAATTGAAAGTAAAAGAAGAGGGAGAGAGAAAAAGGAAAACATCCCAAATAAAAAAAAAAAAAGAAAATACTCTGCTAATAGCAGCTAGTTTGATGATCAGTCTTAATGTAAAATAGTAAAACTGTCCATGTCCTCCAGGCTGGAAGAGAAGGCAAAATAAATTATATTTATGCTGACACTTGTAAGTATAGTCTTGCGAGTGTGTATACATATTGTGTGTGTCTGCTGAGTCCCATGACAGAATCCGTTATTTATCCCAGCAGCAGCCCTGACAGTGCGTTCAGGTCTCTCATGTATGGGTTGTCGCTGAGAATGCGGTCGATCCGCTGCTTCTGGTCGGGGAAGATGTCATACAGCTTTCTCTTCAGCTCTGATGTCTCCCCCGGTGATCGCTGGGGCGGAGGCGAGGGGGAGGGGGAGGGGGAATGGCGGGGCGGGTGCCATTCAGGGGGACCCGAGTGGGGCCAGTGTGCTGTGGAGTGGGGCATCAGTGAGGGAGGGGGCCGGGGCGTGGAGGTGGGGGTCCGAGGAGTAGAGTGAAGGGCCTGGACGTAAACTGGCTGCTGCTGCTGCGACGACGGCCGGAAGTCTGGGGGTCTCAGGGGGGGAGGTGTGACTGCAGTTCTCCTGACAGGGAGAAACAGTGAGAAAGATGGATGGTGTGAAAAGACGTTCAATATGTGCAACAGGTACATGCTCTTTCAACAGTTCCACATTTAAAAGTCAAGTTTAAAGCAAAGTAACACACCTGTTGTCTTTACGCAGGAAGATGTCCAGGTGAGGTCCGTTTTTCCCCAGAGGGTCATCGGGGATCATAAAGTGGTCCTCAACAAAGGTAAACTGAAGCAACCTGTCAATCACAATGAAAGAAATATGACTGTTTCATAAATANGACCCGAGTGGGGCCAGTGTGCTGTGGAGTGGGGCATCAGTGAGGGAGGGGGCCGGGGCGTGGAGGTGGGGGTCCGAGGAGTAGAGTGAAGGGCCTGGACGTAAACTGGCTGCTGCTGCTGCGACGACGGCCGGAAGTCTGGGGGTCTCAGGGGGGGAGGTGTGACTGCAGTTCTCCTGACAGGGAGAAACAGTGAGAAAGATGGATGGTGTGAAAAGACGTTCAATATGTGCAACAGGTACATGCTCTTTCAACAGTTCCACATTTAAAAGTCAAGTTTAAAGCAAAGTAACACACCTGTTGTCTTTACGCAGGAAGATGTCCAGGTGAGGTCCGTTTTTCCCCAGAGGGTCATCGGGGATCATAAAGTGGTCCTCAACAAAGGTAAACTGAAGCAACCTGTCAATCACAATGAAAGAAATATGACTGTTTCATAAATAAAAAACAAAATGTAAAGTTGACCTGTAACCAACAGAGGGCGACACAACCTCAGGAATCAACTTTTAATCTGCAGTGTTCTGTACACTGGAGTTATGGAAGTTTTTAAAACAAGGTTTTGTAATAGTTAACAATAGTCCACACCATCTTTATAGATAATATCATATGAATTTATCTATTAAATCAACTCAGTCAAATTCTAAAAAAAATATCAATACAAAGTAAACAGTAACCTGCAAAACACAATAGTTATTAACTATATTAATAGTAATTACTTTTTGTTATGATATCAAATAGTGAGAAACAATATTTTATCCATTAGTTTGGAATATTTTCCCTGGATTATAATATCATAAATCAAACAAAGGTGTTTTTTCTGTGTGAACATTTATTTGCTCTTCAGGTCCAGTTTGTTTATCCTCCTTTAGCACTTTGAGATTGATTTTGTAATAAATAAATGAGCACTAAACGAAAAATCCAACATTAGCAGTGATCATCAATGGCAGATTTGTCTTCGTGGACTTTCCAGTATCATGTTGGGAAATGGACCATTAAAGCGAGTGACTAACTGAGCTGTGTAAACATAACACGCAATCACCTCTCTTGAATAATCTTGCGCCAGGTGTCGGAGGTGTCAACAAAATCCCTCAAGTTGTCATTCGTTACAATGATCCCATCTGTTTTTTCAGCGAGGTGGAGCAGAAACCTGTCAGAGAGATAGTGAGTGTGGATTAGATCCTCTGGATTTTCCGTGTGTTCAAAGGTCAGATGCTTGTTCCCAGCTTGGCTACTGAAGTCCACAGAGGGGGAATCCACTAGTGGACAAATGCTTTGTGTCAGGATGAGTGTTTCGATTACTTAGATTTTTAGTTACCCCTCCCACTAAATGACCTAATATATCAGTGAGCTGCTGTGGATCAACTTAATTTCCTGGCAGATTTGGCTTTAAAAACTCACATCTGGCCAACACACCTGCCCAAAAGCACAAAAAGGTACAATTATAGCAGTATTTTAAATAAGAATAAACTGCTTCTTTAAACAAAAATCAATTAGCGCTGTCCTCTAGTTAGTGTGCTTATTCATCATTTTACAAATATATAATATGACTATGGGTGTTGGGCACAGTGAAACTGGGTGTGTTCCTTCATGCATGTGTGTACCTGTCATCATGTGAAGATATCCTCTGGCCACAGACCTCTCTGGAGGGAGTGAAGGAAAGCAGCCTCAGGTCCTCCAGCTGGTTTAAAAAATGTTGCTCTGTAATAAAATAACAATTAAGTTAAATTAATTCACTAGCCAGAGAACACACATGGTCACCCACGGTGAGGGTCATCTGAGCCAACAGTATCACAGACCCAATCTTCTAGCCTGTTAGTGGCTGGCTGTGTATGTCATTATTACATCGTCATCTTATTTTCACAACCCTAGATGTTTTTTTTGTCTTTCTACAAGAACAATAATAAGAGGTTTCCTTTGCACTACTACTTATTTCTGCAGTCGGACCTTCTAAACAGAGCTGGTAGAAATCACAGCTACCTGATTAAACATTACTGTGATATTATAATTGCAATAGAGAAAAGTTTAAATATCTGAGTCATCTTCATATCTGAGTCCTCTCATTCAGGTCACAGTGATAAGGTACTGCTGTGAAAGAATAAAAACCAGGTTGCTCAAAGGGCTTTACAGCATTTTACCTTTTGCTGTAGAACCTTTTGCTACTTTTACAGTTGTGCTACATGCTTATTCACTGTTGAGCTTCTTCAGAGCATGTAGTGAAGTTAGAAAGGCAACACAGCCTCCTGATCTGACCCTCATCTTACAGATCTTAGTGGTTCTGCTCATTCATGAAGGCATATAGTTTTGTTCTGAAGTTGGTTCAGTTGCTCAACATTTTCTAACCAATAGGTTTGAAAGTAAAACTTTTGTTGAAGTTGTGACTAAGATTTAAATGTTGATTTCAGCTATAAGGTAAAAACAGAAAAAAATATTTTTTGTATTTCACTAATAGCTGAACACTATGTCTACCTGTCGTTAGTCGGTCTCTCTTCTGCCGCCACTGAGGAACAAATACTGTGATCTCCCTGTGGCCCCGTCTCCAAAACGTCTCCACTGCCAGTGCTATGCCTCGACAGGAGAAGAACCGATGAAGGCCGTGACTGGAGAGGAGGCGTGAAGAGAGATGAGTAACATGGAAAAATACATTGGACTTTTATAGTTAAGATTCTGTAACAGCTACACACACAGATTAGTCTGTTGGTTAGGGTGTTCTCTACGAACACGATCTGCCAAAGATGGTTTGTGAATAAAGATGCATCACTTTGAAATGTCACTCTACAACTGCCAATTAACTGTTTTTGTGGTTCAATAATAAATGATTAGCTGATCATAGCACATTAAATGCAGAACAGTCCCAGTTAAGTGTTTTATGCCGATCAAATTCATATTCTGAGCTCATTAAACTCTTGGCCTTGATAATTTGGAAGATGTTTGTGATAAATCAGGGATTTTTCAGCTGATATTTGTCAGTGTGTCAGAACAATAGATATGAATCTACAGGTCGCATCTTCTGCTCATCTCATTTTCAGGTTTAGCTTGTGCAAATCAATTAATGGCTTCTTTAATGTCAATGTTGATTCTTTAACGTATTTTCAATGAATTTCTGTTTTCTTTCCAACAACAGCTGATCACCAATCAGCTTTCAGTTGTTTATAATTTGTAATATAAAATGATAAAAAGTTAAACTTAATTAAAATTCCATGCGAGATTCAGAAGGATTTGATTTGCTCTTGTAATTTGATCTGATACTTGATTTGAATTCATAAAGAGCTATCAAACCTCAACCCAGCTAAAGATTTTACATCTACTACATGCAACACATTTTACAATGTGGTGTTGGCAGAAAGTATCTTACAGACTCCCCCCCTTTTTTTCCCTACTGTGGAATTTTCGAGGGTGCATCAGAGAGCATAAATTTCCCAAACACAAACTCTGACACACAAAATAGTAGAGTGTAAATATATCTATTGCATTAGCACATCTGGGTATTATGGAATAAAGTCAAACAAGGCAAGTAGGGCACTGAAACCTAATGAAGTTGTAACGATTCAATCAAGTCACAGATGTTTGGAAATTTGCAAATATTAGAAGGACAGCAGAAAACAATACTTGGTACACGCTGCACATCACACCATTAGTTGACCCAGATTGTTGGTGGTGACGTTTACAGTCTTTAAGTGCACGTCAGACAGCTGTAATACAACAAGTGGTAGCTAGGACAGAAAACCACAAAACAACACAAACAACGAACTCTCTGAGAGAAGCCAGCCTCACCGAACAGGAAGCTGGCTGCTGCTGTTGCTTCTGCTAGCCGCAGACCCAAAACACTATTGCGCTATGATTATTTTCTGAAATGGGTTTTCAATGGGTATTTTCTTTTATTTGTGCCATTTCCATTTTGCATCAGATGATCTCATGTTTATGTGTTAAAGGAGACTCTGCCTCATTTGTAAGCCTCAAAAACATGCCACTGAGTATTACCACACTTTACCAGTTTATCTGTTTGTAGTCATTGTTCAAACCACTTAGTAGCTCATAGTTTCCCATTTTCTTGATGACTGTCACTTGATTGTGATAGAACAATTTAAGACAGATTGGCCAACTAACTGTTAAATGGATGCAACAAAAACATTAGACTATTGCTAGAAAAGAACCGAAGCTCTTGATAAAATAAGGATAAAAAGATAAACTGTTCTAGATGAATGGAGCTTCTGTTCACTTTTCCTTCTTCTACCTCATCATGTGAATTTCTGTCAGCATTTTTTCGTGCTCTGCGAGTGTGTGTGCACACTGCGTTTTTATCTTCAATAATCTGCACACATGATCTGTGGTAAAGCAAAGAGGTGCAGAGTCTAACACATCTCACAGGATGGCTGCTTGTTACACTGCTCAGTGGTGTGACTTAAAATATCTAACAGGTCTCCAGCAAAGTGATGTAGGTGCAGCCAAAAACAAACAAACAAAAAAAACCCAAACAAACCAAACACTGACAATGTTATCATTAATATAAGCTACAGTGCATCTCTCATAATGATGAGAAGAGGAAGGAGAGGTGGAAGTCACTGGACATTTTCTATGAAGTTTGATATTGCTGAGGCTCAGGTGTTGTGAAGAGTTAAACTGTAGAAGTACAGATCTGTTTCACACTCACTGTAACTGATAAAGACACACATACGCACTACAGAACAAGATCATCTTCAACTTGATGGTCAGATCTTAAATGCAAACTCAGGGGAAGTTCCACAGACTGTTGAAAGAGAAAGTGATGAATGACACAAGAGCAGGAAGAGATTACACAACTGGTAAAAATCGCTGTAGAGACCTGGACGTAACCTGCCAAGAGCAAACACCGCAGAGCTCATTAGAATGACTTTACATATTCCAACTGCCTCCATAAGTATCAGGACACATCATGATCCTCAAACCTGCAACAGGGACACCACTGTTGATTTAAGGCAGCTGTAGCCTTTTAAAAAAAAATAAACTAAATAAACTGACAGACACACAAAAATGTTAACATTTTGATTTCCTGTATGTTGTCTTAAATAGTAAATGAAGCTGAGTAGTGCGATTGTACTATTTAAGACTTATGGTGTCTCACTTTGTATCACATAATGAATACATCCCCCCATCCATTCATTATCTATACTGCTTATCTGTCGGCCGACATATAGAGACAAAAAACTAAACAACAAACATTCACACTCAGGCCAAAAGGCAGTTTCACCAGTTAATCTAACCTGCATGTCTTTGGACTGTGGAAGAAAGCCAAAGTACCCGGAGGGAACTCACACAGGCACAGAGAAAGGCCCCAGATCCTAATATATACTATAAGGACGAAATATTTTCTCACCACACTGGTTCATCATGTATGACAGAGGCTGAGCTAGAAGTGAGACGTGCCTACTTCTGGTAAAGAAGATGACAGGGAAGAGGGGTAAGGGGAGTGAAGGAAGGAAAGGGTTGCAAAAGTGACAAGTCGATGCAAGGTCATTGCAGATGAACACTGTGATGACACATCAACATCAGAGTGAGGAAAAAAGGGCGGCTCGCCATCCTTTCTTATGTGATACACACACACCCACAAAGTCTTTCTTTGTTGCACAAGCTCTGAAACAGACTCTATAACAGTGATTTTTTACTAGAAAAGGCCTGTCTTCTCGAAAACACCCCCATAGTACACATGCTGCTTTCACTCTGTGATTCATACATCCAGGTAATGAGTAACAACACAATGTGAATGCGTGGGCTAGGTTTTGGTACACCTACACAATAAAAGTAGTAGTTGCAACCTAAGCACTGTAACAGATGGTTTGTTTAGCTGTTTAGCTGCCTGATGGTGATATTGATGGGAAGGGTAGCTTCATATGTGAAAGGAAAAACGTGATAAGTGTGCAGGTGTGGGAAGTGACTTTGCACTCTGTCTTCACACTCATACTGGTATAAAATGCTGAATCTGAATCAGAGGAATGAGCAGCTTGTGATACTTACCTGCTTTTACCTGGTATTTTGTTTTTATAGTAATGTAACAATGTTTTGCATGTAGACTGAGCCAGAGATTCAGTGGCAATCTATGCCACTGTTTGCTTTTCAAACAGCTTAAGAGCTGGCACAAAGTTTTTCATAATATTACGATGCAAACAGGCCAAAACCATTTCTGCATGTAAACCTCCCAAACCTGATCCATTTTATTTTATGCCTTCAGTTGAGTCTGAAAGAAATTAAAGACAACAATGTCCTGTGAGCTGAACTACCATTATGTGCACTTCTCACACTGACAAAAATAAACAAAAAAAAAATCCCCAACAACCCGCAATGCTGTCAGAGCATGGAACTACATTGATGGAAAGAGAACTGAGAGAGGACAAAACAAATTCAAGTCTGCAAGTCAACCTGTGAGAGTGCTTGGGCATAGATGTGTTAAGAGCAGAATTAACTATGCCTGTGAGGGAGGACAGGACCGTAACAGAGGATTTGAGCAGTCAGGGGGAGTGATCAGAGCAGCTTGTGGTCACATTTGGCAGTCTGAGTCAAATTAAGAGCAGAGCACGACATGTTCAATATGACCTGGAAGTGAAGGGTCAAGCTGTATATTTTGCCCTCCCACTGACAAAAACAATTGTTTTACCTTGCAGAACATGGAAGTTGCTATAGCAAGAAAAGGATTCATGAATGTGGTTTAATGTGGTAGAGGAAGAAAAATAAATAAAAATAAGAAAATCTTATTGTGTTTTTTTAAAAATCTTTGTCTGTGCACTATCAAAGGCCGACTTTGGAAACTGGATAACACTTACACATTTGTTTTGTGCTCAAGTCCTTTGTCGTCAGTGTACTAACACACCACACAAACACCTGATCAAGGAGTGCGATAAGAGCCCAAGTGCAGAGATGAGAGAGATTTTTTAACAAATCAAACAGGATGACGAAAGAGCAATATGCTCACACTGAGATGTTGAATCTCTCAAATCAGACACATAATTGCACGTACATTTGATTCTTGTTTGCTCAATCTAAAGTTCATCTGAAAGAATCTTTGGTTGAACCTTTACTTCTGCAATTTGGAATCCACAGTAAAGAACATTTCTTTTTAAATGATTTGTTCAAATTTCCTAAGAATAACTTGTGTGTATTGCTCCCTTGTATGAAGGGGGTGTGGGTGCGTGTGTGTGTGTGGCTGTGTTTGTGTGCAGACTCACGCCATAGCCACATTGCTGCCATCTATGATAATATGTCTGAGCTCTGGACGTCCTGGCTCATTCGGCAGCTTCAGAGTGTAGGGAGTCCTCAGTGATTGATGGAAACGAGCCAAACCAGTCACTGGTGGCGCAGGAGGGTCATTTGTGGGAGGGGTCCTGGCTGCAACCCCGTGAAACCCCATATGGCCAATGGTCTGATACAGAGAGGCAGAGGGCCGGTTGATGGGCTGAGCTGACTGAGGAGGAAAATAATAGAGAAAAGATATAATTACAAATGAACAGGAATCCAAACCAGTGATTCATAACAGGAATCATAACATGAAAAGATCTCTACATGTGTGAACACGTTGAAGATCATACCTCATGCCTAGCACTGTGAAAGGTGAGTGACATAGTAAAGGAAGTAACACTGAAACCTTTGACAACATGGGACATAATTCAGTACAATAGGTATGTACAGTTTTATTTGCCAAGGTTGCCAAGGGGCTTCTGTCATAAATTAAAAAAAAAAACAAAAACCAAAAACACAGAATACACAGTAAACTCTTCGGCACCAACAAGTTGAAGTTTAAATGGAAAAAAAATCAGGTCAGATAAAACCCATTAATTAATAGTCTGAGTCCTTCCTATTATTACACAACTCATCTTTTGTATTAGACACAAACATGGGTCATTAGCCATTGGTTTCATTCAGAGGCAAAATGATTCTTAAAACATTCATGATATGATTCATCAGCAGGAAGTGTGGCCAATTGTTTATTAATTCTATGACCACTGTCTAAACCCAGGATATTGGGGGAAAAAAAAAAAATCCCCAAGTTCAACCCCTTCAACACTGAACTAGCGTGGGAATAACCAGCAAATTAAAGACATATTTTAATCTTCCAATAATATTGAGTTTGATACCTCTTTGTTAAAATATCAACTCCTTTGCTCCTATTAAACTCCTCCTATTTGAATGTTTACCTACTGGACACAATCTGTTTTAGTATTTAGTCACAGAGGGTTTTAAGTTTCACTGTCAGACTTTTGTCAGATACTGGACCATTGTTGGTTCTAAACTACTCTAGCACTATAGTACTAGAAGTGATATGAGAACACTGATCAATGAAAACAACCCTTTAGTATCAAACTGTTTAATCTGTGAATCAAACTGTGAAGTTAAACTACAGTCAAAAGTCCACCTTTTTCCAGTTGTTACTGAATTGTAGTCTGTCAGTGAATTTAGGAAGAGAACAAATAAATAATGAAAGATTTTTTAAAAAGTAATATTGAATCCTAGATTTAATCTAATTTTTGACACAAGCAGCAGCCAAACACACTCATATGTAATAATGGAAATGAAACACAAACACTCTGCACTTCAAACCTGTTTTCCTTTAACCTTTGGTCCAGTTTATCCCAAGCCATTTCCATAGGGTTTAAATCTCGAGGCTGTGCTGCCTGAAGTCACCGTCTGGTTCTGTTCCTCTAATGTTTTGGCTCATTATCTTGTTGGTTTGTTTTCTATGAAATTTACATAATTTTTGGTGACCTTAACAGTTTTTTTTTTTTTTTTTTTTTTTTTTTTACACCTTGAGCAGTTTTCTGCTTACCTTTGTATCATTTAAGTGTATTCACTGCTGATATTTCAATAGAAAATAGAAAAATGTGGGAGTTGTAAAACAGCAGTGTACATCATTCAGGACTGTGACGGTCAAACATCTGAGTGAAGTTACAAAAGGCAAAAACACATTTTTGAGTACAGGGGGGTACTTTGGGGCAATACCTACACTGGGGGTCGAAGCCAAGGAGGAGGTGGTGGCAGTAAGCCACTGAGGCGTGCTGCGCAGTGCTGTCACACTCTCGACTTTGACTGATCCTCCTAAAGTCTGAGTCCCACCCCTTGACAGGTAGTCTCTCTGTGAAACGCTGCTCCCTCCCCTTGCCAGGTAGTCTGTTCTGGAGCCTGAGTGGGTGTCAAGGTGTGACACTGTCATCATCCGGGACATCCTACTGTCTGCTGTTTTGGTATCCGTGGGGATGACATCATTGTCATCGTCAATGGTAATAACCTCGTAGTTTCCTGCTCCTCCTTGGGCACTGGAGCTCCTCTTGATAGTGATTGCCTGATGAGATTTGATACGATTAAAAAAAACAAAACAAAACAAAACACAGAATTCTGTTGATTAAAATGGAGAAATGAACTGCATCATTTTAAAATTATATTTTTATCATGCTTTTTAATACCATGCTGCTTCATGTGATGAAAAATCTAGAACTTAAACTTAAATAGAAAAGTTGGTCTTTCCCTCGTGTCACATTGCAAGTGGCTGTTTTGGCCATTTTATTGTTTTATCAAAGGAAAAGGCTCCAGTCTCTTTGTGAGGTCAGAAATACCTGCTGAGTGCTTGTTTCACTGCTGCTGCACTGTCTTCGGTGCCCCAGCCCATTACTACTGCTTCCATGCTGGTTGGGCTTAATGTTCTCTTTAGACCTGCCCGGGTCTACGAGCACTCTGCTCAGCTCACGCTCCTTCTCTCTGAATCGAGACACTGTAGAGGAGGTTGATGATGAGGTGGGGGTATCTGGGGAGCGTATAGAGTTCAGTCGTCTTTCTTTTTCCCCTCCTTTTGACCCCTCTTCACAACGCTTGGTTTCCTCAACGATCTTCTCCAGGATGAGGAACGTGTCTTCTGTCTGTCCCGTCTCCTTGACAACACGCTCCACCACTTCCTGCTGGTAACCCATGGTTCTGGAGAAAATGAATTTCAACAGTGTTTCACTTTACAGCATTACAGCCTGTCTTTAAACAATTCTCACATGCCTTTATGTACATTAAAAGATTTGTTGGTGCCTGCAATTGTTCCTCTGCCTGTACTGCATTGACAAAGTTGTGTCCTTAAGTTATTTCAGTGTAAGTGATGGGAAACAATATCCACAGTCCATGTTTTATGCAAAACTGTGATCTAAATCCCAGTTTGAGCTGAGGGTTCACCAGTCTGAGTTGGACAGTGAGTATTTTCACTATTTACAACAAAGTTGTAAATAACAAATAATGTAACAAATAATGTAACAAATAACAAAAATGTGGAAATGCTGCACTACACAGACTTAACTTCAAAAAGCAGACACTTGATTTCACTAATCCAGACTGCTGAAGCCTCACTTTAGCTTCATCTTAATATTAGAATCCATTTTTACATAGACTGAACACTACAGATATCTACTAAAACGTTATACATTAAAATAGTGAAACATGCTCATCACAATATCCCAGAGCCTGCGGAGACTCAAATTCAAATATCTTGTTTGGTCTGACCAACAGACCAAAAGCAAATAATATTCAATTTACCTTTAATCTAAGACCAAGAAAAGTTGCAAAATGTAGAAAGAAACATTTTAATGGAATAAAGACTTAATTAGTTGATTATCAGAACAGCTGCTGTTAAGTAATTTTCTACTGACTAATTGATAATTGCTGCAACCCTAGATCACATATTTCAGTCATGAAATAAGATAAGCTAAATAATTCAGTTAACTGCTAAAATAATAGTGACATAATTTGCAAGATTTCATACTTAATATAACCTTTACCTGAAAAAATTGACCAAGCAGCGGAGGTTGGTTTCTGGGCTGACTGCCTCTCCATCATCTGAGATGCCCTCACTGGAGTCAAGCATGATCGGGCCAACTGTGTTTGCTTTAGCCGAGGAAGAGAGGGATGATGAAGCAGAGGGTGTTTTGGATCTACAGCTGCTACTACCGCTCCGGCTGTCTCTGTCCCTCTGCCGCTCCCGCTCTCTTGCTCTCTCTGGTGACTCGTCTCTCCGCTCCAGAGAGTATTGTCTCTTTGTATCCCGAGTCTCGCTCTCAGATGAGCGCCGCTTGTGTGAAGGCCGAGTGCCATTGAGCAGGATGACCTCGGGACCTAAACCTATTCCACCTCCTGCTTTAGTGCCGCTGACAGATGCCGTCCCGGTCCCTTTGTCTTCGAAGCTAGTGTCCAGGATGCGGTTGGAGAGCTCCGTTACTGGGGTGCTACTCTGTGACCGGTCCTGGTCAACTTCTGCCATGCTGGGATGCAGTGTCTGGTTGAGCTGAGTCTAAAGGAGATTCAAAATGCAAATCACTGAAAAAATTCCCCTTAAACACCAACACTTGCCATGATCATGTTTGATATTGCACTTCTGTGTGTGCTCCACATAGTTCTCCTTACCAAAACCGAAGTTTATGTAAAATAATGGGATTTTTTGTTTTGCTTACTGAATCCCTACCAAAATGATCAACTTATGTTCTTCAACTTCCTGCTGTTTCATAAATTCCCCTTATTTGAATGGCTGCTAAATGCCTTGAATTTAACACCTGTAGCTGTTTTTTTTTTCATGTTTACAGCTGTAATACGGTTACATTGATTATTTGAGCGTTTTAAAATGCAAGTTTAAATTGTCACAGCATTTTCAAAACTGAGCATGAGAACAACTGTACACATACATCATAAGATTAGCGGTTTGTGTGACAGACTTGATTTTTTTTTTTTTGAAACACCCTGTAATATTCACCTTGTGCATTTCTATTTACTCTGAGTTTAAGGTCAAAAATATATCTAAATGAGTGAAAAAAGTTAAAGTAAAATGTTCTTTTTAAAGATGAGAAATATTAATTCAAACATGAACAATGAACAACCACTTGCTAATAAAAACATATCCTGCAGCCAAAGACAAACAGACCTTCACAAATAAGAGCAAAGAGTAAATTTATGTTTCACTCCAATACATCTAATCATAACAATACATATAAAAATAAGAGAGTCTAGCCCAGACTACTGGGTACTTTTTTTGGCAGAGCTGTGGTAGAACACAAACAAAATAAGGCCATATTTTATAGTCCAAACATGTAATTATAATCCCAATGTCCCACATCAGGTGGATTTTACTGTTTTCTAAAGTTGCAGCAGGTACTCAAGAGGCCAACCACGGGTTCCCGTGAAAAGGTTATACACTTACCAGTGATGATGTGTTTGTGCTAGTGGGGCTGTGAGCCAGTCCTAGTAACTCTTCCTTCAGGGCACTGGGCAGCAGAAGAAGCTCCATAGTGTACTTATCATCCCTTTCCTCCACAAAGGACTTGAATGCTCGTTTCACTGCTGGCTCTCTGTCACTTGGTAGACTTCGCTTCTCCTGGACATGGACACACACAGACACACAGAGACACACATGGACACACGGACACCCACATACCCACACACAAAATGGAATTAACTTAAAATGAAGACTCAACTCATCAATAAACCTTCCTAATTTGATTTCATGTTTGATCAATTAATCATATCATGGTTTATGCAATGCCCTTTAATCACAATTTTCTAGATCCTAAGTTGATATCTTCAACAGTGGAAAAATGATCAACGTGAATTACCAGCCATTAAATTATTTCCAATTAATTGATTAATTGTGTCAGCCAATTGTTATAGTTTTGAAAGTTTGAAAGGTTTTTCACTGGCAGTAGGAGAGCTGCTGTAAAACCTTCCCTAATAGATTTATAGTCGAGTTACGAATAACAGATGTCCAGAAAGGTGAGCAGCTCTGACACTAAAGCTCTCGGGTTCTTGATGTGAAAAAATGTCCATCTATCTATAAGGCTAAGATGCTGTATACTAAAACTGTGTGTGATGACAGATTATTGGGACCCCTACCTGGAACAGTGCTACAAACTGCTGAACTCTGCTCTGGGCCATTACAACAGGCTCAGCGCGGCCCAACAGCCGCAAGCGCCCTGGCTCAGGCACCTGAACCTCAGCACTTGTGTCCCGTATGAGTCTGTCCAGGAACAGGCCACGGGCGCCAGCAAAGATACAGTGCATGTCCACTGGGTACCGCTCCTCTTTCTGCAGTTCTGGGTCACAGAGTCCTCGAACATATTCCTGCATGGCAAGGAGAAAATGGTGACAACAACACAATTAATTAAACAACTATGATTACTATGTATGATGAACCCGTTTTCTGCACCTTGACAAGTAACTTTTACAAAGCAGTGAAAATGGATGTGGCCAGTGTGAAAAGTAAAACAAAAGCACACACTGGCTCCTCCAGTGAAACAACTTTTTGTGGGACATGCACTATTAAGTTTGTCTGTGAAGTATATAAGTTACAGAGCTAGTGCCAAACTTGCTTGTATGTGGCCTCTTAGTTCATAAGCACATACACACACACACACACAAACATATACACACACACACGTCCACACGCCTCACTGTGGAGCAGTAATACAGACGTGCTGAAACTAAACACTTGTCATTGATTTAGGGAATCTCCTGGCTAAGGGAAATGTTTGGATGAATCAGCTGCTGGTAGGTCCAGTAACTTCCTTACAGAAACTGTGCCACATTTCTTGAGGGTTAATGTGCAGAGAAAAAAAAAAAAACCAAAAACTTGAGACTGAGAATGTAAAATGACTCAACAATGATGCAGTGGGAGAGAAAAAAAAAATCTAAAGAAAGGATATGAGACTTAAAGAGAGAACCAGATGGGTGTGACTTTTAAAATGAAACAACCAATAAAATGGGTTGAGATTTCCAGTAGGTCCAGCCCTCAGTAATAATTAGACAGACTGAGAAAACTTGAGGCTGGTATTTTTAAATAGATTTAAGATTTTTTTTTTTAACTAAAAGTATTTTTTTGGTGATTTTAAGGCTACAGTATGATTATGTATGATGCAATTTATGAGGTTAGAGCTGATCAGTAGATACTTTTCATTTGATATATCAAATAAAACATATACATATTCTTGAACAGTATGACTAAGTGAAAGTAGATAAGTAGATAAATTGATTACTGGCCAAGCTTCATGTCAGTTGAAAGCAACATTTAAATTAGGAAATCTTGTCATTTACATACTGGCTTGGGTCCTGGTAGATACACACTAACCCCAGGTATTAATATGGAAGATGTACTACTTATCTATGAACTCTGGGGTTAAAGAGAAAGGCAAAAAAGAAACTACTACTATCACTACTTTCTACTAAAAAAAAAAAAAAAAGTCTATAAAAACAGCTGACAGCGAGTTCTGCTTATTCAGAACAATGGGGACACAGTTTCTTGTCAGAGATGGGACTTTTTAAATAAATGATTTGAGCACAACAGATAAAATTCCATTCATGTGTTATATAGAGCTAAAGGCACAACCTATATCGTGCCTTCTGTAACTGAAGTAAACTGCTTTACATTGCCAACTTGCTGTCAATGTGAGAATAAAGTAACTAAAGCAGATAACTAGGCAGATGATTCAAAGAGAAAATAAGGATAAGCCCTATTTTTAAATCATGTGCATCATTTTTGTCATGGTTAGTTAGCTGCAAACTTATGAAACTATATCACAAGAAAAACAGTCATGGGAATAACAAGAGTGATTTCCCAAAGTAGTTAAAGCACAAACAAAACTTGCTGTTAGTATGAAGTAAGCCATTTATGACTCCTATGTCATCCTCAGTGAAATTACCTTTTCCTCATCACATTCTCAGTTGACTGGCAGAGCTTGGAACAGCTGGTACAAGGGAAGCAACTTCCACACAAAAGTGAGACTAATGACACAATATACAGAAGTGTGACAGATTCTTTTATATGGGAAAATCACACAGAAAATAAAATAAAAAAAAATCTAAAAGATATTGGCTGCTATTTCGCACAAGGAAGGTATTGTAGGGATTTTCTACATTACAATGAACTGAATATTTTGACTTAAAAAAAAAACTAGCTGAATAAAACCATCTGAATACTTGGACTTGAAGACTTTAGCAGCCAATTTTACCTGAATTTTAACATTTTAGTGACAAGCTCCTTAGTCAACAATTTAAAATGATAATATAATGTTAGATGCAACCCCAAAGAAAAGCATTCTGCCATTTCAACCCAAAGTTTTATAAATCATGACTTCCCTTAGTGTTTAGTAATGTGGCCCTTCCCCAGACTTTAATGTGTGTAATGTGAAACCATTCTAATTGTGATTCCCCTGTGTTGATTATTAAATGTCATAATTTCAAAAATGTTAAGACAAATGAAAGTATGTGTAGCAAGCGATTCAAAACAGCACATATTTATTAAATAACAGCAACATGTTGAGGATGTGAGGATGTGGCTTTGTTTAAATGGTGAACAGCCACGAAGAGTCATTCTGAAACAAAAAAGATCCGTCTGTGATGTTGTGCCAATTATAGACTGACTAGATCAAATGTCATGACCTTTGTGAGTCGATACTGCAGCGTAAAATGTGTGTTGATCTTTTGGGCACATTATGATGACTGAAAAAACATACATCTGCTCTAAATGGGCAGTGGGTGATGATATGTGTTACAGATGTGGTGGTAGGTTGTGTATATTTCTTAGGTAACTCTAACTGTAAGTACACACACAAACACAAATCAAACCATATCTGCTCTACATACTGTGTTATCTCTCAGCTTTGATGTTAAAGGCTCATGAGCTGGCTGGTACCAATCAGAGGAGGCTGATACACCTGTTCATCAGCCACAGACATCCAAACAGTGAGCCTTACAGCCAGCGTGGTGGTTTGGGTAAAAAACAACGATGTGCAACAATGGACAACCGATTCATGTAAAGACCATGCAAGTGAAACAGTATCACAGGGGCTCACCTTTGCCTTGGACACGTCGTCTCTGTTTCCTCTGAGTTGCAGCCATATCTGCCGTGATGTTTTGCTGCCGTGCGGCTGTCCCGTGTGGTCCAACAGACCGATAATGGTGAACGTTACTTTAAAAACCTGCTCCACTCGAGGCTTGGCACATTTCAGCTCCTCTTCTTTGTCCTCTAGGACTGTGAACTCGTCCACGGTGGGGGCCTCTTGCTGCTGCCTGGCGGCTGACGCAGGGAGCCTGCTGCTCGGCTGTTCCGGGCACGTTAGCTCGGTGACTCGTCTCATTCCGAGGAGGGGCCGCGTTGTTGACATTCTGCCTCTCGGTCCGACCGTCGCCCCTGACAACGACGTCTCAAAATTCAAACCTTTCGTTACCGGAGGGACCCTTCGGCATTTTCATGTCCTCTTTAGTTGTGTACTCCAGAGCAAAGCGGCGACGTTTACACAGCCTAACGACATGAACACAGAGGTAGAGCTAACCTAATAACTCGGAAGCCCCAAGTGACGTATCCGGAAAGTCCCAGTGATGGCGTCATCAAAACACGACAGTTATGTGTGTTCCTCACGGCGAGTCCACAGATGGTTATCTGGTAAAGTGTTATGAAAGCAAAGCGATGAAGAGACGTGGGGTGATGTATAGTTTTACGACACACAGACACATACATACATCATAGATTAAGATTTGTTGGAGATGGAACTTGTTCGCGCCACCAAAGAGTGTTGGAACGGCGCCTCTGTGAGGATGTGGTCAGCTGACGGCCCCGTTGGTCGATTAATGCATGTGAATGTGCAGCTGTGCGGGCCCATGCAGGCCAAACAATCCAAAAACATTCCTGCTGGAAGATGCACAGCGTCGCCCCCTCGTGGTTTTGCAGAGTCATTGCTTCTTGTCGTCGGTACAGGGGGAGTCCTAAATCATTTCATGCTCACTGAGAGTCCTCAAGGTTGAGTCATGTGTGAGTCGTGTGTTAAGTGGGTGACTTCCCCAGTGGTGCTTTTGGTAATTTTATGAATTACAGATTTATCAGGTAACCCTCATGACTGAAGTGGGTTTTGCATTGACAGCTACTTTTGTGACCATGTCTCGTGGAGGGTATTTCAGGTTACAGTGTCCTCACATGATGCCTGTTTGTTTAATTTACTGTGCTTAATCAAATTACAACAAACCAACACACATTTTGTGTGATTCCAGTACAGGGAAAGTGGTAGCATTGGATTTTGGGAGTGGAAGTCACTTGCCCATTGCTCTGTCAGTAACTACAAGAGAGTAGCTTGTTGACTAGAAAGTACAAACAACTTCCTTCTCAACAGACATTCACTTACAAGGTAAACACAAACTTCCTGTCTGTAACTGTTTCTTCACTCTCACTTCAAAGTTGAAGTGAATTTCCCTCTTTTCATAAAGCTGAATATTTCTAACTTGGCCAGTTTTGTCCTGCTCCACCTTGAATCCTACAATGATATCTACAGTATTTCATTTATTACCCATAGACAATAAATGGCAACCCATTGTGCCTTAGCTAGGTATTTATTGTTAATGTTAACATAGAGGAGAGCTTGGGGACACATAACAGGTTAATGTGGCTATGGATGTCTGAATTATTCAAATCTTTTCTACTTAACTTCATTTCATAGCGATGCACTTTAATGGTTGGAATTCTAAAGTTAGTTTCAGTGTTATTTTAGTGTTTAGCTGGAAACAACATTTTATAAAAGCATTTAATGTTGTTTGTTTTCTTGGTATTCAAGCTTCAGTATTGCCTTGTGCTGTGCAGCAGCCCACCTTACTTAATTACACCCAGAACTGAGCTCTGTTAGATGAGGTCAGGTTACACAACTGGTGTCTCAAAACAGTACAAAGGAAAGGTGGATTTTGTTTGAATTAAAGAGAAGGCCTATTTCTTAGTTTAAATATATGTTTTGTTTTTTAAATCCCCTGTTATTTATCGGTTAACTAGACATTATTTCAAAACACAGGCTGTTCTGGGTCAATACTATGTTGTGGATTGAGGCTGCTGCTCTGCACACATTTTGCCACATGAAAGACTTAACAACGTATTGAAGTTAGCACTATCACTTAGGGTTGAATGTGGACAAAATTGCACATGGGTAGGTACCCATGTAACATAATGTGTGACTATATAGTCTGTATGTATGGTAAGTGTAGTTACACAAGGAAAGGGATATTGTCTTTTGACTGAACTGGCTGAAATGACAAGTGGAAATATATAGTACTGTGCAGTGGCTTAGATTTGTTGTTTCAGCAATGCTATAATGATGATATATAATTTTTCCCAATCTCTTTATTAGAATACAACCAGAAAATACAGCAAATGTGTAATCAGTATTAAAATACATAGGAAAAAAAAAAGAAAAAACTGCGTCTATAGGCTAAAGTGGCAAGTATTCTGTGTGACCTCCTCTTACACTTGAGCAATAGCAGGAACCTGGCTCTTAAACCTAAATCGAATGGAACCATAATTAATGTTATTGCTAACATTGCCTGTATTTGTTGAAAATTTCATGTGAGAATGATGCTGTGAAAAAGGTCCATTACACCAGGTTTGTGCAAGACATACTTGAGCATTACATACACGTGTTGTATGAGCTGAACTCATTGGAAGCTGCTAATATGTATAAGACCAACTTTCAATCACATTGTTCTATTCAAAATGCCAAAGATCACAAGAGTTTGACAGACATAAAATCATAATTTTGCCTCAGCAAGGCCACTCTCAAAGGGACTGTATATGTATATATAATATATATATATACACACACACACACACACACACACACACACACACATATGGGAAGAAGGTAAACTGGCAGAGGCAGTGTGATACTTTGGGAAATCTTCTACAGGAAAGGAAATCTTTGGTCCTGCCATTCATGTGGATGTTACTTTGTCATGTACAACCTATTTAACATTATTGCAGACCAAGTACACGCTAATGGCAGTTGCTCTTTCAGCAGGATAATGCCACCTGCCACACTGCAAAAATGGTTCAGGAAAGGTTTGAGGAACAATGTTTAAGCTGATTTGGCCTCCAAAGTCCCTGGTCCCACATATCAATGTGTCATGGAGGCCCCACATTGCAACTTACAGGACTTTAAAGTTCTGCTGCTAAAGTCTTGGTGCCTGATACCACAGCACCTTCAGAGGTCTAGTGGAGTCTAAACCTCAGTACCTTGGTGGCAAATGGGGGACCTACTAGGCAGGTGGGCATAATTTTATTGCTGTCAATTTGTGTGCGTGTACATACATATACACACACACACACACAAATTGACATGATGTAGTCATGATTTTGTCCACAAACATGATTTCTTAAAACATAAACATGGGCACAGCTATTGAGCTGTTTGACTCTGTTAGCTCTCTTTTTTATTAATAATTTTTCTCTGGAAAGAACAACAAACAGACATCTGGTAACAAATGTTCCTCTCTGATCTTCAGACATTACCCCAGTGTGCTTCTTCTGTGATGTAATTAAGGTAAACTTAACCTCTTTTTTTAGAGAAAGTATAACAGAGCTGTACGGGGGGGAGGAAGAAGACAGACAGAGGAAGTAGAACACAGGGGGACATCAATATGGAATAATTTATGTACTGTACCTCTGCCAGACATGGTCATTAATTGTGTGCTGATTTAAAAATGCTACAATAGCATTTTGTATTTATAAAGCATGTAATTATTTTTTTTACCGAATCCCAGTCTGTTACACAAGAATCTGTTTTCCCTCTCTTCCCCCCTGGAATCTAATCTCCTGCTTTTATTTTGATAAGTAATAAATGATAAATATAAAAGTGGAAAAAATCTTTATTGGACAATGTAATCCTTTGAATTTGTATAATAGAACTATGATGGTGGTGAAGTAGAAACAGATATATGTATATCTAAGGTTGTTTCTGGTTTCTTTACATAATTAAGTCATGTAACTTCTAAATCACCAGAGATACAAAGGATACAAACTGGCTTAAAATATGAAATGTAAACCATGCTGAATATACAAGTAACTTTTTTGAGAGCATATTTTGATCCATATGTTGTGTTCTCCATAGCAACAGTAGATGTGTTGAGGATGTTACATTGATCCATGTTCAGAAAACCTGTTGTGACCTCAGTATAAAACTGCATGACGTTCACAAATGATGTCATCAGATGTTGCATTTAAATTTGTCAGTCTTTACAACACAATTTATAATTTTAATTAAATTGTCCATCCGTCTTAAACACATTTATTACATGATTTGGAATGGAGTGGAACAAGATTTAGAAATAATAATAATAAGAAATAACTTCAAAATAAGATTTTGAAGGCAAACAACTTGGCATAATTTCACAAAAACACAACATTTGATATTGAACAGCAGCCTCAGTGACCACAGATGTCAATTGTGGGAAAATGGTAAATGTTAAGTAGACAAGAGCCACAAAGTCACAGCAATATTGAACTAAATTTTACCAATGTAAGTTACTGGTGATGGTATATCAAGGCAGAATTATTGCCTGTCAATTAAACTTCCAATTTTTAAGATTAATCTTGTGTTATTTTTTTTTACAGTTACATAGTCTCATTTTGAAAGAAAAGGTAAGTGGGTGTGTGAAACTATGCAGCTGCCAAGCTGCTATGTGCCATCCTACATGGTTTATTCAGTCAGGTACACCATATCACAAAAGGATGAATAGAAAATTGAGTTTTCTTAAAAACCACATCCTCCACTAAATAAACCCAGAGCTCAGAAGCTCATCGTCATCGCACTCTGACACTGCACCTACACTTACAGTAGGCCTTCGCTGAAAAAGTCTCACCTACCTTCTTCCACCCTCGCCATCACTTTCAGCAACTTTGGGCTGTGGGAATATTTGATCCTGTTGGCTGGTAAACTGTATCACATATGCTCTGTTGAAAAGATCATCACACTTATGGAACCAAAAACAAGGTGCAAGAAGCACAGAAGAAGAACATGGAGAATGAAAGGTTCAGTGCACTTTGAGTACAGTATAAAACATAGCTTCATCATGGTGAATGGCCTGCTGCAGAACCACCATGTATGTGTTTTGTTGCTATTGTCATGTTACTATTTCTGGACATTTTGAGGTAAATGCCTTTAAAAGAGACTGACCAAAAATTCTTTCTGTACACTGATCAGATTGGAGTCAAGAAAGTCATGCTTCCTTCAAAGTTTATAAAAGAAATAAAATAAAAAAGTGACAAGATAGTTGTCTGTGTCCAGTCTATTTATGTAATGACATCCTATTATGATTGTTATAATAATTCATCAAGTAGCTCTTAGAAATATATTCTTAAAAATATAGACTGGGTTAAATAATAAGGACTGTTATTATTCCCTTACACAGGTAATTTGGGAAATTATTATAATTTTTTAAATAATACAGTTTTAAATGACAAGTAACTGATTTACTTATGATGTTAACATAGCGTATAGCGTAGCATTTAGCAGCTAAAGAGTCAGACTTCCCACCGACAATGCTAATGATGCCCCATAATGCTGGATGTATATGATGCATGATGTATATATAACTGTTTTTAATAAGTATTTTTATTTTTATTTAAGTTCATCATATCAACTAAAAAGGTGATAATATGTCAATGTTGTGTTCACTAGTTGTTTCCTCTGATCTCAAGAGGCCAAAGAAATGAATCATTTTAATAATTAATTTAATAATAATGACATCAATAACAATAACTGCAATAATAATATATTAATAAATCCATCAATTAATCTAAACATGGGAATAATTGTATATGGATATATATAGTCTATATTCTTTACATATTGCTAATATTTCTGATGATCTAATGACAGTACAAAGATGTATTATTATCACAGTGATGTCTATTTCTGGATCAGCTTATTATCTGAATGTGTGATGGCATTGACACCATCTACAGGAGGCTGTGACCTGCATCGCTGTGGCTCAGGTGGCAGTGAATTGTTGCTACAGTCTGTGATCTTGTCCATTCTTTTAATCAGTTAATAAACCAAGAAAACAAAAAGGCCCACTGTTGCCACTTGGGCGAGTTGAATTAGTCCCTCTCCCACCCCCCTTCAAATAAATCACTGTTAATCCAGGCCTAACATGGCATCTGAGCCCTAAAGGCTCATTAGATTATGGGAGAGGAAGGTTTAAGTTTTTCAACTCATTACCTGAGTTAATTTTTTGTCCTTCTCCCTGGGAACCAGGCTGATAAAAATACATTTCTCTCAATAAATATAATTTAGATTTAGAAGTAGCTGCAGGAGATTTAGAGAAAGACACATGCTTAGGTTTTTGAAATGGATGTTACTTTTAGATCCACTTTTTAGAAAAGCAGATATACATACATAATATTCTATTTTGCCAAGCACAAGCCAGAGACAGTGTCGCTGCCCTCAAATTCATCAAAGGCCACTAGATGGTGCTGTAAGCTTCATAATGGCTACTTGAAAATGAGCTCTCTTTTGTCTGTGTCCCCTGATGACAGAGAGTAATATCGACTTAAAGATGTTTCAAATCAATATTTTTCATTATTTGCGCTCCAGACTCATGCAGCAAAAGAATATTGTCTTTATTAAAGTTCATTGTGTTGTGTTATGTGGGGAGAGGGGGAGAAAGACAGAGGTAGAGGTGACAGCAATATCCACTGTTACACCTTTGTACTGTACTGCTTAGTTTTACTGTCATATTGGCAGCATTGATGCCCTGTGTTGTGCTGTCAGTCTGCAGAGCTGCTGGAAACCCACCAGTGGCCTGGTAGCTGAATACATTACGCTGTTATCAGACACTTTTTTCTGTACATTTAGACAAACAATGACAGGAAAGTGCATCAAATCATAGTAATGCACAGTGCAAGAAAAAATAAATGTCACATCCCAGTTAAATTGTCAGTGTCAGTGCAAGTATTAAAAAGTCAAAATACAAAAACCAGGATCGCCTGGGAAAACTCCCAATGTGTGGCAGTGCTGCACTTGTTTTTGATGCGTGTGTGAGTGTGAGTGAGCATGTGTTTGCGTAACAGCTGTGTCTGCCACCTGTGAGGTGAAAGGGAGGCTGACCTGTGACACATGCTCCTCTTTAGTTCCACATGACTGTGTGTGGCGTGATAGAGATGGAGAGAGAGAGAGACAGAGTCAGATAGACGACAGTAACTCGGGGACCACTTAGTTAAAATGGCCTCGCCGTATGAAATGAAAACCCAGCAGAATCCATGCTGGGTGAATTTTGTAGCAGTGGTTTGAATATCCAAGGGAAGGTGCAAGCAAATGTCTGTAAGGCAGAATTAGGTCTCAGATCCTTATTAATAATTACTTAAATTCTGGTTGTACTTGAAAATGTCAAATCAAAAAAGATTTAACCCGAAGAAGAAGGTTAAAGAGGGCCCAGAAGAAGCTGACTTTTTTTTTTTTTTGTATCTTGTATGTGAATCAACCTATAAGCAAAAGACAGTAGCCTCATCTCATGTCCACTACATGCAGTAATGTCAAATTCAGGTTGTACATTACAGTTCAAACGTTCCCGGGTGCACGTATTTAAGTTTTAAGTTAAGTAAGTCTCTCACCAACCACATTTACTGATACTCTGTGTTTTACTTGCACATTCAACACATATTAGTGTCTCATTCATGACCCACATGGTAACAGAAACCTTCTGGCTGCTCTTGCTTCAATTACAATATGCAGCATGCTCTCTTACCCTTATTTTGCATCTGTATTTTCTGAAAAGTGTACAGAATATCATCACGAGGAAAATGATTTACCTCACTCATTTAGTGCACAAACCAATGAAGCATAGCATTAGTCCAGGTAAAGCAGTCAAGTTGTGTTCACATTTGCTGGTTGTGCTGTTTTACTCATGCGTCACAAATTTACTGGTCATTCACAGCTAGGTTTCTATCAGCTGAGAGGTCATGTCCAATCATATTCAGACAAGGATTCACACAGCTATAACTGCCTTAGCTGTTAGTAAACATTCAGTGGAATCAAGTGGAATTTATGCTTCAGAGATGGAAGCTGGTTTGGGAAAAATAGACCCGGTGAGTGAAGCTATGAGTAAGAGGCTTGACTCACACATCCAGTGGACATTGGCACGCTGGTCAGAATAGCAGGAGATCACAGCAACAGAGCAGGAATGTGACTCAGCCCAGCCCTGTATCCCAGAATATTAGATGACACACCTCACAATTTAAGATCAATGCCAACATTCAGTGCCAACACAGGAAATAGTATGCTCTATATATAGCAAGTGAAAGTAAAACTGAAAACATCATGTCAGGTGCCGACCCTACCCCCCATAGGAAGCATCACATTGCAGTGCCCCAACAGGACTGGGACCACAAAGAGTTTCTGATTGTAGTTTTTTGGCCATTTTGCCTTTATTATATTTGCAGTGACAGGAACTTTGGGGAGAGAGAGAGGGGATTATATGCAGCGAAGGGCCTCAGGCCGGACTCAAACATTGCCACTGTGGTAAGAACTGGTGAACTGAATCAGGTTATGCGCTCCAGCAGGTGAGCCACTGACACACCTAGTTGTCCATTTTTGATTAATAACTGACACTGGCTGTGTGTTTTCAGCCACTCTCCAGAGCTATATGGCTCACCAGGCAATATCTTTTTTTGCCATTGCCTTTGTAATAATTGTGGGTCATATAGATTTTTATATTTCACAGCCTCAACAGGTGGTTGCTCCTCATCTGTTCTACACACAAGAGAGACAGCGATAGAGACAGCAAGAGAGGGAAGTAGATTTGCTGCAAGAGCGGGAAGTACAAAACAGCCTTTAGTCTAAAAACTATTCAGAGTTCAGTGCTGTTATGCTTTGGTCTTAAATGTCTGGAGGTGAGGGATGCTCTTCAGACTTTCATATCTGACACCTTTTCCCTCCTAACCCTAACTTACAGAGAGCATGAACATTAAAAGCTTGGCAGGTTACACCAGACTAAAATATTGCCATTGTATATAATCCAGTTTTTCAACATTGATCAACAATGATTGTGGAAAAAAAAAAAGACCAGCTACGTGGTTTGGCTGAATGAAGGTGATCTTGCCAGGTAATACAACTAATCCAGGGGTGTATTTTATGTTTATGTTCAGAGTTTCCCCCAGTGCTCATAAGAAATAAGAAAATAACCAGAATTATATGCACAGACTTCATACATGTGTGGCATAGCCACAGCCATAAGCCTTTGGGTAAGGATAACATAGTATAGCATGGTTCTACTTTCTACCCAGACAACCAGCACATTTAGATATTACAGGAGAATGAAGTTAGCTGTTTAGTCCATCTCTTAAATGCTCCATCGATATTGACACACATCCAACTGAAGGGGCATGCACACACTTCTTCATCTGCATTTTCTTGAACAGCCAATAGAAATGGTCTTTCTTTGAAAAGAACAAGTAGCTAAAGTGTCCTGTCACAGATCAGACTTTCTAAAACCTGAGAACAGAACCAAGAGGCGGTGCAGACGTCTCGTTTGCTCTTAGACCACTTGAATTATAATATTCTGGAAGTTGATTATAGAATTTTTGCCCCTTGATGCCATATAAACAACTTTCTTCTACAGCTTTAAACCAGAGGAGAGATTAATGCTTCTGAGAAAACAAACCAGCGTGAAAAGAGAAAGAGAATAAGTGGCTGTATCACAACAGAGACACACTATAGATTGCACTTTTACTCACTGCAAAGTGCATGTGCTCTCTTAAATAATAAATCCTAACACCTAACTTTTACAATGATAAAAACACAATAGAGAGAATTGCAAATACCATGACTAAAACAATACTGCAGAGAAGGGCTATGTGGTTTCTAGGCCTCATGGTGAGAGAATCGAAGGTAACACACACAAAAAAAAAAAAAAAGCACACACACGAATACTCAACCACACCCGCCCACTTAACAAATTTATTTATGTACAGCTCAGCTAAAGCCTCCCACCCCCTCCAAACACAGGAGAACACACACTGAATTTTCCCTCCCTTCTTCTCTTTCGTCCTCTCTTTCTCCTCCTCCTTCCCTTCCTCATCCCTCTTTCTATTGCAGGTCATGGGAGATAGCGAAGAGATAAATATCACTGGCAATAAAAGGCCTGCATCATGAATAATAAAAAAGCCATAATCTCAACCAATGTTTGATACATCTACAGGGTCTGATGGCTACGCACACACACACACGTGCACAGGCAGTGAGACACATTGAGAACTGTTAAATTGAGATGAATGGTGATGCTGAACGTGGGACACGCACCCAGCCACTTTTACACCACACTTTTACACACATACACACACAAATGCTAAAGAAGAACACAACGTCGAAAATAAATGATGCTGATCAGTACAAAATTCTCCCACAGGTCCACATACCACTGACAGCATAGGCTGAGAAGTCACCAGAACTGTGCAATCAACATGTTACTATTACATGCTTACAGCTCTTAAGTCATTTATAAGTCATAATGAACTTCGCATTAACGTGAAGTGCAACAACAGATCGTTATCCAGAATAATTAAGACAAAGCAAACTGTGAACACACCCTTGATGAGGCTGATCCAAGTGAAAGATGTGGTGCAGTCTCTCTCTGAATTTCCTCACTGACTTTAACTACAGAGACATACTGAGTTTCACTGGAAGCCAGCTAACACATGGCTTCTGTCAGAAATGTGAAGGTGACCCTGCAGTAGTCAGTTTATCAGCTGCGGCTCCAATCGGCAGTGGTGTAAACACGACAACTTGGGTGAACACACCGATTTTCACACCTTCTCTGTGCTGTAATGTCCTTTAGAGGGAACGAACACTATACAGACACACCCGTCACCTGCACCAGTGTGGTGCTGTTTAACCAGAAACACCATGGCTGCACCTTCTGCTGAGAGTGTGCCATGCTCGGGGTCACACAAGCTGTAGCCCTGAGAAAAGTTTCAAAAACACACATCACAGATCAAGGAGTCTCACACGGAGGCTCTGACACTTAAAGTACCAAATGAGACACAATGGATGCATTTTAACAGCCAGCAGCTCACTCTTTGGATCAGTACGAAATGGTACTCCTCCCTGCATCTATGTGTGTGTCCTTGGTCTGAACTAGGCTGGAAGTTGTGTGTCATCTTATTTTTGTGGGTTTACCTGTGTTTCAAAAACCTGCTTATATGCAAAAATGTCAGTGTAAGGGGCATAAAATGGTGCTACAGTATGTCTTGAAGCATAGAGGCTTGAAGATACTGATGTAGATGTTCAGTTTGTGGGTGGTCCTGTGGAGCAGCATGTTCTCCCCATGACCATGTGGGTTCCTTCCAGGTACTCTGGCTTCTTCTCATGGTGAAGAAATACAGGTTTTTGTTCATTGGCGACTTTAAATTGCCCCTTAGGCGTGAACGTGGATGGGTGTTTGTCTCTGTATGTCCACCCAGCGATAGACTGGTGACCTGTTCAGGGTGGACCCCGCCCTCACCCAATGTCAGCTGGGATTGGCTCTAGCCCCCCCACTGCCACCCTGCGTGGATAAGCGGTGTAGATGGAGAAAGTCGAGGAATGAGTCATTAGCACATATTAAGTTTGTTAAAAACTGCTCTAATTGACTTTTTGGCCACTTGGGGGCAGTGGATACCAGCTGTAAATACACTGAAATATTATCATCCTTTAAGGCTGTTATGATGGTTTTACTAGCAAACAATTGCTTGCTTGTTAGCACAACCAGCAGATATAGAATAGGGCTATCTTTAATCTGCCCATCTATTGTAAGAAAGTCAAATATTAGCCATCAGTCATAATATGGAAATATTTTCTTAGACAATGGGTTTTGGCTGACACAACACAACCGTCTTTGTACAAGTATTATAATACATAGGTGACATTAAATAGGAAGAGCTTAACCACCTGATTTTCTTTAGAGTCAGACATCACCATTAGCAGGCATCAATCCATACCTATGTTGCTTAAACACTTAAACACTTACAAATTGTGCGTCAGCTACTACACAGATTTTCCACAACACCCTCATCCTGTTGTGTATTCTTTAGTCTCTCTGAAAAATATCTACACACACAAACAACAATATGTTTTGGTGTTAGCCGTTGTTTCCTGAGGGTCAAAACGTTCCTTTATAATAAAAAGGAAACATATGTCAACTATCTGACTCTAGTTTGTAAAATACAAAGTATTCACAGATCAATTCATGTAACAGTGAATAATGACTCCCTGCATCTTTGAGTCTGCTGTTTGTGAAAATTTGAGTTTTATTTATAGTTATTTGGTCTGGGCAGGCTTTTAATTTTACATTTATGTCTTATCTTTTTTCCAGTGTGATGTCTTACTCACCAGTGGTCTGATTTTAAAGGAGGGATGATGCTTTTTAGAAAAATATTTTGGTCTTTGGACTTATACAACTTATTATTAACTATTAACTTATTATTTATTATTAATTTATTACTGATGTTTTTTTTTTTACATCAATATTTTTTCTTTCCATTTCATGATACCAGAGCAAAGCCCATCCAGTGAAGGTGGCCAGTTGAAGTTAAACCTGCTTGAATATTTGTGCGCATTTATCAACAGTTACTTGATGCTGTTTGATTAGATTTATGTTAAACTGCTCTGTGCTATAACCATCCATTAACTGTCCATACACCTACAACAGATTCTTCATAGTACCTGTTATAATTCCCGACAAATACATAAATAAAGTCATTAAATATAACTATATTATATTGTGTTACAAGCTATTTATGAAGTTGAATATACTGATTAAAAATGGTAAATTAATTAGGCTCATTTTGCTCATTGAAATTTGAATATGGATTTTCATGTGCCTTATTTGTCAATGGAACAAACTGAAACTTCTAACAGTCCCAACGTTGCCAATTCATGAGTAGGGAATTTTTTCTGAGCCATTTTTGACGTAAGCTTTTGCTACAGTTTTATTAACACTGTTGACTATCCAGCAGCATTTCATGATGCTGTTCCTTTGATGTTGCATTTTTTTTTTTTTTTTTTTGGATATAAAAATAGACCAATAATGCAAATTTGCTTTTAACTCTATGTAGTATAAATCACCCAAATTGTATCTTGCATTAGTCTCAGTAAGATCATTTCTTAAGCTGTGTAGGAAATGACAGCTCCTTTTCATTTTCACCCACTCCTGGCCTTTATTCTGTTTGCTTTTCTTCTCCTCTGTCTCCTCCTCCTCCTCTCCTCTCCTCTTATCCTTCTCCTCCTCACAAGCTGGAAAGAGACAAGAGGGAAGAGATGAGAAAAGAGGTATTAGCGTAAAAGACGGGAGAGAATCACACAGAATGCTAAAGATGTGACATGATAGGAAAATACAGGGAGATTAATCGTGTGGAACTGTGGGATGAGACAGAGAATCAGGAATAATAAAGATATTGGACATTTTAGAGAAAAAATTCACACACATCAACCACCATCAATATGTCCACATACATGTAACTGAATGTTATGGCTCTTAATTGTATTAACTGTTGAGTAAATTTAACTAAACAGTGAAAAATATGCCTGGTTTCTCTTCCTTCTTGAATTTTCTACAGACCCGTGGCATACTTCCTCCTTCCTTTGTCCTGTCTCTGAATCTTCTCTCCCACCTCCTCCTCTTCTCCTGTCTTGTAATTCTTACGTCTTTTTTAGTCTCACCTTCCTGTTTTTCATCCCCTTGCTTTTCACTCCTCATCCTCCTTCTAGGCTGGTATTCACTTCTTCCTCTCCCTCTCTCCTCCTCCTCTTCCTCCCCTCTCACTGGGCGATCCATTGAAGACATGCCTGTATGGTGCTACAACCCATTTAAGGCCCTGCTGCCGTAGCCACCAGATAATTGGAGCTGGAGCCAGGACTAGCACAGAGAACATAGGACAGGGGGGTCATAAGTGTGTGTGTGTGTATGTGTGTGTGTCAACAAAAAGATAGAAGAGAGACAACTAACCACGTGTGTGAGAGCATGTCAAGGCTGCCACTGTGTGACAAAGTGCTTTTCATACCAACTACAGCATTCAGGAGATGGAAATTAAATGAAAAAAGGCAGAAAGCGTCACATGGTGGTCAGCTACTACACACACAAATCACAGCAGCAAGAATCTGAATAAAAAAAAATGCTTTCTTTTAGTTGAAGTTAAGGCTACAAACAATTAACAATGAACAATTTTGAAATTTTTGACAAAGCATACAAGTGTAATTAAAATAGATGAAATGAATAATTATTTCTATCTGCATATTATTTTCTCTGTTAATTAATCACTTGGTCTGTAAAAATACTCACCACCACACAGCCACATGAAGAATAAAATCCATTTGGGGAATATATGGCATTTTTGACAGAAATTAGGAAGATGATTTGATTAACAAAATAGTTACCAATTAATCTTTAAACTGACTACATTATTGTTTTAGTTTTGATTACAATGGATCCCCTCTATACAGAGGATAAAATCGGTTTTAATACACATTTTATGGTATTATAGTATTTTTTTAATCATATTTTTATATGAAAACACTATTAATACATTCAACTAAAATATTTTCTGAAATCTTATTTTAGTCTTAATTGCTCATATATATGTATTAAATTTTATTAGTTTTCATTTTAAAATGCTGCAAGTCTGTTCAAATGTATAAACATTTGTTTCCCCTCAAAAGCTGTTTTATTTCAAACAAGTGACTCCATATGTCAGATAATCAGAGCCATTTATAGCAGTGGCTGTTGTTTTTTCTTTGGACAGCTGGTCACAGTTTATAATATTCAGTTTTAATATATTGGGTCATTGAATTTCACAGTTTTATGGTTATGCCATGTTTTTCCAGTATTTATTCAAATTATCATTTGTTTAGAATTTAATACTAAAACACTTTGTGTCTCCATAATGACTAGGTCTGCTCAGATTTAGCTTTTAAGTGATTTATCTGTCATGTAATTTTAATATTTAAAGACATAACATTAAATCATTTACTATAACCAATTCAATCATTTTATCACCACCCAGTTATTATCTGCAAATAAAGTAAGGCAAGGCAAGGCAAGGCAATTTTATTTGTATAGCCCATTTTTACAAACAGTTTGTCTCAAAGGGCTTTACATAGCATCATAACAACATCCTCTGCCCTTAGACCCTCACATCGACTGAGGAAAAACTCAAAACAAAACCCTTTTAACAGGGAAAAAAAGAGAAACCTCATGGTGAGCAACAGAGGAGGGATCCCTCACCCAGGACGGGCAGACGTGCAATAGATGTTGTATACAGACAAGAAAACAGGTAACATTACAGAATATACACAGATGGAAATGGTGTGCAGGAGTTAATGAAGGCAGTTTTTGGTGGGAGGGAAGGCAGGGAGAGTTAGGCAGCTTAATGGGGGTAATGGGTGGTAGACTGGTTCCTGGGAGCGAAGAGCAGGTCGGTTTAACAGCAGGGGTAAAAGGGGAAGGGGGTGATGCAGAAGTAGGCTACTTGCTAATAGCCTGAGCAAGTTTGCTTAAGATTTAGAAATGATTAACCTCTAGTTAAAGCTGGATGAATATTTATTTATTAATCAATATTTTTGTCTACCTGTGCGAAATGGAACTTGGTGAACATGTTGGCAAAACAGTGGGTACAATGTTTTTAACAGCTGAGAGAAAACAGCTGCCTGCTGCATCAGGAAACATGATGAGACGACCAAAAAAAAAGGACATCTGCAGGCTGTCAAATCAAAACAATGAGCTGAAAGATAGTAAAATTCCCCATAGCTGAGAGCAACCACAGAGTTGGGTGAAATTTCTTTTGGAGTGTGTCACATTACACATTTCATTTAACAAAAAAAAAAAAAAAAAAAAAAAAAATCTTCGTGCTGCTTTAAAAAAAAGCATTTTTTCCTAAAAGATTGATTATTCTCATCACCACAGAGTTTATCAATATAATCTACAATCTATGCCACTTGCGTGATGATGGCTGTGGCTTCAGAAGCAGACGAGGCCGTCGAATGATCACACGGCTGGTAGTTTGATTTCTGGCTCAATGTGCCAGTGTGTGAATGGATGAATGAGCTCGGCCATGAAGTGCTTTGTAAGGTGTCCTACACAAATGCAGCCCGTTTACCATGTCAGGTGCTTTTTGTCAGTTGGAATTATCTGACATATTCCACTATAACGTCGACTCTTTGTTACAGATGCACAGGTGTATAATGTTTTACAGAGATCAATGCCAACACACTTGGAGGAGTGTGAGTGTTGTGTTTCAACTGATGTTAATGGAAAGACATTGTAACACGAGACATTCCATTTTTAATAGCAGTATAAAGTGTGGCTGCATTGATATAGTGGCGCTGTCACAGTGTCAGATTAGGTAGAAATTGATGGAAAGACTTTTACCTTGAAAAACAAAGTGTCAGAACTAAAAGCTGTGTGGACTAGAGTGAAGAAGTCTGTGAGAATCGCTCACATAAACCAGAGTTAAAATGTTTTGGAGATGTCACCAGGCTTAGACATTAAACAAGAGCTACAGTCCTTTAGATGACTCTCTAAACAGGATTTCCTTTGTATAAACATACATTTATACCATTTAAAGACTATATAGTATAACACACTTCTCATTCAAATTGGTGTCTAATCAGAATTGAATCAAGTTTCCAATTTTGCTGTGACACATTTATCAGGATTTTACCTGTAGCAGCAAATAAAATATCTTCATTTATTTATTTATTTTTAGTCAGACTGACAGGGTGTCTAGTACATGGTGTTCTTCCCTTTCACAAGTTCAAATTCCACAGAAGAGGAATAATCCCGCTCACAACATAAAGACCAACAAATATAAATATGGTGATAAGTCATCCAGACACTTCAGACATCACAGCGTCCCTCCCCTTCCTACTTTCTCCCTCTGTCTTCTCTTTCCATTTTCCTCATCCACATCTCTTCTGCCTCCACCTCCTCCCTCCCTCCTTCCCTCCCTCCTTCTTCTTCTCTCCTCCTCCCTCATTTCCTCTTTAATGCGTCCATCTTTCCCTCCATATTCAGCGCAGTAGGGGAGAGCTGCATTTGAAGCTCATTAAGTAAAGACCTACAGAGCTCTGTGTGTGTGTGTGTTGTGGTTGTCTGGTTTCTCCCTACACATTAGGAATGTATGACATATAACTTCGATTATATGTGTCTGTGGCAGGACATACAAACACACACTAAATTAAATCTGCTAAAAATGATTTATTTGAAAATAGTTACTGATAAATGATCAAAAATAATCATTTTAATTAATTTTGTTGAAAAGTATAACTGTTTTGCCCACAATGTGAATATACATAACTCAGGTTTCACAATCTGAAAACCCAAGGAGATTCTAATGATCTATAAAAAGAGATGTTCAGTATGTGAACAAATACGTTTCCAATTAAATCTCCAAAGTTCCAATTAAATGACTAAATTAAATCTTATTTTTATATCACTATTTTTTATCCCCAATTATTCAGGTTCTAAAATTAAAATGGAGAAATAATGACATCAGGGAATGACAAAAAGAAAACAGGATTTATAATAATCAGGTTCGTGGACAACCAGCATTAAATAATTGGGCAGCAGTCAAAACATACATAAAGGAAAGATTCCTTTGTAACTCAATAATATGGAGTCTTATCTATGGAATCTATGGAAGTAATCAAATGGGTAAGTCTTCCCATAAAAGGTAGAATCAATCTGTTTTAAGTATTGGGGGGTTACCAATTTCTCTTTTCTACTGTGTCACTAGAAAAATGCACAAACCTGTCCTCAGAACCTCTATTTATTTATATTTTTAGAGGATAAAAACATAAACTCATACATTCTGTGGCCTTTATAGTGAAAATAACTAAAGAAACATGGAGAAAAATGAAGGTCTGGTCTGGACTATACTCTGGGAAGTCTTTATGATGTAGTCTATGTGTCTTTTTTATTGTCCATTTGCCCTAATATAACAACTGCTAGGGAGGAACTAACAAATATGTGAGTACTCTCCACTGGGAACATTACAAAGATAATGCACATTAAATTAAACACATACATGGATAAAAAAAAAAAAAAAAACACCTCATGAATGGTGCAGGATGAAAACAGGACTGACACAACAAAGAAACAGACGCTGGTTCAGTAATTAAGGATGTACAGAGCAGTGAAATCTGTGAGTGTTAAAATCAAGTTAAGTTTACACTCATGTCAACAGATATGTGTGAAAGACTGAAAAATAGCATTTATAAGGATGCTGGACTACATATTTGTGATGTGCTATGTGCGACTGAAGAGCAGAAAGATGACTGCAGCTAAAATAAAAAACAAACCCAAATGGAGATTCAGGCAGTACAGCATCTGTCCATTCAGACAGTTTCATCCCATTTCATTAATCCTAGCTTCCTCATTTTCATATGAGGGTCTTTCTGTTTATGTGTGTCTGTGCTGTGCTGCATGTGTGTGCATCTGTGTCCGTCATTATCCCTGTGGATGTGTGTTTTGTCTGTGTGTGTGCGTCTAGCAGTGGGAGTTGGGGGTGGGGAGGGGGCAGGTGAGAAGCTAAGCTGACAGAGATGGACCACTTCACTTACCTGAGATGACGGTTCCATTGTTAATGATGTTAGGCACATCCAGGGGGCCAGTCACACACACTCACACACACACACACACACACACACACACACTCACTCACACACATGCTCACCAACACTACAGATGGCAGACAAATAAAGACAAATAAATATGCGCACACATATGGCACCAAGATTAAGGTCTGTTATTAATAACTTAAAGCGACAAGGACCGCTCCACTTCACAGGGCTGATTTACACTGTAATCACACCTACATTACCAGGACACATACACACATCACAATACCTGCAGCTACCAGCTGCGCATATGTGAGAGCAAGAGAGGGAGGGAGAGGGGTAAACTGTAGTTGTAACCCCTCGTATGCTAATGTGTTAGCAGGATGTACTGGAACAATCTACTGGGACACAGATGAATTCACTGCATGCTACCTTGAGTGGTCGAGGTGCAGGGTGCAAAACGCAGTCAAGTGCTCTGGGCCTGGTGTGTCCAGGGAGTGGAGGGGCACCTTTCTCATGTCTTTGTGGTTGAAGGCATGCAGTGTACCTGGGGTATCAGGGTGTAGGTGGATATGTTTTGGGGTCTACCTCTCACTAATTTAAAACAATTACTTGCCCATCATGATCGTTGCTGTAGACTTGAGTAACACAGAACCAGACCAAGAATATGAGTTGATTTGTTCTCTTTGAAAGCATGAATTGAACATCAGGGAGAATCCAGACCAAGATATCAAACCAACAAGCCCTGGGTAGAAATAAAAACACAATACTAGATAAACTGCCCAAAGGGGAATAATGGTCATGAACCTAATCTCCTAACTAAACAAAAACAGAAGAAGATAAGAGGAAACAAAATGGCAGTTGTCTCCTTCAGGGATTTCTGGAAAAGATACAAAACAACTCAAACTGTACACGGTATAAATCCTCTGGATGTAAGCAGAGAGCAGAAGATGGACAAGGGGCCTAGAACTGCAGCCCCAAGTCTTTTACACCCTCAGATGACCTGTGAAGGGCCACAGGTCCCCAAATTCACTAACTAATAATACAAGGGATCAGGACCTGAAATCGAAGCCCATGGGCCCACACACTGTGTGCCATAGCACGCAGTAGCATTTATGACATTAGCCTATCCACCAAACTGCTGACAGGGTGGAGTTGATGTACAACCAACCACTGCAGCACAGATGTGAGGTTAATAATTTTTCAACCCGCTGATGTGACAAAATGTGATTCAATGAACTTTCACCAAGACACATGTGCTTCTCCATTGGCTAAAGCAAGAAACTGCATCGTACTGGACTGTTTTTTCAGGCTCAGCTCGACTTCAGTACAGAGGCTGGTGCTAATGTACCTGATGCCTGATCGATAACAAAAAGCCCCGGATAGATTTTATCAGTGGCTTTACAATTAACAGTGAACACCAACAGCTAGCTAGCTAACAGCTGTTTCTAAACTACGACCAACGTTTTAACTTCTCCATAGGCTTGTACTTTCTTTTTAAGAGAAAGCTTCTCAATTTAAAATCAGACATCTATCTCCTCCACGAAGATGCATGTAGTTATTACGTGTAAATGGTGTCTGAGGAGCTCAGCCGCCACATTCACATTTATGTAAGTGGAGAGAATCAGAGAGGGAGAGTTTTTAAAAGAGGTTTATATTGATGCACTTTTACCAATTACAGTGAAATCACAGGTGAGGACCAAAAAGGAAAATGTCTCACACTGTGACAGGAAAATACCACTCTCCTGCCACAAAGCTGAGTTAGATCTTCTTGTCTGGGGTTTTCACTAGATGGAGAAATTTACAAGTTCAGACTAAAATCTAGCCAGTTTATAGAAAACAAAAAGCAGTAGAACATTTATCGGGTCAGTGAATGTGCCTCAGGCCCCACTAGACTCTGGCTCTTCCAAGTGAGGAGCACATTTTACAGTCCTACAGGAGGCATGTGTGCTATCTTAACCTCTAACCTGGTGGATGGAAAGCAGCCTGACTCCCCTCGACGCTGCTGCCTCGCCTGCTTTGTTACTCTCGGTCTCAGTCTTTTCTCAGCTTCCTGTTTCATCTCACCATTTCACTCCTCGCCCTCCTGTGCTTTGATCTGCTCCCATTCCCCTATTTCTTTTCATCCCCCGCAATGTTCTCACGTTCAGCTCCTGTTATTACTTTCTGTTTGCTTAACAATTTTTTCCCCTACTACACCCCCACCCCTCTCTCTCTCCATCTCTCCTGCCTCCCTCCATATTTTCTTTTCTCCGTCACCTGTCCTCGGTCTCCTCTTCACATGATCCCATCAATGTGTTCAGACCCCTCCCTCTCAATCTAGTCTTTTCTTTCTGCTCCTCCCCATCCTAGTCCTCCTCCTCCTCCTCCCCTTCTCCTCTATTGCTATATCCTCCAGTTCCTCACGGATTTCATATTTTCAAAGTCAAATAGCAGTTGCTGGCATGCCAAATAGCACCAGAGACGCACGTGGGTCGGTTCTCACAGGTTGCCACCTCACTTCAAATAAAAAAAAAGAAAAAAAAGAAGAAGAAATAAAAGACACAGGCTGAGACAAGAGAGTGAGAGACAAAACAAACAGGATATCAAATTGATCTTTCTCCTCCTGTACCTTCTTCCCTCTCTGCTCTACAGTGGAAGACCAGGTGCTGGAGCAGGGAGGAGCTTTAATTGTGTGGTGGGGAGAGATGAGAAGGGAATTCGAGCTGGGAGGGGGTGTTTTGTGTGAGTGTGTGTGTGTGTACTTTAGACAGGCAGCAGCAGATAATTGGAGAGACACACCTGGACACTGGTCACCTCTCAACCCTGCCCCTCTGCCCTTCAAACCAGCACTATTCACTCTGGGTGCATACTATATGCCTGTGTGTGTTTGTGTGTGTGTGGCTGTGTGTGTGTGTGGTGATCTCTTATTGCCCTTCCAGCTGGGGATTGCATGTGTGTGGTGGTAGCAGCAGGTTACTGTGTGTGTATGCCCATCTTCACCGATTGTCCGTCTCCAGTCAGTGTGTGGGCAAGTGTGTGTGTGTGTGTGTGTGTGTGTGTGTGTGTGTGTGTGTGTGTGTACACGCTTCTGGTTTACTGTCCATCCTCACAGTGTGTGAGACAGTAGTGGAGAGAGCAGTAGGTCATTCATCTGCGCTATAAAAGATTCAGGACTGGCTGACGACCTCAACCAACTAAAAAAGCTCTCACTTTTTCAAACAGTCTTCTTTTGGAGACTTTGTTTTTTTTTTTCTTTAACCTTTGCTTTGACAAAGACATCAAAAATTCCTTTTAGCCACTGCAGCCTGCACAGAGACAAACTACAGTGCAGCGCAAACAGTTTGGTTGCACTTGTTGAAAGCTGTGCATTTTGGGCCGGGATCAAAATCTATAACAAACCAAAATGACAAAATTATGCAACGTTGCAGATCTTGAGATCAGAAAGCTGCCGCTGGATAAACAGGATCTATTTATGTGAGACCAGGAGCAGCTCTTCATTTTGGGTTATGTCTGTATGCGCTCTCATGTGTTAGATCAACACCACTCTTATTTCTGTATGCGCCGCTTACATTGATCGTTTTCAGTTAGTCACCCCTAAAACTATGTCGCTGGCTCCTTTTGACCTGCAGGTCTTCAACATGTTTTTCATGAAATTGGTGACACAGGGTCACAGTCTTCCAACATCTGGACTACAGAAACGTACCAGAGAGGAAGTAAAACAGAAAAGAAATACAGCCGTCATGGATGATGAGCTCAAAAAAAGTCTGAAAAATACTAACTGTCAGAGTAAATGATTCTGACCACTTCCAAGAGTGGGACAGACAGGAGAGTGTGAGTCCGTCACTGACTGACGAGATACACAAATGTGGTGTTTTACTGTCTTTCATTTTACTTTAATGAGAGAAAAGGCTTCTGTGATGAGTGCTCTCTTCTCCTTGGATTATTGTTATCTCAGGAAACTTTCGTAACAAGGCGGATGTTGGAAGATGGATAAGACGTCATGTTACAATTTTTACAGTTTGGTTTTGTATGACCTCAGCAAACATGATTTAATTTATTAATTAATAGGCTTCAGAGGTGCCAATATCTTAGTGTGAATTTGCACATTAAACATATATTTCATCTATATTGTTATTGACTACAATCTTAAAATCTGAGCTATGATGCAGATTACATTCCAACTTTTACAGAGACCTAAAAAACTTTTTTATTATTTTAATTTGTGCCATTTACTAAATAATCTTTTCAAAATGTAATCAGCATCACAAGCTGAAGACAGGCTGAAAGAAAGTTTTACCGTTAGCCTCCAGTGGGGCTAATGCAAGCGACTGCTACAAGCTAACAATATTGTTCTTTGTACACAGGTGAAAGGTGTGTAGATAGGAAATGTAGTCATTTCCTGTTCAATATTAATATTTTTGTGCTCTGGGCTCAATGAAGGTTATTGTCAATTGCTGGGTAGAAAATTCACCATACACTGTGACGTTTCCCATCAAGCTCGCTCTCATTGGCTATTGTGCGTTTCTGCTCAATATTCCATTGCTGTTCCTGTCACATGAAGGGTTTTGAAGTCATAAATATCAGTTGTGTCAGGGAGACTTTATCCTGCCATCAAACAGCCCTTTTCCTTTGGCTCTACATTTTCTCAACCAATAATCTTCCATATCCCTACGCATAAGCGCACAGTATTACTCTGCAGATCAGCTGTTTGAGTCCTAAAGGGCTGTTTGATGGCAAGATAAAACAGTGAAGATATTCAAAATATAGTACACACTGAGAAACTGAGATTTTTTTTAGGTGGCTGATATAAGTTTTTTCTGCTGTCGCTGTCCACAGCAGTACATTACTCTGCTTCTGTGCCTGGACTCATGTTCAGAGCCAGACCTATTGCAGGTAATACACTGGATACACTATGCAGAAGTACCTCATACAACCTCGCATCAAATAGCCTGAACTATCTCTTTTTATTTTTGTTTTGTTTTTGTTTATGTCTGTAAACTCTTGTGGTGCAGGATAATTAGAACAGATAATTCAGATTAGATTGTCAGGAGGGACAATTCTGGCCACTCATCCACTGTGGGGCCGTCATAACCAGATTACTTTAAATGCTTGATCAGATTACCATGTGTTTTATGAATAAATAATTTATGTTACAGTCCTATAATCTGTGTGGAAGGAAGCTGACTCCTGTCTACAACATCTAATCTGAATTTCTGAAACCTTCATGGGCTGAATTCAAACTGGAAGCATTGTGGGATGTGTCTGAAGGTGTTTTACAGCACAGTCATTACACAGCTACAATGGCTTCATCTCCATCTTCACTACATCCTGCCTGTGTGTCTTTTAATCCTGCAGTGTGTGCCCCTAGCTTTAACCTTATTACCCTGCACACCCACGGGACATGTAATGAAACAGTTCCCTCATTCAGGAGGTCAATTTGCTTGCTCTCCTTTATGAAGCCTAAAGTCTCCTTCATCCCATCGGCACACCTGCCTGTCTGATTCTCTTCCACTCTGACTTTCCTTTAATTAGCCCATGTACTTGTGTGTATGTGTAGCAGAGTAATAGAGAAACAGAGAATTCCTGTCTCACACTGACTTCATTGATTTTAGGTCTGATCTATCAGTAGCAATATTCCCTTGTCTGACTTCTTACAACTTAAGAAAAAAAAAAAAAAAAATTGCCACGATAGTTTGACTGTTTGCCTATGTGCAGACAGATTGCTACTCTGGTTTCCTGCCTCTGAAACAGGAAAATCAAGCATTACCAATTACAGAAGACGCACACAGAGTATCACAGGCCCTGAGCTGTCATCAGATTCAATCCAGCTGTCAAGGAATCAAAACAGATCAAATGTAGCAACACAAAGCAAAAAAAAAAAAAAAAACCCAGTTCACTTGGCATCGAGAAACAATTTGTCCCTCAGCAGCTTTCTATGAAATCACTGTTGCAGCCTGTTACATCACAATCAATACTTTTCCCTCAGGGTAATACATCCGTCAATCAGTGATTAAATAAGTGACAAACACAGTAAATCCAGGAAGGCTGATATCTGTAATGTCATCTGAAACATCTAGAGCATTTTATGTCTTTAAAAGCACAAAGTACAACAACTTTATCATTAATACAATTACAAGATGACAGATGATTCATACCCACACTTATTTTCATTCCTTTAGGGAAGAATGAAATAAAAAATGTAAAAGGGAAAACCTGAAAGAAATGAATGTTAAGGTACAGTGTTAAAACCCTGTTCAAAACAATGTAGACTTCATTAACACACAGTCACACAGTGGGAATATAGTTTATATATATATATATATATATAAATATAAATATATATATTTAATCAGCTTAGTTTAGCATATTAGCATGATAAAATTTCTAAATTATCATTCAACACAAAGTGAAATGTTACTTTACAGGTATTTTATCATAAATCAAAGTGTTGGACAAAAGTAAATTTTATGGTGATGGCCCAAGGCTCGATAAAAAGTCGCAGCATTGCCAAAGTTATATGAATTCATCCTGTGGGGAACATGAATGTTCAGCCTTGTCTGCATGCGCAAGGTGGACATAGCTGTGACGCCCCATTCATTCCTATGAAAGCTGCTTACTTTCTGGATTCATCCACAAGGTCTGTCAGTGTCTCCCTGTCTCCCTATTATATAGATACAAAATAATACAAATTTCCAGAATTTTTTTTTTTTTTCCAGATTGTTGTTGTTTACCTTGTGTTTCTTCTTCCTTCTCCAAGTTTAGTTCAAGAAAACAATGCACTGCCCCGTCACTGCCAACCTATGTTATAGTACCAATATGACAATCCCGCTACAAACCAAGTTGTTGGAGATGATCTGTGTGTGGGAGGTCCATGATAACCACAGCAGAGAGCAGCCATTACAATGAACACAATAGTCTGCCCACACTCAGCTGACAGTAAAAAAGTTTCTCTTTTTGTATAGTCTGCAGTCAGTTTACCCTCCTCCCATTGTTTCTTCAGAAAACTTATCTTATAAATGAGAAGTGTCATTTCACACCAATTAATTAAACATTATCATTATCTAATGTCACTCCCTTTTTATGTTGATGGACCAAAGAATAGACTCACAAGAAAACAAAAGAAAACTCCATAAAGTCTAATTGCCTTTTCTCTACCTCAGAGGACCAGCTAAAGTCTGCAGGAATTAGGAAAAAAGAAAACCTGAAGAGCATCATGCCTTAAATATGGACATATGTGCACTAAATTAGATCATAAAGGTGACACAACATCAAGTTTACTGACCACGACAAGTGTGTTGATTGGTAGGTCAACGTGACAACGAATGAGAATCATCATCTAAATCACCGGAGCACCAATGAGACATCTAATCAATGGAGAGGGGGAGGAGTTTGGGAAAAGTACAAATGAGTTTTTAATGATGCCATGGACCCCTCAGAGAGTGAGACAGAGGGAGAGGAATGTACAATAATCAAACACCTGATCTCTCTGATGTCTGATTCTGTTTCTGCCATCCATCCCACTATGCCTGCCTTCACCTGTGTCTCTATTTAAAAAAAAAAAAAAGAAAAGTCACTTAGATCTCCCTTTCTTCCTCCCTCCTTCTCTCCTTCTGTCCTCTTCTTCTTTGCTCAGGCCTGTGTCCTGTCCTCTGTCTGTGAAGAACAAAGGACGTTGTCCAGTGGGTGATGAGAGGGATGCTGAGGGTCAGCGTGATATTTGGGTGTGATATTTCCATCGCCAGCCTAAATGTCTGGTGTCAACCAATTCATCACCTGGTAACCAGAGAGAGGGAGAAAGCCTGAGCAATATAGACTGGCTACAAAGAACAATGGATGAAGGGTGGAAGATGTGGAAAAAAGAGAAATAAAGCGGCTTTCATAGGATTTCTTTTCCTAAGTAAGATTTATATAAACTTTTCCTAAAGCAATCACTGTGGAGCCACTACAGTATATATTCATTCAGACACATGTGACACCACTCACCACAGAAAATAATTGTTGCTCCTAAATCGATTGCCGCAAACCCAAGTCCCTCTCATTGTGGCTACACCACCAGGTCTTGATGTTTACAGCTTTGATGGGAGGATGAAGTAGAGCTATGCATGTGGTAACAAGAGGAGGGAAAAAATAATAATTGTGAGAGTGAATAGTAGGAATAGTAATCAAACTTGTCTTCTCTCCAAGTTTGATGTCAGCAAATAACAGCAATGTTACATTGAAGCGTGTCTGTCTGTAGTGTGTCTGTCTCACTAACCCAGCCTCAGTGTGTCCCAAGGTCTGTCCTGTGACTTTGTGTCTGACGAAAGTGGGATTGAAATAGAATAATATATTTTATATGATATGATGTGTTAATAAACTGCAGCTCTTGAAAAGATAACCACATCACACGTGAGGCTTTCACTTCACTTGGGCCATAACCATGTTAACTGGAGTTTAAGAAGTAGATTCAGGGAAGTTTTTTAAGATAAAGTTTCAATTTAAATGTACCTAAAAAAAAGAATATTTAAGAATATTTAATTATCTGACTATCTGGGTAAAAAAAACTTTGAGCAGGTCTTTTATCTTTGCTCAGGCCCTTGCTGGACCACCGCTGGAGTGCTGCGTCCTGTCAGAACAAATTAGTTTACACATCTGGATTTTCCCACATTTGATTTTCTTAATGTGTTAATCCAATGAAGCAGATTAAGTTGACCCTGCTCAGGCAGGTTTGCACTGTGGTCTACAGTCAGTATAAAACCTACCATGCCAGTGTGAACCAGTGTGAACAAAGCAGCATGAAACAGAGTTGAATGAGAGAGTGGATTGAAAAGGTGATAGATAGATAGATAGATAGATAGATAGATAGATAGATAGATAGATAGATAGATAGATAGATGATTGTTGCAGAGCTGCAGTCCCCCTGCACTGTGTGAGAGAGGCAGTGACTGCAGAGAGAAGCAGCAGATTAGATTTGATTAGGTGACACAGTTGTGGAAAAATAAATCAGATTGAAACTTGATCTACTGGTGAGAACATGCAGTACACTTTACTTGTGTAGTCTCTCATAAGGAAACATGCAGTAGTTCACAGTGTTCACAAAGAAAAAAGTCAAACATAAAATAAAATAGATTTTATTATACTGCTACCGTATCCTACTTCTTCTGCTTATTTGGTCAAAATTGTAATTACAGATTACAACTATTGTTTACATTCATATTTATGGTTCTACTAATGACGTTGGTGCTGGTAATTTGATACAAAATCTGTGTGGGCAGACACTAAGAATAATTTGTTATATCGTTTCCATTCCAACATCCACACAGGCAGTTCGCCAACTGAGGTGCAACATTGTTAGCCATTGCTTTGAGCACTGCCTTCATTATTATTTATATTTATTCTGCTCTGTACATTACTCTGCACTGAGATTCAAATCACTGAGATGAACTTCCAGTTTCTGTGGGATTAAACGGTCGTTATAGAAGCTCTTCTTTTATAATGTGGGACAAACACGGTGCAATGTGCGCATGCACAGTCGTGTTGAACTACATTCATGTTGCAGGCTAACTTTAACTTTCTAGGTTAGCGAGTTAGCCTGGCTGGTTGACTTCCACCTTCTGTGAAACTTTACAATATGTTGGGTTCATACAAATTAAGGTTGTAAAATGACAGATGTCAAATTGCTAATGAGATACAACCACTGCTATGTGGACTTGCTGGAAATGGAAAGCAGCCCAGTCAGACTTGATGCTTAGATACGGTTTCCACAAATCTTCAAAAACAGTTTTAACCTCATGTGAAAAATGAAAATGCACATATGCACAGCAGCTACAGGTGATGCTCAGCTCTTAGTTTGAGTTAACGCTCAAGGGATGCAGATGCAGGCCAGAAGTGACCACAAGGGAGCAGCTTCTTTCACTCGTGGAGAATCACTTTTGCAGGCTCAAATGTAGTTACACTATTCCTCTTGATGGCTCAAATCATCTGTTATGCTCACAACTCTGTCCTCCCTTCTGCGCAAATCGAATTCTCCTCTTACAAATCTGTGCCTGAGCACTCTCAAAGGTTTGACTTATAGCCTCCAAATTTGTTTTGTGCTCTCTCAAATCTTTTGTAGTCAGAATGCTTACATACATTTGTAAGATAACTACAAGTTAAGTAATTGTTGTTCTCCACCACTGCCAAAAGCTCAAATTCAAATAAGATCAGCATTTGCTAAACTTGCTCATACTTATTTATTTATTAGTGGCAAAGCTCATCAGATGACATTGATTTAAGCTGTTTTAGTTAACATTATTGTCAATCAACAACTCTAGTTGCTTTGTGCCAATCGCTCTATCTTGGTTACAGGGACCTTTGTGAGTTATAAAAGTCAAAGGAACAAAGATTAGATCTAATTTTTCTGCTTTGGAAAATGGGGCAAAATGTCTGAGTCCTTGAAAAAGTTTGGTCCTTTTAGGATTGAAGAGGAGCATTTTACACATTTTTTTTATGTGTTCTCAGTGTTTGTAAAGAGGCAGAGTCGGACAGACAGAGGGAGGCAGTGTGTCGTTTTCCTCTCTCATTCCATCTCATCTAAATGGACAAGCTGTACTTTGAGCTGTTTAGTTAGGTAAACTTCTCAGGTACAGTCTATCCACTCTAAATATGACATGTAAATCCCAGAGGTGGGTGGCAGACTGAGAGGCAGGGAGGAGGGAAGGGTGGCAGAGAGAAAGAGAGGTGGAGAGACAAAGAAAAACAAAGAGCGGCAATGAGAGGGAAAGTAGTTGTCATGCATTCTTCTCATCTGTTTTTAATAAAAACCCTTCATCCTCAGAGATTCACTGCACCAGTAATCACCCTCCTCATTTCCTCCGCCTTCACTTTTTCTCTCCATCTCTCAACTTTGACACTGCAGTGACTTTATATCTACAGCGGCTTCAAAAAGTATTCACACCCCTTCACTTTCTCTTAAGTCTACACACAATTACCCACAAGACCGAAGTGAAAACATGTGTTCACAAACTTTTGCAGATTTATTAAACATCAACTATCTCTCACTCTCTTATTTAGATCTATGTCCATATTGATTAATTTGGCTCCCTGAAGAGCAGTTCACGAGATTTGAACATTAACATAATCAATGTCATATAAGGGTCTTTGCTGTAGGGAGAGAAAATCAGACTGACAGATTTCACACCACAGAGCCTTAGGGGACGTGAACCAGTAAGTAATATTACGATCGTTGTCAATGCTAAGTTACCACAGTTTTGTACTATTATGAGGCCGAAACAGGGACAAGTCAGTTGCCAAAGACCATGTTGATGAAGCAAAGAGGCCTGTGACCCATTTGGAAAGTAAGACAGGTGTATAAGAGGATGCACCTGGATGGTGATCTGCATAAAGATCTGAAGCCAGTAGACAGAGTGGGAGATGTTTTCCAGCTTGAACACAGACGCAGAATCAGTACGACTGAAAATCACGTCCTGTTGTCAAACCTCTCAGAGAAGCCAGAGTCATTGAAAGCTAGAGAGAGAGAGACAGGCAAGTGAGGGAGAGAGAGGGGATAACGTGGCAAAGATATTATAATTTTACAAATATTGTAAATATTAGAAGTCACAAATTTTATTCTACTTTTTTACTTTATTTTACTATTTTACGTAGCTTGACTTGTAACTTACACACAATATGTTGTAAGAACAAATCTGTCCATGTGAGTTGTTCTTGCATGAGGCCAAAATCTTTCCCCAACATTAACAAGATGTTTTAATGGTGTGAACAATACACAGGATGTAGTCCACCCTCCTGTACAGCAACCAACAGTTAACACCCTTCTCTTTACTTCACTACATTCATAGCAACTCGTAACTTTTCAGTTTAAGATTTATTAAAATATTTATCATGAAGTAAAATTATAGATGTCAAGGATATCAAGACTACAGTGCTGGAGTTTGGGAACAATACCACCCTCATGTTGTTTACTGGTTCACCTTGCCCAACACACAAAGTCTCTCTGTTTCCTTCTCTCTCCTGCTACCTCCTCTCCTCTCTGTCACTCGCTCTCCACTGCCTCTCTGTCTCTCCTGCGGTATGAAAACTTTATTGGATGCCGGCAGAGTCCTTGAGGGGAAACACTTTAAATGTCTCTGCAATTATACTTCTAATAATGGCTTTACACACATACATGCACACACATACACACACTGAGACACACATTGAGCCGTGGGGCTGACAGTGACACAAAGGAAGTGGAAGTTACTCTGTCAGTCAGGAAGGCTATTAATCTCTGTCACCTGAAGCTGTGCGCGCATGTGTGTGTGCAAATGTGTGCGAATGGCAGCCAACTGTTGGCAGGAAACTGCAGTCTGTGTGTTTGTGTGTGTGTGTGTGTGTGTGTTTATGTCCTGACCTAGACAATCAGTAGCTGGCCAGCAGAGGGAAAAGGTCCAACATGTCACCTCGTAACTTAACTTCCACCCGTTGTTGTTTGTATGTGAGGAAATCTGTCTGTCTGCCTGTCTGCCTGTCGGGCAGGACACGCACCTCAGGATTCAAAGACAGTTTCTTCCCTAAAGCGATCAGCATTTTAAACAAGGAGAAACACTAACACTCATGCTGCTACTTTTTAATCTATCTATCGATCGCAAAAAATTGGCTTTTTCTTTACAAACAAATCCCTCTCAGCTTTAGTTTGTTTGTGATTGTGGTGATATCTCGTACAGGAATGCTTCGGCTCCGACTCTAAAGCCCCATTGATGCCTGTCTACTTCTGCTCTCAGGTTCATTACTGGTGATGCTTATAACGCTCACCACTGCATCCTCGACAACGAGGCTGGTCCTTTCTCTCAGAGAGGTGTGACTTGCATACATATCTATTTATTTATTAGGCCCTTATTGGAAAACTACCTTCATACATTTCGCCCATGCTAGTCTGGTCCACAGGACGGCACTACACCAGGAATAACGTCTGTCTAACAGTCTGTGCCCCCCCTCGAGTTCATACTGAGCTTGGTAGGTCTGCCTTTTGCCTATTGTTTATTGTTTGTTTTAATTTGATTGTTGATCTTTTATCCTGTATTTTTTTATATATATTGCTCAACGTCATTGTAAATAAAGATGGCGGCGTGTGCGAGTGCAGCGGCTCTATGCTCTGGCAGCCATTACAGGTCTGGCAGGACACGCAGCTCAGGGTTCAAAGACAGTTTCTTCCATAAAGAGATCTGCATTTTAAACATTTTTGACTCTGTTCTTATTTAATCTTGCATGTTTTTATTAAATGTCCTGTGTTTTTTACACACCATGGAGTGGCAATTTTAATTTAGTTGTATGTTTATACAATGACAGTAAAGGCAATCTAATCTAAACTCTACCCTCAATGATTTTTGAGTTTAAGTAAAGATAAAATACCCATCTATCTATCCAGATGTTACAGCTGGTTGAAGGACCAGGAACAATATTCAATAGATTGAGTCAACTAGCACAGACTGGAATCAGGGTGAGTCTGTCATGTCTCATGTGCAGTAACTTCTTCATCATCTCAGCATTGATTCCCTGTGCAGTGGGCTGTTTACGGCCACAAGGCACACTAATCACATTCTGATGTACTGGGAGTGTAAGCAGGGTCTAAAAATGAGTGTGTGACTATAGTGTCTTTGAAGCGGCTCTAATGAATGTCCACGTTTCGTCTCCCACACTAAAGAAGCACAAATAAACTGGCTGTGAAAATCTTTCTTCAAAGCCAGAAATTGTTTTCCTCTTAAACCCTGATTCCTCACGTGTGTGTGTGTGTGTGTGTGTGTACATATGTAAAATTTACACCTCCAAAAGCAAAATCAAAAATACATTGTGGAGTTTGATGTGGAAAATATATATTAGATTTATTTCAATTACTTCAAATGAGTGTCTTTTTCTTATAGTTTTTAAATAGGTTTTTTCTATTAGGTGGTCATATATGTCATATGTCATATTATGCTTTTACTATGGAGGTACTGATTTTTCATACTCATACTTGACATTACTTTAGAGTCTGAGTCAACACCTGAAGAAAACACTTGACTAAACATTTAAAAACATTCCTCACAGGCATTTATGTTTTAACTCTTACTTCTGTTTATTGCTAACGCCTGTTTTAAAGCCACTGGCAGCTGAACTATCTGCAGAGGCCTTTTCCTTGCTAAGACGAACAGACCAGGTGATTTTAACCTGGAAAAACACTGGATAAAGCAGTTTCAGAGTAAAAGTTAGTGTTTTACTGTACGGCAGACACAAGACATCAGGAGCTTTCTCTCTGGTGATTTACAATCAGTATGTTCAGGAGGTTTACCGGTGTTTACTGGAGACCTCCTCTCCATAACCAATGGTCTAGGAGATTAAAAGGAGTGGGAACACAGAATGGACCAGTTTCACATCCTGCGTCCTGTATGACAGGCTAAAAAATGCGGCTAAAATCTGGGTGGAAGTCAATTTTGGCATAAGTGGGTATGAAACAATGGTGTGAAATGGGACGCTACCATTATTAAAATCATGGATTTCTCATGGCTTGAGAATTGGTGGAAACACTTGTAAGTACACAACTCAACAGCAACCGTAAAACAGATCTAGTTGTTTTTACACATTTTAATGTGGAAAAGTTACATATCTTGTTGATAAATTTGCATAATAATTATGTCTGTTAAAAGGTGTTTTTAAATTTTGTAAGCTAACAAGTTGTCAAGATCTTCATGCGACAGGACCTTAGAGATGCTTCGTTCAGGTCGTTATCTATGAAATTATATAAATAATAAAAGATCCTAAAATTACAATGTTCAAATGTGTTGACTAACCATACGCACACTTAAGTAAGACACTTTAGGACTAAGACAAGTTAATTGCTGGAAAACACATTTTTTTGACAGAGCTTTGCTCAAAGTTTCCCCCTGCTCCTCATCCGAGTGTTGCTGGGGCAACCGTATCCCAGGCTGCACCTCTCACCTGACAGAACAAGATGAAGTTGATGAATCTGCTCTTGACTGTGGATAAGACAGCAAGCAAACATAATCAGGAAACAGAAGGGAGTACTGCTCTCTAATAAGGCATACTTATGAATTCTGTATGAGCTGTAATTAATACATCATTTACTAATTCTTTTCAGATCAATTACAAGACACTTAAATCCTAATGTCTGGTGTTTATTTGTTTTCGTGTAGCCTAGCTAAAATAAGATTAGAAACAATTGAAATCCAGTAATAAATGCTCATGGCTTTTTCACTTTCTATTAGTGTAGTATATTATAATTGTTCAATCATTAGTAAATATTAATAATAAAGGATTATAATCGCCAACTGCTGGTTAAAGTTTAAGAAATACTGACTGAAACATTTTAGTTGGGATATTCTATATTTTGGGATTAGCCTGTTTCCAGAATTTAATACTGGATTCATATCATATTGGGATTGTCTTAATTACCCCTTTCACACTTGTATATAGGTTCATGCCAACACCAAGTTGTAATTACGACTGGGAAACTTATATTTTGAAAACTCTGATATACTCGACTTACTGATGTGGACATACCAGCAAACAAATGATATATGGCTGCTTCACATCTGCAATATACCATCATTCAATATTTATTAAACCCACAGTTAATAGATATGGTGTATTTTCAGTTTCCTTCTTTTCACACACTTAAGATGTTAGATGATGTGAACTTTTCAGTCTGAGGCAAATCATTTACATGAGAATCTGTCCCTTCACTCCTGACCATGACATGAATGTGGCCTCAATCTTGATCCAACCACTTTTACATCCTGGCCAAATAAAAGTTGTTCTTATCGATCATGGTAATTGCAGCAAATTCTTTGTTACAACTTATAAGCCTTTACGAAGGGATTTTCATCAAACAGCAAGAAGGGTCAGCTCACTGAACAGTGCTCCAAAAAGTTTGGTAAAGAATTGTAATGTTTTGAGTGGATTTCTTTTCCCTTTTATTCTGCTTTTGTCCTACACCATCCCCAGCTGGTTAAATGTGCATATTATGCACCGTCTTGTCTTTGAAACAAGGTTGTTTTTGTCAAATTGTTTTAATTTCTTTAATAGAATCATCTAGATGTGATGATTTCTTTAATCATCACATCTAAATTTTTTTTTGTCTTACCAAAATCTCTCTTCAGTAGAATTCCTTTCATTTTTCTTGCCATCCTTCGCCACTGCTCTTACACCTTCTCCCACCACTCTCACTGCTTGTACTCTGTCTTTGTTATTGTTATTTTTTTTTGGCTCATCATTACGCCCTATCCATCTCTCTCTCCTCCACTGACCTTCTGCAGCCCTCTTCCTCTCCTCCTCCATCCTTCTCTTCTCTCTGTTTGATGAGGAGAATGAGAGGTAAGAAAGACACCCTGACGTGAAAGATGCCAAATGTCTGGGTCACTCACACACTGACAGCCCACCGCTGTGTGTGGGTGTGTGTATGTGTGAGTGACAGCAGAACAGTAGGGAACTTGGATGAGGAAGTTGAAGTGTTTTGTTAACCCTCAAATGCATGCCTACACACACACACAAACACACACACACACATGTGGACACACACACAAACACGGTTGTTGTATAATGGCATGAAAGCAAGGCCAAAGTCATGCTGTGTAAATCGTGGGCTCTGAGAGATTTCACAACTCTCTGTTTCACTCCAGCCTACTGGAGCAAGAAATGCAACCAGACAATGCTTTGTTCTGAATGTCATTATCAGGAACCCACAAAATGAGAAAGAAAAGCACATAGGGTGCATGAAGATATCCTGCTGATGGAGCGCGTCCACATAGGATATCTGTCTCCAGCTCATGATAGTATTCCCCTGGATTGATTTTATATTTTGTGCATAAGCTACACATCAACAGTTGGGATTAAAAGCAGTTAATCAAACAATCTCACTGCAAAGTCCAGTGCTAAAGTGCAGTTTTGGTGCCGACAACTGCATGACAACTAGGACAACGCCTTCCACTGAGTAAGACTGTGTGATACTATTGAAAGTGAACCTTTTTAAAGAGATTATCTTGTAAACTACATTGAAAATTTAAACTCTTCCCAGGAACTAAAAGCAAAAGAACCACACTCAGTGTTATTATCATTGTAAAACACTAGCAATTAACTTAAGCTATAGTACAGGTACAGTACTTAAATACCTCAGTGAAAATGTGGTAGCGTGTGGTTACACATGCAAAAGAGCCACATACATCACACTTTAAACTTTCAGCCACAGAGGGTGGTAAAATATTGCTTTTTAGCAGGTGTTATGTTCATCTTTAAAGATTTAATGCTTTAACACTGATACACTGAGAGGCTTCACCTCTCAGCCAATAGACTGGTTAATTTATGCATAAAACATGGTGGAAGAAATTCGTCAGGAAGCATCCTCACACTTCGCCCTCCTCAGACTGCGAGAGTAGTTCACTTTATAGTCTGCAATGCTAAGTGAGCGATTGCCTGGCAGCTGTTGTCTGTGAAAGATCTGAAACTGTTTACACAAAAGCAATAATTACTCATACACTAACCACTGATCGTGAGCAGTGGAGGGTATGTGAGCTACTGCAACACATACACAACACAACCATTGTCCAAGTCTTAACACAGAGATATGACGAAGGAAATATAAAAATGTCAATGTAACCTAATTTGCTACTTTCCTGACAGTAATGTGCTCTGAACTGGGCTGACAGTGAAAAGAGATAGAGAGCTAAGCCAAGTGTTTCTGTTGGTAGGTGTCCTTGCATACTAAAGGGGTTGTAGATAAATGTTGTTCTCCACACAGCTCGCTTCTCTCATATATCTCTGTTAGACCACAGCCAGCCATGGCTGCACCAGACAAGGCCAAGCTCTCATGCTGTGAGTGTGTGTGTGTGTGTGTGTGTGTGTGGTACATGTGAAAGTTTATGATAATGGATGGGATGGGTTTTTTTTTTGCCTTTGTGGGATAACTCATGAGAGCTAAAGGTGAGAGATTTGCTGTTGTGTGGTGAGAATCTTCATGTGTGCTTTTTCTGTGTGTGTGTCTGTGTGTCAGTCTCTATGAGATGTTGTTGAACCTACTGCTGCTGTACTTCAAATACCTACATTTCCCACTGAAAACTTCTAAGATTTCATAGAAGCTCAGCAGAATCTGCAGACACTGATTTACAAAATGCAGATGTTTATTTATAGCATTTGTTTATTTTCATATCAGACATGAATCCTTTTGTGTTTCTATTGTTGTCCAGTTTTGTTGCTGGTCAGTGTTGACTGTGCCAGGTGGAGCAGTGTGAATAAACAAGGAATAAGCAGGAGTCCATATTATTTAGATTTTTTTTCTTTTATCTCAACAAAGTGTTGGAATAAAACTTTGGGATAAAACAATTTTAAATCAAGTTTCACTGTGTGTATATTTGTGTCTTCGTTGTTTACCTTGCAAAGCATGAAATACTTGAAACACTTGTATTATTTTTTGGGCACATTTGTGTTACTGTATATTGGAAGTTATGTTTACCTAAAATGTAACTATATTTATTTAATTTTATTAATAGGTTAATAAAAAGTAAAAAAAAGACCTAACTTGTTTTTTTTTTCCAAGTGTTGACAACTTTAATGAAATATTTGAGGTTTAATTTAAGTATTTAGTTTATTTAACAGGATTTAAGGATCTGCCTTACAAAAAAATTAAGCACAACAAATAAAAGGTTTAGATACTGCTGCTTTAACTCTGCAAGAAAAATAATTATTTCAGAACAGAATTTTAATTTATTCTTATTTTATAGATAATGATGATGTTGAAAGTAGCTAAGTCATTAAAAGTCAAAAATGAGTGTTTAAAATTAAAAAAAAAAAAAAGTAGCTGGACTTGTGTGAGATGCCAGATATTGCTGCTAAAACAGTTTTCAATAATTGTAGCTGACAAGTCAATATATATATATAATTTTACGAACTTAGCCATAGCTTCAGCTGAACTCCTGCTCCCACAAGTGTCCAGTTCACTTCAGTTCATGGCTGATGGGCTACTACACATTAACACTGCTGAGCTGTCTCCACAAATGTTTGTCGACTTTACTCAAATGAACTCTTTTGTCATTAGTACATTACTCAAATGACTTGTTCAAGTCAACAGGACACTGAGATTTAAGTAAAGTGCACAAGTTATTTAAGAAAGCACAGCTGTTACCTTTTACACTGTATTATTCACACCGACTTTACTATGGATACACAGCATAGATAAGCTAGTTCTCAGCAATTATACCATATACTATATAATATATGCCCAAGTTTGCTTTAAGGGCTTTTTGAGGGTTAGAATTAAGTTCAGTGTCAGGGTTGAGGCATTTAGTTGTTAAGGTTAATGTCAAATTAAGGGGCTAAGGAATTATATCACTGAGGTGTCCCCACAAAGATAGCTGTGCAAATGTGTGTGTGTACGTGTGTGTGCACTCAAGCCTCTGCAGCCGCCTATTAAATTTAAACACTGTTTTTATGACGGCTTTGTAAAAACAGAACAGAGACACAGCCACAATTTACCCCTTCCACTTAGCACTCTATCACGCCATCTCAGTATTTCCCCGCACTCATCCCTCTCTCCTCGTAAATCTATCTCTCGTTCTCTCCACTCAAAAGTCCATTATAGCCTCCTGCCTGCAGCTTTCTCTGTTTGTTATCTGCCCCACTCACATTATCTCTGCCTCTCCCTTTGACTCGCCTCTCTCTTCATTATATTGGTAAAATCAGATCTGATGTTCTTTCTCCATTACTTTATTTTGGGTTTTTCCTCTTTCTCCATTTGTCTTACTGCTCGTGTGGAACCACTAGCTCTCATAGTGCAGCCACTTTTCTTGCTCACCTATTTTTGTCCCTTTGCAGACAGTCTATGCAGATCCTCTGCATTTGCTGTTATTGTAAATGTATCGTCTTTTTCCCTTCTGCTACCTATAACACCATTCTCCCTCATCCCTCCCTCCTCTCCTCCCTCCCCCTGATTCTCCTTCCTGGTGCTGCATGCACTTTATCACTTTTGGCAGCACCAACTTAAAAAAGAGGAGAATTTATGCAAATGTGGGACTGAAAAATGAGTGTTCACCACAGTTGCAATGTGCAGAGGAAAGTAGAGAAGCTCCTCATTACAATATTTTCTCTTTGTTGTGGATCCACTGGATAATAATTAAGAATGATTTGTGGTGTTGGAATGAGGCTGAGCCTCTTCTTCTCCCAGGAAATACACCTAAAACTTCAGTTACAATACATGTAGACAGACCTGGAGAGTCATAACCAGGAATCTGATTATAAAACAATCGGACAAAGTCAGATGAGAGACATGTTGACTGGTGGCAGTACAATCACTGCTGTTGATCACATGGTCGACGATGGGCATCTGTTGTTGAGATATTTAACAATAACTACATTGTGATACATAAATTAAAAGCTATAAGGAAGCATAAAGCATTCTCATCTAATAAAAAATATTTTGTTGAAATAGAACATCATCAAGGAGGTTTAGATTAATATAATGATCTCCTCTCCTCCAGGTATCCAGTTATATTCAGGTCTTAGCCAGAAGAAAATCCAGGGAGTTTCAGTCCAAACTAAAGGTAAGAGCTGTAATAATTTTTTTTTTTTTTTTTTTTTGGTTGTTGTCGTTGTGTTATTCTATGGAGAAGAGGGCACTATAGCATAGGATAATTACAGTGGTGCGGAGAGAGTCAAACTTCACACTGATAAAAAAAATAAATAAAAAGTGATGTTACAGTCTCCTGATCACTCCACACAGATCTGATGTTTTCAGAAAATCAAATGGTGTTTACATCAGTTGTTCATGTGTGTCATGTTTAATTCAACTTCGCTTTTCTGGATTTTGCTTTTATACACCAACTTTTCCACCTCAGCCTTGTGATATTACACCGCTTTTCTTTTTAATCACGGTTTTTTTAATGTTGAAATTGAAAGTGCACATGAAAACAGGATGGAAACACACTGAGTGGTGTGTTCGGACAATCAAAACACTGAGGACAAGGAAGGAACATTTTGCATCTGTCACGGTATTTTGTTTGAGCTTTAGAAAGAATCCTCCCTCGTGTTAATTTCTCCTCTAATTCAATCAGTTAAATATTGTCTTTTTTTCTTTTCTTATTCAGTATCATCATGCATTTATATGTGTGTAGTATGGGAGGGTCTACAGTCACATTTTGACTTGCGATTCTGTGACGCCAAAGATGAACCTTGAATCTAGGCAATAACAGAGAGGAAAAACGGCATTGGAGCGAGAGATAAAAAGAATAAGATACAAAAAAGAAGACAGCTGTAAAATGTCATATGGCAAAAAAACAATAATGCAGTTCTCCCTCTGGAGAACTTGACCTTGTTCTACTTGTGACTGCATCAGTCGTTTGGCCAATCAGTGCAAAGATGCAGTAGTGAGATGCTTTATTTATTTTTTCAATATTTTAATATTTTAAGTTTTGTTGTCGGCAAGGCGACCGGTGTAATATGTGACATATTATGACGTGGCTACTGTTTGATGAACAGATCGTAGAGGTGGCAGCCATTTTAAAGCTTTAACCAGTTTTTTTCTGCACCACAATAAGACTGCCACTAAACTCTCACTGATTAAGATATCAAGTTTGAGTCCACACAAACACAGAGACACATGCATATGCAATATGTAGTTATGTGTGGCTGCTTGCATTCATTAATAAAGACAATGACCAGGAGTTAAAAGAGAGGTAGAGAGGGACAGACGGGAGAGGACAGCACAGACAGGAAGGAAAAATAATAGCCAATTTAGCCTTGTCGTCTTAAACCTACACCTTGGCATTTTGAATTTTGCCTGGTTATTTTTCTTCACCAGACACTTGTCATATTGCACGGAGAAAAAGTTTCACTTTCCCTAAAAATGGCTTGTTAGCATCAGTAGAATGCCACACAGCAACCAAAGGGGCACAGTAAGCGATCCCTTTAAAATCCTTAAAAAAAAAAAAAAAAAAAGACGTGGAAGGAGGAAGGGGGAACAGGAAGAGGAGGAGGAGGAGAGATGGATGAAGAGGATAGGAGGGTCACTTAGTGTGTCCTCACTCTGTTTTTATTCTGTGGCTGCTGGATGTCTGCTGTGGCAGAAGAGGATAATGAGGAGAGAGGAAGGGAGCTATCAGTGTGTTGAGGACGAAGAAAGGAAGAAAAAAAAAACAGAATAAAAGAGAGAGAGAATAAGCTAGATTGGGGGCAGATTTGACATGAAGTGTGAGAAAATGTAAGTTAGAAATATATGAGAATTCAAAATTGAGTTGAACAGGTGAAAGAGGGGGCAGAGGGATGCTGGTAGAGATGAACGCAGTCAGCAAAGGCTCCTCATAACAGCTGTACAAGGATTTGTGTTTCGGATTTTTGTGTATGCTGCACTTGTGTGTCTGTGTGTCTGTGTGTGTGTGTGTGTGTGTGTGAGAGAGAGAGAGAGAGAGAGAGAGAGAGAGAGAGAGAGATTGTACTGAATGTCTCTTGTGTGCTTTTTGTATGTTGGAATACATTTTTGTGCATGTGTGTGTGTGTGTGTGTGAGTAAGTGTCACCTTTTATGCAACCCAGCATTTCAATTAAAGGCTGAAAGCAGTTCTTTGTTTGGCGTTCTGTTGAGGAGAAAGAAAGAAAGAGTGAAGCATATTACTCTATTCAAACATTCACAGGGAACCAAAAGGAAGGATTCAATTTTGTCCCTGTCTGCTTCTCATGAAGGACAAAGTCTTTTCACTTGTGTTTAGAGGACACACACACACACACACACACACACAAACACACACACACACACACACACACACACACACACACACACACACACACACACCACCTACTTACACCCATTCAAACACATCTGAACACACATGCTACACTTCTACCCAAATGCCAGCTCCCTCTATATTTACACACATATGCAGTATGCACTCAGTAGGTGGTCTGTATGTACACTGCATTGCCTCCAGTTATAAAGATGAATGTGTAGCAGGACCCTCTCTCTATCTGTGGTGAATCCACATGCTGCGGCTAAGCTAATAATGGAGGCTGCAAACTCTATTCTACTGAAAGAAGTATTGGGCCATAATTTGCAGAACTACATTCTGCAGATATGTGTGATGTTTTTACAAGTAAATCGCTCGCTCATGCTGACACATTGATCCTTAAATATCTAACCTAATAGCAACATTTCAGATGTGTCGGTCCAGCTGTGTAGAATGAATTCTGCCACGCTGAGGGCCAGTGGCACCGAGAGAAAATGTTTCACTTGAACTGTGATACACAATGTTTGTTTGATTAGTCAGAGAATGAGGTACAATATACACAAATCACGTCCTTATAGTTATTACGATTGACAAAGTGTGGGTCACCTTGCATTCAGGCAGTTGCTATGTGTTGACAACATCAGGTGTTCTTTTTGAATGGACAGAGTACCAGTGTTATGTTTTACCAATATGTTTTCAAATCCATTTATAATGAGAATTTCAGGGTAAGTCAGTAACATTACTTAGTTAGTCCAGTTTAACCTGCAGGAGTTTCTGGAGTCTTGTGTAACTAGTTTATAGCGTAGACTATTAATAAAGGACGTAGCCTCTGTGACGTCACCAACAGCTTTCTGAAGAGTGGTTTTGAGGCTCAAGGTCAGCTGCTCCAGTGTCGCCATCTTTGCAATGCCTGACTAAGCTGAACTCCTGGCTAATGCAGAAACGGGCAAAGAGACTATGGTGCATACTGGTTTGTGGCAAGTATACACTCCTCCACCTGTCACTGAAAGTGGCATGCCTTCAATTTTTCAGAAATTTATGCCTCACTGCAATTTAAACATCTGAATTTTCTGGAGGAGGAAATTAGCTAGTGACCAATACATTACTTTTGTAGATGTTTTTTGTATGTGTGGGTTTCTGCTGTAGCATGGAAGTTGATGGGGAGTGACTCGGGAGTGACGACAGTTTCTAGAACCACCACGTTGGCTTCATTTCTCAGCCTTGGAGGTTTTCACTCACTCTCAACTTTACTGTATAAACCTACATGAACCAAGTGGAAAATCTGTCAAACAGCAGAGTTATGGCTGCCACAGACGATGAGCTCAAAAAAGACTGAAGTCTGAGAAAAAAGGAATACAAACAAACAAACATACAACCTCAGCACATAATTGCATGTATGTACCTTGATGTAGCTTTTTCAAGGAGAAGATGAATTGTTTGAACTGGTGGAGCAAGTGGACCAAGACATCAACTCAATTTTACGTCAGGTTTTATTTAAACTCATGCTTCTTGATGTGAATTGTTTTTATTTCCCTGTCTGCCAGCTGTGTGCAGCTGCCAAATGTAACAAACTGAGTATAGACAGACTGGGAATGAAAGAGGCAGAGGGCGTTTAGAGTGGCAGAGCAAAATCAAAGGGAAAATCCGGCTGAAATTGATTCTGATAAATAATTCCTATGACTTTGAACAGTGAAGTAAGGCCCTGCTAAGAGTCTGAACCTCACACTTCCTACTGGTTCCTGGTCGTATTGCTAATGATCATGGGATTCAAGATCAAGAAAGATTTTGTCTGTATATTATTATCGCCCTGGTTTTAGCTAAATGCCTAAAATGTAAATAGAAATCATTTATCGCTGAAGCCATTCAACCACTGGATTGCGGAGTGATTGCACTGACTCTCTAGGAGCAGCTGGAGCACTTTGTCCTCACACTGTTAAAGCATAAGAAAGATACAGATGCAGAGTCCTATTAGCCCCGAAATATCTCCACTGTTCTCTGTGCGATACAGTGACAGTGTTTGTGGATTTTTTTTCCCACCGTATGTGTAATATGGAGGTGTCAGTAATACTTCTTGTCTTCATTTCTCTGTCATTGGTCTCATTTTTCTCTACAGCACGAGGAGTCATGTGGGTGTAGGTGCAAATGAACAAATATTCGTGAATCAGTGGGTCAAGCTGGGTGCATGGTGGTTTCATCTCCAGTGGCAGAAGCACTGAGGTTTCTATGAATAAGAACTAAATAATGTCCCTTTTAAAGTTTTCCTGAGGCAATTATTTTAAAACCTTTTTATTTTAGGTAGCTGCCAAAGCTGTTATTGTAATGAAGTGTGTAAGAGTGTCAAGTAGGTCAGTGGGTGCTGATATGTTTTATCTGGTCAAAGCTGACCAACGATTCACACAGTCCTGGAAACAGCAATATAAAAATCCCTGCAATGGTGTCACAACTACATCTGCACAAAAATACACTGATGCTTTCAAAAGAATCGTGGCCTGAGGGGATGACGCCAACAGATGAAGGTGGTACTTCAGTCTCATAGTACTGGTCTGATTATGACACACATTAATACAGCACTCTTATCTGACTTCGATAGTTTGGATGTAAAACATCCGTGTGGAGTAGCTAAATAAACTCAGCAGGGATTACTCACCGGCTTCAATCATTAACCTTCACACTGAAACTGAAAAAAAAAAAATGCATCACTAAAGACAAATTCAGCAACATGTGATGTGAAAGTGGAATTTCAGCCTAGAAATGTTGTACCATGCTAGCAAAAGAGGTGGAGGCCCCACTGTGGTGTGAGGTTTTTTGCCGACATTTTGGTCAGAATAACACTACGTCCACACTACTACATGTTTGTTTTAATACAGCGTCTTAAAATGAAAACAATCTCCATCCAGCCAAGTGTTTTAGCTCTGTTTTGCTTCTACTCTCTGATAGAATCAGGGAATGACTAACTACGTCATACTTTCCAAAGGTCTCCATTTTTTTCCTGCCAACGCCACGTCTTCAAACTAAAACACGGCCAACCGCGTTTCCAAAATGCTCAGTTTTTGGGGCTCGAAAACTCTGAAGTAATGTGGACGGGATGCAAAAATGTAGCAGAAGAGATGCATTTTAAAATGAAAATGTAGTGGTGTGGATGTAGCCTAATATTGAAACATGAGGATTTAATGACTTTGAGACTTCCGAGTGTAAAAGTGTCGGTTGAGTGTTAAAGCAATTAAAAACTGTACAGACAAGAAATTTAGGTTAAAATTGTTATTTATGGTTGAAAAGTTTTGTCTACAAGTACCATCGAGAAATCAAACTTTGACATCAACATTTCTACAAGTGTGTGCGCTCCTCAAATAGTGATTAGCCAAAGGTAAGAAGGTGAGAAAGTAAGCAGGACCATTTCTTACGTCTAAAGCCCTTTTTCTCCTTTCACTGTCCACACAACTAGCCCTGACACTTTGTCTCCTGTTTCAGGAGATAAACAAGGACATTCAGAGCAACTATAAAAAATTTTGCCCTCAGATGTGACACTTTGTACATGGTAGCTAGTTTCAAGCGAACCTCAGCGGTAACAACTCCAGCAGCCTTAGCTGGGAATGGCATTAAGTAATAAATGCAGCAGTTACATAGAGGACTCACAGCAAAACATGGATTACTGTAGAAAAGGTCAAAAACAGCTTGATACAGGGGGACCAGAGGATTTTTGATACTTTTCTCTTAAAGACAGCTACAATCAAACTTGCATAACTGGCAGATTTTGCAAACAACAAAACAAGTGAGGGTTTGATGTGAATATAATATTAATGCTCATGTAAATATCAAACATTATCTGTCTCTGTTACACTCTGGCAGCAGACCAGGCAGCAGACTTTGCAAATAGCTTGCCAATGTTGACAACTGCTCATTAAAATACTATATGATGGTCACTGGGTCAAGAACGTGCATTTGTATCCATGGAAACGTGAGGTCTGAACTCTTGTCCTATACGGTAGCAGCAGAGCGCAGACAAATGACTATAGGGGGGGACTTGTCACACTTCATGACTGAAATCAGCAAAGTCCACAGTCCAGACGCTGGTCATTTGGAGTCAGGCACAGTGAGAAAACTGCCTGCAGCACTGTACTGGAGGGAACCTGGGCAGCATTATATATGATTTATTTTTGTATAAGTCAGCATTAATGAGGAGTGAAAAAATAAAAATAGAGAGACATGGGGGGGATTGACTTGGACTCCAGATACTTCTGCACACTTGTGAAATCACACTTCTCTCCTTTTCTGTTCCCATGGGTATTGTGGGTAATTAACCACAACTGGTTGATCTGACGATGTGGTCATATGTGGGAATAATCCATAGTGTGCATTAGTACAACAAGGTGAGGGAGACAATGTAAGAGAGTGTGGTTTGTAAGAAACCAGAGAGCTGTGATGACGGTTATGAATTACAGGGTGTTGGGTAATTATTTGTACACCACAGCAGCAAGCTGGTGCAGAGAGCATGATGAATGTTTTACAACGAGACTAAATAACTGGAAGACTGGGCTGGAACAATGTATTCTCCAAACATGGAAAGCCACAGACAGAAAGCGACAAAGCAGAACACAAACATTCACATGAACTTTCAAGCAACTTGAAAATCCACAGTATTTGGCCAAAAAATTATCAGTGTCTTCATCACAGCAAGTGACTCCTTTCACAGTGATACAGTTATTTGATGTGATATTATTTAAATATACGGATTATAGCTGCTATAACAACTATTATGATATATGCAAATAAAACTTGATATGACCATGAAAATTCAATCTTCATGATAAGGTCAAAAGGAAAAGCAGCAGCAACAGCTATAGGGATTTCATCCTTCTGTTTCTGTTTCTTTGCTTCTTACTTCTTCTTTCTTACCCATTGGACTTGTTTGACTGTGTTTGAGTCCTTTACTGCTGTTTCTGATGCAACACTGCTTCATCTGCGAGCTGTCAGCATCGAGCTGCCGAGGAACCTGCGTGAGGTTTTCAACATTCACACATTCTCAGTGAAAACATCCAATGTATGTGGTAACACAATCAGACAAAACACATTCCTGTCAAGGTTGGGAAATCTATTAGAGCCTCACACTTACTTATCACTTCTTTGGTGTCTGAAAACAATGGATCATTAAAGTGGTGTATCAATTATAATCAAATGTAAACAACAAAACAAACCTCTTATGTTGTTTTTTCTGTTTATGTTAGAATACAATGAGATAAAAAGTGAATTTACATACTTTATTTCGAAGCTGTCAAATTCACACATCCTGACGATTGAGAGAGAAACATTCAAAAAGTACAAAGAGTCAAATATTTAAATAAATATTATTGCAGTATATTAATGTGACATGAATAGAGTTTAATTGAAAAAAAATGAAAGCCTTGAGTCCATTTTGAACCTGGCTAAACTGCATCTTTGTACAATGCACAATGCCGCTTATTGAATTTAGCATTTATGAAGAGCAGCTCAATAAAAATCTGATTTCCCATTTTTCATTAAATCTAAACTAACACATTAACACAGTCCTGATAAAGCAAATTAGTGCAGTTTTAAACTCTCAAAAACTATATTAATACATAATTTATTTTGTTACTTTAAATATCATAATTGCTTATTTAGTCAAGAATATTTCTAGTTATAGAGAAATACTTTTTGAACCAGGTTTTCAGGGGCTTTAAATCCTATATTTAACCATTAGGTGATTTCCTAGCACCACCTTAAGTTGGACATTTGCTTTAAATGTCTGAACCGATCCCTCAACTTCTAATGTCTCCCCACTTTCATACTTGTCGAACTAATGACATTCGTGTTTTCAGCCTCAGCTCAGTGCTAAATAATGAAAACGAGCACTGAGCTAACATGCTAAATAAGATGGTGAACACAGTGAAGAGGATTTGCAAGCATCAATCCACTGCACATAGATATCAGTTAGAAAATCCTTGGAAAAACAATATACTGTAGAAGCTGAATATAAAAACCTTTGTATATAATTAACTATAAAATCTGTGAATCTGTGAAACACACACACAAAATATGCTTTAATTGATAGACGCAACACCAATTATCCAAACTAATCAAGTTTAGTGGGCAAAATATTTGTTGACTATTAAATAATCCTGACATTTAAACACAGCACCGGCCAATTCTTTGTATTTTGCATGTTCTGAGCAGGAGTGTGATATAGGCTGTGTTTTGTGGTATAGAAAAGACAGAGTCTCTGCAGGCTGGTCAGCTAATTAAACGACTGCTTGGCCTCAGCAGCAGTTAATGCTGTTCAATTATGAATGAGAGAGTAGGGGTGAAGAGGGCAGCACAATCAATGGCAGGGAGGGTTGTAGGGATGGATGGAGGGATGGTGTAAAGATGGGATAAAAAGGATAAAATCAAGGCAGGAGGAAGGAAGGAGTGGAATAAAGGGAGCAAATAAAGGATGAAGGGTAAGGAGAAATCAGAGAAGAGAAAGAAAAAGAGAGATAGAAGGAGGAAGAAAACATTCTCTTCAAGCAAACACAGGCAGAGGTTCAAACTTGATGTTGTGTCAGTGTGTTGCTGCTTTGAACTAGACAGTGGAGGGTCTAATTCAATGTCAGTCTGGCTGAAACGGGCCCTTTGGCGACATGGCACCCGGTGTTTGTTTCGGTCTACCTGACAGTCGGAGGCACCTCTCTTTATCTCTCTTTCTTTCTTACTGTCTCTCTGTCTATTGTGACATTATTGGGTAGATGGAAGTTGTTTCTCTCCGCTGCTGTCACCTGCTTCTCTGTCTGCTGTTCTGGCCCCATATATTGTTGTCTGTCTTTATAACACAAGAGAACATTTCACTTCAGTCTCCTCTTTTGTTTCCAGTTTTTTGATTCTACTAAATATAATGTTACGTAATAATCAAAATAACAAACACACACATTTTTAAGAATAGTAAATATTTTGACAATTACCACAGAAGAGACTCCATAGAGGATGTCCTTAAAATGATGCTCTTGTGTTTTTGTTTTTTGGGAGATTATGATGTACAAAACTTTGGAGTTGCGGAAAAATCCAAAACTTTAAAACTTGACAGAGCCGCCGTGCCTAGTTATGGTTGCTACACTATGATTAGACAATCGCTTCAGTCAATTATAAACTGCTATGCAGCACAAATTCTTTCAGAGAAAAAAAAAAAAAAAGTTTTAAAATTTTTTTCTGCTTTACTGAGGAATCAAATAGGAGCGTCAAACTGTGTGGATGATATATGATATATATATTTGAAATAAAAATACTCCATAATCATAGAAAATAACAAGTAGTAAAAATGGAATAGCAGATGTGTCCTTGTGGTTTCCTACAGCATTTCTCTGCAGAGATGTGCAGACATGTAGCCTACAAAATACTGCAAAAATATAGACATGTACTTACATATGTATAGACAAATATGAACACACACACACACACACACACACACACACACACACACACACACACACACACACACACACACACACACACACACACACACACACACACAGAATTAAATTAAATCAGTGTAGAGCTTGGCACTTGTGCCTTCGTGGCCCCCAACCTGCTGGCTGATTCAATTTTCTGGGCAAATCTGCCGACAGTGACCGCTAACATTCACCTTTAGATAGAGAGAGAGAGAGAGAAAGGGAGAGGGAGAGAGAGAGAGAGAGAGAGGGACAGGAAGCAATGGGGTTGGCAGGTTGGGAGAGGCAAAGAGGGGGTGATAGAAAAGGTGACTGTTACTGCGTACTTTTAGAGATAGAAGTGGTGTGTGATGAAGGTGAATGCCAACACTAGTCCTGTAGGGCAGTGGACGTGGAGGAGAGTCTGGCAACGCTCGTCTTATGTTAGAGAAACTGTGTGAGAGGAGGAGAGAGACAAAAGCTTGGTTCATGTCGTCTGTGAGACTTCAAGGGAGAAATCAGATGTAAACATATAGTGGTGATTGATGATTTTGGCCCCAGTTTGTCGATGGAGAATTTGTTTTTTCTTGTACATAATGCAGCTAAATGTTCACAAAGTGAGATATTTAATAGATGTTAGATATTTTTCACACAGCTACAATGAGATTTCCATAGATTCTCTTATAAAAGGCATTATTCAAATAATAGTTGTGTCCAGAGGAATAACCCAGGGCCAGCACATACAAGGCCATTTTGCTAATGAAGACTGGGTAAAAACACACACATAAATATATATGTAACAAATGATATGGTAAAAGCACTAATTCCATTACTCATGTCATGTCATACTGACCTCTTATGCTGTTGCGTGGGTCCCTTTTTAACAGAGATGATTGTTTCAGTCACCAGGTAACTCCAGACAAGAGAAACTTACTAAGGGACGGCAGGAGGTCGGTCAACGTAAACATTATGAAGGATATGTTGACTGTTGGTTAGGTTCACTTATAGTTCAAAACTACTATCAACCCCTCGTTGTTGACAGGTTCAAACAACCAATGAATTTGCAGGAAATATGGGTTGCAACCTCTCCCAATGTTCCTGTGTTACAATGTTAAATAACGTGTGTTTTTGCAGAACATTATGATGTCACAGTAAAGTCGACCTTTGACCATTTCAATATAAAACATCACCGCTTCATCATTTTATCCCATTACACATATGTGTTAAATTTTTTTCATGATTACTTGAACATGAATTCTTAGGTTCAGGCCAAAAATATTTTTTGAGGTACAGTGTCTTTGGCCTTTGACCACTAAAGTTATCCTTGGGTCCAGGTGAATGTTTTGCCAAATTATAAGAAACTTCCTCCAGAAATTAGTGACATATGATATGAAAACATGACATAAGCTGTGGTTATTGCCAGTGTGGAGTGGCATGATGGGGAATCTGTGAAGGAAGGAAGTTGAAGGATAAAGGAAGTTTTGACTTTGCAAAAATGTTGCAACTACAAGACACGATCTGTGGCCTGGCAAAGAACGTAGTAAATATTTACTAGACTAGTTTTAATACTGGAGAAAAATAAAAAACTCACATATTCATATCGTCTCCATTAATCACCTATAAAGGAGTGTGATGGTTCATTCTCTTTTTAAAATTCGGCAGGTTATTATAATATCAAGCTAAACTTTTACCATGTACATTATACGTTATAATTACCATGTTTAATTTCGCTATTTCGTTCAACCACATTACTCTTATATGTATTACATATTATTTTATAAAGTAATAATTCATAATTACCAGCATCCACCTTAAGTAAGAAAAAGAAAGACTGTAAAAGTGAGGGCAGGTCAATAAAAAAAAAATCAAAACACAAACACACACCAACCACACCCAAGCTCCTGTGTTTGAGTGTGTTCACCATCTTTTCCCGTGATAAGAGGTGATCGCAGTCACAAATTGAGTCCACAGAGACACAAACTCATACACACATACAAATCCTCAGATCTCCAGAATAGCTTCCCCCTCCTCTAAGCCTTTGTCCCACCACGTTCAAACTCCATCATTAAAAGTGATCCTTGGTGGAAGCTGCGCAGAAAAAGAGAAGGAGCACTGTGGACGGAGAGCTGTGAAGGAATCCGATCAGGGATGAGGAGAGAGAGATGAAAGGATAGAGGAAGGGATGGGATCGAGAGCAGAGGAGATAAGAGACAAAAAGGGAGGAAAGGAGAGGGCAATGCTCTGATTCTGTTAATTGGAAGCTTTCTGGACCTGAAAGCGGCTATTATATTACCCTAGAGAGACTTCATTAACATACACACAGATAGACACGCAGACACAGACAGACAGGTTTGTGTAGCAACATGATATCATCACATCCACACGCAAACACACTGTCACACTTTTGCCAGTCAAGTTGTAGAATTTAATATTCACACAAGTTGGTCATAACAGCAGATTGTGTTGTCACAGTATGTACTGACATCCAGTGTCGTGTCATACAAAACTGAAGGTTGTTCTTTCCAACGGACAATATTGACACTTTTGTAAAGAGCTGAGTGATTTTCATCGACCGGGGCAGACATTACTTTTGTAACTGTGGTCATTGAGTCATACTAGACTTAATTAACTATCTAAAAAGTCATAATTCATACAAGAAATTGTATATTATTATATATTTGATATTATTATTATGTATATTAATTGTAAATATTATTATTGTTCTATTTCTATATCGATGTGATTTTTACATAGTGCATGTCTCAATTCAAATTATGAAAGTCAGTAGCAGAATTAATAACATTTAAAAGAATAATGGTAGTTTATTACAGTTTGGGACTTGTCCTATAATTTAAAAAAATAAAAAATCAATCAATTATTAGAATTATAAGGAAAACTATAAATATAATAAGACTGATGATTTATTTCAATAGTAACATCAGAAATAACAAATGCACCTACACATACACCTACTAAAACTGCCTGGCTTCAGGTTCCTACACTCTACAGACAACTTTATTTAGTAATTACCTTGAAATGTTATTATTTAATGGGGCTACAGAGCCTAGTTTGTAATCATAGTCATTTTCTATGGGACACACAGAGTTTGCTTCTCAAGGCGACAGTGTACAATGTGTCCAAACACCCACACCTGCTGTTCTCTATGTGAAGTCCTCCACACCGGTGATGCCTTGACGCATTTTAATTGTCCAGCAAAGCAGCAGGATGGGGGCACTGTCACCTTTCTCTACCTACTTCAGTTTAAATCTATGCATTTAGGATCTAAGGGCCATGACTAAGAACGTAATTCCTATCACTATTAAATCTTAACAATTAAAAAAAGCACTGCTAAGCTTTCAGGCTTTGCTCTTAGACTCATGTAAAACTTTGTCATTTCTTAAAGGTGTCAGACACATAGTGATGGATGGGGAGAAAGATCAAATGTATCAGATAAGACAGGCACTCAGACAGAGAGGGAAGCAGGGAGGCATGAGACAGAAAGATACGTTGATAGACAGATAGAAAGACAGAGAGGCAGGCGGAGAAGAAGGTGCAGAAACAGAGGAGGTCACATATGCTCACTTCCATAGACATAAACCCTGATTAAATTGAGTGTGTAGTAGCTGGCCGCTCTTCAGGTTTGTGCACGCGTGTGTGTGTGTTTGTGTGTGTGTGCGTGAGCGAGAGTGTGAATCCTGTAATATTGTATGCAGTCTCATGGGCTGTAGCTGAGCAAACTCAATCAACTCCCACTCACCTCTGTGGCCCTCCCTACACTGTCAGGCCAGGACTAGACACCAGCCCAGCCTCCTCCTCTGGCCTGAGAAAGAGAGAGAGAGAGAGGATGAGATGACATGTGTGTGAAAGAGAAGTGTTTCAGTGTGTGGGGTAGGTGAGAGAGAGAGACATTGTGTATATGAGTGTGTGTGAGTGTGTGTGTGTGGGCGCTTGTTCAGGTGTGTCCTTGAAAGAATCAAAAGCCTCTGCAGATTGAATGCATCACTATGAGAGACAGAGATTTTCGTGAGTGTTTAGCGTTTACATGCAGGTGTGTGTACATACACGTGTGTATGTGGTTTCTATATGAAAACATGTCAGATTTCACCAGAATAAATGATTAAAACCCACAATCAGGGACATTATCTTACTCTGCTTACTTTAGACAAGCTGACATACCATCAACCATCCCTGCCCTCTCGCTCTGCCAACACACTTGTCAATCATCAACATCTGCCGAGATAAGTCATTGCTGTGGGAGTGGAAGTCTTCTTGCAGTGGGACAGAAAGCAGCGTGAGGGGCGGCAATGCCGGCAGAAACAACACCAATCAATCAGCTGATCAATCATAATTGGCTCATTTGCATATTTGCCCCTTATTCACAATCATCATTCATTTATGCAAATCTGAAGCAGGACATAGGCTCCAGGGAGAGAGAGGGGTCAGGACTGAACCTGGACCTGTTGGTGGCTGAAAGATCAAATTAGAGCTTTATTTAGATTTATGCAGATGTTAACAGTAATGATATACAGCAGGCACAGCGCCCTTGTGTGTCAGTGAAGACATTAATGCATCTACAGCAGCACTGAGACACACTGTCTTACTGTTCAAATGCTGGATATTTAAAATACAAGACTAACCTGTCTGCCTCATTTGTATGGCAACCTAAAGCAGGATTCATATATTCACGCTATTCCTAATTTTGGACTCGACAATGAGGCTGAGTCTTACATAGTCTGGCTGAACAATTAATACTGCATGACTCTCTCGCTGTGTCAGGAGTTGGTCTCACTGTTGAAGAAAAATTTCACCAAAACTACAGGACCTAGAGCATTTGGCCGACAAGACTTGCTGCGTGTTTAGACGTCTTCTTGGAAATGTTGGCATGTCACAAACTAGGCTTAAACCTCCCTCACTGTATTGTTATTTGCTGTGTCTGTTAAAACATGATAACTTACCCTGTTATCATTGTTACTGATCCAATGGGTTTTGTCACATCAAGTTATTTGGACTGAGCTACATTGTAACCATTAATTCACACCTACTTTTAAAATGGTTTTGCATCAAAACCAACTTGTTTGAATGATACTGTTACATCCTCTGGGGCAAAATACCTCTGTGTATTTTGTTTAGCATCAAGATCAGCTCTAGTGAATTCTGACTTCAATTTGAGTCTTTCACCACTGGCAAGCAGTCTTGGCAGTGCTGACCTTTGAGGGAACAAAGTAAAACAGACTCCAAAAGTAAGACAGAGTCCAATGTCTTATTAGCTGTGCTGCACCATCCACTTTTATTTAACCTCTGTCAGAATATAAATTCCTGTGCAAAAGAGGAATGGTTTGACTGTTAAGAAACAGGAATCAATGATATATCTTTTGAATAAACTGTGTGACCTGTCTATCTAAGTAATTCTTAAATGAAATAAGGTACAATCGTGGGAGCAAAGCAGCAGAGGGGGACTAATGCTGCGTTCACATCAGATTGTAAGTAGCTGACTTGTAATTTCAAGTCAGATTACAGATAAAAACTGTTGTGTAAAATGGCTGCAAATGTACCACCACTGGCAGTTATATCAAAATAAAGTCCGACTTTAACACTAAGGAACACACTGCCTGTATTGTGTGTGTGTGTGTGTGTGTGTGTGTGTGTGTGGTGGCTGCCTCGCTGACGTGCTAATCACAATGTGTGCGTTCACAAGAGCTACATTGTTACGACTGCAAATGCTGGATTTTTTTCATTATAAAGTAATTTCTGCTTTATTTTTGACACTAAAATGCCACTGTCTCTGCATGCAGCTGCTAAAATGGTTAAAAATATATATATTCTGGTTCAGCCTTGACATGGACAACTATAGTGAAAGTGTCAATTACATGTGATTTTGCTGGTATGATGTCAATATCACTATCCACAGGTCTTTTCTCTAGGTCTATTTTTGCTGGGAGAAGGACGCTTTACATGGAAAAAACGCTTCATGTCTAATCTCTTGACTACGTGACACAGCTGTGGGTTATTAACATGGCCACCAGTGTGTTCCTGGCCTGATGCAAACAAATCAACCAATTAAACGCATCTAGTTTCACTTAGTAGCAAAATGCAAAAATAGCATAAAGTAGCTACTTTAGACTGTTGACCTGGTGTGACTAGAAGATTAGCACTAGGGCTAACCACCTTGGAATAATGTCTCCAGTCAGAATAAATGGTCTTTTCTTGTCTTTGATATTCCCATTCTGCCAACATTATATAATCACAGCCATAAAAGCCAAAGAAATCATATCAACTAGCATTTGAGACTGACTAACACTAGCACGTACCCAGCTGTTTAACATTTAACTCAGCTTACCTGGTGCAGAAGTTCACTGACTGGCTTCTAAAAAAACATATTGGCCAAAGAGCAGCCATCTCACTTGAGGTCTAGTCAATGGGATAACTGAAAACACCTGTGTGTGTCAGGGCCTTTAAGGTGGACATGAGACTAGAACATGTTTGATGGCAATTTTGCACATTATGAAACAGAGCTCTACTGAACTCTTGAAATAGCTTGTCCGTCTGTTAGTTAGCAGGATGTCATGGTGTAAATGCCTGGGCGGTTTAATGCTTAAACTAGTGATGAGCTAGTTAATTAGAAAAATCTAAACAACATTACTGCACAAATTAAATTGAGCCCACCTCAGTTAGAGCTACCCTAACCCTGCACCAAAGCCTCCTCGATACGTAGTTAACATGTAGAAATAGAAAATCCAATTTATTCTATGGGCGAACAAAGGGTATAACCACCATGTGAATTAGTCAGACAGACAGAGAGAGAAATAAAGAGCCAAAGCCAAAAGAATAATGTAATGATAATTACAGTAGACCAAATTCAACTTCAAAGGTGAGGATTAAGTGTAAAGATGCACATGGCTATTAATATTTATAGTGCTGTGTACTAAGTGAGCAGTGGTGTAGGTAAAGAGCAGCATAATGATATTGTGTGCTAACATTTCATGGTGCAATGCTTACTTACTTACAGTATGTTAGTCACCATATTGTGAATGTACTCACATGCCAGGCAGTGATAAGGGGCGAAGTATAAATGTGCAACAGGACAAGTTAGAGAGCAGCTCAAAGGTCCAGTACCACAAGCTGCAGGTCTTTTAGAGTTTTAATATATGTGATGTGTGTATGAATGTATATACTGAATGTTTGTTTCTAAAATGCATAGATATGTATTTGTACTTACACACCAGTCAAAGTCACTTGTCAGGTTTAGCCCTAATCCAGGCCAATAATGTGCCAATCTAAAGATAAAATGTGCAAGTGTACTGCCATATATACATTTATGCATTCATTCATTCATGGATGTATGCATACACATTTTTTCTTTAATGGACTTGCCATTTGTACCTGCACAAGCTAAGCTAAGCTTCAGCAGAACCTACTGTCCAAGGCAGGTTATTGACTTCAAAGCAGTTCAATATGTCAGAGAGCTCACTCACAGCTCGGTGAACAGCAGGAGAACAGAGTGAGGAGAGAGAGAAAGACAGAAGAAAAGAGAGCATGAGAAGGACAGAGATGAAAAGAGATGAGGTAAGTAAAAGGAGCAAAAGGAAAATGATATCTGGGAAAAGAGTGGAGACAGTTTTAGTGAGACAAGGGAAGATTATAGTGACATATATTGTTTTGTAATTCTGAGGTTAAGTAGTTCAATGTTAATAATATACAATTTTCAAACAAACAAATGTCTGCTTTCAGGCAGAAACGCTTATGAAGAAGGGGCTTACAATACCTGGTGGACTGGGATGGATATGCATCAGAGGAGAGGTGCTCTGGTCCTTTGTCTTGGATGCTGGGATCGTCATGAATAAGCCTGGTGGGTCGACTGGAAGCACCTGTTGGATTGGGATACTGTCAGGATTAGTGTTTCCACAGTTTATTTTTCTTTCCTTGTGTATCATGTTTGTCTCTTTGTCTGTCTGGTGGTGTTTCATCAGCACTCCTGAGAATCATCAGCTTTTCATCCACCTCTGAGGACTACTGTATTTAACCTACAGTACCAGATCATTATGTGTCTTCTTGTTGGACATGGAATATAAATTTTCCTGACTTGTTTAAATCTATTTTTGCCTTTGTCTCATATCTATCACTAATTGACTTCCTGGTTTGGTCTGTATCTCCAGAGCTGTCTTTGATTCCTCTGTTTTTTCCCCTGAGATTCAACCACTAAACCCCAGTGCAACAGAGAAGCTCCACTACAGCCTCCTCTCTTATCTGTCTGCCTCATCTCAACTACCAGAACATTTTGCCTGCCTGCAACCTTGGAAGGACCGGAAGATGCGTGGGCCATGTTTGACTTCCCAAATCTGACCACAGATTAACATTGTATATAAAGATAATGAATGTGGTAGTTGTCATAGGCACCAAAGCTGAAAATGAAAACAAAATATAAGGAAAAAAAAAAACTTGTCACAATGCTGCGTTCCTGTGTGCAGTCATCTGTAGGTGTGTGTCTCAGTGTGCGAAGGCTATATGCCTGTGGGTCAGTGTGTCAGAGTGATCAGAGTCTGTGTGACTCACACTGGTGTCTGTCAAGTCACAGCGATACCCATAATACCATCTGTTTATCGGCGCTTTGATAAATGACAGCCTAACACCAGACATGTCAACCAAATCAAAACAGAAGGATTAACACTTTCAATGAAATCAGAGGGACAAAGTTTGTGACCAGAAAAGTCTAATCTCCAACACCTACAGTATAGAAACACACAAACAGGATCAGGATGAATTTACACTGCAAAACAAACTGTTATTCCCTGTAAGGCAGTTTGTTCTGTAGTTGTGTAAAGTGAGAAAAAATTTTATGTGTAATTTTGTTCTGGTGCTAAACATTACATTTATTCCAAGAACAGTTATAGCATTTGTTTCTGTGTACATTCACAACATAATACAATCCAATAGATATAACACAGCAGTGTATATGGCAGCAAGACTTTTTGTTAATATGATGTGAACACAACCTAGACACACAAATGCATACACTGATTCAGAGTTCAGTGCTTTGTGCTGATACTGGCACACACTTATTATAAGGAGGTTAAAATGTTAGGCACCTTTACAAAGATTCTCTGTAAGAGAGCAGGTAAAGTACATTTTATGATAGAGAAGAAGAATATCTACACACACACACACACACACAGACACACAGACTTGCGTGCATACACACATTCCTCAACATAGATGCATGAGGAAGCCTGTATCTGTTGAGAAGTGACCTTGGCTTTAACACAAAGAAACAATGTAAGGACGCAATAAGGCTGTTTGTGTTATATGCAGAGTGGCTGTATTTCTATGCATGCGATGAAGCGTTTGAGTTTAGGTTCAGGCAGGTATTTTCCTTTCTGTTGAGTGGTGAAGATGTTATTTGTCAACAGGCCAAAGCAGTGTCAGCAATATAAATACTGGGAAGCAAACCAACAACCTTTCAATTAAAAAGGTCAGTTCAAGCGTCCTCTATCTGGTTTAATTATTGGCACGAACCTTGTTACTATATCTATTTCTTTCAAGCAGTGTCTCTGACTGTGTGTGTGTGTGTGTGTGTGTGTGTATGTTTGTGTGTGAGTATGAGTAGGTGGGGAAACACACTTTATCTGTGTGTGGTAGCATGCAGAGAATCATAGGTCATGCACAGTGAGAATGGCGTAACTTCCTGAGTGGTGTGTGTTTGTGCTTGATTGACCTTATGTACCTGAGAGTGTGCTGTATTTACAGTATAAGTCAGCACGTTATACTGTTACTTCAGGTAGAAACCTCATAACTCCACTTGATGACTTTCAGTCATGTGCGTGGCACAACTCAAGGGATGACACTAGTCCATCCACCACTTTGGTGCAGACTAAACGATCAACTATTTGATGGATTGACCTAACGTTGGTACAGATATTCACGGTTCCCAGAGGATGTATGTGTATTACTATATAGGAATTACTTTGAAAAAACAAAGTATATATGACTTACATATTACTATTTGTGTCAAGTTATGTTGACTTCACTTGTTTATTTTAAATTAAGTTAAGTTGTACTAAAAGTAACTTTCTCTTTTGAAGTGTACTTTTGAAGTGACATAAAGTTTCAGTGCATATAGGAGCTGAATGTTATTGTTATGCTATTGTAGTTCCCTATAGAGTCACCAGTTGCAAGAAACATGTACAAATGTCAATGTAATTACTTTTCAGGATAAGTTTCAGCATCTATCTTTGCATTTTTATCTTTATTTTCCAAAAACAACTATAATCAGTTGATGATTTCTTATTTTCAGGGTTTCGATCAATTCAAGGAAGCAGTGTTCCAACAGAAAATGCTGTTTACTTTGTCTTGATGGAAAAACAGTTTTCATTGACTCGCCAGTAGATTGAGAAATACAGCTTTTGCATGCCTAGATATAAAGATAGATGGAGGACACTGCAACTCACAGATGCACAGACAGTTGGTGAGGCTGAACATTGTCTGTGCTGTAGAGTTGGTACCACCAACCCTCTGGGGGAGTAGTTGCCCCTTGTTTAAGCTAAAATAGACCTGAAACTGGACTCCGTCTTGTAGTAGCTCTTGGATGAGGCGACGGTATTCACATCATTACTGTCTCCGACTGACCCGCATCCTCCTTGCTCTACAGCTGTTAGATTGAGTGAAGACAAGCTCATCCATACAAAGTATGAGAACAACCGTCCTCTGGTTGGTGCTCTTGGTGAAAAAACTATGTCAAACAAATAGTAATAAAAAAGCAAAGGAGTGATACTCGTACAATGGGGTGATATGTTATCAAGATATTGTTGTCATAGAAACAAAACCCAAACGCAGCTGTTTTTTGAGGAAGCACTGGGATGAAGCGTTCCCCAGCACCCTTCCAGAGAAAAATCTGATATGGACTCATGCCCTTTGTCTTGTTATATTTTGCCTCCAGTTAAATTATGTGTTTCCTACATGGTTGACAAAATTATACACCTGGGGCAGAATTACTTAGAAAGCCAACAAACAAGATTTGTTTTCTTATTAAAACAGTGACACTGAGATAGATTTACACCAAAGCAGCAAAATGTTGACTCACCATAACAGAATCTGAAATAGTATATTTCCAGTAATGCTTTAAAAAACTGTAGACCTTTGATGTCTTTTTAATGTATTATTAAAGACAACACAAATAAACTGTAGCGATACGGATGTCATCTAGTTCATCATCATTCATTCGTCAATGTTTCAACGCCTTTCATTGCAACTAAATGAACAATAAGAGTAAAGAATTTGTAATAAATCCAGATAAGTGGTTGCAGAATACAAAATAAGCATTTCAAGGGTGAGCACACTCTGGAGGTATATTGATACAAGGTACAAAATATTGAATTATTGAATGAATAAAGTTGTTGTTAGAGTATGCATATTACTAATTAGGAACAAAATATTAAAATAAAAATATTTATCCAAGATGATTGAAGGGATCAGCAAAACTGAATCAAACTGAATAAAAGAACATGCAATCTGTCAAGACATTCAATGGCATCAAAAGGGGGCGGTGAAGAGCAGAGGCAGATACTGACAAGAAAGAGAAGGAGAGCTGACACGGAGAAAGGCAGACAGGCTGGTCCGAGAGACCATCTGCTGACGTTAATCTCCTCTTCACCAGCTTTTGTCAGTTACAGCATCTCATTCTCTCTGAGTCACAATCTCTCTGTCTCATGTGCAAATACACATACACTGTATTTCGTCTTCCGCCTCTCTGTCTCTCCGTCACTGTGCCTTTGAAACACAGGCTACTTAAAGCTAAGAAGGAAAGCATACACTAGATCCCACCTATGCTATGACTCACATGCTCACCTACACATGACACATGCTTGCAAATTCGCAAAGCCACCGCTCACATCCAGTGCAGATTTCCTTGACCTCTGAGCAAACAGCCTCATGTATCCATGCTGCTTTTGAGATTTTCTTTGTAGAAATCTTCTGTGTGTCCTAGTTAACTACACAAATTAAATGTATTGTAATTCCAGTGATGCTGGTTTACATCAATCCTATGTCCTAACAGAAAATTTTTACTAGATAGTATGATGTGAATTTTCTTTCAGTGGTGGAAATCTGCACCAACTTTCAACTTAGCTCGCCGGCTACACTACTTCCCCAGCTAGCCATGCTAGTAGCCCGTACATCATCATCAAGTGATTCACTGCCAATTTCAATGAATTTTGGAAGGCACAAGTAAGTATGTTTGCTTTTAAACCATGTGGTCACTGAACAGGAAAATGTGTTGGTCTGAGCAGCAAAGACACATTTTTTGCAACAACATTATGATGTCACGGTGATGTTGACCTCAGACCCTTTGAATATAAAATGCCATCATTTTATCCTGTTAGACATTTTGTCCTAATTAGCACATGAATTCTTGAGTCATGGCCAAAATCATGCTTTATGAGGTCACTCTGACCTTTGACCATCAAATTTCTAATCAGTCCATCTTTGAGTCCCAGAGGATGTTTGTGCCAAAGTTAAAGAAACTCCCCTCAAGGGGTTCCTAATATATTGCATTCACAAGAATGGGATGGACGTGTCACTGCCCTTTGACCTTTGACCACCAAAATCTGATCGCTTCATCCTTGAGTCCAAGTGAATGTTTGCACCAAATATGAAAAAAAATCCCTCAAGGTGTTCCTGAGATATTGCATTCACGAGAATAGGACGGACAACCCGAAGTATAATGCCTCCTGCCTCAGCTTGTTTCTGGAGTGGAGGAGAAGAGTGCAGCATGTCAACCTGCAGGTGGGGCTGGTTAAAAAGAAAAATCCCTCTGGCCATGCAAGTTACAAATAAATAACCTAAACTTATTACTAAGGACATATTTAGGTGGTTAAAAACAATAAAAAATTAAATGGATTAATTGAGGAAAACAATGTCCTCACAAGTACAACACAAAGATAGATTTGTGTTTATGCATAATATCAGTGATCCATATGAATGCCCAAGTGTGTGCGTCATAATGCAGATGTGTGCTTGTGTTTGGGCTATATGCCTGTGGGTCAGTGTGACATGTTCTGAATGATTAATGCTAGTTTCTGTCAAATCACATTAACTGCTTTAATATGGCATTTATCAGCTCTGCCACACTAGGTCACTGGATCCCAATTAATTGGAAACACCAGATTTGACTTGTTTCCTCAAGTTGTGACTCATCTAATGGAAAAAAACACACACTGAGCTCAATGATACAAATCAATGCAGGAAACAAGACGTTTTTTCTATGATGGTGTCATGATCTGTGTCATTGTCTCACTAGAGAAACAGTGACAATAAAAAAAGGGTTTAATAATATTCACTGATATAAATGCCCAGAATAGATCCTAACTGGGATTCATGCAAGTGGTTATTGTGCATGTGAACATTTCACAGTAGCCCAGCATGGAGCCATTTCCCAGCACTTTCCCCAATTAACTCCTGATATAAGATGAAAAACATGTGTCTGTTAGATGTGTCAATTACATACTGGGAAACTTGAACTCAGCAGTGTATTAGATACACCAAACTAAGACCAATACAGTGTAACACAATGGTCCAGCAATAAATCTGACCTTCAGGAAGATTATAAGTTGTGGTTTTGGTTGAAATTGTTTGAGAGGTGTTGATATTGCAGTCTGTGGTGCTGGTGATGGTGATGTTTTGGCTTCACCTTTGGGGAATATGATGTCTTTCATCTTTATCTACGGCCATTAATCTCAGTTGTTGTTTCTGCCCTAGCTGGTTCTCACCCAGCAGCATGTTCGCTGTTGTCCTCCTCCTCCTCCTCTCTTCATTTGCTGATATCCCTTCCCGACCCCTCGCTTGCTGCTTCATCTGCCACAGCACCTCTGATTAAATCCTGGAAATGTTGGAAACATTAAGTGGAAAGATAATTACATTGGTTCGGCTGTTTAACTTTTATGTTTTCTTAAAAATATTTGGGTTATTAAACATGGGGTTGTATGAGGCATTTATCCATGGTCAGAGTATTACCTGCAGTAGAGTCGGGTCAGCATGCACCCAGTTTGGAGAAACACCAGTACAGGCACAGAAGCTGTGGGCAATACTTTAAACTCCTAAAAAGCCAATATCAGTTGTTTGTTACATTTAAAATAATTTCACCCCTTCATCTTGATGTCAAACAGATCTTTTCTTAACCAATGAACTTCCATATTTGTGTGCATGAGGCGCACTGTATTCAGATCAGCTGTCTGAGTTGCAGTTCCTGTGGTTTGTAGAAGAAACAACAAATAAAAGAAAATAAAGAGATTTGTAGAATCAATGCCACAACCAACACCTTAAAAGACAATTAATGTTGGTTTTTCACTCTTCTCTACATATTATACAAATCATTTCATTACTAAACATGATGGGTTTGTGACCTTTAGTTGACAATTTATTACCAATTAGATATGAGTAGTAAAACACATAGATTGTTAATGTTGTGATCTAGCCGACATGAGTAATAAAACGTTGCTCATATCAGTCCCCTGCAACTTCTTCCTCCAATAATCTGTCTGTCAGTATTAAATTGCACTGATGTGATGTGATATAAGCAGGGAGCCAATGCCTCTCTCTAGATGACTGCTTTTCCAATAATTAAAAAAAAAAAGACATGTGTAGAGTGGTTCTCTGTGGCTCAAAGCATATGGGCCTGCCAACAGGATGAGAGAGAGAGAGAGAGAGAGAGAGAGAGAGAGAGAGAGAGAGAGAAGAGGATGCAGACAAAAATGAAGAGAGTCTGAGAGTTGCCAGGATTCAGAAAGACATATATTAAGACTGGAAGAGGGGGAGAGAGAGAGAGAAGGGAGAGGAGATCAAGACGTAGTGAAGATGACAGATAAATGGAGATAAAAAAGAAAAGGAAAACTGGTAATTATTAACAGAGGGACAAACTGGGCCTGTACTAAAAAAAAAAGAAAAAACTGAAATAGAAGAGGAGACTGGATAATGAGACAAATATAGAAAACAATACAGGAGAAATGTATGAAAATGTGTTAACTAGATGAGGAAGTCAATATGAGACAGTGAAGAAGTGGAATAGAAATAAAGATGGACAGATAGAGAAAGATGGACAGGTAGAGGTTGAAAAAAGGAGAAGTCAGGAAAGAAAAAACGAGGATGAGACAGTGAGAAATGACATACTTGACATTTACCTTCCATATTCTTCAGTAAACAAGAACAGGAGGGGAGAGAAGGGAAAAAGGTGAATGAATATGTGATTGTTACTGCACGGCTGTATAAATACTGAATATAATATGACCCCAGAATCCAGTCACTGTCCCCCAGCAGAGGGACAGTCCTCACATCTGAGAAGCTGATGCTGTCTCCTCTGAAACACATTTCAGTTCAGCCGTATTGTTGTGTTCAGGGTGCTCAGGTTAGATGGACTTCATACTGGATGGTGACAGATAACCCCTGACCTTCTAGTCTGCTTTATCCAGTAAATAAAAGTTCTGTATAGACACATGGATACAGTGGATATGCTGGTGGTGACTGAATCATTTTACTGAGGAGCAGATACCTACTGTAAATATGTATGAATTTGTCACGTCACTTGTGTTTTGTGTATGAATCTTTATGGATGGATGCAATTTTTGTTTCTGTAAAATGAAGCTGCGTCTGTGTGAGTCACTGTCTGTGTGTGTATACGTGTGTGTTAAAGTGTTGTTTACCCTCCTCGGAGAGGTGACTAGTCACTGATTCAGCAGAAACGCCCAGCGTGGGATGAATTCTCTCAGCGGTCATACAGGAAGACACACACAAACACACACAGCCAACTATTTCTCTAGCACAGACATAACACCACCAAAAACTACATCTCTCTTTATATTATAACAGTCTTTCATATCTTTTGGTATTTTTCCCCTCACCTCATCCCTCCAGTCCTCAATCCTTCTCTTTTGTCTTTCCAGTCTCTTCTTCCACCAACCTAGGAAACCAGACTGGCCTGAGGCTGACATGAATCTCCCACTGTGAACACAGACTATAAAGGCACTTTTTTTCATCTTCCTCCCAGAATGTTGCTTTTCTGTGTCCTCTGTGAATGTGTTTTTTTGAATGTGTATTCATACATACAGTGTTAACCTTATGGAGCCTGCCTTTTCCTTCCATTTCCAGTTTTGTCTCTTTGCTCTCACTGACTGTAGTAAACACTAGTAAAAAGTTGCAGTCCACATTGGTTTACACAATCTTTTATAAATGTCTTTAAGCTTATAAATGTGCACATATAAGCACATTTATGAGCTGATATTGAATCGAAAAGAAAAAAAAAGTTTTTTGGACCAAGTCACCTGCTGCTTTAAGCAGCTTGAAACTAGCTCACTGAGCTTACTGTATGTTTCTATGGGTGCAATACATTGGTTTTATGACACTATTTTTTATTTTTAAGTTGTAATTTGTCATAGTCATAGAGAGTATTTGTATTTTTTTATTATTCCAAAAAACATTATAAGCTAAATTTCCGTCAATACATAACAAATCAGCTAGAAACATGAAAACACAGTAAGGCTGAGCTTTTCAACCAGATTTGACTCCCTCTCCTCTAAAATGATAATGTTATTAAATGCAGCTGTGGAGAAATGCTTCTACACAAGAAAAAAAAAAAAAGTGACTCAAAAAACAGTGCTATGCGAGGCCATGGCCACCTCAGGCCACCCCCTGGCTCCACCACTGGCTTTGGCTGTTGCCTCTGTTTGGTTATTGTGACATTTTACTTAAAGTTCTCTTAAAGCCCCTGAAAATATTTGATTTCATCTTCATCTCTATAACATTAAATACTCGTAATCAATGAGGAAATATAGAAAAACAGTCCCTGGCTATTACTTGTTGTGACTTTAATAATTTAAAAATAAAACATGATGTTTCTTTGATTCAGCAGTAGCCAAGACTTTGATTGGTGCTTGACAATGTATGACATAACCTGACCCTCACTCACCTCAGACCAGAGAGAGGAGGAAGCACAAAAACAAAATAAAAAAATCTCTCATATGAAATAACCGAAACTGAAAAACTTGTTTACTTGTTGCATCATGTTGCTTATAGAAAAATCCAACTTGAATTGAATTTTCAAACCTACAAACGTCCAAGTTGAAATAAAACAGAATTATGTTTAAGTTTTTTTTTTTTTGTGTGTGTGTGTGTGTGTGTGAGATCATGAAACTGTTCAGGCTACACGCATAATGTCAAAGGTTGCTACATGTGTGCATTTGCCTGAGTGAGCCTGCCTCTTCATGAATCTGTAAATAATCTGATATGTCCTAGTTTAGATGGCTGTTGGGGGAGCAGCAGGAAATGCTGCAATGTGTTTCAATTACGCACATCAAAGTGTTCTACATCACAATCCACAGAGTTTCCAAATTCCCCAATGTATGTTGAACATATGTGCTCTAAATTACACAGTAACACATAAACAGTAGGTTTTAGCTCTGTGACATTTCACATTAGTCTCTGAGGAGGAGTTTGTTTATGGTAATTCAACTCTGCAACATGTTTTGAAGAACAAATCAGGTCCTTGACTCTTGAGCATATTTTTTTAAAGCATCCTAAACATATCACTTTAGAAGGTAACTCCTCAGTTCTTCTCTTCTAGAGTCAAACTATCTGCTGCACCTTCTCTGCTTCCTTTCCATTTTAAGCCACGTTCTTGGCTCCTGGCTCTTAAAATGACCACACAGTGTATTTTCGCCTTCTTCCAAATAGGCACATTTGTCTTTTTCTGTACTTTTATTCACCGTTGACTTAAGCCTAATGTATTGATAAGAATAAAAGGGACTACATGCTGTAGATAAATAATCAGTCAATGAATCTCATCCATTGACCAGACTAAAAATAGCAGCTGATAAAAACATGAGTGGAGCAATGAAGACGCTGTGATTGTCTTCAAATGAAAACATGAAACAAACAAACGCCTTTTGTTTGCTTGAGGTTCAACTTTTGCCTGCAGACTGGGAGAGAACCAGAGCCACCAACTGTTTAGTTTGGTGAACGTGTCTGATATTTACATAAATGAACTGCACTTGTATAGCTCTTTTTTTACATTTTTTTTTTTTACACTATGGGCCACATTCATCAATCCACACAGACAGTTATACAGAGGTTTCTCTCTGCACATAAAATGCTTCTCCTGCATGCTCACACACTGCTGGCACAGCCGACAGAAGCAATTTAGGGCTCAGTTTTCTTGACCAAGGACCCTTTCGAGAGGTGGACTGGAGGAGCCTGATCTGCTGATTAGTGGATGACCTGCTCCACCTCCTGAGCCACAGCCGTGCCAGAAGCATAACAGTTAATGAATGGGAATGCACTTTCATTTGCATTTTGTTTTTGCTGATTTTCTGAAAATTTGAACCATATTTGACAAATGTTGATCTCTTAGTGTTTGGTCCACCTCTTTCTTTGGCCTTCAGAGGATTAAGGCTAATGATTTTCATCTAATGTTGACATCAGGTCAAAGTTTTGTCTGCTGCCAAACTGTCGAGCCTCTGTGCACATCTGCACTGGTGCTTTCAGTCACCTTTTAATCCTATAGGAGATAAATGATTTATACACAAAGGACTGGGTGCAATAGCACTTGTACTTATTTTACGCCAGGGAGTCTTGAGGGTTTTATGGAGGCTACTTGTCACTGCTGTGCAGTCAAACAGACACACATTTTGTCTTCCTTCTCAATAGTACCTGCTGCTGATGAACAGGTCAAACAAAACTTTATTAACACCTGAAGCACCTGATAGAGAACCCAGAGGGTATAAACAGGCAGACACATTACATGACATTTTGTAAGACCTCCTGTGCAAATAGCAGAAAGCAGTTTAAAATGTCCAGAATCCAGAAGTTCTATAAAATGCCATAAACTCTCAACCTGCCTCATAGACACCCAGGTTAATGCTGAGCATGGCATTTCAAGTCACTTGTCTAATATAGTCATTATATTGGCACAATATGGAAATCACTCCTTCTACTATCAGTAGTGTCCAGGGCTGATATTTCCTCCATTTACTCGCTCCCATGTGGTCTCATTTTCTTGCAATTATTCATTAGCAGACATACTATTTCTGTTAAAACATTAAATTTAGGCATTACAAAATGATGTTGATGATACTTGGGATTGATTAATATACCTATAATAAAAATCTGCTGCTGGGTAGAATTTTCTGTCCATAACCAACATGACAAGTGAAAGCATCTGCTGCAGAAGCTCAAAGGCTTGAGGCCAGAAAACAAACAGAGCTCAAGCCCAAGGCTACACCTGTTCTCCTCAGTATGGATTAAAAGGTAAAATGTTACTTCACTTGTCAGCTCCAAGCTTTTTGTTCACCCCCGCTTCCCTCTTTTCTCTCACCTCCACAGGTGGCCGAACAGCTGGGCAGAGGAGCAAATTACTCTGATCCAGACACGCACCTGGACAAGGCAAGACAAACCACAGCAACAGCACAAACAGAGGAGAGACAAAGGGTGGTGACTGTTATGTAGAATGTGATGTGAAAATGCTATTTTCAGAAGACTTTGTCATATTAAATAACACCAACAGCAAAGATAATGATGATATAGTATGCCATATACAGATTGTGTTTATTATGCTGTTACCGTCACTCAAGGCAGCTGTTGGCTGTTTCCACATCCTTCTCCTGCAAACAGACACTTTGAGCACCTGGGTTGTCTCCTCTCTCAGCAGCCAAAGTCAGTGGCGGCTGCTCTCGCTGGCGTCAGACCTGATGGATGGATTTTTTTTTTTAGACAAATAAAATTTTGTCAGGACTCCCCTCCTTCCCTCTCCAGAGGACACACTGACACAATCTTAAATGTTACATTGGTTTGTAGCAGGTGTTATTTTACTTCCAGTTTTGCCAGGTTGGACTGAAACTGCAGGTCCACATTTTCAGGTCTGAAACTGGGACCAGTACCACTCATCTGTCTTACTGTGATCTTTATTTCCTCCCTGACACTGATTCTGATATAGAAAATCAGGGCACCTATGCTCTAGGTATCCAAGATTAGATTCCCCAAAATTTAAAATCTGTAACTCCTGAATTCTCCCTCTCTGGGTAAGTGTGTAAAAACATCAAGTCTTTACTGTGAGTTGATCGTGTTCATACACATTTATAGTTATTACAGTTACAGTTGCCCCTTTCAAGTGCAGCACCACATACACTTGTACCCAATCTGAGCCCCCTTGGGTGTGTTGGTCTTAAAATAAGTTGTGGTCAGGCTCTATCCTGAGGCAGCAGAAAGACGAGGCAAACAAAAACATGGTCCGACATCAACAATCACAGTATTTCACTGTTGCTGTGAGCTTGTTTTCAAGAGAGGAACGTGTGCCAGGCAGGAGAACAGCTCGCATCCACGCTGCCTGTTACACACAAGCAGAGCAGGGCTGAATACGTGCTACAGATATTTGGATATATCACGTGCAACATTACAAGACAGCAGAACCGTGCAGAACAGAGCAGAAGAAGAAACTGAGTTTAATGTGGGATGGTCATGTCGTGACAGTTTTTGTACATCCTTTCTTTTAGTTAAAACATTTGTCCAAAGCTTTTAAATATTATACAGCAAAGTTAAACTGCTGCAACTTCAGGCATGTTTTGGCCACAAAAAGAGAATCATGGTCTTAGACTTTGTACTGGTTTGAAATCATAATGTGAAAGCGAGCAACACATTTTAAATTTGAATCCATTTATTTATTGTCATAGAGCACAAGCTTTTCTTTGTTCAAATAAAATATAATAACACTAAATGTGATTTATCATCTCTGTAATTTGATTATATTTTATCATCAACTCCTTGCACCAAACAACAAAGTCCATCTATGTATGCAAATTTGCATTTGACTTAATGTGTGTGTATGAATCCATAAGGCACAGTGTGTGTGTGTCTGTGTGTATGTGTGTGGGCAGAGGTTAATTTAGCCCAGCAGTGAAGAGCCCTTGATAAAGAGCAGACTGATCCTTGTTTAATTACCTTCCGTCTATATTTCATTGGCACACACTGGGTCATAGGTGTGTGTGACTGTGTACGTGTGAAGAATGCAGGATTTGCCTCTGAGCGGGGACGTCAACACTTCAGATACATCACGTTCAGCATCTGTTTGAACAAGCGCATTCCTGAAATTTATCCATGTATTTGCGTCAGATGGTGATCAGCTACAACATTAAAAACTGGTTTTACATTAATTGGTTTTAATGTTGTGGCTAATTGGTGTAGAAGGGAAAGCTGGTTTGATGTGTGAGGTTTGATGTAACGAGGCTGTGCTACAGATATGTGTGTCTAAATTAAGAGTCTAGTGATGTGTGTGAGGCAGTGGCATCACACAAAAATCTGCCCCTCTTCGCTATTAATTCTTACAACTGTATCAGCAAGTACACATGTGTATAAAAGTATTAAAGTTATTTAAGAAATTCTGCACAATCTGAAATCTGAGCATATTTCAGCCTCATTTCTCAGCGTACTGTGATGACTGTATGACGCTTTTATTGGGAGGTTTACACATTATTTCAGACACAGTTTTTAGGAAGAGAATGATGGAAAAATCATCTTAGTTTGGCCACTACACTAAGAAAGGATGACTATATTTCAAAACAAAGACTAAATTGACTAAACTAAAGACTAAACAGAGATTTTTAAATGTTTTTTTCATTAAAAATGAAAAAGTAGAATAGATCACTGTCAAAATAGAGAACAAGCATCTTTATATATTGTATATATAATATTTTATACATCTTAGAATAAAAAATAGATTACCTGGTTATTTATATATTTTCCTTTTACTGTAAATAGTTGAAATGAGTGAAATGAATTTTAATAACACCTTTCTTAGCTCAGCTTCTCACATTCTCACTAACGTGAGAAGGCAATGATGATGGATCTACAGCTGCCTCACTTTCTGTGGCTGTTTCTCAAACAGAAGCCAACGATGCTTCATTTATCTGCAGGCTGATTATTATGAGACGAGCTACGCAGCCTTAAACAACCTTCTCTTTTTTTTTTTTTTTTCATTTTACTTTATTTTATTTTTTTTAGATGACGACATAGCTGCTTGGGCAGCTGTGGCTCAGGAGACAGAGCAGTCCATCCACTAACCAGACCAACCAGCAGATCGGTGGCTCGATTCCTGGCTTCTCCTCCAGTCTGCGTGTCGAAATGTCTTTGGGCAAGACACAGAACCCTGAATTGTCCATGAGTATGTGTGGTGTGTTGTATGGATGTGTGAGTGAATAGGTGAATCTGTACTGTCAAGTGCTTTGAGTGGTCGATAAGAAAAGAGAAGGTGCAGTTCATCATTCATTTCCATTCAGGTGACGTCCTTAGTATCAATGCTTTTTCTGCCTCACTGTTGCTGTGGGATAAACCATGGCTCTGATTTTGTTTTACATACAAGTATCAAATAATTATTAAAGCAACATTATTAGCTTATTTATTTCATAATATAACATTTCTAAACTTGACATAAAAGTTGAGGCCTACCATTATGTTGACACCCTGGTAGCGTAGTCCCAGTATTTTCCTCACTACCACCCATGGTTTGTGGACACAGAAGGGAAAGTGTGTGGCTTAATGGAAAGAAGAAGCTGAGGCACGTAGAGAAAGATGGTCAGCAGGTGGGTAAGTAAATGTGTGAGCTGAAAGATATTTTGAAGAGAAGACATGGGGGTGGGGGTGGTGGGGGATAGGAGATGGAAAGTTTCCAGGGAAAAGAGATGAGAAAGAAGAGAGATGGTGAGTAATGACGAGGGTGTTCATGCAGAGCTCACACAGAGAGGCAACTGTGATTGAACACTAATAAAACACACACACACACACACACACACACACACACACACACACACACACACACACACACACACACACACACACACACACACACAATCGTGGACACATGAACGTCCACACATTCTTATTTTCTATTGACATGAAGAGGATAAACCTGTGTTTAACTCTGTGTGAGGGCCTCATTATATTGGAGCTGCTGCACTAATGAATCTAACAATTTAAAAGTTTCTTTCATGCATCTCAAAACACTTTTTACCGAGCACACCAATGCAGATGCTAATGCACATACAAAAGATAACGCATATAACGCACATGTAACCCTGCACCATGGGATCTACACAAACTCACACATTGCTCCCCATGACAGCGCCTTGACTCTGACTGTGTCGCTAACGGCAGGACCAAAATAGCATTAATTTAATTAGGCCCAATAAAACGGCTGAGTGCAGCAATCAGCGACTCATCACTGGGATGGGAAACACTATCAGAATTAAATGACTGCACGCCGATGTGTATTAAAAAGCTAATAACATAATTACACACCAAACAGCTCGTCTTGTCACTGCTAAACAAGGCTGGCAGAATGCTAACAGCCGTCCCATGCAGCTTTAATTGTCCCATCACTTCATTGCCTTCCCTTCATCCATTTCCTCATGTTTCGCTGAACATTTATAAACACATCTCATAGACAGAGGATCTATTGCACAGTCCTGGGAATGATTACATCCTTTTTTAACAGCAGTGAAGAAACAAGGCTGCTGTAATTTGAATTTCTATCATGGCAGACAAATAATAATAATAATAATAATAACTTGTTTGTCATTATTTATCAATGTAATTAATAAAAAAAAAAGTTTAAAATATATTGTATATTTTATATATATGTTTTAAATAATGTTAAAAATGAATGAAATCACATCTGCTGATGTTTCCTACTTCAATGAAAAGTCCATCCTCTGAGTCACTATCTGCACCACGGGCTTCAATTTTCCATATAATGTGGTTTCATACTGTTCTGTGATTGGCTCCAAACTAGTTGTGATGTCACAATGTGTATGGGTTTAACTGAGATTTAAGGTGAGCACAGAGATGAATGTGAAAGCAGTTGTCTAGTGATAAACACAACATCAATCTGCTCATCCCAACAATGTGTTTAATATAATCCAGCCAGAAGTGTGTTATTAAGGTTGTTGTGTTTCCCTTTATGCAGATTTTATTTCCCCTCCTTTTGCTTTTGAAGCGTCACTTAAAATCTTACTTAAATGGTTTATTAATTTTTTTCTGACCTCAGTCTATGTGTTTTTAACAAAAGTGAATGTCCTGCTCTGATGGGACAGTGATAAAATGTAAATTCTGGTAGTATTTTAGCCTAATAATTATAATATTAGTTATAATATTAGTTTAATATTAGTTTCCTTTCTCCTTCTTCTTTGTCCGTTCATGTTTTATGATTGATTTTTCTTTCTTTTTTATGATTACTATTATATAGTAATTTTTTCTTCTTGCCTGCTTGTGGATAGAGCTGGGAGGCTTCTCAGTATGTTAGCATACTTGATGTACTGTGGCATATGTTTTGTCCCCCAAGTAATTAAATAAATAATCTAATTTTTTGTATTATAATTACCTTATTTATACACTAAATAAATTATCATAAAATGCATAAATAAATAAATAATATCAGTGGGGCTTTGCCATTACAACTCGTCTCATCTGTGGATATTTTTTGTATGGTGAAAAAGCTCCACACCTCCAGCTATTTCAACCCACACCCAAACTCCTGGATCACCCCTGTGCGTTCATTTGTGCGAGCAGGAACCTATAGCAATTGAGCCGCAGGGTATCAGACTCTTTACCACTGACAAAATCTGTTTTTCTCCCTTAAAGCTTGTCACATTAGTTTGACCAGAAAAAAGCAAAAATCTAATTTTGTTGAGTGATTTCTTTATTGTTGGTGGGTCAAAGAGTGCAACACCAACTGAATGTTGCAATTTTTTATTATACTGTATTACTATACTGTAATTATGACACCCTAAACCTTATCATTGGTCAGCTTGAGCTTAAATCATTGATCTGTTTACAAAAAAGCACCGACTTTCAGATGTATAAATCTTTAAGAAGCTTTTAGGGTCTCTGAATTGCCTCAGCTCTGTTTATGTATTTCTGACAGACCTTCATATATGAAGGGAGATGTTCTCTAACATTTATAGATGAGTCTGTATGCATTAAAGCTCTCTCTCTCTCTCTCTCTCTCTCTCTCTCTCTCTCTCTCTCTCTCTC